>CM065810.1:63129925-64329925 GCA_033398695.1 Orobanche coerulescens | reverse complement strand
TGACACGAGGACGTGTCCACGGCTTACGAGGGAGGAGCTGCGAAGCTGCGGCCATGCGAGTAAACATCTCTTCCTTATCTTTTATCTTATGCTATGCCATAGAGTAATTGTTTTATTGCTTAAATATTATGAATCGTGCACTTATACATTAGATTCGCACCACTGCCATTGTTATGTTTGATTCGCGCTACTCACTCCTTCGTGTCACGCGTTCATAAATCGTTTGGGGCGTGGTGTCGGGAAACTAGCACGTCCCATGGTTATCGAAGTTGCCGACAATCGCACTATCTTAGATTCTTGATGTTTATCGGGGTTGTACCCTTGAATTTTCGGGAGTTGAATTCCCCATTGATCTTATCCCTATTGCTATGAGGAACTTTGCGTTATTGTGGGTATGGATTGGCTCGATGCATTCGATGCGAAATTCTTTGTCGCAAGAGACAAGTTCGTGTTCAAAACCACAGGGTGGAGAACTTATTATTCAAGGAGATATTCCCCATTTGGATATTGCTTCTTGTACCTCTGCTATTGCACTCGATAATGTTCCAGTTGTTTCCGACTTTGGTGACGTCTTTCCTGAGGAACTCCCGGGTTTGCCACCTATTAGGCAAGTGGAGTTTCGCATTGATTTAGTACCTGCTGCTCCGATCGCCAAATCTCCTTATCGTTTGGCGCCACACGAGATGAAAGAGCTTCAAGATCGATTCACAGGAGCTTAGTGATAAGGGGTTTATACGGCCAAGTTTCTCGTGGGGTGCTCCTATACTTTTCGTGAAAAAGAAGGACGGTTCTCAAAGAATGTGTATAGATTATCGGGAGTTGAATAAACTCACGATAAAGAACCGTTATCCTTTACCTCGTATCGACGATCTTTTCGACCAACTCCAAGGAGCGTCTTGGTTTTCCAAGATTGATTTGCGTTCGGTTATCATCGATGCGAGTTCGTGATCGTGACATTGAGAAAGCGGCGTTTCGAACCCGATACGGACACTTTGAATTTGTGGTGATGCCATTCGGACTCACTAATGCACCATTGCTTTTATGGATCTTATGAATCGGGTGTGTGGTCCGATGCTCGACCGTTCGGTCATTGTGTTTATTGACGATATTTTGGTCTATTCTAAGACCAGGGAGGAGCATGAAAAGCACATTCGGGAACTTCTAGAGACACTACGGAGAGAATGGCTTTATGCTAAATTTTCTAAGTGTGAATTTTGGTTAGAAGAGGTTCAATTCTTGGGCCACGTGGTGAACAAGGAAGGTATCAAGGTCGATCCGGCCAAGATTGATGCGGTTAAGAAATGGGAAGCTCCTAAATCGCCTTGGAGATTCGTAGTTTCTTAGGTTTGGCGGTTACTATCGTAGGTTTATTGAAAATTTCTCAAAGATTGCTCTACCTCTTACGCGATTGACCAAGAAGTCGGAGAAATTTGTTTGGGGTCCGAACAACGGTTTGCATTTGAAGATCTTAGGGCGGTTGTGTAATGCCCGGTTTTGACTTTCTAAGGAGTGGAGGACATGGTAGTGTCTTGCGACGCATCTCTCCGTGGTTTTGGTCTTTGTGTTGATGCAACGGGGTAAGGTGATAGCTTATGCGTCTCGCCAGCTAAAACCTCACGAAAGGAACTACCCCACTCATGACCTGGAATTATGAGCTGTTGTTTTTGCT
The DNA here is from genome assembly GCA_033398695.1 of Orobanche coerulescens. NCBI lineage: Eukaryota > Viridiplantae > Streptophyta > Magnoliopsida > Lamiales > Orobanchaceae > Orobanche > Orobanche coerulescens. The sequence goes on along the minus strand of CM065810.1, from coordinate 64,328,256 downwards.
CTCAAGATATGGAGGCACTACCTTTACGGGGTTAAGTGTATCATTTACACTGACCATAAAAGTTTGAAGTACCTTTTCGATCAGCGGGATTTGAATATGAGGTAGGTTAGATGGTTAGATGTGGTGAAAGATTACGACTGTGAGATTCACTACCACCCCGGTAAAGCTAATGTGGTAGCTGACGCACTCAGTCGTAAGCAATCTGTCGAACCGATTCGAGCTAAATGTCTTCGGATGACAATGGAGACATCATTATTGGGTATGATTCGAGATGCTCAAGATGTGGCGACTCAAGAGGGGAACCTAAATCGTGAAAGGATTGTGATAGAGTTACCTAAGATGGAGCGAGATGGGCGTGGATTACTAACTCGTTATGGTAGGGTTTGGGTTCCATTTACTGGTGGGAACCGGAAAACTCTTATGGAAGAAGCTCACAGGTCCAAGTTTTCTATTCATCCGGGTGCTACAAAAATGTACCGAGATCTTCGTGAGGGTTATTGGTGGCACGGGATGAAGAATGATGTGGCTCGATATGTAGAAGAATGCCCGACATGCCGAAGGTCAAAGCCGAACACCGAAACCTCATGGGAAATTGCAACCTTTGGAGATTCCCGAGTGGAAATGGGAGCACTTAACCATGGACTTTATTACAAAACTTCCTAAGACCGCAAAGGAGCGGATACGATATGGGTAGTTGTGGATCGATTGACGAAGAGTGCTCATTTCCGGCCATCAAGGAAAGTTCTTGGTGAAAAATTGGCGAGATTTTTGTTCGGAGATAGTTTCATTGCAGGGTGCCCGTATCTATTGTCTCGATCGAGATACTCGATTCACCTCTCGATTTTGGCGAAATTCCAAGAAGAATTGGGTACCCGATTACATTTCAAGATCTGCGTTCCATCCGCAAACCGATGGGCGAGTGAGCGGACGATACAGACTTTGGAGGACATGCTTCGGGCATGTGCAATTGATTTTGGAGGCGATTGGGATGATCATCTTCATTTAGCCGAAGTTTTCATATAACAACGATTATCATTCAAGCATCGCAGGCCCCGTATGAAGCACTCGTATGGTAGGAAGTGTAGAACCCCGGTGTGTTGGGGTGAGGTTGGACAGAGGGTGCTCTCGGTAGCACCGATATTGTTTTGCGGACCACGGAGAAAATCAAAATGATGCAGGATCATTTGGTCACCGCTAGAGTCGTCGGAAGAGTTATGCGAGATAAGCGACGCTCCGATCTTGAGTTTCGTGTTGGGGATCATGTGTTATTAAAGGTCTCCCCTTGGAAGGGTGTGATTAGGTTCAAGCGTGGGAAGTTGGGACCTCGGTTTATTGGACCTTATAAGATCATAGATCGCGTTGGTAAGGTAGCATACGTTGGAGCCGCCCGACGAGCTTAGTTTGATTCATAACACCTTCCACGTGTCTCGGTTGAGGAAGTGCATTGTTGACGATACCGCCGTGGTACCTCTGGAAGACATCCAAATTGACGGCTCAACTATGTTGAGAAACCTATCGCGGTTGTTGATCGAAAGTCAAAGACCCTTCGGAGCGGCAAGACTGTTGTTATTGCTAAGGTTCGGTGGCGGCATAGGAAGGGATCTCGAGTGTACATGGGAACTCAAGACGAGATGAGGGCGCATTATCCCGAGTTATTCAGAGGGATCGACTTGAGGCCGAAGTCCCTTCTTAGTAGGGAGAGTTGTAACGCCCGGTTTTCCCGTGCGTTAATTATTTTCATGGTATTTAGTTATTTTAAATGATGGGTTTAATTAATTAGCCAAGTTAGATTAAAATACAAGTTTTGGGCTAAGTTAATTGAAAGATTTAATTATATTGGGCTAGTAAAAGAAATGAGTTTTGAGCCTAGCCCATTAGTGAAGTCATTAGGCTTTATCCTAAAATGATTTATTAATCATAATTAAGAAAAATATCACAAAACCCTAAATTCCTTCCTCCCTCCCTCCTTGCCGAGAGACATATCTCTCCCATCTCTCTCTCTCGTTTTTCTCTTCCAAAGCCACAATCATCTTTCTCTTTCACTTCCTTGTTGGTGTAACAAGCTTAGGTAAGATCTTTTAAGGTGTTTTAATCTTTTCTTTTGATTTATATTCAATTAATTGTTTTAAGTGTTGATTATCATCTAGAAATTTCATCACCATCTTCTATATGGTGTATGATGAGTCTAGATGATCATATTATGTAAAAGATCTATATGATTCATAAAAATCACCAAGTTGTAACTTGTGTGTGATTAAGGAAGATAGATCATGTGGATTGTTGTTATTAATAATTTTATTTAAATGTTTAGTTAAGATATATAAAAGATCTATATGATTCATAAAAATCATCAAGTTGTAACTTGTGTGATTTAAAGAAGATAGATCTTATGGTTTTAACCAATATTGTTATTGTTATAAGTTGTATGTTATCATCATCTCTAGATTATATCTACACCCTATACATGGTGTATGATGGATCTAGATGATTATATAAAATACAAGGTCTAAATGAACCATGGAAATCACCAAGTTTTATTTAGGTGATAAAATGTGATAGATCTTGTAAATGGTTATAATTCTTGTTAATTATTATTTTGATTCTCAACATATCCATATCAATATGTTTAGATCTAAGTATACAACTTTATAACATCTTCTAAGATGTGTATATAAATAATGTTTGTGTATTTGAAAGATCAAGGAACCCTTAAAAAAAGGGGAAAATTATGAGTTTAAGTGGTTTGTCATATATTATGTTGATTTGATTCTTTTCCTTGTGACTAAATGAAATGCCAATGACCCCTAGCCCTTTTAGTGCCACCATGTTCATGGGGACTGAATTTGAGTGATAAACACATCTAGGAATGTGTTTCAAAAGGGAGAGGAATGGATTGGTTAAAAAGATTAAGGGTTGGCTACGATTCTGTTTCCATCAGATTTGTAGTCATCTTACAAAAATCATAACTTGAATTCTATAACTCAAACTGATCTCAAACCTGTGCCAAAAGTTTACAAATTGTGTTGGGTAACTTTCTTATGAAGGTCACTCTCACTAATTAGGACTTTATCCATGGGCAAGAACAGCATCTTTGCTGGTAGGTCTGATCCGGGTCTGATCTGATAGGTCAATTTGTTTTATTCGTTTCTAGGGCTTGGGAAATGATCTAATGGGATTCCAAGTTCCCACATGTGTGTTATGACCTAAAGTTGTGATCTGGAGTTTATGGGATGTTATCTCCAAGTATTTCTTGGTCATATTGAGTTCACACTCCAGATCAATTTTCTGTCATCAGCTTTTAAGGGTTTTGTAATTAGTCATGTTGTGAATTTCATATCTAGAGTTTGGGAAACCCTTTTTGGTCGATTCCAACTCTGAGACTTTGGTATTTATGTCTATTATCTCTGTGATTTTTAGTTTGGACAATGTCTACCCACAAGTTGGGTAGAATTGGCCAACACTACTGATTCCTATGATTTGGGACTGCATTGCGGTGTCTTTTTAAAAGGATCATAATAAATTCATATTTTGGAGTTAGAGTGAGTTCTTTACTGTTTTAAAAAGGGGAAAGACTCTAGTTTCTTAGAAAAATTTAATATTGATATGTTAATACTTAGGAAAATTAAGTAAATCCATCTTTAACAGCGGGTCTGTTTTAGACCTTGCTGTCCAGATTTTTGTTTAAGTCTTTAAGCTTCATCTTTGGGTATATCCTAACTCCTAGTTTATAATAGGTGAAGTTTTGGCATTTGCTCAAGTGTGGTAGCCGATTTTGATTTAGCAATCTCCCTTAAGTATTCAAGGTGAGTTCTCTCACTCCATTGTCTCAATATTTATGATTGCTAGGTTAGCACGTGAGTGTTAAATTATTATTATGGTATGATAATATGAATGCATGCTTAAATTGTTAATTATACATGTGCACTGTATGTTTATTGTTGAGGGGATCATAGCAATTATCCGGCTTTTGTCCGGTGCGCGTGGTTAGGTATAATTACTCCAATACCCTCCGGGATGTGAGGTGAGGGTAAGATTAACCCAATACTCTTCGGTTTGTGAGATGCGGCTAACCTACTAGCCCTCCTTATAAGCTTTGATTTGTTCTTGGCTTATGTTTAAATGTTATAACTATATATTTTAATCTAGGTCTAGTGATTGTGGATACTGGTATAATGTTGTGTTTGAATTCACTAAGCTTTGTGCTTACGGTTTTACTTAACATTTTCAGGTATTACGATTAAGGAGGCTAAGGATTTGTGGGAGCATTCGTGACACCTCGTGATTTATTTTAAGTCAATGAACATTTTTAGTACTTCCGCTTTTGACATTTCTATTTTAGAAAGTTTTACTTATGTTGTTTTCTTTAGAAGTTTGATAACTTGATTGCCATTATTGGCTTATTAAATTAAATAAATGAAGTCCCTTTATGAATTGGTGTCAAACTTTATATTATTTCCGCAAAAAAAAAAAAAAAATTTGGGTGTTACAGATGCTGAGAGAGAAGAAAGGCCGAGAGATAGCTGTTGCCAAGAGTAAGAAAACCAAGTTGTGAGTCGAACTTGTTAAGAAGCAGCCCGAAAAGCAGAGAGTTTTCCAAGTGTGGGCAACCTTCTATTTATAGGGGCTGAGATGCTCTGTTAGCTGGCGGGTGATCGCCTTTTATGCAATATAATAAGGGCGCGATCGTCTTTATGTCACATGGTATGCGCCTTAAAGCTGCGGCCTTCTTGTGGCAAACACTGCGGTCCAATGAGGAGCTTGCACGCGTCCTGAGTTGCTGTCACGGGCGGTCCCACTGTACACCTTTCGGCGGGTCTGTCGGTAGGTGAAGCCGTCCTTGTCAGAGACAGTTGTTGGTGGTCAATGATCCATGAAATGCGGATCTTGTCTCGGAACTGCACGTGGGTGCTGTTTTGAGGTTCGACTTTCGCCGACTGGACGTGCGACGGCTTAGCGTGGCATGAGGCGGTCGTCATTCGGTCGGTCACCAGGGGTCGATTGCCAAGTACCGAGAGACGATCGCCTTAGATGTCGATCGCTCGGCACCGGGACTTGTCCTGGGACCTTCGGTCGGCCGATCTACCTCGGCTGCTAGGCCCTGGCTCGGTCGCCCGGTCTTTGAGGCGATCGCCTGTTTGAGACGTATAATTCTCGTCACAACAATTGCCCCCCAGCTTGCTCCGATGTTGAAGACATGGGGCGAGGTGGTTCTTGCTGGCGATCGTGTAGGGTGAAGACGGGCGATCCATTGAGCGGACTTTGGTTTCGGACTTGGGCGATCTGGTCGATTGGCTAGCTATCTTCGGTCTTGTACCTGCAAAAAACAATTTTGGCCGATGCCTCGTAGAAACTTGATTGTCTCGTTGCTGAGGAACCGTGCATAGTCGCGGAGTTCGATGGACCGACTCCATGACAGTGTCTTATGCGCGACATTGTCTGTCCCGTGACTCATTTTATTGTGAGGGTCCTCTGTTAGGCTGCGCCTCACCTCGTATTTAAACGAAGGGCGTGCGGTCTTGGTATAGAGGAGTCCTTGCGCGGGGCGTCGTTGGATTAATCAACTCCACTTTCGCGGCTTGTTAGCTCTGCTTCCACCTCGGCCCGCCATGAAGATGGCGACCCTCGACGGTGTACGTTGAGATGGGGGTAGTGGCACGTCGCATTGTCCGGGTTAACCATGTTGGATGATGAACCTTTGAGGGCGGCCGATCGTGTCCACTGATTAGTTTTGGAGGGCCCTCAGACTACACCGACCTCGTATTTAAACGAAGGGCGGGCGATCGTGGCCCAAAGGGACCTTGCATGGCCTAAGCAGCCGGTTCCATCGACTACCAGGACCATGGCTGCACTCTTCTACCTCAGATCGTCATGTAGATGTCGACCTTCGACGGTGTACGTTGTGCGGGGGAGGCGATCTCGTGCCTTAGTCCAACATGTTAGATGATGAACTGTAGATGCCGAGCGAGTCCTCCAGTTTTGATGATGTTGCTTGATATCGGCGATCGGGCTGGAAGACTGGAGATCGTCGTTCGGGCGCCGATCGCGCCGCTCATAGGCTAAGGAGAAACCTTTGCCTAGCCAGGAAGTTTGCGGCTTTAGCGTGTAAGATCGCGTAGGTTGGGGGATGGTCCTTCGTAAGATGTCTGAACATAGGGGAATGACCATGGAATCCCCCTAGGACCGAGTAGAGGGCGATCTCATCGCTTACGGGCACGCCGTTGAGGATGATCTCGTCTACCCGGTCGATGTAGTCTGCGTCGGACTCTTCTTCTCCCTGCCTGATTTGCATCATGCGATGGGGACCTTCCGGCCGAGCGACCTTGGCGGCGAAGTAAGCTGTGAAGCTGTTCGCCAGTTGATCAAAGGAATTGATGAATCGTGTCGGCAATGAGGTGTACCACCTGTGGGCAAGGTCGTCCAGCGTCAGTGGGAACATTCGGCATCTGGTCGCGTCTGATACCCCACACCCGGTCATATAGATTCGGAACTTGCCCAGGTGAGTCTCGGGGTCCGACCTCCCCTCGTACAAAGGTGTTTGCGGAGGAGCGATCCTTCGTTGTACGGGAGCGAGCTCGATGTGGACCGCGAGCAGCTCGCTCGGCCCGACGATCTTGTTACTGGCGCCTGCCCCAGATTCTAGGAGTGCCTTCATGTCGTCGAACTGGCGTTGCATTGCGGCCATCGCTGTAGCTTGGTCGTTCGTGGCTCGGCTTTCGGAGCGGGAGCCGAGGCGATCGTGTACCGATCTCCTGACTCCGCTGTTGCCGATCTCGGTTCTCTGGCGAGGGGGAGCCATATGGCTGGCCTGCCTTCTGGGAGTCGGATATGCCGAACTCCTGGTGACGGACTCGAGCTCCGTCGTCTCGTGGCTGGGGCCGGACTGCCCCGGTCGCCATGACGGGTCGCTGCTTGGGGGAAAGCTTGATGTTCGGGCCCATCACTTGACACCTGAGACACGATCTGGCATAGGCGATCACATATTTTTGTAGTGTGGGCCAGAAAAATCCTTGCCTGGTCATTTTATGGATGAGAGCTCGCCCGCCATCATGGTTTCCACAGATCCCATCATGGATCTCGGCTAAAATGAGTCGGCCTTCCTCCGGCGTAATGAACTTGAGGAGAGGAAGGCTGAAAGCTTGCTTGTAAAGCCGGTCGTCCAATAGGGTGTATCTGGTCGCACGGAGCTGAAGCTGGCGAGCCTTGATACGGTCGGAGGGGACCGTTCCGTCCTTTAAGTATTTAATGAACGGAGTCATCCAGTTCTCTTCGGAGATGGCAACTGTGGTAATCAGGCCTTTGTCGATCGCCGGCTTTGCTGATTTTGTGATTTGGATGTTAGAGAAATCGGCCGCCCCATCTGACGATGCTAGTTTAGATATGGCATCGTCCTGGGAGTTGTGCTCTCTCGGGACTTGTTCAATCAGCACTTCTTCAAACTTCGTGCACATTTCGGCGACCAATTCTTAGAATTTGATCATTTGTTCGCCGCGCGCCTCATATTCTCCCTTGACTTGGTTCACGACCAAGAGGGAGTCCATGAAAATGTGGAGACGGCGAACATCCAGGGCGTGGGCTAGATCGAGCCCGCCTACCAAGGCTTCGTACTCAGCTTCATTGTTGGTCGCACGGAACCCGAAACGCACAGCATTTGTGAAACTCTAGCCATCGGGGATGATGAGGACAATCCCTCCCCCTGCTCGCGAGTTGGTTGCCGAGCCATCTACGTAAATTTGCTGCAGTCTAGATGACTGTGGTCACTCACCAGCTTCGGTTTTCTAAGCCATTCGCGCCCCTTGATGGCGTTGAAAATGTGGGCTGGAGATAAGTTGAGGTTGCGGAGGAGGTGAACCTCCACATCCTCGAAAGCTTTGAATTCGCCGGGCGGCTTCGCGATCGCCTTTCTGGGGTTGGCGACCGCCTTTATCGGGATGGAAGATGGCGCCTTCCCTTCCCCGGTAGATCCCTCACCTAAGCGGAGGGTGAGCATCCTCTGCCTAGCCAGAAAATCAGCGGCCCTGACGCGGAAGATTGCGTAGGTCGGGGGGATGTCCTTCGTAAGGTGCCTGAACATGGGCGAATGGCCATAGAATCCCCCTAGGATCGAGTAGAGAGCGAGCTCGTCGCTAATGGGCTCGCCGGTGAGGACTATTTCATCCACCCGGTCGATGTAGTCTTCATTGGGTTCGTTCTTCCCCTGTCTGATTTTCATCATGCGGTGGGGGCCTTCTGGCCGAGCAACTTTGGCGGCAAAATACGACGTGAAGTCGTTCGCCAGCTTCTCAAAACAATTGATCGAGCGCGGTGGCAGTGAGATGTACCACCTATGGGCAAGATCGCCCAATGTCAATGGGAACATTCGGCACTTCGTCGCGTTCGATGCCCCACATCCGGTCATGTAAATCCGGAACTTGCTCACATGGGTCTCAGGATCCGATCTCCCCTCATATAGAGGTGCTTGAGGGGGAGCGATCTTCGGTTGAACTGAGGCGAGCTCTATCTGGTATGTGAGTGGCTCACTCAGTCTAGCGATCGATCTCTTGGCGCCTGCCCCAATTTCTAGGAGCGCTTTCATTTCGTCGAGCTGGCGCTGTATGGCGGCCATCACCGTAGCCTGACTGTGTAACACCCCCAGGATATCCGAGGTATATTACAGCGCCGTGAATCCCTATATGGGACCCACCAGGCTGATCAAGCATCATACTCATCGACTCACAGAAACAACAGAAAGATACCTCGTCATAAAGACGCCCAACAAATTAATCCACCCGGTTCAACCGGTCTAACATAACACCATAATCCGACACAAACATAATAAACAACAATACAATCCCCACGAGTAAAAACTCTTAAGTACTCGAGTACTTCTATTAGTTTAAAGACCACAAAAATAAAAAGATAGAAAGCAATAAGACACCACTCGTGCACAATCATCACGCACGGCCATCATCCGCATATCGGGTCCAAAGACTCGTCTCGATGAACCTGACCTGAAATTCATAAAACGAATTTCCCCAAAACGGTTCCCCAGAGGGGTTAGCAATTACGCTAGTACAAGTAACCAAATGAACGACTTACATCTTACACATATAGTAATGCATGCAATCAAGAAAAGATAGTTCCCAAAACACTCATTTCCGGAAATGCCAATAATCAAAACCACATTTGTAAAATGCACCACAATTAACCGCGGACCCACAGCTTCGTGGATCCCTACCGAGACCCCGTCGGGTCTAACCCGTAGTGGTTAAAAGCAACTCGCGGTTCCACAGCTTCGAGGAGCCCTACCGAGACCCCGTCGGATCTAACCCGTAGTGAGTATACACACACACACACATAATTTCTCATACAAAACTACTACGTCAAGATCGTAAGTTCATAAGGGTACTTGCCTCGGTTAATAGACGGCGATACGAACGGAAAGGAAGAATCGAACACGACCGCGAGGAACCGGCGGAAATGAACCTAACGATTCGAATAACACAATCACAACCAACTCTAGACGAATACGGAAATTGAATACACCCGAAAACCCGCCTACGATTCATGTATATTCGTACCAAAAATAACAACGAGGGCGGACCACAACCAAACCCTCTCGATTCCATAAAAACCCACACAATATCCATGAATCCGTAGGAAAGCTAAAGATACTAACAATATTAATCGTATTCATCATGAATCCACCAACAAAACGGAACGAATCGGAAGAAAAATCCCAAAACCCCCAAATTATTCGAAAATAGGGTTCTAAGAGATATTACCTTTGGAGATTCAAGTACTAAGATCCGTAGAACACGCGTTAGATTGATTATCCGGGCCTCACAACCGAAGGAGATTGATGAAAATCAACCCCCAATTGATGAATGATTGAGAAGTTCTCCCCCTTAGTCCTCTCTCTCTCGTGCGCAGGTGCAGAAATGAAGGAAATGGCCGATCTCATCTAATAAGAACGAGATTATACAGTTGACCGCATGGTGTGCCGCAGCGCAGCCGAAGTGTGCCACGGCACAGGCCAAAAAATTGCTCCCATGGTTCGGCAGTGTGCCGCGGCACGGCCTGCGTGTGCCGCGGCACCCGGTACAGTCGGGTTTTGGTCGCAGATGTCACACGAGTGTGCCGCGGCACCGGACGGGTGTGCCGAGGCACTGACTCGGCAATGTGCCGCGGCACCGGATGGGTGTGCCGTGGCACACAAGTCTGATCCGCTCGACCAACAATCGAGAAATGTGTGTGCCGCGCGCACACACCTTGTCTGCGCCCACACCCCCTTTTGGTCCCAAAATGATAAAAATGATCCGGAAAGAGAATAAAAGCGATAGGAATCAACATCGGTGAAACAATAACACGAGATGAACCCATGGCAACCCCAAAACGGCGGTTCCGCACAACAATAACGAGAATCAGATCGATAGATGATAGGAAAAATACACTGAAAGATACACGAGGGTTATTACAGTCGAAGAAAATACACCGGAAATAAAAAATACAAGGGAAAGAAAAATGCGGATATTACATTCTACCCCTCTAAAAATAAGTTTCGTCCCGAAACTTAAGAAACAAACAACTCAGGGTACCTAGCACGCATGCTATCCTCGGTTTCCCAAGTTGCCTCCTCGACACCGTGTCTCGACCACTGCACTTTGACCAAAGGGATGGTCTTATGCCTCAGTCGTTTCTCACGATGCTCCAAAATCTTCAAAGGACGCTCCTTAAAAGTAATATCTTCAGCGATATCAATCTCGCCATAATCGATGACGTGACTAGGATCCGGGACATATTTCCTCAGCTGGGAAACATGAAAAATGCTATGAACATGACTCAAGGCCGGAGGTAACGCCAAACGGTATGCCAACCCACCGACTCGCTCGAGGATCTCAAAGGGGCCGATAAATCTCGGACTCAACTTCCCTTTCTTCCCGAAACGAAAAACTCCCTTCGTCGGCGACACCTTTAGCAAAACGTGGTCTCCCACCTCGAATTCCAAAGGTCGACGACGGACGTCGGCATACGACTTCTGTCGACTCTGGGCAGTCAACATCCGTTCCTGAATTAATTCTATCTTCCGCCTCGTCTCTAAAACGACATCCGGCTCGGTCCCGACCAAATCGGACGCCTCATTCCAACAAATCGGTGATCGACATCGCCGCCCATAAAGTGCCTCATACGGTGCCATCCGAATCGATGCGTGCCAACTGTTGTTGTACGTGAATTCGATCAATGGCAAATGTTCCTCCCAGTCACTACTCCAATCGAGAGCACAAGCACGCAACAAATCCTCGAACGTCTGGATAGTGCGTTCCGACTGTCCATCTGACTGGGGATGAAAAGAGGTACTCAAACGCAAACGGGTACCCAACGCCTTATGCACCGCTTTGCGTAGTGCGATACAAAACGACCATCACGATCCGAAACAATAGACTTCGGAGTACCGTGAAGCCTCACAATCTGCGCGATAAACACACGAGCTAACTTCTCCGGGCCCCAAGTGTCCTTGATGCCCAGAAAATGTGCCGACTTGGTCAGACGATCAACAATCACCCATACCATATTCATGCCCGACCTCGATCTCGGCAAACTCGTAATGAAATCCATCGATATATCTTCCCATTTCCATTCCGGAATGGGAAGTAACTGTAAAAGCCCAGCCGGTCGTTGATGCTCGATTTTGACTTGCTGGCAAGTCAAACACCTTGCTACAAACTGCGCGACCTCCTCCTTCATATCATTCCACCAGAAATTCCTTCTCAGGTCCTTGTACATCTTACTCGAACTAGGATGAACGGAATAAGGTGTAGCATGGGCCTCACGCAAAATACTCTGTCGCAACTCTGAGTCGTTCGGCACACAAAGCCGACTCTGGAATCTCAAAGCACCATCCTCGTGAATCACAAACCCAGGAGACTTTCCTTTAAGAACGTTCTCTCGGATTTGAGTAATCATCGGATCCTCTAACTGCTTCAGCTTAATTTCATCGATCAAAGACGACGAAATTTCCAAAGCACAAAGTTGCCCGACAGTTCCCGGCAACAGAACCTCAACATCTAACTCGATCAAAGCCCGCCGAAGCTCAGACTGAGACGTAAGGATCTCAAGCGATCGCAATGCAATCGGTTTCCGACTCAAGGCGTCGGTCACGATGTTCGTCTTGCCCGGATGATAAAGGATTTCGAGGTCATAATCCTTAATCAGCTCTAACCACCTCCTCTGCCTCATATTCAACTCCCGCTGAGTAAATATGTATTTCAGACTTTTATGATCGGTAAAAATCTGACATTCAGAGCCGAAAAGATAGTGACGCCAAATCTTGAGCGCGAAAACGACTGCCGCTAACTCCAAATCATGAGTAGGGTAGTTCAGCTCATACGGCCTCAACTGTCGCGACGCATAGGCAATGGTCTTGCCGTGCTGCATCAATACGCACCCAAGACCCTGACCCGAAGCATCGCTATAAACGGAAAAACCCTCGTTGCCACATGGCAATGCCAAAACTGGGGCTGAAGTCAAACGCTTCTTCAGTTCCTCAAAACTCAACTGCCTCTCGTCATTCCAGACGAACTTCTCGGATTTCTGGAGTAACTGCGTAAGTGGCCGAGCTAGTTTTGAGAAACCCTCGACGAACCTACGATAGTAGCCAACCAAACCCAAGAAACTACGGATCTCCTTCACATTCTTGGGCGGTGCCCAACCCAATACCGCCTCTATCTTCTGCGGATCTACACGAACCCCCTCGGCTGAAATCACGTGACCTAGAAACATCACTTCCTTCAGCCAGAACTCACATTTCGAGAACTTCGCATAGAGTTGCTCGGCCCTCAAAATGTCTAACACTACCCGCAAATGATGGGCATGCTCTTCCTCGTTCCTCGAATAAATAAGAATATCGTCAATGAAGACGACGACACACTTATCCAAATACTCGATAAAGACTTTGTTCATCAACTGCATGAACACCGCCGGCGCATTAGTTAACCCGAAAGGCATAACTACGAACTCATAATGTCCGTATCTCGTCCGAAAAGCTGTCTTCGGCACATCGGACTCTCTCACCCGGAGCTGATAGTACCCCGATTTCAAATCAATCTTCGAGAATACCGCAGCTCCCTCCAACTGGTCGAACAAGTCGTCAATTCTCGGCAAATGATACTTGTTTTTGATGGTCACCTTGTTTAGTTCGCGAGAGTCGATACACAAACGTAGTGAACCATCCTTCTTCCGCACAAACAGGACCGGTGCACCCCAAGGTGAGGCGCTCGGTCGAACATACCCTGACTCAAGAAGCTCACTCAACTGCTTCTTCAACTCGGACATCTCTGAAGGTGCCATGCGATAGGGCGCCTTCGAAATAGGAGCCGCATCCGGCTCTAACTCTATAGCAAACTCGACCTCACGATCCGGTGGCAATCCCGGTAACTCGTGAGGAAATACATCAGAAAACTCATTAACGATTGGAATCGACGAAAGCTCGACTCCACCACTCTCCGCCTTCAAGGCATAGCACCAATAGCCAGTACACCCCTTTCGCAGGAGTCTCATCGCCTTCAAGGCGTTAATGACGAATTTCTGGTTCCCCCTCTTTCGCCCGGTGAAAGAGTGCTCGGTGCCGTCATCGGCTAACATGGTGATGATCCTCGTGCGGTAGTTCATGATTGCACCATGACGCTCGATCCAATCATCCCCGAGAATTAAGTCCTCACCCTCAATACCCACAACAATAAGATTAGAGGGCCAAGCCCTCTCACAAATAAACACAGAACAGTCTCGAACCTCCTGATCACCAACGATCCGATCACCGCTAGGAAGCTTAACGATGAAGGGCTCACAAGGCGTCAAACAGTCGAGACTCAAACGGCGCATACAATCCAGAGATATGAACGAATGCGTAGCACCAGAATCAAAAAGCACACTGACAGGATGAGAAAGAATATGAACGGTACCTGTCGCCACGGTAGCCGCTAGATCATCGGCTCTCCGCATCTCATAGATACGCGAGTGGGCTGAGCCGACACTGGAAGCTCCCCCTTTAGAGGGCTAACCCCGACCTCTCCCCCGACTAGCACTCGGCGGAGATTGAGGAGCAAACTATCCTTGATTCACACTTGGTTCCCTAGGCGCTGGAATGGAAGCCCGGGCACCAAGGATTTTCTCCCTCTCAGCACAGAAAGCAGCCTTGTGACCCGACTGGCCACACTGATTACACGTCAGCAAAGGGTTCGGACAAATACGACTGATGTGGCCTGCCGCCACGCTAAAGCACTTCACCTCTCGAGAAGGGGCACTGGCAGTCCTACGGGGAAACCCAGTAGATCGAGCTGGGCCACCACCAGCGGAAAAGTTAGCACACTGGAATTTCTGCTGACCCCCACCTTTGTGGCCCAAAAAATTCCCGGCAGACTTCTGTTTCTTGCTCTCGCGGGCCGCCTCACTCGCCGTCACACACATATTGTAAGCAAGGGCCCTACTCTGGTAATCCTTCAAGGTAGTACAGACGAGCCCCGACATATAGTCCCGAATAGACAATTTCATCCGCCTGGACAAATGGAAGATTTTGTCGCTCTCCTCGACAACTTGGGTCTTCACATAACCCAACTCCTTGTTAAAGTCGGCGATAGCCTGAGATACGGGGATATCCCGTGGTTGAGCATCATAGAAAGCATGTACTCGAGCCTGTCTGACCGGCCACGGGCAATATTCAGTCTCCATCAGTTCTTGGAATTCGGTCCACGAAGCAACATGGTCTTTGGGCCCAACGGCCTCCCACCAATCCGTAGCGTCCCCAGTGAGGAAGTACTGGGCAATAGGGACCTTACGGTCCTCGGGACAGTTGGTGGCAGTGAAGACTTTAGATATCTCCTTGATCCACCCCTCCCAGCCGATCGGGTCTGAAGCTCCCAAAAACTGAGGAGGATGCATCTTGATGACATCCTGAAGCCAACGATCCGCTCCGCCCCGATTAGCATGGGCCAGATCTGGGTTCTAAACCGCCTGAGCTATCGCCGCTATTTGATTCACCATTTGCTGCATAACAGCCGCATTACCAAGGTCGGCGTGCTCCTGAGAAAAAGCATGACTGTGACGGTCGCCGATGCTGGCCTCAAGACCGTGACGTGGCCGCCTCCGATCGCCCACGCCCCACGGCCGCGCGTCCACGACCACGACCGCGACCACGACCACGACCTCTTCCAGCATCCATACTGGAGTTAAATAAGTAGCAAAAGCCATACGATGGTAAGTACAAGAAAAGAACGATCGCAAATCGAGAATCAAAGGTACGATACAAGAGTATAAGGAACAGAGGAAAGAAAACTTACGGGCACTGGTAGTACCGGAATCATGGCAGCGTGATGATAATGTGCAAAACAAAATACAACAAGACCCAATAAACCGACAAGCCTAGGTATCCATAAACCTAGGGCTCTGATACCATTTTCTGTAACACCCCTAGGATATCCGAGGTATATTACAGCGCCGTGAATCCCTATATGGGACCCACCAGGCTGATCAAGCATCATACTCATCGACTCACAGAAACAACAGAAAGATACCTCGTCATAAAGACGCCCAACAAATTAATCCACCCGGTTCAACCGGTCTAACATAACACCATAATCCGACACAAACATAATAAACAACAATACAATCCCGACGAGTAAAAACTCTTAAGTACTCGAGTACTTCTATTAGTTTAAAGACCACAAAAATAAAAAGATAGAAAGCAATAAGACACCACTCGTGCACAATCATCACGCACGGCCATCATCCGCATACTGGTCCAGCACCCGCTCGTCTCGATGAACCTGACCTGAAATTCATAAAACGAATTTCCCCAAAACGGGTCCCCAGAGGTTTTTTTTTAAAAGAAAATACGTCCAGTGTGGATGGGGGGTTGAGGCGGGACCCACCAACCTGTAGATAATAAAATCAAGAAATACAAAGTATCAGCCCCGAATTATGACCAAAAATGGGTCATAATTCGGGTCCAAACATCGGATAAATCCACGGCCCGCTAAAGAAATACAAAGTGCACCACAAATCGTGGGCTAATGTGCGGACCCATAGACCAAATAACTCAACACCGAATTATGACCAAAAATGGGCCATAATCCGGGACATAAAAACTAAAGTGCCTACGGCTCGCTAGATCAGTACAAGGTGCACCACTAAAACCGTGGGCTAATATGCGGACCCATAGGCAACCAATCAATCGATTAAAATAAATCCTATCTAAATATGAAGCACGGATAACCAAGCTGATCCATCCGTATAAGGGAGAGGAGAAACGGAGGAGCAGTATCGTAAGTATAAGTCTGAATGCCGAGGGACGACACGCCGAGCTCAGAAAGATAAACGGCCGGCCTGTTGCCCTCCCAGAAAATATGAGTGACTCTGAACTGAATATCTCTGAGAATGTGTCGGATACGCATAAGAGTGTGACGAACCTGCCAAGAGCCCCGATGGCCAGATGATAGCAGGGTCACTACAGCAGCAGCATCAAGCTCAATCCAAACATGTCTCGATCTCTGGGAGGCAAGAATCAATCTGATTGCCAACGCCTGGACCTCAGCATCAAAACTCGAAGAGGCCTGAAAAGAGGAATGGAAAGCGAGAAAGAGCTCTCCGTGATGATCTCTAATCCGACCTCCCCCACCCGCAATCTGTGTGTCTCGATCGAACGAACCATCCGTGTTCAGCTTGATCCAAGGGGACTCGGGTCGAAGCCAAACCACCGGGACAGGGCGACGAGTCTGAGCGGGGGAAGATGTAGCTCGCTGGAAGCGATCAGGAGGCGAGCAGCCCGCCCAGAACTCAGAGCAAATAAGCCCCGCAGCGGCTAATAAAGCAATATGGCGCTCCACCTGCACAATAACATGAGAGGAAACAAAAGTAACCGCCCTATGCTTTGCACTATTCCTTTCTGTCCAGATGAACCATAGGATCAGACAAGGAATAATGAATGTCGCGTGCCTAAAGTGTGTGCCGTGTGCGAAGAAACTCAGGAGCTCAAAAATATTCTGAGAATGGGGTAGGGATAAATGAGTCCAAGCGCCAAAATACTCCCACACGTCACGGGCCACATCACTCTCCAGGAAAAGGTGGGCAATGGTCTCGGTATGGTAGGTCTGGGTAAGGGTATGCGAGCAGCACAAACATCTAGAAGCCAATGAAACGCCCCTCCTCTGTAGGATGTCATCAGTCGGGATCCGACGCATGAGAAGTCGCCAAATAAACACCGAAATGGTCGGTGTGAGTAAGGTTGTCCATATGGCCCCGTAAATAAGATTAGCCTGACCCCTCACCCTGATGTGAGACCAAGCCGACGATAATGAGAACACACCCGAAGAGGTGAGAGTCCAGCACATACTATCCGAATCCTCCTCGGCGATGGGAATCGCGGAGATCTCCTGGATGAACTGAGGGGTAAATCCTAGCTCCTCTCCAACAATAGTCTCCAACCTACCCATGTCCCAAGACCCATCAACCCATAACTCATTAATTCTAAGATGGGGTCTACCAGAAACCTGACAATAAGAAGATATCGGCCTATCCCCAATCCAAGTATCGTCCCAAAAGCTGACCTCCCCACAGCCACGACCAAGAGTCCAGCGAATGAACTCCTGGGCCTCAATACCCACGCGGAGGAGACGGCGCCAAGGGTGGCTGGCACGAGCTTTAAGAGCAGTACGCATAGGCGTATAAAGGCCAGCAGAGCAGTTTCTGCGCAGCATAAATTGCGCCCACAGAGACGTGCCCGCGCGAAGGCGCCGCCAGAGCTTATAACTAAAAGCTCTCGCCATATCCGAAAGGCTCCGAATCCCGAGGCCTCCCTCAGAGACCGGACGACAAATCTGCCGCCAACTGACCCAATGCGTCTTCCTCTTTGGACCAACAGCACCCCAGAAATATCTCGCAATGATCTGCTCGAGTTCCTGGATAATGTACTGTGGGGGATCCAAAACCTGAAGCAGGTGAAGAGGAATCGTGCATAGAGTGCTCTTAATAAGAGCCAAACGGCCCCCAAAAGCAAGGTGGCGATGGGACCAACCAGAGATCCTATCCAACATCCGTTGCTTCACCCCAGCAAAGAGCTCACGTCTCTTAAAGCCTTTGTAAAGGGGCACACCTAGATAGGTGATGGGGAGATCGCCCTGGCGAAAACCAGTAAGGTCGTAAACTCTCTGGTGCCAACGAGGCGCATGCTTGGGAGCGAGAATAAAAGTGCTCTTCTGGATACTAACCATCTGGCCCGAAGCCATAGAGTAGTGATCCAGGAGACGCATAAGATCAACAAGACCATCATCCACAGCCCGTGTGAATATAATGATGTCATCGGCATAGGATAAGTGCGAGATGGGGAAAGGCCGTCCAGCCGTCCTATACCCCATCAAAGGATGATCTCGAATGAAGCGATCCAAGCAGCGCGATAAATAATCAGCGGCAAGCACGAAGAGCGACGGAGAAATAGGGTCGCCCTGACGCAAACCCCGGCTAGAGGCAAAATAGCCGGCCGGACTGCCATTCACCAAAATGGAGAACATGCAACTCTCGACGCAATGACGGATGAACAAAATCCATCTAGCCGAAAAACCCATCCTCACCAGAACCTCACGTAAAAAATGCCAGTGAACCCTATCATACGCCTTAGCCATATCAAGCTTTAGCGCAAGGTTCGGGACACCCTGAATGTCCGCGACGTGGAGGTCGTGAATAAGTTCTTGGGCCAAAAGTATATTATCAGTAATAACCTGCCCGTGAACAAATCCACTCTGGTTCGGAGAGATAATAAGAGGGAGGAGAGGAGCAAGCCGAGCGTTAAGGATTTTCGTGATAATCTTATTGGTCACATTACACAGACTAATAGGATGGTAATCTGACCAACCGCTCGGAACAGGCTTCTTCGGGATCAAGACGACCGTAGTCGCCGTGAAAGCCGGAGGCATAGGATGACCCTCAAAAAACTCGAGCACAGCCCCCTCCACGTTGGGAGATACAATCTCCCAACAATGCTGAAAAAACAAAGAAGAGAACTCGTCAGGCCCAGAAGCGCTGTGAGGATCGATACCAAAAACCGCAGCACGAATCTCAAGGGGAGAGGGTGGGACACACAAACTATCAGAATCAAAAGAAGAGGGGATAGAGGGAAAACAAGTGTCATCCGGGGGACGAGAACATCACCATCGGATGTAAGCAGAGTCCTAAAGAAATTCACAGCGGATGATCTGATGTCCGACTCTACAGCGATCGTCGTACCACCATCCTCAATGCTGTGAATATGCGACTGACAACGTTTCTGCTTCACAAAACCCTAAAAGTATCGGGTGTTGCGCTCGCCCTCAGTAACCCAACAAACTGCGGCCTTTTGTTTCCAGAAATCTTCCTCCATAGAGAGACGAAGATGGTACTCAGCACGAAAACGGTGCATAGCGGTTCTATTCTCCGGAGTAGGATCCGAATCATATCGCCGCTCGGCCTCGTCAGCAGCCCTCAAGGCCTCATCCAACTTCGTATGAAGATTACCAAAAACAGACCAGTTCCACTGTTTCAGTCTGCGCTTAGCCCTAAGGAGTTTGGCCTGTAGGTTACACATGCCAGATAATCCAGTCGGTGTCAGCCAGACCTCCATAATAGTGTCCAGGAATGTGTGATGCCGGACCCACATATTCTGGAAACGGAATGACGACTTGTGACGAGTCGCGGAGAAGCGACACTGGATAAGAAGAGGCACGTGGTCAGACCGAAGTCGAGGCAGGTGAGTGATGGTAGAGACTGCAAACACGTTCGACCATGCTTCATTAAATAAAGCACAATCTATCCTTTCCCTCAGACTATTGCGCTCCCAAGTGAAAATATCGCCCTCGCAGCTATTCCCCAGAGGGGTTAGCAATTACGCTAGTACAAGTAACCAAATGAACGACTTACATCTTACACATATAGTAATGCATGCAATCAAGAAACCATAGTTCCCAAAACACTCATTTCCGGAAATGCCAATAATCAAAACCACATTTGTAAAATGCACCACAATTAACCGCGGACCCACAGCTTCGTGGATCCCTACCGAGACCCCGTCGGGTCTAACCCGTAGTGGTTAAAAGCAACTCGCGGTTCCACAGCTTCGTGGAGCCCTACCGAGACCCCGTCGGATCTAACCCGTAGTGAGTATACACACACACAATTTCTCATACAAAACTACTATGTCAAGATCGTAAGTTCATAAGGGTACTTGCCTCGGTTAATAGACGGCGATACGAACGGAAAGGAAGAATCGAACATGACCGCGAGGAACCGGCGGAAATGAACCTAACGATTCGAATAACACAATCACAACCAACTCTAGACGAATACGGAAATTGAATACACCCGAAAACCCGCCTACGATTCATGTATATTCGTACCAAAAATAACAACGAGGGCGGACCACAACCAAACCCTCTCGATTCCGTAAAAACCCACAAAATATCCATGA
The DNA here is from genome assembly GCA_033398695.1 of Orobanche coerulescens. NCBI lineage: Eukaryota > Viridiplantae > Streptophyta > Magnoliopsida > Lamiales > Orobanchaceae > Orobanche > Orobanche coerulescens. Next base: position 64,307,795 of record CM065810.1, on the reverse strand, counting down.
ATCCGTAGGAAAGCTAAAGATACTAACAATATTAATCGTATTCATCATGAATCCACCAACAAAACGGAACGAATTGGAAGAAAAATCCCAAAACCCCCAAATTATTCGAAAATAGGGTTCTAAGAGATATTACCTTTGGAGATTCAAGTACTAAGATCCGTAGAACACGCGTTAGATTGATTATCCGGGCCTCACAACCGAAGGAGAATGATGAAAATCAACCCCCAATTGATGAATGATTTAGAAGTTCTCCCCCTTAGTCCTCTCTCTCTCGTGCGCAGGTGAAGAAATGAAGGAAATGGCCGATCTCGTCTAATAAGAACGAGATTATACAGTTGACCGCATGGTGTGCCGCGGCGCAGCCGAAGTGTGCCGTGGCACAGGCCAAAAAATTGCTCCCAGGGTTCGACAGTGTGCCGCGGCACGGCCTGCGTGTGTCGCGGCACTCGGTACAGTCGGGTTTTGGTCGCAGATGTCACACGAGTGTGCCGCGGCACTGGACGGGTGTGCCGCGGCACTGACTCGGCAATGTGCCGCGGCACCGGATGGGTGTGCCGCGGCACACAGTACAGTCCGCTCGACCAACAACTGGAGAAATGTGTGTGCCTCGGCGCACACACCTTGTGCCGCGGCCCACACCCCCTTTTGGTCCCAAAATGATAAAAATGATCCGGAAAGAGAATAAAAGCGATATGAATAAACATCGGGGAAACAATAACACGATATGAACCTATGGCAACCCCAAAACGGCGGTTCCGCACAACAATAACGAGAATCAGATCGATAGATGACAGGAAAAATACACTGAAAGATACACGAGGGTTACTATAGTCGAAGGAAATACACCGGAAATAAAAATACAAGGGAAAGAAAAATGCGGATATTACAGACTGCTTGCTGATTGTCTCTCGGAGCGGGAGCTAAGGCGATCATGTACTGATCTCTTGGCCCCATGGTCGGTTACGAGTTCTCCGCCACCGAGCTTAATTCTTGGGCGAGTGGGAGGCCATTGGCCGGCTTGTCTTTTGGGAGTCGGATATGCCGAACTCCTGGTGACGGATTCGGACTCCGATGTCTCCCGGTTGGGGCCTGAATGCTCGGGTCTCCATGAGGGATCACTCCCTAGGCAACTAAAGACGGAATCATCCCGCCTTACGAGAGCCTTTTCCTGCAGCTCGGGGCTTTCCGACGATTTCTCGATGTATAGCCCCTTAAGCTTCCGCTTGCCTGCTCGGCGGATGGCTGATGGAGTAATGGTGGGCGAGTCGCATGCCCTCCGTCGCTCCCTGAGGATGGCCATAGCCTCCTCGATCTGTTCTGCGGTCTAGAACTAATCGAGTGAGAGGCTGGGACCGTCCCTCGGGAGTGGAAGTGAGAGCCTAGTGTCGCCGCGGTCGCCTTCCGCCGTAGGTTGGGATTCGGTCTGGGCCGGAATGAGATGTCCGGCAGATCGCAGGGTGGCTCTTTTTGCGGTCGTGGCAGATGTCATGTTTCTGAAGGTTTTTCTTTGAAGAACAGTGAGTGTTTCTTCAAGTATATGCCCCGGAGAACAGTGAGTGTTCTTCGAGACGGTCGGAAAAAAAATGAAGGTTAAGATCGCCTTCCTTCTAGCGCCAATTGTTGTTACCCAAAATATTATCCGGAGATGATATTGCTGGAATAGTCGAGTAACAAACAAATGCGAGAACACTTCCATGGGAAAGTAAATAACACAAGATTTGCCGGGGTTGTTAGTACCGGGCTTGAATGCTCTCGCGAGATGTTATTAATACAAATACTTTAGAGTACAAATATTAATGTTAGAGTGCGATTACAATGAGTGTAAAGACTCTAGTTATCTTAGCTATTGAGCGTGGAGATTGCCGAAAGAACCAGATATGATGCTCGGTGAGTTCTTGCTTTTTATGTTCTGTATACGTGAAGGAGTTTCACTGTGTTGTCTCTGTACTGTTTTTTACTCTATCAGTATGTGTGACTGAATTTCCGTCAGGTAATTCCACTATCCTCAGGCCACTGTTGGAGGCCTTCTATTTATAGGAGAAGAGGTTGCTAGGTCCTCCCCGGCGATCGCGGGCGACCGCCGTTTTCTATATTAGAATAAGGTGGGCGATCGTCCCATCACGTGGGACTGTTTCCTTAAAGTCCGAGGCTGCTGCTGGCAGCCAGATGTGCGAGCCAATGAGAAGTCCGCACGCGTCCTGAGTCGCTGTCTGGGGAGGACCCAATTTGTACCTTTCGGCGGGCTTGTCGGTATGTGTGAAGGTGGCGACAGGCTGGGGTCAAAAGGCCTTATATTGTGGCGCCTTTTGCGGATCTGCACGTGGGTCTTCGTCCGAGATTCAGTCTTCGAAGACTCTGACGGGTGTCAGATTCATACGTGGTACGGGACGATCGTCTACAGTCGGACATTATAGGCGATCGCCTTAGATGCCGATCGCTAGGCGCTTGCCCAGCATCTGTCTTCTTTGTCTGGCTCTTGACTATTGTGCCGATCGCCATCGAGGCATATAAATCGCCGCACAACACATACAAAGTGATGGACACCCGATGCGGTCACGTGAGTTGATGCTTCTTTCGATGAAGCCTGTTATATCTAGAGTTTATTCAATGGCGAAGGTAAATGGTATGACATTTGTATGTATCGACAGAGATCAAAGAAGGAGGTGTCAAAATTCTGGGGTTATGATTGACGGTGGATATTACGGTGTTCTTCTCGAAGTAATGGAACTAATTTATGGAGAAGGCTTGACAGTTTACTTGTTCAAGTGTAGGTGGTTTGATACAAATCCTCAAATCGAAAGGGAGGATAATTATGGACTATTATCTCTTGATACTTCTACAAGTTGGTATGAAAGTGATCCTTTTGTTTTTGCAACATGTGCTAAACCAGTTTACTACCTCGATGACTTGGTAAAAAAAGCAGCATGGAAGATCGTAAATCATGTGGCTACGAGAAATATATAGTGCGGCTACACTTGGACAAGCAGTCGATAAGGATGACAATGAGGCATATCAATAGCCGGATACAACTTATATTCCACCATCCTCCACAATACTACTGAATAATGTTGTAGAAGGTCGAGTGGTTCGGCTACATGGTGAAGAACGTGGGTTCATAGATGTAGGTACAGATGAATTACGTACAGACTCTGATGAAGATGATGAGGAGGAGTTCAGACATATGCTGCCAGTTATCAACTCCAACACAGAGACAGACTCAAGTGGTGATTCTGACTACGAACCTTAGAAGGACATATATCATTTGTAAAAGTTACTTAAATATTCATTGTTGTGTGCCGCTCGAACAAATCGAAAAAGTGATATTATTACCTGATTTTTTTTATTTTGTTATATTCATTGTTCCATTGATAATTTTCTCAATATAAACTATTTTATATATGTATATATATATATATATTTATTTATAATAAACAAGTATAAATATATAAAATATTATTATATAAAAACTGTATAAATTAATATATATAGATATGTACTCATATTATATATATATATTTATTTTTAATTAAATTCTAATATATAAAATATTATTATATAAAAATATGTCTAAATATATAAAATATTATTATATAAAAACTTTATAAATATAAAGATATATAATCATATATCTATATTATTATATAAAAATTGTATAAGTATATAAATATTATTATAATTAAATATATTTATAATTAAATTTATAAATAAAATTTCATTATATAAAAATTGTATAAAGATATACAAATCTATAATCATTATATATATTGATAAATATATTTTTATAATCAAATTCAAAGAACTTAAAATATTAATATATGTATAAATATATTTTTAGAATATAGTTTAGCCGACGACAGGCATCGGCAAAAGTCTATAAATTTTTTTATTAAATATATAAATATATTAATTTTGTATTAAATATATCTATATTATTATATAAAAACTGTAAAAATATATAAATATTATTACATAAAAACTGTATAAATATATAAAATATATAATCATTATATATATATATATTTATAAATATATTATTTATAATTAAATTCAAAGAATATTAAATATTAGTATAGGTATAAATATAAAAAAGTGTTTAAATGTACGAATGATAAACATGACCCAGTGGCAAAATGTCAAGTCACTTATATAAATGGCCCGGGTTCGAACCCCGGCTGCTACTGGGTCATGTTTTTTTTTTTTTTTGGGAATTTAGTTTAGCCGACGACTGCCGTCAGCTAAAATCCGTAGCATGTATAGTTTAGCCGACGACGACCATCGGCTAAAGTGACGGCCCGTGTCAAATGACACCTCCCGTGTCAAAGTGTTCTAAATTTCCAAAAGGTTTCTAGACATGTAACCTGATCGACTCGTTCGACACGTTCGAGTCGAAATAGTTTAGCCGACGACGGCCGCCGGCTAAAGTCCGAAGCATTTAGAGTTTAGCCGACGACGGCTGTGTCGTCGGCTAAAGTGCGTTTACATATAAAAAAACGGGACTGATTGTTATTTTTTTCTTTCTTCACTTCAATTACTTCTTCCTACAGGAACCCTAGCACCGACCGCCCCACCGATTGCTCAATTACCTCACGACTGATTGTTCAAAAACGGGACTGATTGCTAAAGTGCCCCAGCACTGACCGCCGCACCCATCACCGAAGTCGCCGTCCATCGTTTCGCCTTCCACCTTCAACCGTGTTTTCGCCTTCAGCCGTCCGTCATCAGTCGTAAGCTTCGCCCATTTTCCGTCGTTTCGCCTTCCACCGTCCGCCGGACTGATTTTGAAGGTATACGATTTGGCGATTTCCCCTTTTGTATCAATGAATTTTTTTCAGTGATGCTTCCCCGTTGGCAATTTGGCGGCGGCTTTGAAAAATATTAGGAAATGTTGTGGTAATAGTATTGAATTTGTTTTGCATCCATTTTTCTTGCCATATATATATATATATTGAAAGAAAAAAAAGGATATTATTAGGCAATTAAATTTTGAACTTCAGTTTCTTCGAACAAAAAAATTGAACTTCAGTTTGTTCATAGTTAGAAAAATGGCGATTGTCCGATGACATATTGGGCATTTTTCGAGTGTAAAATGTAAATAGACTGTAATTTAGAATATTTATGATTTATAAAGATATTTTTCCTCGTTATCTTTTATCGGCTTGTAAATTTTTTAAAGAAAGGAATCAAATGAAGAATTTTTAAATACATTTCTGTATTGCTTCCTTGCAATTTAGCTTGTATTTGTCGTGTAGGAATTTTGTAGGTATTGATTTGTTTCGTCTGATTAGGACTGAAGGATTTAGGTTTGAATTTTGAGATTTCTAGACTAATCTGGGTTGTGACAAATTAAGAGAATTGAAACCTGCAAAGATTGTAAACCGAAGGAAATTAACATTACCTTGGGTTGTAATAAGGTCACTGAAATTGAGATTACCTTATTACGGCCGTAGAAAATTACAAAATGAAGGAAATTTTAGGGTTTATGTATAAGAATTGAAAATAGGGTTTCAGGGTTTATGTATAAGTATTGATTTCTGTTTAGGGTGTATGATGTTTTACTGATTTTCTTAATTCCTAGGGATTCTATTTAGGGTTTATGTATAAAAATAATTGATTTCTGTTTTTGAATTTGTACAGGTTAAATGGATAAAATTAAGAGACTAGCATGTGGTAAGAAAAAATTGAAGACTCCAGAGTCAGGAGATAGTTCCGCAACTTCCAATTGTGCGGATCCTGTCGGTAAATATTTGGATCAGAGTAACGCTCGCATACGTGGGCTAGTAGAGAATAGTGGACTGAAGTTAAAGGATGGGAACTTGTATCCGGCGGATGACGCACATACTATTGCGAGACGCTTATCGTATCAGACTCCCAGATCGCGGACGACCCCCACTACCGTCGAGACGACTTAGCCTCGTACGCCTCCTATACACCGCATTCCCTCCCCTCCTACTACATCTGGGAGCGGCCAATCTACACCGATCATGTCATCCGAGGTGCCTTCCGGTCCGCCGCCGACTCTATTTATGCCCCCTATGGTACCATCAATTCCATGGGTCGATGAGAAAGGAGTCCGCCGGCCATATAGCTTGGTTAACCCAATGGAGGTGTATGTGTTCCAGGCGTGGCCTGAGAAAATGAGTTGGCGGACATGTCGGATATCTAAGACGAAGTTGTACGCGTCGCTTGCGGAGCTTGAGAATGAGGAGGGTCGTACCGAAGACAAACCGAAAAAGAAGAAGAAGACTCGTGGCCCATCGAAGGGTCTAGCACTTGACACATATGTTTCAAAAAATGGCCGTCACAAGATAGCAGTAGATGAAAAGTATCGGCGACCCATTTTGGCTTCAGATGCTTGTACGGCATATTGTCGTAATGTTGGGTTTGTCATACGCGATAGAGTTTCGGTATTGTGGGCTGAGTGGAAGGATGTGCCACAAAGTGTGAAGGATGCATTGAACAATGCTATGTCGGTAAGTTTATCTCAATTCCAAAAGCTACTTTGTGTATTTAAATTCGGTAGTAATATATATTATATGCTAATTGTAGGTTTGGTTTGAGGTTCCTTCTTTCCTACTACATACTTGGTGTGATGAGGTGCAAACAACCAAGTAAGTAATTTTCACAATACGTAGTTGAGTAATTACTCGAGAAATTTTTGCATCATTTTAGTTATTTAAAAATATGTATTTGTCAAATGTTTTAATAATTTATTTATTAATACAAAATAATTTGTAATATAAAATTCACAACTTGTAAACATATAAGGTAATTTGATTGATAAATTTAAACATGGTAAACATTCTCATTTACTTGTAATTATGAGTATTATAACATACACTCTTATAATTACATAAAACATTATAAAATTAATTATAGATAAAAATAATAAAACTAACACATTAACATTATATAATCATACACAAACAACAAATATAAAATGACATGTAACATAATCACTAAACTTAAATCTTAACATTCAACTGTATAATAGCAACTGTATACACTAAACAGATTATTTATGAATAACATAATAAACAAATAACATTATGAATAAGAATAAAACAATAACACAATATCAAAATAAATAAATACATAAAATTTATAAAATACTTTACAAATATATTTGACTAATGTTTGATTATTATTTATAAATGTTTGTTATAGGTACAAATCTTGGAAAAATGAGCTACACATATTTTGGTCAGCTTGGGGTAATTCCCGTGAGGCTACTCCCGAGGAGTTCAAGTATCGGGAGTATGAGTGGAGGTGGCTATTTTAGCGGCCCGAACTATATTGTATGTAATCGAGCTCTAAATATTGTCGTAATGTTATTGTTGTTTAAAGATATGGAACGTATATGAAATTTACTTGTGGTAATTTTGCTCCTTGTTAAATGAAAATTACATGTTTCTATGTGTAGGCAAGCAGTTCAACCAACACTGCTAACCGTAAGGGTTTGACGGAGCACCACAACTTAGGTTCACGGTCATTAGCGAGAGTTCCGTACGAGGCCACTTCCGATAAAAATGTGGCGAATGCCTTTGTCTACGTGACTCAAAAGGCCTAGTCGAACTATCTGGATAGACTTGTAAGTTGTAAATGTATCCTAACCATTTTAATACTGCTATCAGTCTTTACCTCTGAACTTTATTAATATTCAGTTACTTTTTTTGTTCCCACTTAATTAGGAGAGAGTGACTGAGGAGTCTGAGAGGATGTTGATAGAAATGGCGAGGGAGGAGCATCCGGATTTGAACGAGACTCGCCTCGAGTTAGCACGCCGAGAGATCGATCAGGCTGATCCCTACATTAGGACAAGGGTGTGGGCTAACATTTACCCTCCTAAGGGGAGTCATCAACGGACGCCGATGATGGGAGCTGAAGGCAACCGACTATTGAAGAACACTACAGAGTTTGAGCGCAATCAAAGGGGCGACACTCAAAAGGCCTATCTAGAGGAGCAATTGAGGATCGAGAGGGAGCTCCACGCTGAGGAGAAAAGGAAGTCTCAAGACAAGTTCCAGAAATTCTAAGAGGAACAAAGGAAGGTTCAACAGGCCATGATGCAGTATATGATATCCTTGAGTCAGACCGTGGCTCATTTGGGAATTGCGGTACCACCACCACCTCAATTCTTCGATTCACAAACACCCCCCTCTTCTTCACAGCCTCGGGACGACGACATGCAAGACGGTAGTAATCCTTCTTCTATCTTTAAGAATTTGCCGGATCTTTCAGGATTTTAGTTGTCATTGTGGTAGTTCATTTGACGGATCTTTGAGGGTTTTATTTAGACTTGTGTTTATTAACATTGGTGTTTATAGTGATTTTGTTGATGTTGCTACATGACATGTTGATATGGTGTGATTTTTAAACTATTGATGTATAAATTATGCTCATTGGACATTGATGTATGTTGATTGTGATGTACATTTGGAATGACAGGTTAACTGAACAGGTTTGGGATACTAAGATCTGAATATTTTTTTTAAATAGACTTTAGCCGATGGCAGTTGCATAAACCGTCAGCTAAAATTTGAATTAAAAAAATTAAAAAAACACTTTAGCTGACGACATTCTTGCCGTCGGCTAAAATTTAGACATTTTAGCCGACAACATAATAGTCATCGGCTAAAACCTACATACTTTAGCCGACGATATTAACTGTCCTCGGCTAAACCTGCATACTTTAACCGACAATATTAAATCCGTCGGCTAAAACCTAAATATTTTAGCCGACAACTTTTCCACCGTCGGCTAAAGTTCAACTTTAGCCGACGACCTTTTGTATTTGCCGTCGGCTGAACTTTAGCCAACCGACCTCGGCTGACAGACTTTTAGCCGACAACTAGCAGCTTTAGCCGACGACATTGGACTTTAGCTGAGGAGTTTTTGCCGTCAGCTAAAGTATAAACATTGGTAGTGTTTTATGATTTGGAATCATAATTGTTTTAATTGTTAATGTTTAATTGTTCATCTAAAAATTATTTTTCATGATTTTATGTTACAATATAAATCTATTTTTCTTTTGAAAACTGATTTAAATGTGTAATATAAAAATTAAAAAAAATATTATTTTTGGATTCAGGACGAAAAGACGAGCCTGAAAATTGTCCGGACAGCGGCTCGGGTCGCCGGATCGCCCGGACAAGCCGCCTAGGAGAGAGGCAGACAGCGCCCGGCCTTTGAGGCTGGGCTGCTTTCAGGGCTGGTCAGCCCCCTCCCGGGCCGCGGGCTTGGCCCGGGCCTTGTGTTTTCCGACTTCGTTTTTATATTTTGTTCGGTAAATTAGTTTCCCGCAAATTAAATTGGATTTAATTTGACTAAAATATAATTATGGTAATTTTATTTTTAAGGGAATTAATTTAATAAAATATTTATTTTGTCCGGAATAAATTAAAATTAACGGTTATGTGAATTAATTGGATTAATTCTAATCGTTGGATTAATTTTTGTTGATTAGATCAATTTTTAGATTAATCATTATTGCCATTTATTTTAATGTAATTGTTGCATTAATTTTGAATGGGAATGTAGTTCATGGACCTAGTTTTGAATCGTTTGTTTTGTTCGATTGGGTTGTAAGGGCCGTTTTGAGCCTATTTATTTTACTAGAATATTTGTATAGGATGCAATTTTTCAAATATAAAATTTATATGTAATGACGAAGACCGGAGGAAGATCCATTCGAGAAGACAAAGATTCAAGACCGAAGACATGTAATTAGATTACGATGTTTTTGTTCTAGGAACGGTCCATGAACTGCATGTTGTTAGTTTTAGGTTGTGTATGTTTCATATTGTATGACAAACAAACAAACCGATAAACCGCACATATAAACGGCTTAATGTGCAAAGTGTAACATATAATCGCGTTAATACTCCCACTTATAAACACTAAGTTATAAAGGTTACGAGGTTTTCTATCCTTCGTCAAACTCATGGAAAATTGAAATCTAAACCGAAATATTATTCTTCCGAGTATGTCGGGGTAATATTTTTGGGGAAGGTTGATAAATTCCTAGAGTGCATTACATGCCTTTGGTTGTGACAAATCAAACCCCTAGAAACCGTATGAATTGCTGGGTAAGATTCAATTATCAGACTAATAGGAGTTGACGGTTCAAACTTAGATAGTTCAGCGAGCCATAGAAACCGAATGTGTTGAGGGCAAGTGAACTAGGGGTAAAAGAAGATCGAATCATCCATTAGATGGGTTGGTGTTAGACACCACTTTATAAAGAATGATAGAATAGAAATCGTATGGGTTACCCTCTATTAAACTTTATAAAGAACTCGATCGCCACTAAGAAGTCAACCGTGACTTCCGGATTTCACATGGGAGTATGCAAATGCCGAGTGGGAGCCGAGTTATGAATAAATAAAGTCCTTAAATTCTTCACTCGGATCATAATTAAACAATCACTAACGAATCTTAAATTATTCCCTGCAGTTAACAAAACTCTCAACATGACAATGAACCCACTCGCTATACTACGTGAAAAGAACGTCCTGACTGGTCCGAAATATGTAGACTGGCTTCGGAACTTGAGGATTGTCCTAACTATGAAAATGCTGGGATACGTCTTGGAGGCGGATATCCCAACGGCTCCTGCAAGAACCCGAGCCAATCAGGAAGATGTCGATTCCCATGAGAAATGGGTAAAAGACAACGTAAGAGTGCGCGGGTACATCTTAGTCTCAATGACTAATGAGCTTCAACGTGCCCATGAAAATATGACGTCTTCGAGAGCTATCTTAGCGCACCTAGCTGAGCTCTATGGAGAGCATAGTCGAACTGCTATATATGAGATATCGAAGCAATTATTTGGCGCCAGGATGAAGGAAGGAGAGAGGGTTGGGGACCATGTCCTCAAGATTATCTCGATGATTGAGAGATTAGAAGCTCTTGATTTTCAGATGCATGCATCTCTCCAAACTGACCATATCCTACAGTCACTTCCTGACTCCTTTTCCCAATTTGTCATAAACTTTAACTGCAATGATATTGCATATAACTTAGCTGGGCTAATGAACAAACTGAAGACTGCCCAGTCTCAGATGAAGACAAAGGGAAAGGAAGCTTCACTTGTGATTTCTTCTGGGACTTGGAAGTCCAAGAATAAGAAGAAAAAGAACAAGTAGCAGTTAGGTCCAATATCCAAGATTGATAAGGTAAAGGGCAAGGCCCCGATGGTTCAAAAGAGCAAGGGGGCCAAGAAAACGGATGTATGCCTCAACTGCGGTGAGCTAGGCCACTGGAAGAGGTACTATCCAAAGCTTGACCATAATGCGCCTCCAGGTACGGAACTACTAGTATTAGAAATAAATTGTTATGTAACTGTATATTCGACTTCTTGGATACTTGATTCTGGTGCGAGTTCTCACATTTATATAATGAATCATGATCTGGAAGGAAGTAAGAAGCTAGATTCAGAGGAGGTGATGGTCACCGTCAGAAGTGGGCATAGTGTCGAGGCTTCTGATATTGGATCCCTTATGTTGGATTTAGAATCTGGTTTTATTCTTACTTTAGATGATGTACTTTTTTTGCCCCAGTGGCACAAGAATATTGTATCAATTCCGGTCAAGGACCGAAAGGGATTTCACTTCTTTATTGGAGATGAGTCCTGTCATATTTATTTCAAAAATAAATTAGTTGGTACTGCTACATTATTAAATGGTTTATACCATTTTAATCTAAAGAATAAAACAACTGTGAACACGATAACTAGGAAGCGTGGTAGGGATGAAACGAACCAAGCACTTAAGTGGCATCTTAGACTTGGTCATATTGGTCAGACCAAGGTTCATAAAATGGAGAAAGATGGGCTCACGGGTCCATTGGGATCCGATCCCTATCTAATAATCTTGCCTTCAAGGCAAAATGACTAAGTTATCTTTTGTAGGGACTTTTGAAAGAGCTGCTGAAAATCTTGGATTGATCCATGCCGACGTCTGTGGCCCTTTTGATGTGGCACGAGATGGCTTTCAGTATTTCATTACATTCACTGATGACCATACGAGGTATGGGTTCGTGTACTTAATGAAACATAAGTCTGAAGCTTTTGATAAATTCAAGGAATTTAAATCCCTAGTTAAAAATCAAATAGGTAACTGTATTAAGACTCTTTGGTCAGACCGAGGTGGTGAGTACATGAGTACCGAATTTGATGAGTTCTTAAAAGAACTAGCAATAGTGTCACAAGTCACTCCTCCAGATACTCCACAATTAAATGGTGTATCAGAAAGAAGGAACCGAACCTTGTTGGACATGGTTCGCTCCATGCTTAACTATACCAATTTACCGATTTATCTGTGGGGTTACACGCTCCTTATTGCTACGCATATCTTGAACATATGTCCTTCCAATCCGTTCCTAAGACTCCATATGAGATGTGGAGAGGTAGGAATCCAGTCTTAAACACATTAGGATTTGGGGATGCCTTGCTTATGTCAAGAAGACTAAAGTAGAGAAATTGGAAGCTAGGTCTGTGAAAGGTCGTTTCATAGGATATATAGGGGGTTCCATGGGATATCTATTCTACATGCACGCAGATCAAGATCATTGTTTCTATACAAGCACACTTCCTGGAAGATCAGTTTATTCAGGAAGGTGGGGCAGGTAGAAATATTTCTTTGGAAGAAATAAAAGAAACACCAAATGAGACTCCTATGCAAGATATTAGAACCGAACCTTCTGAAATACAAACACAACCTCGAAAGTCTAGTATAATTTCTTAATTACCTGATAGATATAGCTATCTGCATCAAGAGGAACTAGGTGTCCATGACATGATAGAAAGTAGTCAAGAGAATGATCCTTCTACAAACGACCAAGCGATGGTAGATGTTGACTCCGCCAAGTGGCAAGAAGCTGTGGAAGCTGAGATAGACTTAATGCATGCTAATCAGGTCTGGACTTTAGCAGATCATCCAAAAGGCATAGTGCCTATTGGAAACAAATGTATCTATAAAAGAAAGACTGATGGAGATGGCAAGGTTGATACCTATAAGGACAGGATTGTGGCAAAGGGTTATTCCCAAAGAGAAGGAATCGATTACTTCGAGACCTTCTCACCTGTATCTATGATTAAGTCTATTCGCATGATGCTTGCCATAGCAGCCTACTTAGATTATGAATTATGGCAAATGGACGTGAAAACGTCATTCCTAAATGGATTCCTCGAGGAGGAGATTTACATGGAACAGCCTAAGGGATTCATATCTCAAGCCAATATTCATAAAGTATGCAAACTTCAGTATGCCATTTATGGACAGAAGCAAGCTTTGCGGAGTTGGAATCTTCGATTTAAGGAGACAGTCAAAGAGTTTGATTTTGTGCAAAACGAAGAGGAGCCCTGTATTTACAAGAAGGTTAGAGGGAGCAAAATTGCGTTCTTAATACTATATGTAGATGACATTCTACTTATAGGAAACGATGTTGGAATGCTCACTTCTGTGAATGCTTGGCCTTCTAAAGAGTTCTCAATGAAAGACTTGAGAGAAGCTACCTATATTCTGGGTATTCGCCTCTACCGGGATAGAGCGAAAAGAATGTTAGGTCTTTCCCAAGCCCTCTATATAGAAAAGATCCTGAAGCGATTTAGGATGGAATATTCTAAAAGAGGGTTTCTACCTATGCAACATGGTGTAAAACTTTCCTTAGAGATGTGTCCTCAAAGTGAGGAAGACAGAAAGGAAATGAGCAAGGTACCCTATGCTTCGGCAGTAGGTAGCCTCATGTATGCTATGATTTGCACTAGACCTGACATTACCTATGTTGTGAGTGTAGTAAGTTGGTTTTAGTCAAATCCAGGGCAGGAACATTGGACTGCTGTATAGAACATTCTTAAGTACCTAAGGAGGACTAAATACTTGGTTATTACATATGGCGGTGGATAACTTAGAGTGATGGGTTATACAGACTCAAATTTTTCGGGGGACATGGATGCTCAGGTGTCCACATCAGGTTATATATTCACTCTGAATGGTGGGGAAGTTTCTTGTAGAAGTGCCAAGCAAAGTTCAACTACTGTCTCTAAAGAATCTTTTTGGATTAAGAAGTTCACTGAGGAACTTCAAGTGGTTCCTAATGCGGAGAAACCCATGACGCTGTTTTGTGACAATGATGGAGCTGTTGCATAAGCTAAAGAGCCTAGGGCTCACCACAATACCAAACATATAGCGAGAAAATATCATTTTGTTAGAGAAATGGTTCAGGAAGGGAATGTTATACTGCAGAGAGTAGACACAGCAAATAACGTTGCTGATCCGCTTACCAAGCCACTATCTCAGAAGGTCTTAGAGAGACATCTGGAGAGTATGTGTATTAGATACCATAGTTTGTGGCATTGACTGCAAGTGGGAGATTGTTAGGAATATGCCCTCTAATGCCACTCAGAGGATGAGATCATTTGTATCGTAATTATGAATATCGAATAAGGCAACTATTATTTCTATATTATTGTTTAGCACAGGCATTGTGATTTAGTATATAAAATAATAGTCCTTGCATTTGAGAGCAAACATTTCACTCCTTATGGAGATAAGGAGATAGGCACTGGAAGTGTTTAGGGCTCGAATGCTTAACTAGTTCGCAAGTCGATAAAACTTAACTGGGCATTAAGTTGAGACAAGACTTGTATAATGTGTACTTTGACATGTAGAGTACCGGTCTTAACTAAGAGTTAGTGGGAGCACATATTACAGGTATGCTAATGAGATTAGTATACTCGAACACAACTCACCTCGATTTGGTCACATGGATATCATCCAGGGTTTGTCAATGACTGGATCGAAAGGTTGTGATAGGTATACGTGGACCTTTGACTTGAGGGTTCAGTAGGAGATGTGCTTGTGACATTAAGTTAGTCATTAGAGTAGTTCGATCCAATCGCCGGTGGGTGGGGTCAACCTCGAAATGCAACTTAGTGGGCAAGTAGCAGTCTCTACTAAATACCAAGATAGAATTCTTTCTCCCGTAAGTGAGCAGCTAAATGTCCTATGCGGTTAATGGCAAATGAGATTATAAGTCTTTGGCCAAAGCATTTAGACTCGTTGTATTTGATACACAAGAGCTCGATGATATCGGTTTGCATTAACAGAAAGCATAAAGTCAAGTTACAGTAGGGTTTGACTTTTCCGTGACCCTAATACTTGATTGGGACACATGATTGAAGGGTTTATACGTACACGGTATTTAAGACATAATGGTTTTGAATGATCCGATCATTCGTTCTTAGTTGGGTTACGGTACGAAGCACTAGACTGGCTAAGTGTTACCCGTACTCCTTGGTTCCTCCCATTGCCGACTATGACGGACCTATAGAGTCGCGCACAAGGATATTTGATGGATAAATATGTATTTACTATCTCTTCATTAATATTGGATATTAAATATCTAATTTGATTTATTCGATAAATCATGCGGTCTAGTGAATTGAAATTAATTACCGGGTGATTAATTTAATTCATAAATAATTATTTCTTGGAAATATATTATTATAATTTTGTATTTGATAAAATTAATTTTTTTTCCTTCCTGACATTCATTGCCGGTCCCAAGCCCGGATAAAAGAGGAGGGTTGCGGTAGGTTAGTGGCAGCCAACGTAAAACTCATCACATTTTATGGACATGAATCAAATTTTGAAAATCACTGGGGCGTCTCCTCAGAAGCAACGCGCTGCATTTCATAGGCCCGGGTGCAGTGAAAAGTATGTGAGGGTTGTTAGGTCGTCGCCCAGAAGCGGCGCACCAGCTTTACATCTGAGGGTGGTGTCAAATGAGCAAGGATGCACTACAGTTCATAAGCCCGGGTGTAGTGGAAAATATGTAAGGGTTGCTAGGTCGTCGCTTGGAAGCGGCGCGCCACCTCGTAGTATGGGTGTGGTGTCAAATGTGCAAGGATCCTTGCAGCGTGGATGGGGACAAATAGAGGAGTTAGTTCTTGCAGCTTGTAGGGGTAGTAAGGTGCGGTTTGGAACTTGGAACGTTGGCTCTTTGACGGGGAGATCAGCAGAAATGGGGGAGGTTATGAAAAGGAGGAGGATTCACATAATGTTTCTACAAGAGACTAAGTGGGTTGGCGAAAAGGCAAGAGTGTTAGCTTCTTGGGGTCACAAGCTTTGGTACTCTGGAAAGGATAGAAGTAGAAATGGAGTGGGTATCGTCATTGATAAAGAAATCATTGATGATGTGGTGGAAGTGTCAAGAAAGAGTGATAGAATAATGAGTAATGAGCTTGTGATAGGGGATGAGTTTCTAACTATCATAAGTGCTTATGCACCACAAGTAGGATTAGATGCATCAATCAAACAAGAATTTGGGAAGATTTGGATGAGGTTGTCAAACGAATTCCTATGGGTGATAAATTGATCATTGGTGGTGACCTCAATGGGTTTGTCAGTGTTACCAGAGATGGCATTGAGAGCGTTCATGGTGGCTTTGGTTTTGAGGATAGGAATGAAGCAGGAAATGGTATATTGAATTTTGCATTAGCTTCTGACTTGGGTATTATGAACACTTGGTTCGAGAAAAGGGACTCTCATTTGGTGACATATAGAAACGGATGTAATGCAACTTAGATTGATTTCTTTTTAGTAAGGAGTGTTTGGAGGAAAAGTTTTATTAATTGCAAGGTGATGCCTGGTGAGAGTACTGCAATGCAACATAGGGTGGTGGTGCTTGACTTTCGAGGTAAGAGGCAATTAAGAAAGAGAACACAAGTTGGCCCTCGAATTAAGTGGTGGAAGCTCTAAGGGGAGAGTCGACATACTTTTGTGGCTAAGATTGCTGATAATGGTATTTGGTCTGATTGCACGGAAATGGATATAGATTCGATCTGGAACTTGTTGGAGCATAACATAAAGCAAGTTGCAAAAGAAGTCCTAGGGGAATCTAAAGGAAACAGACCATCAAGTAAGGACATATTTTGGTTGAATGATGAAGTTAAGCAAGCAATAAAGACCAAACGTGAATGTTATAAGGTACTGGGTAAATGCTGGAGCGATGAGAATTATGAAAAGTACAAGAAAGCTTGAACAGAAGCTAAAAAGGCAGTGTGAAATGCTCTATCAAAGGTCAATCAAGAGTTATATGCAAGATTAGATACAAAAGAAGGGGAAAAAGATATCTATAAACTTGCTTGAATGAGAGAGAAGAAGACGCGAGATATTGGAAAAGTTAAATTTGTGAAAGATACTGACCAAAAAGTTTTGTTTCAAGATAAAGAGATAAAAGAGAGATGGAGGTCATACTTTGATACCTTATTCAATGGCCATCAAGAACAAGATATTGGAAATTTAAACAACCCCTCAAGTATGGTTAACCGATAGTTTAAGAGTAGAATTCAAAAGGGTGAAGTGACAATGGCATTGAAGAAGATGGGGTCAAAGAAAACAGAAGGACAAAATGGTATACCTATTGAAGGTTGGAGGTGTTTGGGGAGAGATGGATCGAATGGGTAACTATGCTTTTTAATAAGATTTGGAGAAGCAATAAGATGCCATCAACATGGAGGAAATGTATTCTCGTCCCTTTGTATAAGAACAAATGTGATGTTCAAGATTGTTCTAATTATCGCGGAATTAAACTAATGAGTCATACCATGAAGTTGTGGGAGAGTGATTGAACAAAGGATCAGGAAATGTGTGAAGATAACATAAAATAAGTTTGCATTTATGCCTGGAAGATTGACCATGGAAGCAATATATCTTATCTGGCAGTTGATGGAACATTATCGAGATAAAAAGAAATATCTACATATGATTTTTATTAATTTAGAGAAGTCATATGATAAAGTACCAAGGGAAGTACTTTGGTGGGCCCTAGCAAAGAAGGGTGTATCGCGAAAATATATTGACATTATAAAGGACATGTATGAGGGAGCTAGTACAAGTGTACGTATTAATGTTGGGAGGACCGAAGAATTCCCTATTACGACTGGGGTGCATCCAGGATCTGCTCTTAGTCCTTTTCTCTTTGCCATAGTCATGGACGAATTGACAAGAGAAATTCAAAATGACGTTCCGTGGTGTATGATGTTCACAAATGATATTGTGTTGATTGATGAAATGAAGGTTGGAGTGCAATAGAAATTGGAACTTTGGAGGGAGCTCGAGGCTTTAGGCTGAGCATAAGTAAGACTGAATATATGGATTGTAGGTTTAGCAAAAACAGTGATAGAGAGGAGGGGATGATCACATTTGATGGGAAAGTTGTTCATGGATCCACTTTCTTTTGGTATCTTGAATCTATTATCCAAAAAGATGGAGAGATAGATGGAGATGTGGCTTACAGAATAAAGGCAGGGTGGTTGAAGTGGAATAGTGCCACAGGGGTTTTATGTGATCCTGACATGCGTCACAGATTAAAGGGTAAATTTTACCGCACGGCAATTAGGCCTGCACTGTTATATGGCACCGAGTGTTGGGCTGTAAAACAGTGTCATATTCAAAAGATGAATGTGGTGGAGATGCGTATTCTACGATGGATGTGTGGTCATATAAAAAAGGATCAGCTCAGAAATGAAGTGATTAGAGAGAAGGTAAGAGTTGCGTCTATAGAAGACAAGATGATGGAGAATCGATTATGATGGTTTGGTCATGTGAGAAGAAGACCTGTTGAAGCCCCATTAAGGAGACTAGAAAGTTGGGGAACAAGTAATATTATGAAAGGTAGAGGAAGACCCAAGAAAACTTGGATAAAGATGATTGAAAATGATATGCGGTTTCTTGGAATTGGAGAAAGTATGGCGATGGAGAGGCAAATGTGATGGGAAAGAATACGGATGGTGGATGGAACCTGATTCATTTTTTTTCCTTTTATTTTATGTTATCTTTTAATTTATTTTTTCAGGATTTTTCATTTTTTTTCTTTTTTTTGTTGATATTCATTCTTCTTTTTTTTTGCGTTTTTTTCTCTACTTTTTTTCCACTTTTTTTCTTTTTATGTCATTTATGTAACGATCATTGATGGTTTCAAAGTTTGATTCATGTTAGCTGACCCCAAATCATTTTTGAACTAAGGCTTAGATGCTGTTGTTGTTGTTGTTGTTATTGTTGTTGTTGTTGTATTTGATAAAATTAATTAATTGGATTAATTAATTAAGTATTAATACATTTGGGATAAAAAGAGGTGTATATAACGGATTAGACACGCGAACGTCCGGTACACAAACCGAGTGGCTCGGCTCGTTTTCTCACTAAACCATGTACCCCCCCATTTCCTTCCATGTGGTGTGTGTGGTGTGTTTAATTATTTAATGTATTGAGGACAAAAGGATGAGATTTCATATCTCATCATTTTGATCTCATCTCCATTATATAATGATATGACTTATCATTATGGTGGGAGAAGAAAAACACAAAAACATACACCTTAAAGATCAACCATCAGTCGTGAGCTAAGGTTGGAGGGAGAAAATTTATTTTTCTTGTTCATCTTAGAGAGAAAGAAAGGAAGAAGAAAGACAAGAAAAATATTGTGTCGATTCCTAGCCGTGTTCTTTGAGAATGAATTGACATACTATTTTTCCAATCAATATCCGACGCGTGTGAAGTAGAGACATTCGGCATTTTTGGTGTTGGATCATTCAACAAGCTACAACGAATTAGATTTGTGCTCGTGTCGGTAATAGGGAAAAGGCTTGCTCGGGCTTTTCCTTCGAAGATTATATTATCAAAGGACTATGAGGGTAAGTATTCTTTAATTATCATCCTCGTTAATTTTATTCGTTTATACGATGCTTGATCGATCCGTTTTTGGGGTTTGGTTTTATCTGGTTGGACCGGTTTATTTTCCGCTGCGTATCTCGATTTTAATCACCGAATCCCAATAATTGGGATCCTGGAACTTAGGTCGAGAACTAAGGCCTTGACGGCATCCTACATAAATACAGTCTGGCGACCGATGGCCTGAAGTTTCTCAATTCATGCCTCTGTGCGCGGAGATCCAGGACGCACAATCTTGGAGTCTGATGGTTCTCCGAGCTGTCTAAGAACCACGTTGTGATGGGGTTTCCGTGGTCTGTTATTAGGGAGGAAACCGTCATCAGATTCAGAGTGGGAACTTGTAGAGATAGGAGATTCAACCTGTTCAGAAGCAGGGACTTCTGAAGGTTGAGCTGCAGGGTCTATATGGGATACAGAAGGGACTGATTCCTCCTACCTCTGCTGGTTTTCAGTAGTCAGAACTACAGGAGGGACTGATTCCTCCTGCCAACTCCAAGCTTCCGCCTCTTCTGGGAGAGGGACTGATTCCTTTTGGAGGACAGTGTGGGTGGTGTCTTCTTGTTCCTTTGTCTGCTGGGTAGATGCATATTCTACAGTATGAGCTTTCTGTAGGAGAGAAGTAGCGGGTTCTTTATGGATGACAGGAGGGACTGGTTCCTCCTATTTTTATTCTTCATAGGCTACTTCCTGTTGCGGGAGCGGGGATTGATGTTTCTTAGAGGATGTCCCTTGGCCCTATTGGGATTGGATGTTGGTGATTTCTCCTTGCCTAGCCTCTTCTCGGCTTATTCGAAGACCTGCCTGTAAGGCTTTATCATTATCGTCAGAGTCTGGGTCGGAGTAGTATCTTGGTGATAGATCTTTGTCACTGGACTGTGACTTCCCTTTGAGTCGGGCCTTTTATTTTGCCATGAAATGCTTTGAGACTCTGTAGGATTTCCAGTCCTCTCAGTTGTACAGGGTGCCATATGGGGCGGCCCTGTAGGATTTCCAGACCTTGAAGCACTTGAAGGCTTACTCTATTTAGACTTGAAGGAGAGTGTTATTTATAATATCCATCGGGGAGGGACTCCGCACAGTAGTGGGTTCTACTGTTCGGTTGGGATTCTCGATAGGTAAGGGCGCCTGTGAAGAAGTGGGATTCCTGACAGGGTTGGGTACCCTGTTGGGAGTGGGACTCCGTACAGGGGTGGGTTCCCTGTTTGGAGTTGCAGCTTTTGGCTCATAAGGGGTAGCCGATTAGCCAGATCCTTCCAACTTGGAAAACAGTTGTTCACCCATCATAGCCACCACAGGCTCGGGATCTGTTGTACGAGCAGTAACTATTTCTTCCATAGAGGTTGCTCCCTGTGGGAGAGTTTCAACGATAGGAGTTGTCGATGGGACTTCTACAGTGACCGCTGTAGCCGTTGTAGGTTCACCTTTAGAAGACTTCTTGGTCTCAACAGCTTTGGGGGAGCTTTTGTCGGGAATACTTCTTTTTCTTTCTTCCCATCACTCGAGCTCTAGAGAGTGACATCCCTCGGGTCACTAGAGGCTGTCATGCTGAGAGGGTTGGGCCTGTCAGCAATGAGGGGTGTCTTGTTGTATACAGTGGGTCTGATTCCACCGATAAATTCCTTGGTTCGAATCTTATTGACGTCTTCGGATTGCTTCACTCTACAGCGAGTGAGGATGCGGTTCAGGATTAGGCCAAATGATTTCTTAGCAGACTCAGGCTTAGAGGCCTCTTCTTGGATACGTTTCAAAAGAATTTGATACCAATTAACCTTCTCACCAGACATGATGGCGACCATCATTCTGTATCTTAAGTTGGTGCACATTTCGAAAGCACCAGTCCTGTTTTCAATGACACAGCAGCAAAATCATGAAGGTAGATGTGTAGAAGTGTGAAGTTCATAGTGGTGGACATGGAAGTGCCAGTAAACAACTTCCAGTACTCAGACAATAGGCTTTCAGACCTAAAGGACTCTAGTTCCTCCATGTTCAGCCCGTCAGAGGGCAGCCTGTAGATCTTCTCCAGAAGATCCTTGTTCAGAGGGATCTCAATCCCTTGCACAGTTCCAATAATGTGAGTGATTTCAGGGCCTTTCCTCTGTGAGGAAAATATGAAGGTAGCATCCAGATAGAATTCCTTCACTATCTGTTCGTCGTAGGTGTCAGCATGATGACTTGCCAAGTGATACAGGCCTTGTTGCTTCACTCTTGCAACAACCAAGTCCATGCTGATTTCATCTCCACTTTCAGAGGCAATCCTCTCTATTGACACAAATTTGGCAAATATGCAACCATCAATGATGGTTTCCTTGTTCTTCAGAGAGATGAAAGAGGTTCAAGCAAAAAGTGGTGAGGTAACAGGGAATTAAGCAAAGAAGTACCAAAAATATGTAGACAAATTGCTAAAGACTCGTTAATATTGCAGAAAGCATAAAGAGTCTATGGGAGAAATGTATTGTCCTTTTATAGGGTGTAGGGAAGATTATGTTAACAATAAATGGTCAGATTTAAGGGATGGGAACCGTCTTTTCAAAGAACATACATGATGGGTTCAGATGTAACTTGTGCGTCTAATCTATTGGTTTTGAAATGATAGACAGTCCCACTTCTGACAGTTCATCTACCACTATTGCATGAAACAGATTGAATTTTGAAATCGCGGTACTTGAGGCAACAAAGTCCAAGTGTCTTTAAAAGTATTAAGGATAAAACTTTTCAAATTCAGACAGAGCACGTGGACTTTAAACAGTTTACTAAGAGAAAGTGTATGAATTAAATACTATTATAATATGAATTGACATCCTACAGTGTATGTGCTGTATCCGCGAAAATACAGCGTTCCCCCTTAAAAGGTACATACAGGATTCAATTCTTACAGCAATATTTGAAAAAATACTGTATTCATGGGTCATACTGTATTCCCCCTTAATTAATGCACACGTCATCTGTAGGAAGGTTTTATACCTTCTTCTTTCTATAGTAAGATCTGACTTGTTCTAAGTGTACAGTTAATTAACATGGATACTGTATTCCTGGGTCTTACAGCATTCCCCCTGACTTTATGAGTAAAATTAAAAACTTACAGGGAGTCTGGCTGTAACATTCCCAATTCCTGGCGAAGCATGCAGAATCTGGTTGTGCTGAGAGGTTTTGTAAAGATGTCGGCTATATGTATGTCAATATGAATCTTCTCGATTCGAACATATTTATTCTCAACATGATTCCTGATGAAATGATTCTTTATATCAATATGCTTAGTTCGCGAGTGCAATACAGGGTTGTGCATGATTGTAATTGCACTCGTGCTGTCGCACATGATTGGAGTATCTCTGGCGCTGATTCCAAAATTTTGTAACTGCTGTTGCATCCAGAGAATATACATACATCAACTTCCAGTGGCATAATATTCCGACTCAGCTGTAGAAAGCGAGTTGGCCAATTGCTTCTTACTGAACCATGACACAAGTCTGGGTCCAAAGAAGTGACAAGTATCCCTTCTACTCTTTCTATCCAACTTACATCCTCCGAGATACGAGTCACTGTAGTCTACAAAATCGAATCCTCCTTCCTTAGGATACCACAACCTTACATTGATTGTTCCTTTCACGTACTTAAGGATTCGTTTGGCTGTGGTGAAGTGCGACTCCTTAGGTGCTGCCTGATACTGAGCACACACTCCTACAATGAACTGGATATCATGCCTGCTAGCTGTTAAGTACATGAGTGAGCCTATTAGCTTCCTATAGAGTGATTGATCAACTGGCTTTCCAGCATCGTCAGCACTAATTTGCATGGAAGTGCTCATGGGGTGGATGAGGATTTGGAGTTGTTCAGCCCGAATTTATTGAGCAGCTCCTTGCTGTACTTTTCCTGGTTGATAATCTGCAACCCTAGAAAATAGCTAAGTTCTCCCATCATACTCATTTCAAATTTATGTTGCATGAGATGAGAGAACCTTTGATATTGAGCAAGGTTAGTTGAACCAAATATAATATTATCGACATATACTTGTACCATTAGAAGATCATCACCTTCATGTATCTTAAAGAGGGTCTTGTCTACTGCACCTTTCCCAAATCTATTGTTGATTAGGTACAGGGACAGAGTTTCATACCAGGCTCTGGGCACTTGCTTAAGTCCATAAAGTGCTTTCCGTAGCCTATATTACCGGATATTGCTTGGACAATAATGGGATCGGTCGAACCTCCTTTTGTATGTGGTCACTTGATTTTTCTTTATTTTCTAGTATTGCATGAACACTCTTAGAAAATCGATGTGTTATCTAAATTGTAGAATCAAAGACACAATTCTAGATCTACAATTAAACACAAGAAAAAAAATTTTGATCTCACAACCTTGCAAAGACATAGAAATCGGCCAACCCCCATAGATGTCCTATTTATAGGCTCTTGGACTACTCTTAGGGATCTTAAGGAGGATCAGGGAAGGACTCCCAATAGATTTCATCTTACTATATTAGGACTCTTCCTAATATAATGAATATATTAATATCAACTTAGTCCACTAAAAGGTTGATATTGCACTTCTTCCAAAATCCCAAATTACGAAATTGAGCTCCTTATTAAATATATTATTTCCCGTGTTTAAGATATCGAATGTCCATTAATTAATTATAAGCTACTGACAGCTTTAATTAATTAATATCTTATCCAAGAGTAGTACCACTCGAACCTTATTATTATATCGGAATTAAATCCACCTGTAGGGTTTAATATAATAATCATTTTCGAGCTCCTCAAGGGGACATCATCAACCTGCACGAGTCGTGACACGATTTCTAGTAATAATAATAACTGTCATATAAATAATATTATTGCCAAAGATACGAGGCTTATTGAGTCGATCATTTTGACTCTTACCCATTGTAAATCAAAGCAATAAGTATTATAAATACATAATTAAATATTATATACTTAGAATTAAGAAATAATAATTATCCAAGATTTACGCTCTTCTTACAATCGATACAAAAGACACTATCTCACCTCGATGCAGTTCAACGTATGCAAATACGCTTTTATGTATGCTAATAGTCAAGACCAACTAATCTCAAGCATACACTACAACCTTTCATATAATTTGTCTAATAATTATATAGGTTGTGAACTATTATATTATTTTATAAGGTACCAATAATATGATCTTCCATGTGACACCAACACACCACATTATCTAAAATATAAAATAATTAGACATTTCATTTGCATAACCATAACGTGAATAAATATGCAAAATATGTGATTAAATGTAATTAATATTCTCATAGGTAGTTACAGGGAAATAAGGTAATACAAGCATAAAGTATGCTTTGCAGTATACAACCCTAACAATCTTCCACTTATACTCAAAACATGCTTTTAAGTATACTACTCTATTATATAGTCTCTCATTTATCCCACTTATACTCAAAGCAATGCCGCCATCCACCGTAATCCCATTTCTTCCACATGCCTTTCAAAAACTTTTGAAGGTAAGCTTTTTGTGAAAGGGTCAGCAAGATAATCTTCCGATGCAACCCAAGCTATAACTACATCTCCTTCCTTTACGAAGTGTCGTATGATTTGGTACTTGCGGTTGATATGTTTACTTACCTTGTGGGCTCGTGGTTCCCTCGAATTTGCGACTGCACAAGTATTCTCACAATAAAGTGTAATACCCTTTGGCAAATGGGGAATCACATCTATGTCCTGCAGGAAGTACTTGAGCCATACCGCTTCTTTGGCTGCCTCAGAGGCTGCCACGTACTAGGCTTCCATGGTAGAGTCCGAGATGCATTTCTACTTCACACTCCTCCAACTAATGGCTCCACCTCCCAGGCTAAACACATAACCCGAAGTAGACTTGGACTTTTCTTTGTCCGATGAAAAATCTGAGTTAGTGTAACCCACCGGACACAGGTCGTCTAATTGATATACAAGCATGTAGTCCCTAGTCCTTCTCAGGTATTTGAGTATGTGCTTGACAGCAATTCAGTGTCCTGGTCCTGGGTTTGACTGATATCTAGCATCCATGCCTACGACATGACAAATATCTGGTCTAGTGCAAAGCATAGCATACATGAGGCTTCCCATAGTTGATGCATAAGGGACCATCTTCATGTCATCTATCTCCTTTTGTGTCTTGGGACACATATCCTTAGATAGTTGAATTCCATGTCTGCAAGGTAGAAAACTTTTCTTGGAATTCTCCATGCTAAATCGTTTTAGCACTGTATCGATGTAGGATGCCTGGGATAAGCACAACATCCTTTTCTTCCGATCACGAAAGATCCTGATTCCAAGGATATGTCCTGCTTCTCCCAGATCCTTCATATCGAACTGCTAAGATAGCCATACCCGTACATCCGACAATTCCTTCATGTTGTTTCCAATCAGAAGGATATCGTCTACATACAGTACAAGAAACACCAAAATGTTTCCATCGCATTTATTATACACGAAAATCTCAGTTGGACATTGGACGAATCTATATGACTGAACAACCTCGTCAAAACGAGTGTTCCAAGATCTAGATGCTTGCTTAAGTCCATAAATGGATCTCTTAAGCTTGCACACCAAGTGTTCTTCTCCTTCAGCAATGAATCCCTCTGGTTAGCGCATAAAATTTCCTTGTCCAGACTCCCATTCAAGAATGTAGTCTTGACATCCATTTGCCAAATCTCTAGATCCAAATGCACAGCTATAGCTAAAAGAATCCGGATTGACTTAAGCATGGCTACCGGCGAAAAGGTTTCATCATAATCGATACCCTCTTTCTGAGTGTTACCTTTCGCAACAAGCCTTGCTTTGAGGGTTTCAACCTTCCCGTCACCTCCTTTCTTTCACTTGTAGACCCATTTGCTCCCAATGGCTTGTACACCATTAGGTAGCTCTACTAGCTCCCACACTTGATTAGAATCTATAGATCCCATTTTTGATTCTATTGCTAGTTGCCAGGAGTCAGCATCTTTATCTTGGATTACCTCTTTGTAAGTTTAGGGATCTGATTCATCTTTGCCTGGGATTGAGTCCGAAGACTTTCCCATGCCTATGAACCATTTCAGTTGACGAACAACCCTATCACTATGACGAGGCAAATCCTGAGTTGGTGTAAAAGTCTTAGAATCGATACGTGGTGTAGTATTATTTGGTGCTTGTATGATTTGTATAGATGGAGTCTCGCCCCTCAGTTCTTCCAGAATTATCTCGCTCATAGGCTTGTGACTAATCATATAATAATCTTCCAGGAATCAGGCGTTGGTAGTAACAATGACCTTTTGATCCTGGGGAATATAGGACAAGCCACCCTTCATTCCCTTAGGATATCCTACAAACACTCGCACTTCTGTACGAGATGCCAACTTGTCAACTTTCTTATTCAGCACATGTGCTGGAGTACCCCAAATCCGAACATGTCCTAGACTGGGCTTTCACCCACTCCACAGGTCTGTGGGTGTTTTTGGAACTGATTTCGAAGGCACCAGGTTTAGAATGTACGCCGCTGTTTCTAAGGCGTATCCCCAAAACAAAATAGGTAAATCTGAATAACTCATCATTGACCTAACCATTTCTAAAAGAGTTCTATTCCTTCTTTCAGCAACACCATTTTGTTGTGGAGTTCCTTGCGCGGTGAGCTGGGACGAAATCGCCTCATTCGTCAAGAAATCCAAAAACTCTCCACTAAGGTATTCACCACCACGATCAGATCGTAGTGACTTGATACTCTTCCCATGATGCTTCTGCGTTTCAGCCTTGAAGTCTCCGAACTTGTCAAAAGCTTCAGACTTACATTGCATCAAATAGATGTATCCATATCTTGAATAATCATCTATAAATGTGATGAACTATTCGAAACCACCCCTAGCATGGATATTCATTGAACCATATACATCCGTATGAACCAATTCTAACACATTATGAGCACCGTTCCCTTGGTTTTAAAAATCCTTTTGGTCATCTTACCTTCCAGATAGGATTCACAAATTAGAAATGACTAAACTTGGAGATCATCTAATTGGCCATCATCTACCAATCTTTGAATCCTCTCAAGGTTTACATGCCCTAACCGTAAATGCCACAGACATATTTGGTTTATGCTTGAAGGTTCTTTTCTCTTTTTAGGTTTAGACAAAGAGTTAAGTGATTTGTGCATGGGAATTTGTGCAGCATTAATGATATACAGACCATCATTAAAAATACCTTTGCAAATATATTCATTAGTTCTTTTCCTAATAATAGCATCATCATCAAAAGAAACTGAATAACGATCACATTTTAATTTAGAAACCGAAATTAAATTCATTCTAAAATCCGGTACTAAAAATACATGATTGAGGACTAATAATTTATCATTAATCTTCAACTGCACGACTCCCACGGCAACAGCCATAAGCCTAGAATAATCGCCCCAGTTGATGGTAATCTCGCCCGCACTAAGCTGCTTGGTTTCCTGAAAACCATGTAAGTCAAATAAAACATGATCAGTGGAGCCTGAATCAACTATCCACGAAGTGGAAGAACAAGCTGCCAAACATATTTTGACTAATAGTGCACGAGAGATACCTTTCTTAAGTGCAGGGCAGTCCACTTTAAAATGTCCTTTCTGACCGCACTTATAGCATTTTCCCTTTGGATTTTTGTTCACCTCGGGGTCAGGAGCCTTGCTTTTCACCTTGAGCGTTGCCACTTGCTTTTGGCCAACCTGCTTTTTCTTCTTTCCCCATTTGAATTTGGAAGAAGTAGCACTGGTTGCCGCAAGAATCTGATGATAACCTTGTTTGAAGAGACCTTCAGCAGATTGAAGCTCTGTCATAAGTTCCGCCAAAGTATATGTCCTACGGTTCATATTGTAGGTAAGGCGGAACTGCTCAAAGCTTCTTGGTAAGCTGCCCAATATAATATTGACCTGTGACTTTGCATCGATAGTAGCCCCCAGTATGCTCAGTTCATTCAAATGAGACATCATTTTCAGAACATGATCCCTTACTGAGGTCCCTTCAGACATTTGGGTTGTCATCAAAACCCTCATTGCATTTTGCCTAGCCGCCCGGTTCTGATGACCAAACATCTCGATGAGATTTTTCATCATTTCCGCGGCTGAGCCCATCGTCTGATGTTGATGCTGCAATACATTTGTCAGTGAAGCCAAAATGTAATAGCGAGCCATCTCATTAGACTTCTTCCATTTTCGGAATTCATCCAACTCTCCAGGAGTGACATCCGATTCTGGATCCAGAGGGCTCTCCTCATTTGACACAAATTTATGTCCATCAAGCGTCAGGACAATGTCAAGATTTCTTTTCCAATCGGCAAAGTTAGTGCCATCAAGTTTATTTTCTTTGAGAATAACAACAAGTTGATTGAAAGACATCTGAAATAAAAATTAAAAACATCCATCACATAATGCATAGCAAAATATATTGAAAACCTCAAGACACAATATATATGCTAGCAACCAACACCTCGAAAAATCCGCATATGCAAGCCACGATCGTGTGGACGTTTACACACATATTTTTCAAGTAGAGTTTTACGTCTTTAATTTTACTATCAAGTCAACTTACGTTATGACAAGTAAAATTAATAGTTGGTTCATCTTGGCCATGTATCAATTAATATAGATTCCGATTGGGAGCTTATTAATTAATACACCTAAGTGAATACCATAATTTAACATCCTTAAAATATTATCTCTTAAATAATAGTCCTACAGATGGAGAGGTCCTATCATAAAAAATAATATTTATCTTATGTTATCATTTGAAATTTATAACTAGTGAACCTATAATTAGAACATCCGATATGGAGGAAGACCCTAATGTCAACGCGCTTAATTACTTCACAATTTAAATTAATTATGGAGGCCAATTTGATTTTATTTTAAACAAATCAATTTAATCACTTAGTTATTTTAGCCTTAAGGTTTTTAATTTTCTCGTCTTAATATGCAGAAAACATATCACGCATATATCATACATGCCATACATCAAAATAATAAAAACCAAAAATAAAGCATGGATAATTAAATTATTCAATTATCATGGTCTTCTTCCTTGAGTTGAGAAAATCTTCGACTCGATCTCTCCCACTGAATCAAGTATCTCGTCGCTCCTCCCCGGTCGGGCCATAGATTTCCAAAGTTAAAATTTCACTTTTATGCAAAATTAATTACATAAAATAAATTTAATTTTAAATCCCGACTCTCCAATGGATGCAACGAACGACGGCGAAACGGACCGGACCAAAAACTGGACGACCCGACCCGAACCGGCGAACCGGCCCGGACCTGGCTGCCCGCGGCTCCTGGCAGCATGCTCGGCGCTACTCGGCAGGCAGCCGTGTCTTCGCAGAGCTTCTCATTCTTTGCCGCATGGGCGCCCGGCGATCCGGCAATCCCGGTTCTGCTCTATTTCTTCGTGATCCCGTCTTTTCTGAATTCGATTATAATTTTACACAAAATAAAATACATCGAAATTACAGCAAGACTACTGACAGCTTTATTTAATTAATATCTTATCCAAGAGTAGTACCACTCGAACCTTATTATTATATCGGAATTAAATCCACCTGCATGGTTTAATATAATAATCATTATCGAGATCCTCAAGGGGACATCATCAACCCGCACGAGTCGGGACACAATTTCTAGTAATAATAACTGTCATATAAATAATATTATTGCCCAAGATACGAGGCTTATTGAGTCGATCATTCCGACTCTCACTCATGGTAAATCAAAACAACAAGTATTATAAATATACAATTAAATATTATATACTTAAAATTAAGAAATAATAATTATCCGAGATTTATGCTCTTTTTACAGTCAGTACAGAAGACACTATCTCACCTCGATCCAGTTCAACGTATGCAAATACACTAATATATGCTAATAGTCAAGACCAACTCATCTCAAGCATACAATACAACCTTTCATATAATTTGTCTAATAATTATATAGGTTGTGAACTATTATATTATTTTATAAGGCACCGATAATGTGATCTTCCATGTGACACCAACACACCACATTATCTACAATATAAAATAATTAGACATTTCATTTGCATAACCATAACGTGAATAAATATGCAAAACATGTGATTAAATATAATTAATATTCTCATAGGTAGTTACAGGGAAATAAGGTAATACAAGCATAAAGTATGCTTTGCAGTATACAGACCTAATAGCATAATCATCCGAGGTTCCTGCTCCGCGACCTTCACCTACTCCTCTCCAATGAGGATCCCATTTGAATCGGACAACAATCTATTTGCTAATGATGTGCCTCAAAGGCCCCGTCACAATGTTGTACTCAAGCAGCTTGGAGAACCTTTGAATGGCAAGATCGCGCACCCTCTCTCTCCACGCACAGAAGCACGCAAGCACGCATAGAACAACTTGAAGCCATCGGTATCCAAACTGTATTCTTATAGGATGCCGTCAAGGCCGTGTGCGATGTTGGGAAGGAACTCGATTGGATGAGGTAAACCGCTCGGGATGAGCTCCCTAAGCTACCGAGGGCCATTCAGGATGTGGAAGAGTCTTTTGGCCTCATGCCCACAGCATTATGGCAAGCCCTTAACTAGATGAAGCAGCACCAGGACCGAATTTTGAAATAGGAGCAAGAGAAGTTGCGTGTTGTTGAGGCTAAGACTGTTGCCTCCCTTGAATTCACAGATCAAAACTCATTGCACATTATCAAAAGATTGATGACCTGACTGCAGTAGTTGAGAGCCTAGTGGATTGTGTCACCGATCTCAAGAACAAACATACTGAATCAGTGGACATCCTCCGGGACATTCATGGCAAAGTCTCGGATCTTGATACTACCAAAAAAGGTGGAAGAGTCCGAGACAGAAGGATATGGAGGCTATCCTAGATGACAGTGTTGCATCTGCCATTGGAAGACTAGACGGACCAGGGCTAGGACAAGGAAACAAGGGATAAAGAGTATTTGGTTCTCGTTCAGAGTTCCAGGATCCTAACTTCCTGTGGTAAAATAGTGTGCAGAAGCCTGCAGAGACCGAACTCCCAATAGACAGACAACCAACAACCAATGAGTTGAAGGTATGGACAAATAATGAACTCATGAGATACTTCTGTATTCTCATCAGGGAATCGCCCATGTTTAGCCAATCTAATACGCTGGAGGATGCCACCAAAGAGTTTTCGAGGCTTCTTGCAGAAGGAAAGCTCCCACTACAAATTAAACTAAAATCCAAAGTCCTAAAGGGCGAACGGCTAACCTATCCGGAAGACTGGGTTCTCTCCTTTGATGCGACCCATGAGAGTAGAAATCTATACATGGATCAAGGAAGAAATGCTCTAGTCAATTGATGGAAGGGAACCGAAAATAACTCCTCCCGGAGAACTTAGAGATATCAGTCATACAGGGGATAGTACTTCTATTTTTCTACACATTAATGTTTCATGTCTATTTCCAATGTAATTTCCAATTCAATCGGCACTGTAATCAATTATCAATAAAATATCATTTTTATCCCAAAGATTACAGCTCGTAATCTAATGCTTTTATATTGATTTTATTCTCTGCTGAAAATTTACCAAGTACAAAACATCAGTAAAGTCTCAAAGCTATAATAACTTGTCTGCGAATAGTTCGTAGATTAAGTTGTATTCAATTAGGATTAATTCCTGGAAGATTGTGCCTGCACGCCAATCATAAGTTAAGTTGAAATACACTTAGTCCTATATGATTTATCATTTTAGAACTAGCCTACGAGCAGTTCAATTTTTTAGACTAAGTCTTGAAGATCATATATTTCAACAAAAGATTTGAAGACAGCCTCTCCGTATCAAGGAAGTTTTGGCATTATCAAAAAGGGGGAAATTGTTGGGAAAGATCTGCCCTGTGTTTTGATAATTGCCTCATACAGCAATATCTTCAAAGTCATTGTTTCAGTCCAAGTATGGGAGCTATTAGGAGAATATCATATAGCTTGTCCATACAACGAAAGATCTTCCAGCAAAGTCAAGAGTCCTTTTCTACAGTGTATTCATCAAGATACAGCAAGAGATGAAGAAGTTGGATACAACAAACATGTTGTAAGTGTTTTACTTAGGGAAAGTAAAACACATATCCAACAGGACTGAAGAAAACTTCAAACCGTTTGAAAAGCAACATTGTTTATTCGCAAAGTATTCACGGTTAAAGTAGTATTTAATGATGATAGGACATTATTTAATGCCGCCGAAGAGACCACGGACTGAAGAGCATTTAATGCTAGCAAAGAAGAATGTCTGAAGCATTAAATGTGAATCACCTTTAATTCAAATATTTTGAATCCGCCAATTAGAGCAGCCTCAATTCACTAACTGACCGATAGTTATATTTATAAAGGATCTACTTTCAAAGTTATAAATAGTCCCAAGCAAGAGGACATTGCTAAAACTTTACTTTGCGAAACACATCTGGCGCTTAACACTCGAACAATCTGAATATCAGCTTACAAGAGCAGCATATTTCCTTGAGCATACAGCTTCACCAAGATAAGAAATATACAGAGTTCTCAACACAACAACACACCTTACAGTCAAGCATACAATTGCTGTTTGATCTTGTCATACCAAACCTCTCGTTGAGTTTTTAACTTAGCCCTGTGTGGACTAAGTCTTGCTAGTTCTGACCTGTGTGGGATGAATATCATCAAAGACGAAGCTTCAATCTATGTGAGAATAAGCAAGTCGAAGAAGCCAAGATAATCTGTATGAACGGCCCAATCTATTATCGGCTATATCAATCTGTGTGAATGATACAGCGACACATTTTGTTAAAGTCACATAGTTGTGTATGCCGTGATTTTAATAAACACTTTACTTCTATGTGGAGGACAAGTGGACGTGGAGGGGTTTACCTCGAACCACTTAACTCTGTTTATACTTACATTCTGTCATTTACTATTTTTTATCTACCCATGTGATTTAAGTATACATATTTGAAAAAACCTGTATGCTCCAAGCAGACATGAGATTACTTAGTTGCTGTATTTACAGCAACTTAATGTAATACCCGTAATTTCGATTTCCGGTGATTTCTTTTTTTCGGCGGAAGTTCGTTTTGACGACTCGCTCATGACCGTTTCGTCATTCTGAGAATGATTAATTCTGCACTTTTTGTCATCCGTGTAATACCCGATTGTAATTCAGTCACTATCATTCAGTAATTTCATTCGGTAATTGTCACTCAGTGGATTTTCACTCATTAATAATCATTCATCAATCATGTTCATTCATCTATGTTCATCGTTCGGAATAACTTCGAGTTGTGTATCGATATTGTTCATTGTTTCAACCTTCCACGTATGAGTTCGACTTTGTAAAATCACCATTAATTTTAGGAAACTCCAAAGATATTGAGTCTTTTCAATATTATAGAGCATCAAGTTAGCTTTCCAATGGTTCAAACGGTGAGTCAATCGGAGTCCGGACGAGAGAGTTATGGTCGAAATAGCTTAGACACTCATTTTCCAATTTTGGCCGAGCAGCCTGTACCGTGAGCCGCGGCACATGCCGGCAGGGCCGCGGCACACTGCCGAGTCACTGCCGCGGCACACCCGTCTGGGCCGCGGCACACTCATGTTTCAATTATCGACCAACCCCTCTATACCGTGAGCCGCGGCACATGCCGGCAGGGCCGCGGCACACTGCCGAGTCACTGCCGCGGCACACTCGTCCGGACCGCGGCATGCTACCGATCACTGGGGGCAGATTCGGCCCTGAGCCGCGGCACACTTCGGCTGGGCCACGGCACACTGTGCAGTCAGCCTATTTAAGGCCAGCAGGCATTTTCTTCAGCCATTTTCTCACTCGTTCATCCTCTTCCGCGGCTGGAGCTTTGATGATCATGGAGGGATGATGTCAGGTGTTAAATCCATGAAGTTTTGGAGTTCATATCATCAATCATCCACCCTATAACATCCTCCGATCTACCGAATCAGGTCAGATTTTCTAGAAATCTAGTTTTGGGGAATTTGGGTGTTTTGGTTGTTTTCGTCCGTTTAATCCGATTTAACTTGGTATTATGATGGATTGATGATTATTTAGATGTATTACATCTTTTCCCTTGTTATTCCATTGTTGGATCGTATCGATTCGTTGTTTTGGTCGAGTTCTTGATCGACGCCTTGAAGGTGTCCGGTAGAATATCATAGAGGGGTTTTCGGACGTTCTACGATTATTCTTCCTCGTATGATCGTTGATTTATTAATTATATGATGTCAGGGTCGGGTTTCTTGCGAAGAAACCATGTCGAACCCTTCCGTTCGTCGTTGTCTTCCGTTTCGATAGCATCGGGCGTTTCGAAGCTTCCCGGTTGAGCCGTGTTCGTCGGAATACTTGCGTGCTGATTTCGAGGCAACTATCTTGCCCATACATTACGTGTTTTGTGGATATATTAGTTGGTAATTTACGATACGTGATTTATGAATATCTATAACCATTTTTCAAAAGAATCGGTATATTTACCATCATGGTTTTCTTAAAGGTGAACCGTGTGTGTCGGGAATTAATATGCTTAGTTGGATATGTGTGTTAGTGACGAGTATAAGATCACCTTACTTTCGTGTGATGTCATTATGTATGATTATGGCGTCGGTAAATGTACAGTGTAATTCTCTTGTGAAATTATGTGCTTGGAGTCACGTGGTTATGGATGAATATGTGAGTTTATGTGATATTGGTTGTGTCGTTCGGTGCTGTTGAGATCTTGTGCTCCCTTGTGAATTGATATAGTTCTGGGTCGTGAGTACGTGTTGGATAATGTGGCCATTATAGCAAGGTACCTTGACTATATATATTTTGTGTGTTTGACATTTGAGAGTTGTGGTTTTGTAATCTGTGAGTTGTTACTCTTCCACTTGGGGATGGCATGTGGTTTCTGGGGGGCGATACTAATGGGTACGGCCACGGAAGTGGACTTGGGTGCGTGTGTTGATGTTCTTCCACCCGGGGACGGTTCGACGGGACCTCTGGGGGCCGATACTAATGGGTACAGCCGCGGAAGTGGTTTCCCACCTGGGGACGGTCCGACGGGGCCTCTGGGGGCCGATACTAATGGGTACGGCCACGGGTTACCAAGTGTAGTTTCTATGATATTGATGTTGATGTTTTGATGATTAATTGTGATATGTCCGGAGTATCACAATGCTTTACGCTCGGGGTCGAGATACATTATATATCGAGTCTTGGTGTTTGGCTAGAATGGCATAAGAATAATGGGTTTTGTGTAATGTGTCCTTGTAAGTGAATTTCAGTGGATGATCGGGTCGTAGGCCCTGTGTTTTGTGATCGAAATGGTCGGGTCGTGGACCACGTGTTTTGTTAATGGATTTGTATTTTGGAAAATGAACTTTGGGGCTGTGACCCTAAATGACTTTCGAGGAATTAAGAACTTTTCAATTTCTAATGTTTTCAAAACTCCCGAGATTTGGAAGTGTTTTCAAAGTGCTTACTTGCTTCGTTTCTACTTTCAAGACTTGAACTATTTTTAACTAAAAATATCTCGGGAAGTCTTTCGTTGTATTATCGGAATATGTTATGTATGGCTCGTTTTTGCACTTTATACTTGCACTAGCAAAACAGTAGAGTTTTGCTAACCCCTGAGTAATCGGGGGGTGGATATCTGTATTGTGTCTAGGTACATGCAGGTTTTCGGGAGCAAGACACAGGATCGGTACGAGGGATGATGAAAGACGAATGATACTAATCACACTAGGGCCGGTTTTGGATTAAGTTAGTCGAAGTCCATTGTATTGTCTTTTCCGCTGTCTTATTGTTCGTTGTTGCAAGTATTTTACCCTTGCGTGGGTATGAGTCTGGATGAGTTTGTGTATTTTGATTTGTAAGTCAGTGACGAAAGACCAAATCGGTCTATTGGTTCGTTATTTTGATTCGTCGGTATGTAATGTAATGTGTTGTTTCGATGTCTAGCCTGGTGGATCCTCACGGAGAGGGTCTGCGGCGTGTAATGTTCCCGGTTTGATCTGGGGGTGTTACATTTATGGTATCAGAGCTTAGGTTGAGGAAACCTAGGCTGTCGGGTCGAGTTATATGTTGTTGAGTCTTGTATTATCAGATTTTGTCTGACTGAGTCGTGTCGCGACGCGTCGACTGAGTTTGTTTCTCGTGATTAGTATCGTGGGGCGATCATCATCTTCGTGCGACCTATGGATGTAAGTCTCCCTTCTTTATGTTGTGCCTCGTGTGACACGAGCTATTTTTATGATTATTTGTTAAGTGAAGGAATCCTCTTATGGATTTTTATTTCTTGATACGTGATTATTTGACTCTCATATTTTGTTCATGTGAGGACTAGTGTTGCTGGATTGTGCATGTTGGACTGTATTTCTTTTATCCGCTGCGTGAGTTCTTTTGTAATGGCTTTCAGTATTTTACCGACTGAGTTTTATTTCGAAAACCGATTCCCTTAACCGAGTTTTTGGCATTATGGCCTTGATCGTTTTGGCGAAATTCTTATGACGGTATTTAGTATTTTATAAATGGCTTTTGTGAGTTTTTGAAGTATTACCGTCATCGGCCTTTTTGGCGTTTATGTATATGGTTTTTAGCCTGGTGGGTTCCGGCGCGGGACCCACGGCGCTATAATGTTCCGTGTAATTACCTGAAATTTTTGGGGCGTTCTAGCCCATTGAATTATCTTTGAAAACCTTGAGTATCTAAAAAAAAAAAAATTCGAGACGTACGTTTAAAATGAATTGTTTTCTCGTGGTACTTCTAAGGTGCCACAATATGTTTCAAAATTCTTCTACCTCGAGGACCAAAATGTTTTGAGATATTTTCATTGTTTTAGAAACACTTTTACTTAGACCCGAGGGTCGAATATTCTGAAAGTTTTTCACTAAGAGAAAATGTCTTCATTTTTATCAAATGCGAAATGGTTTTCCAAAGTCTCGATAACGATGTTTCACGTTTGTACTTTTTGAAAGGTGATACTCAAGATCAACCGGTGTTTTTATAAATTTTTTTTTCCAAAAGGTGGTTTTCGTTTTTAAAACCCATCATTTCCTGCTTGTGGTCGGAGAAGGTGTGTATGATGTTGGTATTGTTGTTAGGGTGTTAGCCCTCCGAATTGTGTTTGAATTGGTGGTGTGAACGTTGAGTCGTTCGCCACGCATATGTTTTGTTAGCCCTTTGTGGGAGGTGTGATGACGATCTTTAATGTTGTCATTTCGTGGCGGCTTGCGTGTTATCGCACCTGTGTGAGCTGTTAAAGCTTGGGTTTGTACGTTTGTGTACATGTGTGATTGTTTCATGATGTTTGTAATTGTGTGCTGGTTATTGTTTGGGCCGTTAAGGTCGCCGAACGATACCGTCATTGCTGTAGTGTTTGTGTGTGTATTACTTTACGATGATAATCGTTGTATATATGTGTTATGATTCTTTGTTGTGCTGAGTTGGCATCTCCGCTATGTTGTTTTGCGACGTTATGCCCCATTGTATTTTCGGTATGCCGAGCCGAGGCGTTTCAACCATGATGTGCCGGGGCATGCACGTGTAAATTGTCCTTCTCGTCGGTAACACATTTCAAGTGTGGACTCGAGGGACACAGAATTCAGTTTTGCGAATTGGTTACCGAGACTTCCGGAGTTCGCGCTTAGCACAGTCATCAGAATCGCCTTTGAGAGGCCTTTGAAGGATGTTTCTGTCGGTTGCTTGTTATGTTGTCACCTTGATTTCGTGTTGTGAGTTTCGGGAACGACACTTCTTTTAGAAGAGGTCGAATATAATACCCGTATTATTTTTGGCTCCTGCATTTTCTCTTACTCAATTCTATCGGCTCGCTCGTGTTCGTTGATACTTTCTGAACTTGTTCTGTATTCCAGTTTCATCGTTCGAACGAGCTGTGATCTTGTTTTGGGTCGATCTGGTTATCGCTGTGACTTTCCGAGTTCGGTTCAATTCTTGTGAACCTTGTTCGGAAGTAACATTTTTTTCGGTTCTACTAGTTATTTTATTCGAAGTGGATCAGATTTGGAACTTCTGTATTTTCGACTCTGTCGACTCGTTTGGGTTCGTTAACATTTTATGAGCTTGCCATGTCCCTTACGTTTGTTAATCGAACGAGGGTGGTATTGTTTCGGAATTACTCGTTTGTCGTTGTGACTTTTCAATTGCTATTCCCTTTCCTGTGGATCTTATGTGAGTGCGCATCTTTTTGTTTTCACCGGATCATGTTTTGTCTCGAGTCGAGATGTGAACTTCGGAGTTTTCGGTTGAACCTTATTGTTCTTCGTGATCCGAACATGATTATTCGATTTTTGTTGACTCGATCATTGTGGTTCGATCATTGATTGTTCGGTTTTTGTTGATCTCGTTTTGTGATTGTTGAACGTTCAGACTCCTTCGTAATTCCCTTAAGTTCGGGAAATTAGTCGCGTTTTCGATCTTCCAACCCTTGGGCGGCAGAATCCCGTATTTGTTCAACGATTATCTCGTGTTTTGATTGACATACCGTTGGGGTGGTCAATCATATTGATTTTCGTTCGTTGTGTTTTGTGATTGTTCGGATAATCGACTTGATTGTACTATCTGTTTGATGACGCTTGTCACTTGTTGATTTTATTATGTCTCTACCGGTGGCGCCGTGTTGGTCGTCGTGGAGCGTGTTTTCACGCCGTAGGTCCCTTTGTGTTTCTTGCAGCATTTCACCGTTGAGCGCGAGTTTTCGGTTTTTGTGTATCTCATCGAGTCCTCCTGACAGTGGATATTGCTTCTCCCTAACTGTTTTAAGTTTCGGGACGAAACTTCTTTTAAGGAGGGTAGAATGTAATACCCGTAATTTCGATTTCCGGTGATTTCTTTTTTTCGGCGGAAGTCCTGAAGGTGTCCGGTAGAATGTCATAGAGCGGTTTTCGGACGTTCTACGATTATTCTTCCTCGTATGATCATTGATTTATTAATTATATGATGTTAGGGTCGAGTTTCTTGCGAAGAAACCATGTCGAACCCTTCCGTTCGTCGTCGTCTTCCGTTTTGATAGCATCGGGCATTTCGAAGCTTCCCGGTTGAGCCATCTTCGTCGGAATACTTGCGTGCTGATTTCGAGGCAAGTATCTTTCCCATACATTACGTGTTTTGTGGATATATTAGTTGGTAATTTACAATACGTGATTTATGAATAACTATAACCATTTTTCAAAAGAATCGGTATATTTACCATCATGGTTTTCGTAAAGGTGAACCGTGTGTGTCGGGAATTAATATGCTTAGTTGGATATGTGTGTTAGTGACGAGTATATGAGCACCTTACTTTCGTGTGATGTCATTATGTATGATTATGGTGTCGGTAAATGTACAGTGTAATTCTCTTGTGAAATTATGTGCTTGGAGTCACGTGGTTATGGATGAATATGTGAGTTTTTGTGATATTGGTTGTGTCGTTCGGTGCTGTTGAGATCTTGTGCTCCCTTGTGAATTGATATAGTTCTGGGTCGTGAGTACGTGTTGGATAATGTGGCCATTCTAGCAAGGTACCTTGACTATATATATTTTGTGTGTTTGACCTTTGAGAGTTGTGGTTTTGTAATCTGTGAGTTGTTACTCTTCCACCTGGGGATGGCATGTGGCCTCTGGGGGCCGATACTAATGGGTACGGCAACGGAAGTGTAATAACCATACTTTTTACTGACTGTTTGACCTTGCCGTTTCTCTTATGTTGTCGCTCTGTAAATGCTTGGAGATGTTGTTGATATTG
This sequence comes from Orobanche coerulescens, assembly GCA_033398695.1. NCBI lineage: Eukaryota > Viridiplantae > Streptophyta > Magnoliopsida > Lamiales > Orobanchaceae > Orobanche > Orobanche coerulescens. The sequence continues at coordinate 64,267,329 of CM065810.1, read as the reverse complement.
TTATTGAATTTCGTATCTCGTTTGGGTCTTGACCGTGTCGTTTAGACCTTGTGGAAATGTTATGGCCAGAGATATAACGCACGCTAGGCCAAGGCTAACGCACGCTGATCCTGCTTGATTAGCGCACGCTAGCTTTGATCCGTAGCGCGCGCTAAGGGGATCAGTCAGGTCAGAACCAGTATTTCGGACTGCTCTCTGGACTGGCGGATTAACGCACGCTAGGAGTTTGTTAGCGCGCGCTATTCGTGGTTAGTAGCGCACGCTAACATCCGTCCGTAGCGCACTCTACCGGGCTGGTCGACAGAGGCAGTGAGGTTGCCAGGTTTTCTGGACTATCAGGTAGCGTACGCTAGGCTTCGGCTAGCGCACGCTAAAGCTATTGCATAACGCACACTAAGTTTTGAGCAGGGCAGAGACAGTAAGTTCTGGACTCCAGTACTGGATGCCACATTTTGGACTAGCGCACGCTAGAGACAGACGATGAGCGCACGCTAACGGAGCCGGCAGAAGCCACTGGACTATCCGGTGACTTCGCTAGCGCACGCTAATGAAGGAGGCGTAGCGTGCGCTAGACTGGACAGATATATATATATGGCAGTTGCCTTCATTTTCGTCATTTCTCACCTTCTTCACTCCTTTTCGACGGGAATCGCTCGGGAGAGACGATCTTGGGCGATTGGAAGCGATCTTCCTTCTAACAACAACATATTTGGTTGGAGAACAAGGATTTTAAAACATCTAATTCATCCTATCATCCGAATCAAGGTAAAAATCCTTAGAACCCTACCTTTTGGGAATTTTGGGGTTTTTCGTAGATTCGTACGATTTATGCGTTTTGAAGCTTGAGAACCTTAAGATTATGATGTATCTATACCGTATGAATGCTTTTCCTATGATTTTACGGATTGGATTGTGCCGTTTTCGGACTTGTGAGAGTTTGGACGATTTTCCAACCTTTAGTTGTTTATCCGTGTATTTTCATGAATCGTAGACGGGTTTCGGGGGCTTCTTCGTGTAATTCGAATATGGGTAATTGATTATCATATTCCTTGTGAATCGCTTAGGTGCCGGAAGCGCGTTCTTGGACCTACCGAACTCATACCCTTTTTCCGTTCGATTTCTTGATGTCTCAAAGGCAAGTATATATTTATGAATGTGCGTTCTCGACTTTGAAAGTATGATATATTAATGGCATGATTATTTCTATCCACTCTGAGGTGGGCCGACGGGTCCCCTGAAGGTTTCGTAGCCTCTGGTGCGATTCCACGGATGATATAAACGAACCACTCTGGGGCGGGCCGATAGGTCCCCTGAGGGTTCCGTAGCCTCTGGTGCGGTTCCACGGTATTCATATATGTATTGATGCGATGCCATGAGATTTAGTTATTCCGGAATACTAGTCTTGAATTGATGAATTGACGGTTACATTTACTTTATTGTCGAGAAGTATTGTGTTTCATACTTGATATACTTGCACTAGCTATTCGACGGCTAACCTCTTTATGGGGGAAATACTTTTTATGTATTTCAGGTTCCAAGAGAGCGGACAGGCAGGTATCGGGTCGGCATGAAGATGGTGGGAAAGAGTGATACTGTGTTTTTCCTCCGGTTATGTTTTGAGTTTTCTATTCAGTATTGTTTTACTGGAATGGTCATTGAATACTCGAGTATTATTTTCCATTTTTCTTGATGTTCCGGCCTGTGTTGCCGCGGTATTGATTGGTGTCGTGATGTCTTTGGATACAATGGTTATGTTTTGAATACCCTTCGTATTGTTCTTCCTTCCATTGTATGTAGACCTTATCGGTCAAAATTTATAGTTCCGCGTATGTTTAGCCTTGTGGGTCCCACGGTGGGGCTTACGGCGTTGTAATATTCCCTGAATAACTTGGGGATGTTACAGAATATTGTATCAGAGCTTAGGTCTATGGATACCTAGGCTGTCGGTCTTTTGGGTCGATCGAGTCGTTATTTGTCCGCAGTATCACTACTCTGCCATCATCACAGTGCGACCGGTACTTGTAAGACCTCTTACTCTTCTGGTGTTTCCTTATTCGTTTTGCTTCCTTTGATCGGTATTCTTGAGAATCGGTCACTTTGACGACGTGTGATTGAATTGTGCTTACGTGACTTGTGTGTTCTTCAGTATGTCAGCTGGTAGGGGCCATGGCCGTGGACGTGGAAGAGGTCGTGGCGCGGCTGTTTCCATCAGTTCTGTTGCGGGGTCGACCAACCCCAGCTTGTCGAACTCGGTGCATCCTGACATCGAAAGTCAGCATGACCAGTCGAATGGCCACGGGAACAGCGCGGACGTTGGAGTGGCGAATGCACTTCAATAATTGGCTACCCAGATGACCATCTTAGCCCAGACTGTTCAGCTGAATAATCCGAACACAAACACAGACGCTTTGCTTCAGAACGTAATCCGTATGCACCCTCCACAGTTTGGCGGTGCCACAGACCCGTTAGGATGGGAAGATTGGCTAGAATAATTGGAAAATATTTTTGAAGCGGTTGATTGCCCCGAAGTGAGGAAAGTACCGATTGCTCAGTATTTCCTTACCAAGGAGGCCGCTACGTGGTGGAAAGTCGTCAAGCCACAGGATCGTGTTGCCATGTGGGATGAATTTAGAGAACTTATGGAGGCCGAGTTTTGTCCTTGGCCGGTACGAGAAGGCCGAATCCGCGCCTTTTTCGAGGCTAAACCACATAATATTCTTCGATGGATCAAATTATATGACTTGGAAGAAAAGATGTCGATCTTCATTCGTGCCTATGATATAGAAATCTGGAAGATCATTTGTCTTGGCCCGAAAGTTCCAATCAAATCCGACGGATCTCTTAAGAGTTTCGAAGAATATAATGGCGAGGATTGGAAGAATGATCATCTAAATTGTAAGGCAACTCAACTTTTATATTGTGCTTTAAATCTAGAAGAGGTCAACCGTATTTCATCGTGTAAAAGTGCTAAAGAAATATGGAAAATTCTTGAAATGACACACGAGGGAACAACTCAGGTCAAGGAGACGAAGATTAATATGCTTCTCCATGACTAGGAGTTATTCATGATGAAGAGTGATGAGTCCATCACGAATATGCTCGACCGATTTTCAGTCATCACAAATGAACTTGCTTCTTTCGGGAAACCGCTATCGAGTAGTGAGAAAGTCAAGAAATTCTTACAATCACTACCTCGGGAATGACACGTCACGATAATGGTGATTCTGGAATCGAAAGATCTCAATAATCTTGATTTAGTGCCCTCGTCGGATCGCTAATAAATTATGAGATTGTTCTTAGCCGAAGGAAAGATCGATAGCTTTAAAATCTAAGATGTCGAGAAATAAAGAAGAAATCACGGTCGATGAAAGCGATGAAGAATCGGCATATTATGCCAAAAATATTAATAAGTTTCAAAACTTTTTTAACCGAAAGGACAAATCGGGCGAATCTAAGAAATTCGACAATAACTGTTGAATCTGTGGTAAACCAGGCTACTTTGCTAAAAATTGCCGGAACACAAATCCTAAGTAGGAAGTTCTCGTTGCAACATGGAACGATGAAGATGAAGATGTTGATTTCAATCAAAATAACCTCGCACTTATGGCAAAAAGTTCATTCGACGAAAGCGACGTCGAAAGCCAGGTTAGTACATCGTCTCAAGACGAATTATTTGAAACATTCGAATTATTACATACCGATTTTCAAAATGCTTTAAGTGAAATAAAATCCCTCCAACCTAAAAATAAATTATTGGAAACTGAAATTTCCAAAATTCCTGAAAAAAGGAAAAATGTCGAGTTCGATCATTCTCAATGTCTTGAAAATGAAAATATTTTAAAGAATGATCTTTTGAAAGTTCAAGACGAACTTAAAGGTTTAACAAAGAAAATTTTCATGTGGAAACAAAAAATTTGAACAAATGTTATCGGTTCAAAAATACACTTTTAATAAACAGGGGTTAGGATTCAAACCGCATATTAAAAACGAATCCTTAAATTTCAAAATACCCCGATGTGAAAAATATTTAAAAATTGGGCACCATATTTCAAATTGTAAAGCCCACGCCGGACGACTAATATTAAAATGATTTGGATTCCTAAAGGAACCACTATTCCGAATATCGTCTATTTAAATGAAAAGCGACCGACTTTCGGTTGGATCCACAAAAATTAATTTTCATCAATAAATATTTTACTCATGGGGAGTTTGTATTTTTAACGGGAGATATTTGTCAGGGGGAGTTTACCCTTTATGCTTATTTTTATCATAAGTTTATACAATTTTTGCTGATAACAAAAAGGGGGAGAAAATAGTAGAATGGGAGAAAAGATGAGAAAAGTGTCATGGACGAATGACGAGAAAATATGTGAATGATAAAAGGAGGAGAAAAGTCGAGAAGATGAACGAAAAAGACGAAGAAGTTGAAAAATGAAAAGAAGAAGTCGAAAAGGAGAAAAAGAAAAGATGGGAGAAACTAACGAAACGAACAAAGCCGAGAACTTTGATTCATAGAATATATATATATATGTATATATATATATATTTATATTTCTTAGGTTTTATCCCATTCAAGGTGTTGTTTTGTAATCATCAAAAATTGAGAGATTGTTGGAATATTTTATTCCAAATATTCATTATCGAGTTTTGATGATTAGTTGTTAAACAAAGCAAAATAACAAAGAAGCGAAGCAAAACAACGAAGAAGTTGAAGACGCTCGGAACGAGAAAAATTACCTGACCAGATCAGTTGAGGAACGCTAACTGATCAGATCAGTCAAGCAAAGTTACCTGATCAGACGAGAGCAAAGTTACCTGATCAGACGAGAGCAAAGTCACCTGAAGTAAAAGTCACCTGATGTGCTTAACGTACGCTATATATAGAGCTTAACGTACGTAATCGTAGGAGTTTAACGTATGTAACAAGATGTTGTTAACGTACATAATGAAATGTTTCAGAATTCAAACAAGGAGCCGTTGAAGATGACGTCATGGCTTACATCATCACACCAATGGATATTTTGACTATTGTTAATGTACGTAATGGGAGATTTGATAACGTACGTAACACAGAAGACAGGAGCTACTGGATTGAAATGCACTATTCATAATGTACGTAACGAGGAAGCGATAACGTACATAAAATGCTTACCGTACATAAATATTGGCTGATAACGTACGTAAAGAAGGCAAAAGTTGCTAACGGCTAGTTCAGGCTTTGGAGCCTATAAATACCACTTCCTATGGTATTGAACATACAACAACTTCAAGCAATCGATACATTGATCAGATATTGATATACATTCTATTGTTGGTGTAATTATGCTTATATTGATAAGAGTTTGTGTGTGATACACAAAAACTCATACATGAGAGAAAAAAAGAAAGGATACGGTTCGATTCGGTGTTATTAGAATCAAGGATCCGGCATTGTTAGAATCGCAATCGATATCTACGTGAGGTTTGTAGTACCCATAGAAAGCTAGATAGGTTGATTCCTTGTTTGATAGAAAAGGAGAACAGTTTAACTTGGACCGACAAAAAGATTTTATCTCGAATCGAGAGAAGATGAGAATTGTAACAGTAATCCCTAGACCAATAGAATAGAGGTGCAGAGGTTGATCTTCATCCTATAGAAAAAGATACTAAAGAGGGGACGTAGGCACGTTTGGCCGAACCTCTATAAATCTTGTGTCGTTTAATTTCCACACTTTAAATACGTTTCCGCACAATAGCGCGTATTTCGAATATCGCACCAACAAATACATATATATACATATATATATATGATTTACATCCGACAACCTCTTTTAGATGCCATATAAACGTTTCCCTATGTTTTCATATTTTACAACGAAGGATAAAACTTGAACTACTAAAAGTTTGTATTTACAGTTAAGGACAAAAGTCAACTTTGGTGGTGACGTCATAGGGGAGAGAGAGAGAGAGAGAGAGAGGAAAATCCATTTTCTCTTCCCTTTTCTTTTATTACTGCCTTTTATTTTTCTTTTTATTTTAAATGAAATGTCACGTGAGCCGCACATGCCGTCCTTTATTGTAATGTTGTTAGTGTATACCTACCTGGACTATGATACTGTTTAACTTTTATGGGATTCATTGTAATATTTTTGTAAAAGTTTTAACTAGCCGTTAGTTACCGTTTGTGACCGTTTGTGACTGTTTTTTGGCTATAAATTAATCTATTTTGGTCCATTTTAGTTGTGTTTTTTTGTGGAAACAATTGTGGTATCATAGATGTAACACACCCAAAATAGGCGGATATTACAGTGTCATGGACCCCTAACTGGGACCCACCAAGCGAATGAAAATTAATGAGTTAAATAATATAATTGTAGTACCAAAACACATTATATCATTAATTACTCCGATGAGGAGTTTCAAGTACAACACACCCAGGAAATACATAATACATGTATATTTTATATGAAGATAAAATATACAACACTGAATAAAAATGAATATCCAAACGGAAATCTGCAGCGGAAATAAAAATGAAGAAACATGAATGACTGAAAAGGATTGGGGCCCCCCTACTAGTATCACTGGGACTCCTCGCCGTCAACGTTCTCTTCCCGTACTTTTGCCTTGCCATGACCTGAAAACAATATCCCCCAACGTGGTCAGTTACACAGAACAACAATCCTCAAGAGGTGAACAAGCACAATCATGATATATCTCTTAGTTATGAAATTAATCTGAAGAGGGGCATCATAGTATGCCCGTAATGGGACGTGTAAGTGCACAAGACGAGTGTCCAGACACACCCAAACTTGTACCTAATTAGTCTCATGGAGGCACGTTACCATGTGCACAGTCCATTGTGTCGGTGAACCCGTACACATGACTATCGTGTGCCCGACTAAAAATTCCACACATAACCACCCGGCCACGCAATATGATCCCAGAAGGTCACATGAAAAAAATGACCATGATGAGTATTAATGAATAACAATCCGACAAGGGTCAAGAGTGACTCACCAAGATGAAATAATAATGAAATGAATGATAGCTCATTGAAATGATTGGAACCGTCATTCCTCGTGGATTAAATGATTAGTTTGACAATTACAAGTCTCAACACTATTAATACGTTATGAATGAATTATGAATATGAATGAACAACAACGAAAGAAATGAATATCCTTTTAACCGAGTAAGAATTAACTTACACAATACTGGTGGTGAAGGTACTTCCTCGAAAAAACATCCTAAGTGGAAAATACCGGTCGCTCGAACTGTAACACCCCCAAAACTATCCGGGATATTACAGCACCGTGGGTCCCGCGCCGGAACCCACCAGGCTAAAAACCGTTTACAAAATCAATTCAAAAACGCCAAAAGGCTGATGAAGGTAATACTTCAAATACTCAAATATTTTCAAAAGCATAGTTCTCAAATACCGTCATAAAATACCATTTGAAAATACAAGGCGAAATGCCAATTCTCGACAGTTCAAAATGTACGTTAAGCTACCACTTAAACGTACCGATAAAATAATTTGGGAAAAAGAGTTTGACGAAAATAACCCAAGTTCGTAAAATGCCCAAAAGGCCATTTTGAAAATATACACACGCAGTGGATAAAAACACAGTTCAAAATACACATTTGCAGCGGTAATGAATAACCAGAAAAGAAATACTCGATACTCCAAAACACGCCACCGCCAGTATCACATCGGGAAGCTCATCCCTTCACGACCGCTACTAGCTCGATCTTCGAGTACCTAAAAATAAAGCCCACGACGGGGTCAGCCACAATACTCGATAATGATAACGATCACATCATCATAAATAATTACATACCAATGTAATAATACTGTAAGAATACTACCAATGTAAACTTACCGTCATAACCTTACCAATCCATGGCAATCCATACCAAATCGATCCTTACCATAATTCACATTTCGCATTCTCAAATGACGAAAAGAACTCAACAACAATCATATTGTACTGTATTCAAACAATACCAAGTGTCCTCAAATCGTCCTCATAACTCATAAGTGAGGAAATAATCCAATCTGTGCCAAATCCTGTCCGCCAGATTACACAATCAAATCTCAACCAAGATAAACCAATAATACACAACATATCTGTAAATCAACTACCACATGATAATGATAACAAATCCCGAACATCGACGTACAGTCCGAATGCTCATACAATCAATAACAATGATCAACCAATACATCTCTGAGAATATCATCGATATGATGAGCTCCAATATGACCAACCCAAGGTCAAAGTACAACCGCAATTATCATCAACATGATGAATTCCAATACGATCGACAAGGATCAACAATAACCGAGAATACCCTCAACATGGTAAACTCCAAACACGATCAACAAAGATCAACAATAACCGAGAATTCCCTCAACAAGGTAGACTCCAAATGATCAACAAAGGACCAACAATAACCGAGAATACCCTCAATAAGGTAGAATCCAAATGATCAACAAGGACCAACAATAACCGAGAATACCCTCAACAAGGTAGACTCCAAATGATCAACAATAATGGATCTCAAAGAAATAACTCTGACTGTCGAACATACCCCTCGGGCGTATGAACAACCAGTCGTAAACCGTCGAACATATCCAATCATACATGGAAGTATGAATGACCAAAAAGTATGGCTCAAAGATGGACATCACAGTACGCCCGATCCAGAAATGTGTCCGTGCACAAGCCAGCCCGGGTATCGATCAAATACACGTGCGGTCTTGTACCTAATTAGTCTCACGAACTACGTCTCGTGTGCACGGTTCAATGCGGAAATAATATCCACGCATAACCATCATGCGCCTGGATAAAAATCCTACACAATAACCAATCGGAACGTAGATATGATTCCAGATATGTCACGATGCAACATGATAGCAAAACTCAAAGAATCACATATCCAATAAGGATCAAAAGACTCACCGAAGTGAAACAACAGACTGACAGTGAAAAGTCGACATGACTAATCAATATTCAAGACAATAATCCTGGGATCATCATCCCCGACAAATGATCAACACGATCAATGATCTCCATACAATCAGCCCTGGGATCATCATCCCTCAGCGAAGTAATCAATACGAATCCCAGCATACGAAACATCAACGTAAAACATATATACAATAATTTCTCAGAACAATTATCCTCATAACTGTAACACCCCCGATATATTCAGGAATATTATAGCGCCGTAAATCCTTTACATAAGAATTTACAAGGATGAAGAATTAAAATGACAATAATAGATACTAACTTATGAAATTACTGATATAAAATACAACAGTCTGTTTCAATACCGAGATTACAAATATCCAATAAAGGGTTATTAATACATCGTCAAAATCCAAACAACATAAATTGACAACGTACTCGAGTACTTATTGAAATAACCAACCAACAACAAACAATAAAACCCGGCCGGAACATCACTCTGCACCCTCATCGTCATGCATCTCCAGTGGTTGTTTCCCCGCTCTCCTGGATCCTGAACATACACAAATGTTCACCCCCGAAGGGGTTAGCACAACAATGCTAGTACAAGTACAATAATCATACAACAGTGATATAATCAACAATTATATCATAACAAGTTTCCCCAACGAGAAATATTCACAACATATATCATATCATAACAGTTTCAACATACTGATGGTATTCCAACGATCCAGCGCACAAAGCTATAGATTCCCATGATGATCCCGTCGGACCAAATCATGGTGGAACTACCTGTCCAACGATCCAGCGCACACAGCTATAGATTCCCATGATGATTCCCGTCGGATCAAAGCATGGTGGACATTTAATCACAACACATAATACACAATACAATCACAATATACTTGTCATAATATAGAAAATTCTAATTAGAGTACTTACCTCGGTTCGTTGACAAGAATAAACTTCCACGAATATCAAAATACTCGAAGGTCGTCCCCTTCGATCAATCACGTGTTAAGCTCGAACCTTAACAAAAGAAATACCATAGAATTCATTTCATGCCGTATGAACGTCTAACAATTCAACAATTACGGTAGAAAATCCTTAATATGGAATCTGTCTGGATAGCTTAACGCACGCTACGAATCCTATGTAGCGTACGTTAATGCTACTCGTTAGCGCACGCAGTACACACAATCTAACGTACGCTAACCAGGCATTGTCAGTGCCTCACTGATCAGCCGAATGACTCGGCGCACGCTAAGTTCCAATCGTGGCGTATGCTAAACGTACTCGATAGCGCACGTTAATTCACGTAGCGTAGCGCACGCTAAGAGTGCATGGCAGTTCACTGGAGGGCAGCAGATTATACAAATGGTGATGAAGTAAGCGAATTCCTCAGTGATTAATGTTTGTTATCCGGCTTCATGTTATGTTCATAACCCTTATGAATGATCTCATGGATAATAACAACTTCGAGATGCAAGTATACGTATAATCATCATAACACCATAATCCATCTTGATTACAATTCTCATGCGAAATTGGTGATCTCCGGTTGATGTATTAGATTCTACTATCATTATACATATTCACACTTCATCTTGAGGTGAACTAACAATTCCAACTTATACGAAAGAATATTTCCTAAGATGATTCTTCCTTTAAGTTCTTATAACCGAAATAATATCACCTCCAATTCATGATCACAAAGATAACATAAATCATACGGATTGTTAACTTCAGAATGTTTCTCTCATCATTTGAAGTACTAGGATTCCGATTTCAAGGTTCCAACAATAATATCGTAATCGTAGACATTCCAATCTTCTAAACATGATGTTGTTGAATAATTCACTAATAAAATTCAATATCTCATTAACATGATCATCTTATTCTCCATAACACGAATCTAGAGTTGAAGATACAATCAACATACCTTAATATGATGAAATCACTGAACAACAAGGTAGAATCTGACTCCGGTTGGTTATGTGCCACTCCAAGGTGTTACTTCTCTTCAATGATCACTCACAAGTGATAACCAATATTCAAGGATCAATAAGATGTGTTCTAAGTGTGTTAGAAGGATGATTATATCTCTCTGGCCTCTCAAGAATGAAGAATGGACGAAGGAAATGTAAGCCAAAATGGGTTGTTGTCTCATTTATAATATTCTGCACTTTAGCTAATTAGCGCACGCTACAATACATACTTAGCGCGCGCTAATAAGCGTTGACTCCAAATCTATCCAGGTTCGTCCACGGGAATCTTATCCGGACCCATGTCCCGGCTGGCGCATGTGCTAGCCGCCTACCTCAATAATTCAGTGTCTAGCGCACGCAACTCCTACATACGTAGCGTGCGCTAGTAATAGCCGATAGCGCGCGTTAAGCTACATTCTTAGCGTGCGCTATCACGAGTTTGCATGAGAAAATTTGCATGTTGTTATACTTAAGTACAAGGATGCCAATGCAAGAAATATCATACTCCAATAATCAAAACCACAAATCCGAATAATACAGGGCTTGAATACAGATGAAATACACAGTAATAAATCCGGATATTACATACTCTCCTACTAAAAAGGAGTTTCGTCCCGAAACTAAAGACGAAAATAATTCGGGATATCTGGAATTCATACCATCTTCCGTTTCCCATGTGGCTTCTTTCACTCCGTGGCGTGACCATTGAACTTTGATCAAAGCGATTGGTTTGTTCCTCAACTGCTTAACTCGACTCTCGAGTATCTTGACCGGTCTTTCTTCAAACGTCCCATCTTGAGCAACTTCGATCTCTCCGAAATCAATGATATGACTAGGATCTGGTATATACCTCCGTAACTGGGATACGTGGAATACGTTATGAACATGGCTCAACGACGGTGGCAATGCCAATCTGTATGCCAACTCTCCAACTCTCTCAAGGATCTCGAACGGTCCGATATATCTCGGACTCAGCTTTCCCTTTCTTCCAAAGTGGAAGATTCCCCGAGTAGGAGAAACCTTTAAAAGTACATGGTCTCCAATACTGAACTCCAATGGGCGACGACGCACATCTGCGTAAGATTTCTGGCGACTCTGGGCGGTCAACAGCCTTTCACAAATCAGGGCTATTTTCTCTTGAGTCAGTACGATCAATTCTGGTTCTGTCCCGATTAAGTCTGATGAATCGTCCCAACATAGGGGCGATCTACATCTTCTACCGTATAATGCTTCGAATGGTGCCATCTTAATGGAAGCATGCCAACTATTGTTATATGTAAATTCAATCAACGGTAGATGAACTTCCCAATCAGTTGACCAATCTAAGGCACAAGCCGTCATCATATCTTCCACCGTTTGAATAGTCCTCTCGGATTGTCCATCAGTCTGTGGGTGATAAGCTGTGCTGAAGTTCAATTCGGTTCCCAAGGCCTTATGAACTGCTTTCCAAAAGTGAGACACAAAACGGCCGTCTCTATCAGAAACAATGGTCTTCGGCGTACCATGCAATCGAACTATCTCCGAAATAAATACTCGTGCCAACCTCTCTGGTCCCCACGTGTCCTTACTGCCTAGAAAATGAGCTGATTTGGTTAAACGATCAACTATCACCCAAATCATGTTCATTCCTGTCTTGGTTCTCGGCATACTAGTGATAAAGTCCATTGATATATCCTCCCACTTCCATTCAGGAATCGGGAGCAGCTTCAACATTCCGGCAGGTCGTTGATGTTCGATCTTAACCTGCTGACAAGTCAAGCATTTCGAAACATAGTCCGCTACATCTTTCTTCATGTTGCCCCACCAGAAATTCTGTTTCAAGTCCTTATACATCTTACTGGTGCCCGAGTGGATAGAGTAGGGCGAACTGTGAGCTTCCTTCATAATTGTCTGTTTCAGAACATCGACATCGGGAATGCAGAGTCGGTTCTGAAATCTCAAAACTCCATCATCATGAATTACGAATCCGGGGGCCTTCCCCTTGATCACTTCATCACGTAACCGAATCATCAGAGGATCATCTGTCTGTCTAGATTTGATTTCTTCGGTTAATGATGAAGTTATTTCCATCACGCACAGTTTTCCTTGGACCTTTTATAACCACACTTCAATTCCTTCTCGAATCATATCTCGTTGAAGGCTAAGTTGAGAGGTCAGAGTCTCCAGCATCTGAATAGAAACAGGCTTGCAGCTGAGTGCATCGGCCACAACATTCGCTTTACCTGGATGATACAAAATCTCCAAGTCGTAGTCCTTAATCAGTTCTAACCATCTTCTTTGCCGCATGTTCAGCTCTTTCTGACTGAAGATGTATTTGAGACTCTTGTGATCATTAAAGATCTGACAGTGAGTCCCGTACAGGTAATGCCTCCAGATCTTCAAAGCAAAAATTACTGCTGCTAGCTCTAAATCATGTGTTGGATAATTCACTTCATAAAGTTTCAGCTGTCGTGACGCATACGCGATAACTTTGTCATTCTGCATCAATACGCATCCGAGTCCTTGGTTCGAAGCATCACTGTAAACCATGAATCCTCCCGTCCCCTGTGGAAGTGATAAAATTGGTGCTGTCGTCAATCTCCTTTTCAATTCATCAAAACTAGTCTGACACGACTCGTTCCACTCAAACTTTTGAGTTTTCTGCAGGAGTTGAGTAAGTGGGCGGGAGATTTTGGAAAACCCTTCCATGAACCGACGATAATACCCAGCAAGTCCTAAGAAGCTTCGGACTTCTTTCACGTTCTTTGGAGGCTTCCAATCCAAAACTGCTTCAATTTTCTGAGGATCTACTCGGACTCCTTCAGCTGATACTACATGGCCGAGGAACATTACTTCCGTTAGCCAGAATTCACATTTAGAGAGTTTGGCGTACAGTTGTTCGCTTCTCAAAAGTTCTAATACTATCCGCAAATGCTGCGCATGTTCTTCTGGGCTCTTAGAATACACCAGAATATCATCAATCAACACGACCACAAATTTATCCAAATATTCGATGAACACTCGGTCCGTCAACTGCATGAATACAGCAGGTGCATTAGTGAGACCAAACGGCATCACTACAAACTCATAGTGTCCGTAGCGAGTTTTGAACGCTGATTTCGGAACATGAGATTCCTTAATCCTCAATTGATGATACCCTGATCTCAGATCGATTTTAGAAAATACTGTTGCCCCTTGCAACTGGTCAAACAGATCATCAATCCGTGGCAACGGATACTTGTTCTTAATCGTCATCTTGTTCAGCTCTCGATAGTCAATACACAGTCGAAGCGATCCATCCTTCTTTCAGACAAAAAGAACTGGCGCTCCCCAGGGTGAAACGCTTGGCTGAATATAGCCTTTGTCCAGTAATTACTCCAGCTGCTTTTTCAGTTCATACATCTCAGTAGGTGCCATACGATACGGCGCCTTAGAAATTAGGGTAGCTCCGGGTTCCAGCTCAATGGTGAATTCTACATCCCGTCGTGGAGGTAGTCCAGGTAACTTGTCAGGAAATACATTTGGAAATTCATTAACAACAGGAATGGATGAATGTTTCACAATTTCATCTTCTCTCTTCATTGCATAACACCAGTATCCAGTACAACCCTGTTTCAACAATTTGACAGCTTTCATTGCTTTGATCAACTTTCCTGAGCTTCCTGGTTTCCATCCTTCAAACAGTACTTCGGAGCCATCGTCAGCGATCAGCGAAATATTCCTCCTTCGGTAGTTTACAATAGCTCCATATCAATTAATCCAATCGTCTCCGAGTATCAGGTCGTCTCCTTGCATTTCTATCACAATCAGATTTGAGAGCCACTCCCTACCCCAAATGATACAGGGAAATTTCTAGTCTCTAAGTTCCCAACAATCCTTTCTCCACTCGGTAAACCAACAACATAAGGTTCACAAGTATGAAAACCAGAAATATTCAAACGATTTACACAAGACAAGGATATAAAAGAATGCATAGCTCCTGTATCGAATAAAACACTAACTGGCTGGGAAAGGATCTGGACAGTACCTGATGCGACATCAGCATCTTGATCGTCTGTCCTCCTCATCTCGTACAGACGTGGGGGAACAGATCTGGCACTCGATGTCCCCTTTCGGTCCCATTGTCCTCTGCCTCGTCCGCGGCCAAAATTTTGAGGCATTTGAACACTTTGCTGCGTCTGTTGGATACTAGCTTCCTTTTGAACTGGCTGCGATGAACGGTTTCCATTGTACTTGGTGGCATCCTTGCAAAATGTCGCACGGTGCCCTTCCTGTCCGCAATCAAAACATGTGACTGGAGTGTGCAAACAATCGTGCCAAAGGTGGCCTGGGCGACCACAGTTAAAGCATTTCCTAGCTGTATCCGTCGTGGTTGACATTGTTCCGTAATTCTTTCCGCTCTTAGATGGGTGTGGAGGTTTCTCGAAAGAAAAAGAAGACTGGGCCTTGCGGGGCCCACTGCTCTTGTGCTCTGTAAAAGTACCAGAGGCTTTCTGTTTCTTCGACTCTATAAACTTCTCCATTGCTGCTTCTTTTATTTCGTACGCCAACGCCTTATCCTGGTATTGGCGGAGAGTGGTACATTCAAAACCGGACATGTCCCTCTGGATTTCTGGTTTCATCCTCATTTCAAAATGAATCATCATCTCCGCATCTGTTCTGACCAAATGTCGAACAAATGCTAACTGCTGGTTAAACGTCATAATTGTCTGGGATACGGGTTCGTATGATGGCTGAGCGGAGAAAAACTCCCGAATTTTGGCTTCCCTCATAGGACGAGGGCAGTACTGAGCTTCCATCATCATTTTAAATTCTGTCCAATCAGCATCATGATCAGCAGGTCGGATAGCTTCCCACCACTCGGATGCCTCCCCAATCAGAAAGTACTGGGCAATAAGAGCTCTCCTGTCGTCTGGGCAATTAATTCCAGCAAGAATTTTCTCTAATTCCTTCAACCAATGATCCCAAGCGGGAGTCTCGAAAAAGCCGTCAAATTTGGGTGGTTGCATTTTCGCTACCTCTTGCAACCATCAGTCACCTCGATTTCCCATTTCTGGGATCCTTTGCTGTCCATCTCCCTGCTGAAGTCCTACTGCCATCTGCATTCGGTCGACGACATGAGCGAACTGAGTCATCTGATTCACCACTTGACGAAGGATTTTTGGTACAACAGGTTCCGGTTCGTTATTGATGGATTGTTGCGGCTCGCCTGAGCTATGACCAGCCTGATTAGAAGGCGACGCCTCCCTTTCAGCATTCCTTCGTCCGCGTCCACGACCGCGACCACGTCCACGTCCGCCTCTCAACATACTGTAAGCACAAATACTCAATATACAGGAAACAACATCATTCTAATGTTCAAGTATAAAGAGGTACAACATGTAAAGAACGAGATAGAGTTTAGGAACTTACAACCACCGTTCGCATGAAGACGTAGGCAGTACAGTGATGTTATTCACGGACGGTTACCTCAAAAGACGTAAATGACCCCTATTTTAACCCAATGGCCAAGATATCCATAATCATAGCTCCGATACCATATTCTGTAACACCCCCGATATATTCAGGAATATTACAGCGCCGTAAATCCTTTACATAAGAATTTGCAAGGCTGAAGAATTAAAATGACAATAATAGATACTAACTTATGAAATTACTGATATAAAATACAACAGTCTGTTTCAATACCGAGATTACAAATATCCAATAAAGGGTTATTAATACATCGTCAAAATCCAAACATCATAAATTGACAACGTACTCGAGTACTTATTGAAATAACCAACAAACAACAAACAATAAAACCCGGCCGGAACATCACTCTGCACCCTCGTCGTCATGCATCTCCAGTGGTTGTTTACCCGCTCTCCTGGATCCTGAACATACACAAATGTTCACCCCCGAAGGGTTTAGCACAACGATGCTAGTACAAGTACAATAATCATACAACAGTGATATAATCAACAATTATATCATAACAAGTTTCTCCAACGAGAAATATTCACAACACATATCATATCATAACAGTTTCAACATACTAATGGTATTCCAACGATCCAGCGCACACACTATAGATTCCCATGATGATCCCGTCAGACCAAAGCATGGTGGAACTACCTGTCCAACGATCCAGCGCACACAGCTATAGATTCCCATGATGATTCCCGTCGGATCAAAGCATGGTGGACATTTAATCACAACACATAATACACAATACAATCACAATATACTTGTCATAATATAGACAATTCTAATTAGAGTACTTGTCTCGGTTTGTTGACAAGAATAAACTTCCACGAATATCAAAATACTCGAAGGTCGTCCCCTTCGATCAATCACATGTTAAGCTCGAACCTTAACAAAATAAATAGCATAAAATTCATTTCATGCCGTACGAACGTCTAACAATTCAACAATTAAGGTAGAAAGTCCTTAATATGCAATCTGTCTGGATAGCTTAACGCACGCTACGAATCCTATGTAGCGTACGTTAATGCTACTCGTTAGCGCACGCAGTACACACAATCTAACGTACACTAACCAGGCATTGTCAGTGCCTCACTGATCAGCTGACTGACTCGGCGCACGCTAAGTTCCAATCGTGGCGTACGCTAAACGTACTCGATAGCGCACGTTAATTCACGTAGCTTAGCGCACGCTAAGAGTGCATGGCAGTTCACTGGAGGGCAGCAGATTATACAAATGGTGATGAAGTAAGCGAATTCATGAGTGATTAATGTTTGTTATCCGGCTTCATGTTATGTTCATAACCCTTATGAATGATCTCATGGATAATAACAACTTCGAGATGCAAGTATACGTATAATCATCATAACACCATAATCCATCTTGATTACAATTCTCATGCGAAATTGGTGATCTCCGGTTGATGTATTAGATTCTACTATCATTATACATATCCAGACTTCATCTTGAGGTGAACTAAAAATTCCAACTTATACGAAAGAATATTTCCTAAGATGATTCTTCCTTTAAGTTCTTATAACCGAAATAATATCACCTCCAATTCATGATCACAAAAATAACATAAATCATACGGATTGTTAACTTCAGAATGTTTCTCTCATCATTTGAAGTACTAGGATTCCGATTTCAAGGTTCCAACAATAATATCGTAATCGTAGACATTCCAATCTTCTAAACATGATGTTGTTGAATAATTCACTAATTAAATTCAATATCTCATTAACATGATCATCTTATTCTCCAAAATACGAATCTAGAGTTGAAGATAGAATCAACATACCTTAATATGATGAAATCACTGAACCACAAGGTAGAATCCGACTCCGGTTGGTTATGTGCCACTCCAAGGTGTTACTTCTCTTCAATGATCACTCACAAGTGATAACCAATATTAAAGGATCAATAAGATGTGTTCTAAGTGTGTTAGAAGGATGATTATAGATCTCTGGCCTCTCAAGAATGAAGAATGGACGAAGGAAATGTAAGCCAAAATGGGTTTTTGTCTCATTTATAATATTCTGCACTTTAGCTAATTAGCGCACGCTACAATACATACTTAGCGCGCGCTAATAAGCATTGACTCCAAATCTGTCCAGGTTCGTCCGCGGGAATCTTATCCGGACCCATGTCCCGGCTGGCACATGTGCTAGCCGCCTACCTCAATAATTCAGTGTCTAGCGCACGCAACTCCTACATACGTAGCGTGCGCTAGTAATAGCCGATAGCGCGCGTTGAGCTACATTCTTACCGTGCGCTATCACGAGTTTGCATGAGAAAATTTGCATGTTGTTATACTTAAGTACAAGGATGCCAATGCAAGAAATATCATACTCCAATAATCAAAACCACAAATCCGAATAATACAGGGTTTGAATACAGATGAAATACACAGTAATAAATCCGGATATTACAATAACTGAATAATACTGGAATTACCTCAAAGCCGAAGACAATATTCTTTCCACGAGCAACATCCCTGAACGAATACACAGTTATACAAATAATCTCAAATAAGGTACCATCCATTCAATACCAATAAACCTTTATCCCGATACTTATGTCATCACGTTGACTATCCTCGATATTCGATATACTATACCCTTGACCAAAGATAACTCACGTCTTCCTTGAACACAATTAAATCATATACCTTATGATTTAATACAAGCCAGAGCACGATATACAACTCGTTAACCGACAACTTACCTTTCTAACAACATCGCTATGCGAATTATAAATGAAATGAAAACGATACCATTCATCAAATATTATAAACTGAACAAGTATGAACTTGCCTCGATACCGATACCACGAAGCTGTTACCAGAATCCATTGCCTTCGTCTCCGAGCTCCTCAGCCCTGACCAAAAGCAACCTACGAACTCTTCAACCTTGACCGCAACACAACGGCTATAATCAACGCTCAATTAACGCGACCTAATGCAATAATCAAATGACAACAGATCCGATAATAATCAATAACCGGTATAACCAACCAATCAAACTCAACGGCTCAACAATACCTCGATCATTTACAAAACCAAACAATACAACTCAAACAATTACGAACTCATATCAACAATACAAGCCAAAATCCGATAAATCATAATTATCAATCAATAACCGATCAATAAACCCAATAGTTCCATAATATCTCGATTAAACACAGTCTTAAACAATCCAGTTCAAACCATCACGAATTCATAATCACAACACGAAAATACTACACTGTCTGCCTACTTAGCGCGCGTTAAATGCATAACGTAGCGTGCGCTAAGTTGTTCCCGTTAGCGTGTGCTAGCCAGTAAGCTTAGCGTGCGCTAATGCTGTACAGTGGCATGCATTCCAAGTATCGACTAACACCTTGCGACTACGAATCTGAATGAAAAGGAAATCATACTCCAAGTTTAACAATAACTTTCCAGATCCAAGCTCATCATCATACTCGAAATCGTATTCGTATTCTTATACGAATATTATATCAAAACACATAAATTGGCTCTAGATACGAATATCCCATATTCATATCCAAAACACCAACACCTTCTATACATAATCATCATATCCTATAATTTCAGAGCTCTTCAAGAACATGAAATATCTGACATCACGTTCCAAACAACATAATCCGAGGTATATATTATAATGTTTATCATTTTCTTCATCATGCAAATTACATAATCAAACCAACCCGATAACAAGGATCATCTCATACATAATCTGGAATACGACCTCATATCATGATTTAACTCATCTAAATCGACCACTGAAATTATCATGATTCAGAAATCCATGATTCAACCTCATCAAGTTAAACGAATCACCATTAACATGAAGAATCTTAAATAACATCCGAAAACTCTCATCATAATCCCATAAAATCTCATATAATATCGTCACATGATTATCCAACATGTTCCTCACATGTAATCATCCTTGAAAACGAACAACTAACAAGGGATACGAATACTACCTGGATTAGATGAACCAAGAAGAAGAACACTTGAACTCCATTCCAAGAATCATGAGTAACTTGAAGAACAAGGCTTGAATCCATGCTCTCTATCTTAATCTTGTTAAAAATCACCACCTCACCGTGTTTGGGAACCTCAAGATCCTCCCAAAGCTCTCTCTATCGACTGAAGGAGAAAGAATGGACTAAATGCATCTCAAAACCCGTCTGTCCCCTTATATAATAAACATTACTAGCGCGCGCTACTCTCATAAAATAGCGTGCATTATTGCCCTAGCGTGCGCTAACTGACTTTGTTAGCGTGCGCTATCGCAGCCCAGAGGCCACTGTCTTGCCTCGTACATGAGCTTACGTACGTAATGCCTATGCATTGGCGTACGTAACTTACACTGTTTAGCGTACGCAAGTCCTTGCATTTAGCGTGCACTAATATCAGTTGACTTGCTACAGTCTACGTACCGCATGTGCCCCCACATGCAAATCTGACAAGGATCAGATTCCCTTTGACCGATCTACACTTAGCGTGCGTTAAGCCTCATGCTTTAGCGTGCGCTAATACTTCATGACAACAACTGTTGACTTATCAGAACGTGTGCCGAAAGCAGCCGGGTCCACACGCAGATTCCTTCCGATCTGACTGCATTTAGTGTGCGCTACATTCTGCCTCTAGCGTGCGCTAACCATGAACGATAGCATGCGCTATACTTGAACATTAGCGCGCGCTAATCAGGCTATACTTAGCCATTTTCCAACTCTCCTCGTCCGTCTTGACATACCAAATACGAACATACGACATACTGAATACATGTACTGAATCCAATAACATCATCATACGATATACCCAATATCAAAAGTACGATAACCTGATACACAATATCCTCAAAAAAAATTGTCGAACCACTACGATAGTTATACGAGTACAAATACAGCTGTCTCAGTTCTCAATTTATTTTATCCATACTGTATAGACACCAAGCCATCCAGTATATCTTAGATAAAATAATGCGAAAAATTCATACTGAAAATTCGGGTATTACATACTACCCCCCTTAAAATAAGTTTCGTCCTCGAAACTTGCAACCTGCCACAAACAACAGATCAACCCAAAATTTCCAACTCATCACGAAAACAATCAGTCGTTGCCACAAGCGAATAACCAAAACGATATACTTACAGGTGCGTGAAGCCGATGATCTCCCGTGATACTAGCACACGACTCCCATATGAAGTCTCAAAACAATACCAACACACGCCAATATCACAAATAACAATTGGAAAATATCTCAAAAATTTTGGAATCTCCAAAAATCGATTTGACTCAAAAGTCAGAAAATCATTTTCAAAAGTCACGCAACTACCGTCCCGGTAGAGCCACATAACACACTCGCCCGGGTTTCACAAAACCCAAGCTCCGATACCATCTTCTGTAACACCCCCAAAACCATCCGGGATATTACAGCGCCGTGGGTCCCGCGCCGGAACCCACCAGTCTAAAAACCGTTTACAAAACCAATTCAAAAATGCCAAAAGGCTGATGACGGTAATATTTCAAATACTCAAATATTTTCAAAAGCATAGTTCTCAAATACCGTCATAAAATACCATTTGAAAATACAAGGCGAAATGCCAATTCTCGACAGTTCAAAATGTACGTTAAGCTACCACTTAAACGTACCGATAAAATAATTTGGGAAAAAGAGTTTGACGAAAATAACCCAAGTTCGTAAAATGCCCAAAAGGCCATTTTGAAAATATACACATGCAGTGGATAAAAACAGAGTTCAAAATACACATTTGCAGCGGAAATGAATAACCAGAAAAGAAATACTCGATACTCCAAAACACGCCACCGCCAGTATCATATCGGAAAGCTCATCCCTTCACGACCGCTACTAGCTCGATCTCCGAGTACCTAAAAATAAAGCCCACGAAGGGGTCAGCCACAATACTCGATAATGATAACGATCACATCATCATAAATAATTACATACCAATGTAATAATACTGTAAGAATACTACCAATGTAAACTTACCGTCATAACTAGAGGTGGTATTCGGGCCGGGCCCGGGCCGGTCCGGGCCGGGCTGCTAAAGCCCGCTCCATTTAAGGGCCGGTCCGGGCCGGTCCATCTTTTTTGGCGGGCCGGGCCGGGCCGGTCTTTTTTTACAAACATAAGGCCCGGCCGTCCACGACCCATTGTGTTCATGGGCCGGGCCGCCGTTTCACTGGCCGGGCCGGCCGGGTTGAACATTTTTTTTTCTTCATTGTAAGACAGAAATTTTATTACAAGGACCAACAAAATGAACTTGAACTTTATTATAAAGAAAGAACAACTCTCTCTCTCTCCCCCCCTCTCTCTCATTTTACTCCTCTTCAAGTTAATTGTGAAGTGCTCCTATAGTGCATCGGACTATTGTCGGGTGTGAAATGTTAGTGGACATAGAATGTTGAAATGTACTCTCACTACTGCATGCCTCTTGGACATAATAAGATGTGATTTACTAAATGAAAACTGAATTTTGTACCTTTTTCAGGCTATAAATTGATAGGAAAGAAATAAAAAACCCTATTGGGCATTCCCAGTTCACGGTCTTTAGACGGGATAAACGGATCGGGCTTTCCCAGTTCACGGGCTAACACGGGCTCGGGCCGGTCCGTGCCGGGACAGCGGTTTTAGGCGGGCTTAGGCCGGTCCGGGCCGGGCCTCTAAAATGAAGGCCCCTAAGGCCCACATAACCTAAATGTACACGGGCTGGTCCGGGCCAAATAGTAAACGGACCGGTCCGGGCTGGTTTTTAAGCGTGCCGGGCCGTGCCGGGCTGTTCTGCGACCGGCCCACATACCACCTCTAGTCATAACCTTACCAATCCATGGCAATCCATACCAAATTGATCCTTACCATAATTCACATTTCGGATTCTCAAATGACGAAAAGAACTCAACAACAATCATATTGTACTGTATTCAAACAATACCAAGTGTCCTCAAATCGTCCTCATAACTCATAAGTGCGGAGATAATCCAATCTGTGCCAAATCCTGTCCGCCGGATTACACAATCAAATCTCAACCTAGATAAACCATTAATACACAACATATCTGTAAATCAAATACCACATGATAATGATAACAAATCCCTAACATCGACGTACACTCCGAATGCTCATATAATCAATAACAATGATCAACCAATACATCACTGAGAATATCATCGATATGATGAGCTTCAATATGACCAACCCAAGGTCAAAGTACAACCGAAATTATCATCAACATGTTGAATTCCAATACGATCGACAAAGGGTCAACAATAACCGAGAATACCCTCAACATGGTAAACTCCAAACATGATCAACAAAGATAAACAATAACCGAGAATTCCCTCAACAAGGTAGACTCCAAATGACCAACAAAGGACCAACAATAACCGAGAATACCCTCAACAAGGTAGACTCCAAATGATCAACAAGGACCAACAATAACCGAGAATACCCTCAACAAGGTAGACTCCAAATGATCAATAATAATGGATCTCAAAGAAATAACTCCGACCCAAAGTTTGGGGTAACTACTTCCGTTGTCGAATTTCAAACCCTCGGGTGGTTGGAATCATGTGTTCTCTTAGCTTAGATTTGTCTTTACGAGTACTTCGTAACCATATCTTCGGATTATATTCAGGTCTGGATTTTGGGATTTTTCGGACCGTCGGATCGACCGAGTCCTGGCTGGCAAGGCCTGGCCGAGTAACGGCCATAATGGCCCAGCAGTTACGGCCGTGAGGCCTTCTACGTACGTAAGCCTTGTCCGATCACGTACGTAGCACTGCCGGCAGTGCTTGTAATATCCGTGTTTTCTATTTTCGGTAATTTCTATTTTTGGTGTATGTTCGTTTCGGACAACTCGCTTAGCACTGTTCTGGAATTCTGAATCTATTTTGTTCTTGGAGTTTTTCCGTCTGGATGAGTTTCGAGGATGTTTTCGCATAATTTCATCTTAATTTATATATTGCCGTATGTACGTTCGATTCTCGTAAAACTTGTTCGTTTCCGTTGTTTCTTGATTTGTATAAGTTTGTATGGTTGAGTTGGTCGTGTTGAAACTTTCGGATTTGTTAATCCGACGTTGTATCGCGATTTTCGGACGTTTGGGTCGTTTTGTAATTTCTTAGAAGTTTAGGGTGCTTTCATCCTCTTTGTCATATTTTGGATTCCCCGGATATTAGTAGTGTATTTTCTTTCAAAACTCAACTTCGTTGTTATGGATACCCCATGTTTATACTTTTGATTCTATCCTTGCGTTGCGTTTCGTCGTTGTATCGATTGTGCTGAGCTAAGTGTTTAGCAAATCTGAATCGCCGCATGCATAACGTACGTTATGCATGCTCCTTTACGTACGTTATATAGGCATCATAACGTACGTTATACCCCATTGGTAACGTACGTTATGGTTTCGCAAATAGTGTCCAGATTGTTCGTTACGTACGTTAACCTGAGAGAGGTTACGTACGTAACCTTCATAACTTACGTTAACGATAGGCGTTAACGTACGTAACGCGCTGTCAGGTCTTTTAATTCCTGACTTATTTCACTCCTTTTCTTTCTTTCTCGCGACGTGAGCTTCCTTTGAGCGATTTCGAGCGATTCGTTCGGTGCAATCCGTAGAAACCGTCTAAAGGTCGATTTTTGCGTCCCAAGGAAGGTTAATCATCATCATTCTCCATCCGAATCGAGGTATATCTCTTTAGAACCCTAGTTTTTGGGGATTTCAGGATTTTTGCAAAATTCTTCCTCTTAATCCGATTTAGCTTCGACGACTTGTTAGATTACGATTGTGTAGTCGTAAATCCCTTGTTTCCAGTATAGTTTAACGGATTTAACCTAGTAATTTCTCCATTGTTAGATTATAGCCATCTTGGACTTCGTATTTTCCGACAAATCATTCCAAGGGGTAGAATTAGGATTAATTCTTACCTTTCCGCATTATTGAGACTTGTGTGTACCGTTATTGTGTTAGGAACAGATTTGGGAGGATTGTTCGGACCGAAACCTATTCCTTCGTCGTTTCCTTCGTTTCGTTTCATTCAAGGCAAGTACATGTATTACATTTCGTTATGTATGTTGTGATTTTCGAAATGAATGATGAATTGTGATTTTTGGGTGCGTGAGTTGTGTTCCTTCCACCCGGAGTGTCCGACGGGATGTCTGGGGGTCAATACTAAGGGGTACGGCCGCGGAAGGGAACTTGTGTGCGTGTGTGATTGAACTTCCACCCAGAGTGTCCGACGGGGTGTCTGGGGGTCGATACTAAGGGGTACGGCCGCGGAAGTGGTATTCCACCCGGAGTGTTCGACGGGACGTCTGGGGGTCGATACTAAGGGGTACGGCCATGGGATACCAGTTGTGATTTTGTGATATCGTGATGATTGGAACTGATTTGATTGCCAATGTAGTATTCCGGAATATTTATGGGAAATGATTTCTGATTGAGATGATGGTGCTAAAAACCGTATTTTGTATATAATGTTGTGTAATTGTGTACTTGCACTAGCTATTCGAATGCTAACCCCTTAAATGGGGGAAATGCGTCTTATGCATTTCAGGTACTGGTCGAGCTGAGGAGCTGGCACGGGATGCGCATGCAAAGGATGGGTTGGCATGATGATGTGGCTCGAGTCTTTATTTTTCTGTTTTGTCACTGCATCTGTTGATTACTGGAGTTAGACTGTTTATTTTTAAACATGGTTTAAGTCCCCTACGTGGGCAATAGATTGGTATTTAACTTACAACTCATGTACTCCGTTAAAATGTTTTGGCCGAGGCCACGGCCTTATTTACTTTTTGGGTGCATCTTTTGGGTTATCATTGCGGTTTACGTGTCATGAGTTAGCCTGGTAGACCTCACGGGGGTTCTACGGCGTGTAATGTCCCATTTGTGAATTGTGATGTTACAATTATGGTATCAGAGCTTAGGTTTTGAATACCTAGGTTGTCGGTGAATTTTGGGTCTGTCAGTTACGTCGTTAGAGTCAGTCGTTGAGCCTAATGTCATCACGCTGCCGTCTTTTCGTGCGACCCGTGGCTGTAAGTCTCCTCGAACCCTTACATTTCTGTAATTTGTTTTCTTGCGTTGTTCGGAATTGTGACTTGTGTTACCAACTTCGTGAATTGTGAATCTTTCTGATCTAGTTCTTTTCTTATTTTCCTTCAGTATGTTGAGAGGTCGTGGTAGACCAGCTAGGGGACGCGGCTGAGGCCATGGTCGGGGTGCTGATAATGAGGAGGGCTCACTTTCCCAGTCCTCTGCGGACTCAGCCTCTCACTCAGTTCCGTCGGGTAATAATGCCGACACCGGGGCTACTGCCGTACTCCAGCAGTTAGTAGCCCAGCTTGCTCAGATAGCTCAGGGTGGACGCCAGAATCCGCCCCCGACACCTGAAGAGGAAGCTAGTAAGTGGCTTCAGACGGTGAGTAAGATGCATCCACCTCGTTTCTCCGGATCTTCTGACTCCCTCGGTTGGGAGAATTGTCTCTTTCAGTTGTCCAGGACCTTCGATGCCGTAGCTTATCCCGAGGACAGGAGGGTACATATTGCCCAGTACCTCCTGGATAAGGAAGCTGCGGAATGGTGGGAGGCCGTTGCGCCCAGAGACCGTCGAGCTACCTGGGAGGAATTCAAGGCTGCTATGGAAGCAGAATATTGTCCACCGCCAGTTAAGGAGCGCAGAATTGTGGAGTTCTTCACCGCTACACCTCAGGATGTGCCTATTTCTCAGGCCATCATTATTTACAATCAGCAGTTGGGTTTCGTGAGAGATCAAGTGAGAACGGAGGCTGATAAAATCCGTTACTTTAATATGCGTATGAAACCGCATATCAGGCAGAGTATGGCACCTCTTATGTGTGCCACTTTGAAGGAGTATCAGAATCGCGCTCTAGCGATCGAGATGGCCGCACCAGAATTAGAGTTGGGTGCTGAGGCCAAGAAACAGAAAACAGTTGGCAGCTTCTCAGCCGGTAAGAGTGGCCGATTTTCGAGAGCACAATCTGCCCCTACACCTGGGAAGAGACCGTTTCACCAGGCTGGGGGATCTCAGGGTAACTGCTCGCCGATCGCCGCTTCGTAAGGTGGTTTGTTTTAACGCAACCAATATGAGCATTTGATGAAGGATTGCCCTTTTCCTCCGATTACTTGCTTCACTTGCGAGGCATCATCGGGCGACTCATTGTGAGAGGACCACCAGGGCTGTTAGAGTTCCGGCTACCACTACCGATCAGAGGGATCACAGCACTCCAGTTACTCATATTCCGCAGAGTTCGAGTCGTGGTAGGGGACAAGGTCAGCCGGATCGCCGTGCAGCCTCGAGTTCGGGTTCAGTTCACCCCCAATTGTATCAGATGAGGCGCACAGAGGAGGCAGACATTCCGGTGGCGTCAGGTACCACTCAAATCTTTACTCATCCAGTTTCAGTGCTTTTTGATTCGGGTGCTACCCATTCCTTTATTGCATCGGATTGTGTGAGTCGTATTGGTTTTGACTGCTTGTTTGAGTGTGAGCCATTTGTAGTGAGTACGCCCAGCGGGGATCGTATGGTTGGGGATTGGGAAGTTAGAGATTGCCCAGTGAGGATCGGGAGCCGAGATTGGCCCTCGAATCTCATTGTTATAGACCTTAAGGGTGAGGATTTGATCCTCGGGGATGATTGGTTGGATCGTCACGGTGCTATCATGAACTATCGGACTCGTACCATCTCGATAGTGGCCGAGGACGGCACCGAGCATACTCTCGTCGGCTGTAAGCCGGGTAGATCGGGGAGTGTGATTAGCGCCTTGAAGGCGATGAAACTTCTGAACCAGGGTTGTGTCGGCTACTGGTGTTTCACTCTGCAGGCGGAAGATGGTGGGGTTGACATATCGTCGATTCCAGTTGTTAGCGAGTATTCCGATGTATTTTCGGACGACTTGCCGGGATTACCACGACAGCGAGAGGTGGAGTTTCCTATTGATCTAGAGCCGAATGCGGCCCCTATTTATCGAGCGCCGTACCGTATGGCACCATCAGAGATGTTAGAATTGAAGAATCAGTTGGGAGAGTTGTTAGATAAAGGGTACATTCGACCGAGCGCATCGCCTTGGGGTGCGCCTGTACTTTTTGTTAAAAAGAAGGATGGATCGCTTCGTTTATGCATTGACTATCGAGAATTAAACAAGCTAACCATCAAAAATAAATACCCTTTGCCCCGGATTGACGACTTGTTTGATCAGCTTCAGGGGGCGACAGTCTTTTCGAAGATTGACTTGCGATCGGGCTACTACCAGTTGAGGATTCGGGACAGCGATATACCGAAAGCTGCCTTTCGGACGAGATTTGGCCATTACGAGTTTGTGGTTATGCCTTTCGGGCTAACCAATGCCCCAGCAGTGTTCATGCAATTGATGAACAAAGTCTTTATTGAGTATCTGGACAAATTCGTAGTCGTCTTTATCGATGACATTCTTATCTATTCACGGAGTCGGGAGGAGCACGCCTTACATCTCCGGATTGTATTAGACACTTTGAGGTCTGAGCAGTTGTACGCGAAGTTCTCTAAGTGTGAGTTTTGGCTCGAGGAAGTGATGTTCCTCGGGCATGTGATTTCAGCAGAGGGAGTTCGGGTAGATCCGCAGAAGATAGAGGCGGTGATGGCTTGGGAGCCGCCTAAGAATGTGAAGGAGGTGAGGAGTTTTCTGGGTCTTGCCGGCTATTACCGTAGATTCGTTGAGGGATTTTCTAAGATCGCTAGACCACTCACTCAGTTGCTCCAGAAAACAAAGAAATTCGACTGACCGCATGCATGTGACAGTTTTGACGAGTTAAAGAGACGTTTGACTACCGCACCCGTTTTAGCATTGCCTCAGGGGAACGAGGATTTTGTAGTGTATAGTGATGCTTCGGGCCTTGGGCTTGGATGTGTTTTGATGCAGAGAGACAGAGTGATTGCTTATGCATCCCGCCAATTGAAACTTTATGAGGTAAATTATCCCACGCACGATTTAGAGTTAGCTGCGGTCGTTTTCGCCTTAAAGATATGGAGGCATTATCTCTATGGGTCGTCGTGTAAGATTTTTACGGACCACAAGAGTCTGAAGTACATCTTCAGCCAGAAGGAGTTGAATATGAGGCAGCGTAGGTGGTTAGAGCTAATTAAAGATTACGACCTCGAGATACTTTACCATCCGAGTAAGGCCAACATAGTGGCTGATGCATTGAGCCGAAAGCCGATGGCTTTACAGATGTTAGAGGTACTTACACCGCAGAGTAGGATCCAGCCAGATTTCATCTGTCAGAATATTGAGGTTTGGGTTCAGATAGTTCAAGGCCAGTTATGTGCGTTAGAGATCACTTCGTCCTTGACTGATGATATCAAGGCGAAACAGTATGATGATCCGTGTTTAGTCCAGTTGAGGGAGGATGTGAGGAAGGGGAAAGCCCCTGGGTTTATGGTTCAGGATGATGGCGTTCTGAGATTTCGCGGCAGACTATGTGTACCGAATGATATTGAGGTGAGACAGAAGATCTTGAGCGAAGCTCATACCACACCTTACTCCATACATCCTGGTACGAATAAAATGTACAAGGATGTGAGGAGCAACTACTGGTGGAGTAATTTGAAGACAGGCGTTAACGAGTTTGTGTCGAGGTGTTTGACCTGTCAGCAGGTTAAAGTCGAGCATCAGCGACCCGCGGGGATTTTACGACCACTTCCTATTCCGGAGTGGAAATGGGAGGATATTTCTATGGATTTCATTACCGGTATGCCTAAGACTCGGACTGGAATGAACATGATTTGGGTCGTTGTCGATCGACTAACCAAATCAGCTCATTTTCTGAGTATTAAGGACACTTGGGGGCCAGAGAGACTTGCACGAGTGTTTATTGCGGAGATCGTGAGGTTACATGGGACCCCTAAGAGTATTGTTTTAGATCGTGATGGCCGGTTCATATCAGATTTTTGGCAGGCCGTTCATAGAGCTTTGGGAACCGAATTGAGACTTAGTACATCCTACCACCCTCAGACAGACGGGCAGTCAGAGCGGACGATCCAGACGTTGGAGGATATGTTGAGAGCATGTGCCCTAGATTGGAAGGAGGATTGGGAGTTGCACTTACCGTTGATCGAGTTCACGTACAACAATAGTTAGCACGCCTCGATCAGAATGGCACCATTTGAGGCATTGTATGGGAGGAGGTGCAGATCGCCGTTGTGTTGGGACGATGCGTCCGAGCTGATTGGTACCGAGCCCGATATGGTAATTGAGACGAGAGAGAAGATTACTGTGATTCGTGATAGATTGTTGACGGCCCAGAGTCGACAGAAGTCTTATGCCGACACGCGTCGCCGACCGTTGGAGTTTGATGTAGGAGACCATGTATTGCTTAAGGTGTCGCCGACACGGGGAGTTTACCGCTTCGGTCGGAAGGGTAAACTCAGTCCGAGATTTATTGGACCGTTCGAGATTCTAGAGAGAGTTGGAGAGCTTGCATATCGGTTAGGTTTGCCACCGTCCTTGAGCCACGTGCATAACGTATTTCATGTCTCCCAGCTTAGGAAGTATGTATCGGACCCTAGCCATATTATTGATTTTAGAGAGATCGAATTGGGACCCGACATTACCATCGAGGAGAGGCCGATTCAGATCTTAGAGCGTCGGGTGAAGCAACTTCGTCATAAAACCATTCCTCTGGTTAAAGTTCAATGGTCGAGACATGGATCCGAGGAAGCCACATGGGAGACGGAAGAGAGTATGCGGTCGAGATACCCCGAGTTGTTCGCGTTGTAAGTTTCGGGATGAAACTTATTTTTAGGGGGAGATAATGTAATATCCGTGTTTTCTATTTTAGGTAATTTCTATTTTTGGTGTATGTTTGTTTCGGACAACTCGCTTAGCACTGTTCTGGAATTCTGAATCTATTTTGTTCTTGGAGTTTTTCCGTCTGGATGAGTTTCGAGGATGTTTTTGCATAATTTCATCTTAATTTATATCTTGCCGTATGTACGTTCGATTCTCGTAAAACTTGTTCGTTTCCGTTGTTTCTTGATTTGTATAAGTTTGTATGGTTGAGTTGGTCGTGTTGAAACTTTCGGATTTGTTAATCCGACGTTGTATCGCGATTTTCGGACGTTTGGGTCGTTTTGTAATTTCTTAGAAGTTTAGGGTGCTTTCATCCTCTTTGTCATATTTTGGATTCCCCGGATATTAGTAGTGTATTTTCTTTCAAAACTCAGCTTCGTTGTTATGGATACCCCATGTTTATACTTTTGATTCTATCCTTGCGTTGCGTTTCGTCGTTGTATCGACTGTGCTGAGCTAAGTGTTTAGCAGTGCTGAACTGCTGCATGCATAACGTACGTTATGCATGCTCCTTTACGTACGTTATATAGGCATCATAACGTACGTTATACCCCATTGGTAACGTACGTTATGGTTTCGCAAATAGTGTCCAGATTGTTCGTTACGTACGTTAACCTGAGAGAGGTTACGTACGTAACCTTCATAACGTACGTTAACAATAGGCGTTAACGTACGTAACGCGCTGTCAGGTCTTTTAATTCCTGACTTATTTCCAGTCGACTTATTTCACTCCTTTTCTTTCTTTCTCGCGACGTGAGCTTCCTTTGAGCGATTTCGAGCGATTCGTCCGGTGCAATCCGTAGAAACCTTCTAAAGGTCGATTTTTGCGTCCCAATGAAGGTTAATCATCATCATTCTCCGTCCGAATCGAGGTATATTTCTTTAGAACCCTAGTTTTTAGGGATTTCGGGATTTTGGCAAAATTCTTCCTGTTAATCCGATTTAGCTTCGAAGACTTGTTAGATTACGATTGTGTAGTCGTAAATCCCTTGTTTCCAGTATAGTTTAACGGATTTAACCTAGTAATTTCTCCATTGTTAGATTATAGCCATCTTTGACTTCGTATTTTCCGACAAATCGTTCCAAGGGGTAGAATTAGGATTAATTCTTACCTTTCCGCATTATTGAGACTTGTGTATACCGTTATTGTGTTAGGAACGGATTTGGGAGGATTGTTCGGACCGAAACCTATTCCTTCGTCGTTTCCTTAGTTTCGTTTCATTCAAGGCAAGTACATGTATTACATTTCGTTATGTATGTTGTGATTTTCGAAATGAATGATGAATTGTGATTTTTGGGTGCGTGAGTTGTGTTCCTTCCACCCGGAGTGTCCGACGGGATGTCTGGGGGTCGATACTAAGGGGTACGGCCGCGGAAGGGAACTTGTGTGCGTGTGTGATTGAACTTCCACCCGGAGTGTCCGACGGGGTGTCTGGGGGTCGATACTAAGGGGTACGGCCGCGGAAGTGGTATCCCACCCGGAGTGTTCGACGGGATGTCTGGGGGTTGATACTAAGGGGTACGGCCACGGGATACCAGTTGTGATTTTGTGATATCGTGATGATTGGAACTGATTTGATTGCCAATGTAGTATTCCGGAATATTTATGGCAAATGATTTCTGATTGAGATGATGGTGCTAAAAACCGTATTTTGTATATAATGTTGTGTAATTGTGTACTTGCACTAGCTATTCGAATGCTAACCCCTTAAATGGGGGAAATGCGTCTTATGCATTTCAGGTACTGGTCGAGCTGAGGAGCTGGCACGGGATGCGCATGCAAAGGATGGGTTGGCATGATGATGTGGCTCGAGTCTTTATTTTTCTGTTTTGTCACTGCATCTGTTGATTACTGGAGTTAGACTGTTTATTTTTAAACATGGTTTAAGTCCCCTGCGTGGGCAATAGATTGGTATTTAACTTATGACTCATGTACTCCGTTAAAATGTTTTGGCCGAGGCCACGGCCTTATTTACTTTTTGGGTGCATCTTTTGGGTTATCATTGTGGTTTACGTGTCATGAGTTAGCCTGGTAGACCTCACGGGGGTTCTACGGCGTGTAATGTCCCATTTGTGAATTGGGATGTTACAGTGCTGGGCAGAAGAATCGGCCATGGCCGGTTACGGCCGTAAGCCATGGCTGATTACGTACGTAATGCGGCTGGTAGCGGCCTATATAAGGCCCAGCCGATGGATTTTCACCTATTTTCTCACTTCGTTTTCTTCTCTACCGCAGATGGGGACTTGTTGGGCGTGGAGGCATGTTGTCATACAATAAATCCATGAAGTCTTTGAGTTCATATCATCGATTATCCATCCTATAACATCCTTTAATCGAGCGAATCACGTCAGATTTCCTAGAAATCCTAGTTTGGGTAAATTGGGGGTTTTGTTCGTTTTCGTCCGATTTAACCGTAATAACTTTGAATTGTGATGGATTGATGATTATTTAGGTGTATTCTATCATTTCCATTGTTATTCCACGGTTGGATTGTATTGATTCGTCGTTTTGGTTGAGTTCTTAGTCGACGCCTTGAAGGTGTCTGACAAAAGGTCTTAGAGGGGGGATTGGGCGTTGTGTGATTATTATCCATCGTACGATTGTTGATTTATCATGGGTATGAATTAGGGACGAAATTCTTGTGAAGAACTCGAGTCGGAACCCTTCCGTTCGTTGTCTTCTTCGGGGTCCGAGCTTCCCGGTCGAACCGTGTTCTTCGGAGTATTCAGTAGCGGTTATTAACGCAAGTATTTTACTATACGAATTGTGTCTTGTGAATAGGGACATCGTGTTATGGTTATGATGAATTGATTTATCTTAGATAATATGCTTCGTATGAATTGATTATTATGAACGATTGATGGTAACGATAATACCTTCACTTAGTTAACATCGTGGAATTATGTTGGATGTGAAAATCATCTAAGTTTGTGCCGGGTGTGGTTGGTCATTGTTGAGTTGGTGTGATGATTATGATATTTGTGTTGTTTTGGTTTACATACTTGATTATACATTTCGGTGTAATGTGGAATGGCTTCACATTTGATGATTATGAGTTGTGTCGTGTCGATGTGTGTGTGTGTGTTCCAGGTAGGGTCTGACGAGGCTTCTGGAGTTCGGTACATGATGTGTACGAACAAGGTGTGTGATCCAGGTAGGGTCTGACGAGGCCTCTGGAGTTCAGTACATGATGCGTACGAACAAGGTGTGTGATCCAGGTAGGGTCTAACGAGGCCTCTGGAGTTCGGTACATGATGTGTACGAACGATGTTTGTGGCCGGGTAGGGTCCGTCGAGGCCTCCGGAGTTCAGTACATGATGTGTACGAACAGTGTGTGTGGTTCGGGTAAGGTCCATCGAGGCCTATGGAGTTCGGTACATGATGTGTACGAACAACGATCGTATAACATTGATTGTTCGGGTAACATTTTAAATACGGGTCTCGGACTCATGATCATATCTTATCTAGTGTGTTTTGAAATGAGAATCGAGCTAAGGCCCTATGTTTACGAAAAGGTTTTGTAAATTGGGACTCGAGGTCCAAAAGAATTTCTACTTTAAAAATCCCCAAGATGATGTGTTCCTTTTCAAATATCTCTTGCTTGAGTTCGAAATTCTAAAACTTCTCGGGAACATTTTGATAATTGATTTCCGTATTAAATTCGTAGTTGCTATTTACTTGTTGCATTTTGCATCGTATTATACTTGCACTAGTAAAACATTGGAGTTTTACTAACCCCCGAGTAATCGGGAGTGGATGTCTGTTTTGCGTCCAGGTACATGCAGGTTCAGGTGAGCAGTCACAGGATTGGCACAAGAGGATGACGAGCTGCGATACTAATCAAGAGTCGAGAGTTGGTAGACTTTGGTTGTATTGTTAGAGTTGATTTCAGTCTTCCGCTATATTGTGTTTCGACCCCTGTGTGGGTAATGTTGTTTTAGTCAGTTCTGTTGATGGAATTGTGTGACCTCATCGGTCTGTGTATTCATGTGTATGTGACCTTAACGGTCTGTATTATTATATTGTTTGACCCTGGTCGGGCAAGCATTTGGTTGTTTAGCCTGGTAGATCCTTGTGGAAAGGGTCTATGGCGTGTAATATTCCCATATGATTTTGGGGGTGTTACAACGACAACATCAATCGGAAACCCCCAAAATAACTAAAGTCAAACATCAAGGGTTCTAGAATAATTCCCCAAATATTCACCAAATCCTAAATATACGCCAATAAATCCATAGGAATACATATATCCAAAGTAGATAATCCATATCTAGCATATTCCATCTTAATAGCAAGCTTACACGAAGAGATCGGGAGGAAAACATTCAAAATCCGAAATTCTAGATCCAAGAAAGTATTACCTTGATTTGATGTATTGGAGAGGATGAAATGATGATTGCTACGAATAATAAGCTTGAAGGTGTTGATAGATGGATGCAGCTCGAAGAGATCTCTCCAAAACGTGCGAAATCGCCCAAAACAGTCGAGAGGAGGAGTAGAGAATGAAAAATGACGAAATGGGGCTAAACTATCCAATATATAGCAAACCCAGTTTAGCGTGTGCTAGCTCCTGTGCTTAGCATGTACTAACGGGTGTACCGGGTAGTCCAGTACCCACTGTGTGCATCGTTACCATGCACTACATACATGGTAGGGTGCGCTAGCGCCTCTTATTAGCGTGCGTTAACCTTGTGTTAGCGTGCGCTACCTGATGGTTGATGTCCAGAAAACTGGAGTCCAGAACCTACTGTCTTCTGGTATGATTGAACCTTAGCGCGCGCTATGCTCACTGCTTAGCGTGAGTTACTAAGACCATTAGCGTATGTTATGAACCACTCGTAGCATGTGCTAAGAACTATTCCATTCCAGTCCAGTACCCACTGGACTCTGCCTGCTCGGACCTTAACGCGCGCTACACTGATTGATTAGCGTGCGATATCCACACAACTAGCGTACGCTACTTACCACTCGTAGTGTGCGCTACTACAACTTAAATTCAGTCCAGTGCCTTCTAGACTGTCTGCCTGAACCACATTAGCATGCGCTAATGCTTAGAGGTAGCGTGCGCTACCCATACTCAATTAGCGCGTGCTAAAGAGAGTACGTAGCGTGTGCTACTCCTCACACACAACCCACTACAAAGATGACAATGATTATATGCACGGCTCGATTCTCCAACCGAGTTGAATGACGAATAATAACGGATACACGATACAAAATTACTCCGAACGGTAAATACAATGAATGAATATGAATGATGAATGGTTATTAATGAGTGAAAAACTACTGAGTGACAATATAATGAAAGATAATGAAGGAATTTACAGCTGGGTATTACAATAGAATCAAAAATTTTGATGTCTTCATCATCATCCTCAAGTATTCATCGTTTGAGATTTCAAAATGAAGTATGCAAGATGAAGTTCATATAAGAGGATGATGGTGAGGCTATAACTCCATTCTTATACGCCACACTATACTCCCTATCATTGATAATGACATCTCTTTCCACCGGCTTTGACAGATCGACCTGAATGCAAACTCGAGTGAACTTGCCCCTTTTTGTCAACACATAATCAACACGTTATTGCTCTCAAAAAAGACAAGATATTTTTTCCACCCTCCCCAGAAAATTTGTTCGGAAAAAGAAGAAAAGATATTCATAAATCCTAATTTATGGATTAGTCGCCGTCCACCCATCATCTACTCCACAGCACAGCATCGAACGTCGAACCACAGCAGATCAGGATCTTCTTCCATTGCCTCCACCGCTGGCAGCAACCCTAGCCACCGTCCTCCACCAGATTTGAGCCTTCTTCACAGATCTTCCATCCGCGGTAGATTTCATACAGATTCTTAGGTAGACAAGAATCATACAGATTCCTAGGTAAACTTCTTTGAAACCTTAATCTCGAATTTGATGTCATCGGCCAACATGCAGCGTTCCCAGTACGATTCAATATTTAATTTACTAAAGTAGAACGATCCTAACTCGCCCACCTGCTCTCCTCATCCATCCACCTCGATTCGCACGCAATGACGGCCATCCTCCACTAAAAGTAGTTGACCCGGGATGAGTTGTTCATATGGCCACAACTGACGGAGTTTACTCGCTCCATCGTGAAGAAAATACTCTCGTAAGTTGCAGGAATCTATGTTCCTGATGTTCAATTATCGGAGAAACATTGCTTCCTCAATGTATTAAATATTCCACCCGTTTCTGATGTTAACGGGAGAAGATGGAAGAACGGTCCATTTCTTATTTTTTGTTTTAAAAGAAATATTTAATTCAATAATATTGAATAAACCAATTCCAAAGAAATATTTTATTCCAGGAGTAAAATGGACGTTATATAGAAAGTCAACTATTTGCCTGAAATTGAACCTCATCGTTATTTTTCAAAACATAGGGACCCAAATATTTAGTAGGCATCTAATAAGGTGGTTGAGTGTAAAATCCCCATATATATATATATATATATATATATATATATATATATGGAGTAAATTAGCAAAACTAAGATGGAATGCCTGGAAATACATAATGCTTACAACCAATCTTCATACCAATACGGAAATTAGTTTTAGAAAAATGAGCATTGACTCAGTTTGAAACAATTTAATGAGAATACAATATCTAATTCTTGGGAATAAATTATTAAATTATGAATCTACATTTCAAGGAGATAAACGTAGAATTTTATTTTTCTCAAAATCTATTTATGATGAGTGAGAAATAAATGATTAAAATTGGTCATTTAATTAAAAAGGAGAAGAGTTAAAGTGGGTATGAAATGCCATCTCACATTGAAAAATTAAAGCCAATGTGACTAACTTACTAGTAAGAAGGTGCATGAGTAGTTCAACAAGCTAGTAGTTTACACTAGTGGGCCAATAATACAAAGCCTACACACACGCCGCCGCCGCCCACCTGTCGGCTCGGCTCGATGCGGGCTCGGCCATGGGCATGGTCCTTGGTTCTTAGCAATTGGACTCGAGCGACTTGAGTCTTGTGGCTTGGGAGCTTAGGCTATGACTATGTTAATTTTTTGCAGCCAAATCCAATGTCATCAGCCAAATTAGAGAACCCAGCTGCCTCAGTAAGCTAGCTGCCATAAGCCAGGTTCGAACCGAGTTGCCTTGACTGAAAACCCAGCTGGTTGTACTGAGCTGACTAGCTAGCTGGCTGAGATACTGAGCTGATCCAACCATGGTCTAACCAAGATTCTGGAATATGACTCTTCACACTCCATAGTGTAACGTCTGAATTAAATGAGAATACTTATGGAGGTAACCTTTCAGCTGAAGGATTAAAGAGAATTAATGGCACTTTAATCTGCAGTAACTCCCCATTTGATGGAGTGTTTTTGGACCCTATAAAAGGGGGTCTTATGCATTTCATTTCACACAAAGGACTAAGGAATTGAATGAAATATGCGCATACATCAATATATTGCAGAATATTTCCCTCTCGCTTTTTGTGCCCAGTTTCCAGCACTTGAATGTTCGCCGGAGTTCTGAGTTTTGGAGGGCACCTTGTAACACCCCCAATCCGCTCAGGGATATTACACGCCGTAGACCCTTTCCTCAAGAATCTACCAGGCTGGTAACAATATAGAACAACTCAAAAATGCCTTTAAGGCCAAAATGACTCAGTAGACCGATTTGGTCTTTCAATGATTACATACAACTCAAACTCATTACATGCCCACGCAGGGTCAACATAACACACTCCGCATAACGGAAAGAAATACCGCAATGAAAATAAACTATAACTAAACCAATGACCTCATACGGATCCTCGTGTGATTAGTATCGTTCATCTTTCATCATCCTTCGTGCCGACCCTGTGTTATGCTCCCAAACCTGAATGCAAAAACAGACATCCACCCCCCGAATACTCGGGGGTTAGCAAAACTACACTGTTTTTCTAGTACAAGAACAAAGTGCAAATACGAGCCATACAATTCACATTCCACGAATAACAATAACCAGGAATCCTCAAAAATCCAAAATTAACGAAAAGTACTTCCCGAGGCAAGAGTTGGTAAACATTTCCAAAACCGAAAGATCACAAGTAAAGGGAAACAATTTATAAAACAGTTTTAAAGATGCCTTCGAGAGTTTTATTAGAAAACAATTTAGGATCATCAAATCCTTCTTTTTCCAAAATCAACAGGGTCCTCGACCAGTAGGCGGAAAGCAATTTGCAAGAAAACCATTCAATCAACCCAAGCGAGTCTTCACAAATATTTCCACGGGATTCTCGACCCAAATCCAAATAATATCAACACGAGATCAATCATCTCAACATTCCACAGGGTCCTTGACCCAATACACAGAATATCACCACAATACAATCAAAGGTACAATCTCTCATTCGACATATCCTGCTCAAGACCCCCGATTAATTAACCCTAGGAGATTTCATCAAACCTCCTTGGTTAATTAACCCTGATACCAACGCTTTAAAAACAAGTTGAAACAAGCTTTCAAAAACACGAATCGCGGTCTATATCAAGACAAACATTTAAAAGTGAGTTGAAAGAATTGAGATACGAACATCGTTCGGTAACGGGGTCTTAGCTATCACTCAAATACCCGTAACTAATAAGCTCGCCAGCGCCTCCCTTGCGCACTGTGCCGGCGTTCACTTCCATCATGTTGGCCGCTCATTGAACATGTCACCGCAAGGCGTCACTCCCGCAAGAGACCCTTGCGCGCGCATTAGGTAACACCGGCGTTCACCACCCATATGGAGCCGCACATTGCAAGATACACTGTGCCGGAGTGCACGCCCCGCCCTCAGAGGTTCCCGGATACGACGTTTCTCACAACAAGTATCCACATTATCACAAACCTCAAGCACACATTCAATCGTTGAAACAATTATCAAATCAATACACCAATTCACATAATTTATCCGTCAGTCCACGACCACATGAATAAATAACAACACACACGTCAACCATAACACGACAAAAAGAAACAATATACGTACCCACACATTATCAAGCGCAACATCAACACTAAACATATCCAAAGGATTCACGTAGTCACTTACAACCCACACAATTTACAAAACACACGCGTTTTGAAAGTGAGCCTTTAACGAGTCTAGCCGAATCTTTTGTAAGCTCATTTTAAACAAACAAGAAACACACCAAGACGATCACTAATTATCATATCCACAAAACAAGAAAAGTATGGGCAAGGTACTTGCCTCGAAGCCACGATCGTAACGAGACGACGGATGAAATACGGTCGAATAGCCCCGAACCCCCGAACAATATCAAGAACGCAATAGCACCCCGAGTACTACGAGAATAACACCACACGAATCATCAATCACCAAACGGGACTCAACATCAAAAATCCTCGAGCACCTAAAATCCTCTGGAAGGAACAATAAAAGATGATTACGACGGGAATCAAGGTAAAAACGACGGAAATCCCAACAAACTATCGAGAGGAACTCATTGGGGCATTTAATCGAACACTAAATGTTCAATAATCCCCAAGGACACTCGAATCGCCAATCGAGTTAAACAAACTCGATATATGGATATACAATCCGTAGAACACGATTAGTAACATCATACTACACCAACCGATGTATCAAAATCGGACTAGAATCGAAATCAAGAACAAATTCATCAAAAAGTCATCTTGAAGAAAAATCAAGAAATATACCTTGATTCGACGAAACACGCGGATTAGATGTTGATATAATCAACAAGGATCTTCCAAAATGCTTTGGAAATGAGTAGAATCGGGCAAGAACTTGATTCCCCATCGCACCCGTCCGATAGCTGCAAGAAAGTGAGGAAGAATGAAAAAAAACGGGCTGCCAGGCCTAAAATAGGCTGATCTGCACTGTGTGCCGCGGCCTAGCCGAAGTGTGCCGCGGCACAGGGCCAAAAATCGCGCCTAGTGATCGGAAGACCGCTATGTGGGCCGTGGCCCTGTCGAAGTGTGCCGCGGCAATGACTTGGCATTGTGCCGCGGCCCTGTCGGCATGTGCCGCGGCACAAGGTAAAGAAGGTTTTGGCCGATAAGTGCCACACGGGTGTGCCGCGGCCCGGACGAGTGTGCCGCGGCAGTGACTCGGCAGTGTGCCGCGGCCCTGCCGGCATGTGCCGCGGCACACGGTACAACTGCCGAGCACTACCGGCCGTAACTCGGCCAGTGCCGGCCTGGGCCCAGATTGCCCGGCCATGACTCGGCCGGGGCCAACTCCGACGGCCCGAACGACCCCGAAACCCGAACCTGAATACGAAGATACGGTTACGAAATACTCGCAAAGACGAATTCGAGCACCAAGAGAACACACGATTCCGACCACCCGAAGGCTCGAAATTCGACAACGGAAAGTAATTACCCCAAACTTTGGGAAATTACGAAAATGGCTCAAAACGTCCGAAAATCACGATACGTGATCGAATAACCAAACCGAAGTTCACAACACGTCTAACAAAGTTAAATGGACTTACGGGAAACTAGAAACAGCAGTTTCGAACGAGATTCACAAGAATCGAACTCAAGTGCGGAAAAGTCGCCAAAAGCACGGAACTCAATAAAACGACACCGAAACGAACTCGGATGTGTAGAATTAATCATTCTCGGAATGATGAAACGGTCATGATCGAGTTGTCAAAACGGACTTCCGCCGAAAAAAAAAAGAAATTACCGGAAATCGAAATCACGGGTATTACATTCTACTCTCCTTAAAAGAAGTTTTGTCCCGAAACTTAAAATAAGTAGGGAGAAGCAATATCCACTGCCAGGAAAACTCAACGAGATACCCAAAAACCGAAAACTTGCGCCCGACGGCGAAACGCTGCAAGAAACGCAAAGGAACATACGGCGTGAAAACACGCTCCACAGCGACCAACACAACGTCGCCGTTAGGGATATAATAAAACCCACAAATGACAAGCGTCATCAAACGGACAATCACAAAACACAACGAACGAAAATCAATACGATTGACCCACCCAACGGTACATCAATCAAAACACGAGCCAAACTCTGAACAAATACGGAATTCCACCGCCCAGGGGTTGGAATATCGAAAACGAGACTAATTTTCCGGACTTAAGGGAATTAGGAAGGAGTCTGAACGCTCAACAATCATGAAACGGGATCAACAAAAACCGAACACTCAAACGATCGAACCGCAACGGTCGAGACAACAAAAATCGAACGATCATGTTCGAATCACGAAGAACAATAAAATTCAAACAACAACTCCTAGGTTCACGTATCGGCTCGAGATAATATTTGATCCGGTGAAAACAACAAGATGTGCATTCACATAAGATCCACAGGAAAGGGAATATCAATTGGAAAGTCATAATGACAAACGAGTTATTCCGGAACAATATCACACTCGTTCGATCAACAAAAGCAAGGGGCAGGACAAGCTAAAAAAAATATGTCAACGAACATAAACGATTCGACGGAGTAAAAAATACAGAAGTTCCAAATCCGATCCACTTCGAATAAAAGAACGAG
Source organism: Orobanche coerulescens (assembly GCA_033398695.1). Classification (NCBI taxonomy): domain Eukaryota; kingdom Viridiplantae; phylum Streptophyta; class Magnoliopsida; order Lamiales; family Orobanchaceae; genus Orobanche; species Orobanche coerulescens. Next base: position 64,224,536 of record CM065810.1, on the reverse strand, counting down.
TAGAACCAAAAGATGTTACATCCGAACAAGGTTCACAAGAATCGAACCGAACTCGGAAAATTCACAGCGATAACCAAATTCACCGAGAACAAGATCACAGCTCGTCCGAACGATGAAACTGAAATACAGAACAAGTTCCGTAAATATCAACGAATACGAGCGAGTCGATAGAGTTGAGAAGGAGAAAATGCAGAAGCCAAAAATAATACGGGTATTATATTCGACCACTTCTAAAAGAAGTGTCGTTCCCGAAACTCACAACAAGCTGTTGCGATCTTTCTTACACGCAAGTGCACGTCATCGTTTACAAGTAATAAAGTGATAAGTAGAGTATCGTTCCCACGAGGACTGAATCTCTAACTACCGATTTTTGTGTATTCCAATTTTATTTGAACAATCGAATTTGGGTTTTTGCAATTAATAACTAAAAGAATTACTAAGCGACTAAACAGTAGAAAACGATAGCTTGAATAAAAGAAATCAAATGATGAATAAGTCTAGGATTCTGAATCCGCCTCAGTTTATCCGAATTTACTCTCGATTATCCGTAATAAATAATTTTCCCAATTTATTGAAGGCGGAGATTGCTAATATATTCTACCGCCTCTCCCGAGGTCAATAGATTTATCTAAAGGCGAATAACGCACTCTATCCCTAGGTGAATTAATTCGTCAATAGGCGAAAAGCATAAAATCTCCCAAAGGCCACGTAGTTCCTATGAGTATATTCCTATCTCACAGAATAAAACGGTCCTCACCAATAGTTCCTCACCAAATCTCCTCTCCCGATTCGAAGTGAATGATTAAATCAATACAACTATTGGCCAGATAATTGCAAGCATTAAACACAATTGGGAAAACTCAACAAAAAGGTAATTGATTGGATAATCTCAAGCAATTCGTCAAAACAAAGGTTTCATCAAAACCCTAGATTAGGGCTTTAGCCTAACATACTAATAATTGAAAATACAGAATAAATAAATGAAAGCATAAAAATCAAACGCAGATGAAGCTCGGATTCCTCCGTTCTTCAGCTTCCGCCCTCTGCCTTTGAAGTCTTCTGCTTCCCTCTTCTTCTGCCGTCTCCAAGCTTAAGCTCCAAAAGATCCAAAGATCAAAAGATCATTAATTAGGGTCTTAAACCCTATTTATAGCTCAGCACATCTCCAAATCGCGTCCGTATCAGTCGGTCGAAAACTGGCTTCGAAACGGCCCAAAATCCGCGCGGACATACAAAAACCGCCAAGTGTGCCGCGGCGCACTAAACCTGTGCCGTGGCACAGGGCCTTCAGCTGGATGCCTGGGCGTCCTCAATTTCTTCTGTGCCGCGGCTCACTTGGACTGTGCCACGGCACAGATTACAGTTTACTCTGCCTTCGGCTGGGTGTCTTCCTGTGCCGCGGCCCTGCTTCCTTGTGCCACGGCTCAGAGTCCAGATTTGCCGTTTTCGCCCGTTTTGCCTCGTTTTAGCTTCCGGACTTCAATTTCCTGTCAATCATACAAAATTAAGGCATTAAAGGCTCATTTAGACAATTTCACTCTCCAAATTAATACAAAATAATGATAAATAAACGTATAAAAATACGCCTAACAAATACCCCCAAACATAAGCCTTTGCTTGTCCTCAAGCAAAAAGAATTAAATTCAATAAAAGAATGTCGTGAATCATCGTGTAACTCATAGTGTTCAACCTAATCAATACTATCCTATAATTCTCTCTAAATAATACGAGTGTCATAAAAGCGAGCTGCACTCAGAATAATGATTCCGCAAAGTAATCAAGTTCAGTCCTAATCACTCGTTCATGAAGAAAATCCAGCTCAAAGATTAACAAAACGTGAGTCAAATCGACCGTCAATATGAAAGGCTAAAATAAACAAGCTAGTTCGTCCTGCTCCACGCCTAATGGCATAATTTTCAAGAGTTTCATAACAAATAAACCTCGACAAGATTCCCTTATATATATGTTCAAGAATTTGATTCGAGTTGACCACTAGGTTAGGATCTCGGGATGTTTCATCGGGATAATCCTAGGGTGGAACTTCCATTCTCATGTATTGGGAAACCGTTTGACGTAAAAGACACTCATGGGGCACATGGATGCTTCTAGTTACTAAGTTCCCTTCTACAGTGGAGAAACAACTCGAATATATAATTTCCGCATGTCCGAATCAAGGTCGCCGTTTTACGCGAGAGTAAACAGCGGGTCACGCGAATACCCCCGGTTACTAGGCTCCCTATCATTGGCACATGTGAAATATCTAAATCACTAGTCTAATCAGGTTCGTAGTTTTACGCGAGAGTAAACAGCGGGTCACGCGAATGCCCCCGGTTACTAGACTTCCCTTCATAGAACAACATTATCTCGACTTTTGGGAAAAACTGACCGACTCTAAACTCAATCTAAGTGCCAACACGACTAATGAAACAGTACGACTCACTATCCGGAAAATGTAACCAAACATATCGACGGTGATTTTAAAACAAGTATGTATCCTCTCTTATCCGCCAAGACCTCTACAATCACGAAAAAATTTCGGACCTAAATGAATACTAAGCAGAAACCGAAATTACTGACTACAACTCGACTAAAATTCGACCCTTTCTTCAGAGAGAAAAACAGTGTCGTAACATCAGTATCACACAAATAGAAGCACGAAAATTTCACGAATAGAGAAAAACTAAGACAAGCAAGGCTATCTAAAAAAATTTTACGCAAAGTAATGAAAAGTGCAACGAAATAAAGTACAGCAATGAATGTAGCAATTGAAAGTAAATCCCCCCCCCAAACTTAGGACGTACATTGACCTCAATGGACAAAAAATGATATGCAATAAAAGTAAAAGGTCAAGTACTCCCCAGTCCGCTCAGAGCCGGTGCCGCATCATCCGGTGAGGAGGGTGGTGTGGCCGGGCGGGTGCAATAAATGGCCCGTCGGGATGCATGATATGGGCCGCCCATGCGGCAAGGTGCTCCCGATGATAAGCATCCTCGCAGCCTGCACGCCTCGCCTCTCGTCGGCCGCCCGGCGGCTCGCTCGCATCCCGGCTCTGACGGCAGCAATAACGCTCTCCCGCTCCGTCCGCTGCTCCTCTCGCATGGCAGCCATCAAATTCTCCCTCTCTCTCCTCATCTCATATCTCTCTCTCTCCCCGTCTCCTCTCTCAGCTCCTCTCTCTCTCTCCTCAGATCCTCTCTCTGCTCCTCTCTCTGTCTCCTCAGATCCTCCCTCAGCCCATCAAACAACTCCTGCAACCTCGCTCGGTCGGGCGGCGGGCCGGCATCTCCATGTGTCAACAAAAGCGGCTCGGGGGATCCCTCGTGGGCCTCCTCTAGCAGAAATCATCTCCCCCGAGCGTGCGCCGGCTCTCCTCCCCACTGGTCAAAGTGTGATATGATGCGGTGGTCGATCGGGGCCTGGGGGGCAAGCATCGGCTCGTCGTCTGACCACGTCAGCCCCGACTGCCGGCACAAAGCGTAGATGAGAGAGGGGTGCTTCAACCCCGTCTTGGCCCCCCTGGATACACTGGAAGATAGATCGGACCAGGATGGGGGCCACATCGAAACGCAGCCCGGAAGTGATAGCATAAAGTGTCCGGGCGCGGCAGAGAAAGACAGTACGGATGTGGGAGGTGGGGTCAATGCGTGCGCAGATAAAATAAAGCGAGGCACGCCCGAGCCGGCTGAGGCGCGAGCTCCTGAAGTGGAAAGTGGAAGAACCCTGTGCTCGCTGCTCCTAGTTGGAATCGGGCTGTGCAATGGTCTCAAGCAGGGCCTCCTTCGTGAGGCTGGTCATCACCCGGTCATAGGCCGACTCATCAACCACCGGAAGCCCAAACAGCCTCCGAATAGCAGCCGTGGAGAAATCAACTGTAACCCTGACATCGACTCCGAGTCCGAGACTCTAATGACGGCAACGTATGCCCCGCCCGAATGTGCTTCAAAGAAGCCGCGTAGAACTCCTGCACAATCGAGATAACCGCTGGCTCGGGGGGTGCAGCAAATCTGGCCCACCCCATCTCATCGATCATAGTGAGCAATTCCCCGTCCTCAGGAGCTGGAGTAAATCCCCTCTCCGGAATAAGCGGTCGTGGCCGGATCTTTTCATTGAAGATCTTGTGAATTTCAAGGTCCGAAAACTAGTGCCCCTCCGACTCGGCCCGACCACGAGAGGTCTCCCCTCGAGTGGGGGATGACTGGGTCCTAGCTCTCTTGCTCAGTTTCTTTGTTCTCGCCATAATCAGTCCAGAAAAGTACAACACGAGGGTTTATTCACGCAAACAATAATAACAATGATCTACACTCGTCTAAGGATGTCCAGCCAGAAATCCCGAATTTAACAAAATAACGCATTCGTGAGAGAAGGATGAAATTGGACTTAAACGTTTAACCTGGATGTAAGGGTTGGGCTTGCTGTAAATTCAGAACGTATACGTTGCACGAAAATTCAATAGATTGCTTTTCCAAAGAAAATTTTTCACTTAGGCAATTTATCAAACACCTTGAGGGCACGAGTTTACTTGAAGAATAAACATGGCTATAGCTCGATTCAACCCCCAAGAACAGAAACACAATTCAATCATCATCAACACAACACACTCAACTCCTTCATATTCCGATTTAACCATGAAAATTCGATTAAAACTACCATGTTATTCCCTAAACCATCCTAGAAATTTTGAAGGAGAATAAACATGTTCAATCCATCCAAAGCATAAACAACTTCAAATTTAAACCATAAACAAGTAGAGATTAAAGATTGGAACATACCTTTTGGTTTTGTGAAGATTGCAAGAAGAAATCGCAAGAAAAAAATTTGAAGAATGCTTCGCCGATTCAAGGCAGTAAGGGAGAGGGAAGGAAAACGAAAACGCACTGGGAGTTCGCCGATTGAGAGTTATAAGATACCCGCCCTTCGAATTCAGATTGTGCCGCGGCACGCCTAAAGTGAGCCGCGCACAGGTACGCCCCTTTACTCGCTTTCTCATTTTGTCGTGTGCCGCGGCTCAGTGCTCAAGTGTGCCGCGGCTCATTTATGCCGTGCCGCGGCACATGGTACAGTTGGTTTAGCCTCCCCTTACGATTTATGTGTGCCGCGGCTCACAATACCTATGCCGCGGCTCAGACTTCAGTTTCTTCCCTGGAACTTTTCTGCACAGAATTTTGGGAAGAACACGTTAAAAGCGAGAGGCAGAAGCAAATTGAAGCACAAAAATGATGAAAAATAAGAATCACGAATGCAAGAAAAATAAAGAAACGCAAAAATATACAACTACGAACTCGGGTTGCCTCCCGAGAAGCGCTAAGTTTATAGTCTTCAGCCGGACCTATTTGAAAATATTAGTTCGCTTTTCGCAAACTCCATTTGGTTTCCGCCCCGTTCATCGAACCGTTCATATATTTGTTAAAATTATGACCATTGGTCGTTAGCGATTCGACTTTCGGTTCGGTCATCAAATGTTGTTTGCGAAAAGGTTTCGACGTGAACAACTTCCCGAAACACCCATTTTTTCCATGACTAATTGTCCGCTGGGCTCTCGGCTTACTCTCCTCCTTCACAAACGCACTCAAGACTGCAGCAGATTTGTCCTCAATTTCGAGAAATGCTACTTGTTCTACATCCTTCTTAAAAAATGGGCCATTTAACACAACATCTGAATTTTCCAACCGACGATTTTTTCGGTGCTTTCCTCTTTCAACGACATCTACACTTTCAATTTGTGACCTTTTATCAACACTTCCGGGACATGGAAACGATTTGAATACTTGAAAAGTAACTTGCTCGTATTGGACCCTCAGAGTTAACTCCCCTTTTTCCACGTCTATAAGGGTTCGGCCCGTCGCTAAAAATGGTCATCCCAAGATGATTGGAATATCTTCATCTTCCTCCATGTCGAGTACGATGAAATCGGCCGGAAAGATGAACTTATCAACTTTGACTAAAACGTCCTCAATCACTCCCATTGGGTATTTGATGGATCGATCCGCCAATTGTAAGGAGACTGTTGTTGGCTTGGCTTCCCCAATATCCAGCTTTTTGAAAATCGACAGAGGCATGAGGTTGATACTAGCACCGAGATCGCACAGTGCCTTTTTAAACGAAAGATTCCCCATGGTGCACGGTATGTTGAAGCTTCCCGGATATTTCAATTTTGGTGGGAGCTTCTTTTGAAGAATTGCGCTGCACTCCTCTGTCAAGGCGACTGTTTCAAACTCCTCAAGTTTTCTTTTCTTCGATAATATCTCTTTCATGAACTTAACGTAACTCGGCATCTGTTCCAACGCGTCGGCGAACGGAATGTTTATGTGAAGCTTTTTAAACACGTCAAGGAACTTAGAAAATTGTTTGTCCGCCTTTCTTTGCTGTATTCTCTGCGGAAACGGGACGGGGGACATACATGTCTTCGGGTTATCCCGCAACGTTATTGAAGGTTTCAAATCTTGCGACTCCTCTGCCTTTAAATCCTTCTCTTCCTCAATTTCCTTCTTCTTTTCGCACCGCTCGGGCTGATCCAGCACCTCTTTCCTGCTTCTCAAGCTGATTGCGTTTAGACTCTCTCTAGGATTTGTCTTTGTTGTACTCGGCAATGCTCCCTCCGGGCGAGCTGTCAACACATTAGCGATTTGGCCCAGCTGGACCTCCAAGTTTCGAATGGAAGCGGAATGATTTTGCAATGTTGCTTCAGTACGGGTCATAAATTGACTCGTATTTGCCGCCAATTTTGCAAGTGCTTCCTCGAGAGACTTTGGGAGCGGGAGGGGGCTGCTGTTGATTCTGAGCGAACGGGGGCTGGTTTGAGTTCTGTCCGTTTCTCCATGAAAAGTTGGGATGATTGCGCCACCCCGGATTATAAGTGTTGGAGTACGGGTTATTTTGCCGATTTCCATTTCCCACGAATTAAGCCTGCTCCATCTGATGTTGCTCGAACGGGTTTCCAACTTGACACTCCGCGCTCGGGTGTGATCCGTTACACCAATTGCATGTCTCTATGGTAACGGGGGCTGGTGCGTGCGAAAATGCCTGGAGCTGTTGGGTCAAAGCGGCGACTTGAGCTGACAAGGTGGAAATCGGATCATTACTTGAAACTTCCATAACTCTCTTCGGTGTCAATCTTTCCGATGGCCATTGGTATGCGTTTGCGGCCATAGCTTCCAAAAGCGAGTGTGCCTCGGCCATACTCTTTCCCATCAAGGCCCCACCAGAGGCCGCATCCACGAGAGTGCGTGTAGAAGCACTCAAACCAAGATAGAACGTCTGAATCTGAAGCCAATCAGGAAGGCCGTGATGAGGGCATCTTCGTAACAAATCTTTATATCGCTCCCACGCCTCGTGGAGCGATTCCATATCGTACTGACCAAAGGTGGTTATTTCGCTTCTCAACCTCGCCGTCTTAGCAGGTGGGAAGAATTTGGCAAGGAAGGCTTGCGCTAACCCCTCCCATGTTGTAATCGACCCCGGCGGTAAGGAATTTAACCAAAATTTCGCTTTATCCCTCAAAGAGAAAGGGAAAAGCCTCAATCGGATGGCATCGTCGGTGACACCATTGGTCTTGAACGTGTCGCATATCTCAAGGAAAGAAGCAATATGGGCATTCGGTCGTCATTCGGCACGAATTGGCTCGCCTCGCACCATCTAAATAATAGCAGCTTGATTTCAAAATTATCGCTTAGATAGTGGGACGCCGAATTTCGAAAATTAGCATTGATCTGCGGTATGGCATAATCTCGAAGAGCTAGTTCCGGTTGAACTTGCCGCACTTGGTTATCTCCTCCTTGGACTTCGATATTCTCGGCCATGTTGACCGTCGTCTGCAACTCTCTTTTCTCCTTCTTGTTCCTTCTTAGAGTGCGCTCGAGCTCGGTATCCAAAGGTAGTAGGCCTTCGTTACCGAGTTTTCTCATGCACTACACGAAAGGTCCTGAAAGGAAAAACAAATAAACGAAATTAAATACACTAAAATAAAATTAAAACGTTCAAATTAAGACTAGAAATACTTAAATCAATATTAGAAAATTTCACTCCCCGGCAACGGCGCCAAAAACTTGTTGCGATCTTTCTTACACGCAAGTGCACGTCATCGTTTACAAGTAATAAAGTGCTAAGTAGAGTATCGTTCCCACGAGGACTGAATCTCTAACTACCGATTTTTGTGTATTCCAATTTTATTTGAACAATCGAATTTGGGTTTTTGCGATTAATAACTAAAAGAATTACTAAGCGACTAAACAGTAGAAAACGATAGCTTGAATAAAAGAAATCAAATGATGAATAAGTCTAGGATTCTGAATCCGCCTCAGTTTATCCGAATTTACTCTCGATTATCCGTAATAAATAATTTTCCCAATTTATTGAAGGCGGAGAATGCTAATATATTCTACCGCCTCTCCCGAGGTCAATAGATTTATCTAAAGGCGAATAACGCACTCTATCCCTAGGTGAATTAATTCGTCAATAGGCGAAAAGCATAAAATCTCCCAAAGGCCACGTAGTTCCTATGAGTATATTCCTATCTCACAGAATAAAACGGTCCTCACCAATAGTTCCTCACCAAATCTCCTCTCCCGATTCTAAGGGAATGATTAAATCAATACAACTATTGGCCAGATAATTGCAAGCATTAAACACAATTGGGAAAACTCAACAAAAAGGTAATTAATTGGATAATCTCAAGCAATTCGTCAAAACAAAGGTTTCATCAAAACCCTAGATTAGGGCTTTATCCTGACATACTAATAATTGAAAATACAGAATAAATAAATGAAAGCATAAAAATCAAACGCAGATGAAGCTCGGATTCCTCCGTTCTTCAGCTTCCGCCCTCTGCCTTTGAAGTCTTCTGCTTCCCTCTTCTTCTGCCGTCTCCAAGCTTAAGCTCCAAAAGATCCAAAGATCAAAAGATCATTAATTAGGGTCTTAAACCCTATTTATAGCTCAGCACATCTCCAAATCGCGTCCGTATCGGCCGAAAATCAAGCTTCAAACGGCCGAAAATCCGCGCGACATACAAAACCGCTAAGCAAAGTTGCAAGGCGCACTAAACTCGTGCCGCGCACGTGGCCTTCACTGATGCCCAGGCGTCCTCAATTTCTTCTGTTCCGCGGCACAGTCCATTCTTCTGTGCCGCGGCTCACCTGGACTGTGCCGCGGCACAGAGTACAGTTTACTCTGCCTTCCGCTTGGTGTCTTCATGTGCCGCGGCCCTGCTTCCTTGTGCCGTGGCTCAGAGTCCAGATTTGCCGTTTTCGCCGGTTTTGCCTCGTTTTAGCTTCCGGACTTCAATTTCCTGTCAATCATACAAAATTAAGGCACTAAAGGCTCATTTAGACAATTTCACTCTCCAAAATAATACAAAATAATGATAAATAAACGTATAAAAATACGCCTAACACAAGCAACTGACAGAAACATCATTCAAAGGCCTCTCAAAGCCGATTCCGATGACTGCGCTGAAGCGCGAACTCCGAAAGTCTCGGTAGCCAATTTGCAAAACTGAATTCGGTTCCCTCGAGTTTGCACTTGAAACGCGTTACAGACGAGAAGGACAATTTACACGTGCATGCCCCGGCACATCGCGGTTGAAACGCCTCGACTCGGCATACCGAAAATACAACTGCTAGGTACAAAGGAATATAACGTCGCAAAACAACGAACCAGAGATGCCAACTTGGCATAACATATCAACATATACTAAAATCACAAAAACCACGGCGTCGTTCGACGATTACAACGGCCCGAATGATAACCAGCACACAAACACAAAACATCACGAAACAAGCACGTATGTACACAATCATACACACCTTCTCCGACCATAAGCAGGAAATGATGGGTTTTAAAAACGAAAACCACCTTTTGAAAATAATCAAGGTTTTCAAAAATCCAATAGGCCAGCATGCCCAAAACTCACGCATATCGACGTACACTAAAACACTTCCTAGTACACGCATCAAAATGTTTAAAGTCAAGACCATACATGTCTTTTAACGGAAATAAACGGTATAATACTACAGTCGAAGACCGCCAAGGATTCAGAACAAAACTACTGACCCCATTCAAGGCCTCTAAGGACTCTCCCGCTCTGGCTAGTGAACAAGTCGAACTCGTATAAGCACAAAGCTTCCACAAGAGAACTTGTAAAATGAGCAAATCGATTCGAAACCCAAAAAAAACGGACAAAAACAACAGTAAAAAGACATTAGCTCGTATAAACCAAAAATGAGAGTCAACTAAATACGTATCGTGAGATCAAAATCCACCGAAGGATTCCATCACCTTATAAATAATCATAAAAATAGCTCGTGTCACACGAGGCACAACGCAAAGAAGGGAGACTTACATCCACAGGTCGCACGAAGATGATGATCGCCCCACGATACTAATCACGACCAAAAAACTTAGACGACGCGTCGCGACACGACTCAGTCAGACAAAGTCCGACGAGACAAAACTCAACAGACACCACTAACCCTACAGCCTAGGTTTCCACAACCTAGGCTCCGATACCATAAATGTAACACCCCCAATCCGCTCAGGGATATTACACGTCGTAGACCCTTTCCTCAAGGATCTACCAGGCTGGTAACAACATAGAACAACTCAAAAATGCCTTTAAGGCCAAAATGACTCAGTAATCCGATTTGGTCTTTCAATGATTACATACAACTCAAACTCATTACATGCCCACGCAGGGGTCAAATACAACACACTCCCGTACAACGGGAAAGAAATACTACAGCGGAAAATAAACTATAACTAAACCAATGACCTCATACGGATCCTCGTGTGATTAGTATCGTTCATCTTTCATCATCCTTCGTGCCGACCCTGTGTTATGCTCCCAAACCTGAATGCAAAAACAGACATCCACCCCCCGAATACTCGGGGGTTAGCAAAACTCCACTGTTTTGCTAGTGCAAGAACAAAGTGCAAATACGAGCCATACAATTCACATTCCACGAATAACAATAACCAGGAATCCTCAAAAATCCAAAATTAACGAAAATTACTTCCCGAGGCAAGAGTTGGTAAACATTTCCAAAACCGAAAGATCACAAGTAAAGGGAAACAATTTATAAAATAGTTTTAAAGATGCCTTCGAGAGTTTTATTAGAAAACAATTTAGGATCATCAAATCCTTCTTTTTCCAAAATCAACAGGGTCCTCGACTAGTAGGCGGAAAGCAATTTGCAAGAAAACCATTCAATCAACCCAAGCGAGTCTTCACAAATATTTCCACGGGATTCTCGACCCAAATCCAAATAATATCAACACGAGATCAATCATCTCAACATTCCACAGGGTCCTTGACACAATACACAGAATAGCACCACAATACAATCAAAGGTACAATCTCTCATTCGACATATCCTGCTCAAGACCCCCGATTAATTAACCCTCGAAGATTTCGTCAAACCTCCTTGGTTAATTAACCCTCATACCAACGCTTTAAAAACAAGTTGAAACACGCTTTCAAAAACACGAATCGCGGTCTATATCAAGACAAACATTTAAAAGTGAGTTGAAAGAATTGAGATACGAACATCGTTCGGTAACGGGGTCTTAGCTATCACTCAAATACCCGTAACCAATAAGCCTGCCAGGCGCCTCCCTTGCGCACCTGTGTGCCGGCGTTCACTTCCATCATGTTGGCCGCTCATTGAACATGTCACCGCGCCGGCGTCACTCCCGCAAGAGACACCCCTTGCGCGCGCATTAGGTAACACCGGCGTTCACCACCCATATGGAGCCGCACATTGCAGCATACACCAGGCCGGAGTGCACGCCCCGCCCTTAGAGGTTCCCGGATATGACGTTTCTCACAACAAGTATCCACATTATCACAAACCTCAAGCACACATTCAATTGTTGAAACAATTATCAAATCAATACACCAATTCACATAATTTATCCGTCAGTCCACGACCACATGAATAAATAACAACACGCACGTCAACCATAACACGACAAAAAGAAACAATATACGTACCCACGCATTATCAAGCGCAACATCAACACTAAACATATCCAAAGGATTCACGTAGTCACTTACAACCCACACAATTTACAAAACACACGCGTTTTGAAAGTGAGCCTTTAACGAGTCTAGCCGAATCTTTTGTAAACTCATTTCAAACAAACAACAAACACACCAAGACGATCACTAATTATCATATCCACAAAAAAAGAAAAGTATGGGCAAGGTACTTGCCTCGAAGCCACGATCGCAATGAGACGACGGATGAAATACGGTCGAATAGCCCCGAACCCCCGAACAATATCAAGAACGCAATAGCACCCCGAGTACTACGAGAATAACACCACACGAATCATCAATCACCAAACGGGATTCAACATCAAAAATCCTCAAGCACCTAACATCCTCCGGAAGGAACAATAAAAGATGATTACGATGGGAATCAAGGTAAAAATGACGGAAATCCAAACAAACTATCGAAAGGAACTCATTGGGGCATTTAATCGAACACAAAATATTCAATAATCCCCAAGGACACTCGAATCGCCAATCGAGTTAAACAAACTCGATATATGGATATACAATCCATAGAACACGATTAGTAACATCATACTACACCAACCGATGTATCAAAATCGGACTAGAATCGAAATCAAGAACAAATTCATCAAAAAGTCAACTTGAAGAAAAATCAAGAAATATACCTTGATTCGACGAAACACACGAATTAGATGTTGATATGATCAACAAGGATATTCCAAAATGCTTTGTAAATGAGTAGAATCGGCCAAGAACTTGATTCCCCGTCGCACCCGTCCGATAGCCGCAAGAAAGTGAGGAAGAATGAAAAAAAACGGGCTGCCAGGCCTAAAATAGGCTGATCTGCACTGTGTGCCGCGGCCCAGCCGAAGTGTGCCGCGGCACAGGGCCAAAAATCGCGCCCAGTGATCGGCAGACTGCTGTGTGTGCCGCGGCCCTATCGAAGTGTGCCGCGGCAATGACTCGGCATTGTGCCGCGGCCCTGTCGGCATGTGCCACGGCACAAGGTAAAGAAGGTTTTGGCTGATAAGTGCCACACGGGTGTGCCGCGGCCCGGACGAGTGTGCCGCGGCAGTGACTCGACAGTGTGCCACGGCCCTGCCAGCATGTGCCGCGGCACACGGTACAACTGCCGAGCACTACCGGCCATGACTCGGCCAGTGCCGGCCTGGGCCCAGATTGCCCGGCCATGACTCGGCCGGGGCCAACTCCGACGGCCCGAACGACCTCGAAACCCGAACCTGAATACGAATCGAAGATACGGTTACGAAATACTCGCAAAGACGAATTCGAGCACCAAGAGAACACACAATTCCGACCACCCGAAGGCTCGAAATTCGACAACGGAAAGTAATTACCCCAAACTTTGGGAAATTACGAAAATGGCTCAAAACGTCCGAAAATCACGATACGTGATCGAATAACCAAACCGAAGTTCACAACACGTCTAACAAAGTTAAACGGACTTACGGTAAACTCGAAACAGCAGTTTCGAACGAGATTCGCAAGAATCGATCTCAAGTGCGGAAAAGTCGCCAAAAGCACGGAACTCAACAAAACGACACCGAAACGAACTCGGATGACAAAAAGTGTAGAATTAATCATTCTCGAAATGACGAAACGGTCATGAGCGAGTTGTCAAAACGGACTTCCGCCGAAAAAAAGAAATTACTGGAAATCGAAATCACGGGTATTACACACCTGATTAAGAAACATAGCAGTTGCATCTTAGGGACATCTTGCCTGAACCATCCGCTCTTATACGATGGAAAAACTATCTTACCAAAAGAGTTCTACTCGCCTATGCTAAGTTGTATTTTATTCAATTTTTAGTTTACTAGAATTGTAACAGGTCTCCTTTATTTGTAATTTTATTGTAATTACGGTGTTGGAAATTCACACAACCAACAATCGAAGACAATTTTAATTTTAATTTTCTATAATTTCCAATGATGACAGATACTGATGCTGCTGCTGCCGCTTCCAATCTTCATGCGGCAACTACTATTCCAGTACATGTTGAGAAACATGAGAAGTTTTCTGGTGTTGATATCAAGAGATGGCACCAAAGGATATTATTTTGTCTCACTACCTTGGGGCTTGTGTTTACCTCAAGGATGATCCTCATGTGGTCAGTGAGATGGAAATTGATCATTCAAGGCATTTTACTTACATCAGTGGATTAACAGCGACTTTATGTGCCGTAATACGATTCTGAATGGGCTAGTTGATTCTTTGTGCAATGTGTACAGTCAAATCAAGACCTCCAAAGAGCTCTGGAATTCTTTGGAGAAAAAGTACAAAACCTATGATGCCATGTACGAGTTTTCGTGTATCACACTCAAACTCTTATCAATATAAGCTCAAATACAACAACGATAGAATGTATAACAATACATGATCAATATCTTGATTGCTTGAAGTTGTTGTGTCTTTAATACCATAGGAAGTGGTATTTATAGGCTCCAAAGCCTCAACTAGCCGTTAGCTCTTTCTGACTCCTTTACGTATGTTATTGGCCATCCATTACGTACGTTAGATGTATTACGTACGTTAACACCATTTTGTTACGTACGTTAAGATCTTCACAAATTAGCCCAGTAGCTTTCGTTTCTTTCATTACGTACGTTATTAGAACCTCATTACATGCATTATAATAAGTCTTTATATCCGTTGCATGCTGACCTATGCCATGACATCATCTTCAATGGCTCTTTGTTTGAATTCTGAAAGCTTCATTACGTACGTTATCAACCATGTGTTACGTACATTATGCTCCTTTGATAGCTTGACTTCTTCTTGTAACTTAGCGTGCGTTAATACCATCACGTAACTTCGGTGAGACATCAGGTAGCTTTCATATTACGTACGTTATCTGCTTTGCGTTACGTACGTTAAGCTCATCAGGTGACTTTTGCTCTCATCTGATCAGGTAACTTTGCTCTCCTCTGATCAGGTAACTTTGCACTCGTCTAATTAGGTACTTTCCTTCTTGTCTAATCTGATCAGTTAGCGTTCCTCAACTGATCTGGTCAAGTAACTTTCCTTCTTGTCTGATCTGATCAGTTAGCATTCCTCAACTGATCTGGTCAGGTAACTTTTTCCATTCCGAGCGTCTTCAACTTCTTTGTTGTTTTGTTTCGCCTCTTTGTTGTTTTCCTTTGTTTAACAACTAATCATCAGAACTCGATAATGAATATTTGGAATAAAATATTACAACAATCTCCCTATTTTTGATGATTATCAAACAACACCTTGAATTGGATAAAACTGCAAAATATAAAATATATATACAACCACATATCAAAGTTTTCGACTTTGTCCGTTTCGTTAGTTTCTTCTCCCATCTTTTCTTTCTCTCCTTTTCAACTACTTCTTTTATTTTTCATCTTTTTCGACTTCTCACCTCATTTGATTCGTATATATTTTTATTTTTTTCATCATTCTTCCATGATGCTTTCTCTCATTTTCTCCCCTTATATCATTATTCATTTATTCCATTCTTCTCCCCCTTTTTGTTATCAGCAAAAAGTGTATAAATGATAATAAAATTGATAATAACATCAATAATATGATAAATGCATAAAGGGATAAACTCCCCCTGACTAACATCTCCCATTAAAAATAATACTCCCATTGAGTAAAATACCAATAGATGAAAAGTAATTTTTGGGGATCCAACCGAAAGTTGGTCATTTTTTATTTAAATAGACGATATTCGGAATAGTGGTTCCTTTAGGAATCCAAATTTTTTTAATTTTAATCGTACGGCGTGAGCTTTTACAATTTGATATATGGTGCCCAATTTTTAAACATTTTTCACAGCGTGGTATTTTTAAATTTAAGGACTCGGTTTTAAAATTTGGTTTGAATTCTAACCCCTGTTTGTTTAAGGTAAATTTTTGAACCGATAACATTTGTTCAAATTTTTCGTTTCCACACGAAAAGTTCTTTGTTAAACCTTTAAGTTCGTCTTGAACTTTCAAAAGATCATTCTTTAAATTATTTTCACTCGCAAGGCATTTTGAATGATCGGTCTCGGTAAATTTCCCTTTTTCGAGAGTTTTGGAAATTTTGGTTTCCAAAGATTTATTTTTAGATTGGAGGGATCTAATTTCGGATAAAGCATTTTGAAAATCTGTATGTAATAATTCGAATGATTCAAAGAGTTCATCTTGAGAGGATGTACTTACCTAACTTTAGATGTCACTTCTGTCGAATGAACTTCGTGCCATGAGAGCAAGATTATTTTGATTGAAATCATCATCTTCATCTTCATCGCTCCATGATGCAACGAGAACTTACTTCTTTGGATTTGCTGGGCAATTCTTCGCGAAGTGGCCCAGTTTAACACAGATTCGACAGTTGTTGTCGAATTCTTAGATTCACCCGTCTTGATGTCTTTCTTTCTCCGTTTTAATAAGTTTTGAAACTTATTAATATTTTTGGCATAATATGCCGATTCTTCATCACTTTCGTCCATCGGTATTGCTTCCTTGCGCGACATCTTAGATTTTAAAGCTATTGATCATTCCTTCGGCTTCGGTTTTGTGTTTCGAGATTTAAGGACTATCTCGTAATTTGTTAGTGAATCAACGAGGGCACTAAAATCAAGATTATTGAGATCTTTCAATTCCATAATCACCGTCACTGTGCCGTCCCATTATCAAGGTAGTGATCGTAGGATCTTCTTTACTTTTTCACTACTCAAAATGGGTTTCCCATAACAAGCTAATCCATTTGTAATGACCGGAAATCGGTCGAGCATTATTGTAATGGATTCGTCGTCTTTCATTTGGAATAGCTCGTAGTCGTGGAGAAGTATGTTTATTTTCGTCTCCTTGACTTGATTTGTGCCTTCGTGTGTGACTTCTAGCATCTTCCATATTTCCTTGGCACTATCACATGAAGATATCCGGTTGTGTTCTTCCGGATTTAAAGCACAATACAATAGTTGCTTTGCAATTATAATGGCCATTTTTTCAATCGGAATCATCATATTCTTCGAAAGTTTTAAGCGTACCGTCGGATTTGATTGGAATTTTCGGACCAAGACATATTACTTTCCACAGCTCGATGTTGTAGGCTCGAATGAATATCGACATCTTCTTCTTCTATGTCATGAAATTAGATCCCTCAAAGAATGGTGGTCAGTTCAAGGCAAGACCTTCGGCCGGTGCAATTTGAAATGCCATTTGTATCCTCTCTCCTTGGATGTTAAGCCGCTTCTAGGAGTACCGCTCCGATACCATATTGTTGGGGTAATATTCGGTATACGCGCTATTGTGCGGAAGCGTATTTAAAGGTGCGGAAAATAAATCGACACGTGATTTACAGAGGTTCGGCCAAACGTGCCTACGTCCTCTCTTCAGTATCTTTTTTCTATAGGATGAAGATCAACCTCTGCACCTGTCTTCTATCGGTCGAGGGATTACTGTTACAATTCTCGTCTTCTGTCGGTCCATGATAAACCGTTCACACACTTGTCTTTTTGTCGGTCCAAGTTAAACTGTTTTCCTTTTCTATCGGATAAGGAATCAACCTATCTAGCTTTCTATGGGTACTAGACAAACCTCACGTGGATATAGATTGTGATTCTAACAATGCCAGATCCTTGATCCTAATAACACCGAATCCAATATTATCCTTTCTTTTTCCTCTCGTGTATGAGTTTTCATGTATCACACTCAAACTCTTATCAATATAAGCTCAAATACAACAATGATAGAATGTATAACAATATATGATCAATATCTTGATTCCTTGAAGTTGTTGTGTCTTCAATACCATAGGAAGTGGTATTTATAAGCTCAAAAGCCTCAACTAGCCGTTAGCTCTTTCTGACTCCTTTACGTACGTTATTGGCCATCCATTACGTACGTTAGATGTATTACGTATAATAACACAATTTTGTTACGTACGTTAAGATCTTCACAGATTAGTCCAGTAACTTTCGTTTCTTCCATTACGTACGTTATTAGAACCGCATTACATACGTTATAATAAGTCTTCATATTCATTGCATGCTGACCTATGCCATGACGTCATCTTCAACTGCTCTTTGTTTGAATTCCGAAATACTTCATTACGTACGTTATCAACCATGTGTTACGTACGTTATGCTCCTTCAATAGCATATGTTATTCTTGTAACTGAGCGTGCGTTAATACCATCAGGTAACTTCGGTGAGATATCAGGTAGCTTTCATATTACGTACGTTATCTGCTTTGCGTTACGTACGTTAAGCTCATCAGGCGACTTTTACTCTCGTATGATTAGGTAACTTTGCTCTCGTCTGATCAGGTAACTTTCCTTCTTGTCTGATCTGATCAGTTAGCGTTCCTCAACTGATCTGGTCAGGTAACTTTCCTTCTTGTCTGATTTGATCAGTTAGCATTCCGCAGCTAATCTGGTCAGGTAACTTTTCCCGTTCCTAGCGTCTTCGACTTCTTCGTTGTTTTGTTTGGCTTATTTTTTGTTTTCCTTTGTTTAACAACTAATCATCAAAACTCGATAATGAATATTTGGAATAAAATATTCCAACGGTTAAGCAAGCTAGTAGTATACACTAGTGGGCCAATGATGCAAAGCCAACATGCGCGCCACCGCTGCTCGCCTGCCGGCTCAGCTCGATCTCGGGCTCGGGCACAGGAGCGGGCCTTGGTTCTTGGCAATTGGACTTTAGGATGGTCTTGGGCGACTTTAGCCTTGTGGCTTGGGAGCTTGGGCTGTGACTATATCAATTTTTTTGCAGCCAAGTCCAATGTCATCAGACAGGTTAGAGAACCAAGCAACCTCAGTAACCCAACTACCATCAGCTAGGTTAGAGAGCTCAAGTGCCTCAGTAACCTAGCTGCCATAAGACAGGTTCGAACCTACCTACCTTGACTGGGGACCCAGTTGGTTGTACTGAGCTGACTACCTAGCTAGATGAGATACTAAGCTGATCCAGCCATGGTATAACCAAACTTCCGAAATATAAATCCTCTCACTCCACAATGTAATGTCCGAATTAAATGAGACTATTTATGGAGGTAGACTTTCAGCTGAAGGATTAAGGAGAATTAATGGTGATTTAATCTACAGTAACTCCCCATCTGATGGAGTGGCTTCGAACCTTATAAAAGGGGCTCTTATGCATTTCATTTCACACAGTGAACTATAGAAACAAATGAAATACAAGCATACATCAGCATATTTCCTTCTTACTTTTCGTGCCTAGTTTCCAGCACTTTAACATTTGCCGGAGTTCTGAGTTTTGGAGAGCACCTAACTTAGAAATATAGCAGTTGTATCTTTGGCACATCTTGCCTGATCCGTCTGGTCTTATATGGGGGCAAAATTATCTTATGAAAATAGTCTTACTTTCCTATGATAAGTTGTATTTTATTTTATTTTTTAATTCACTAGAATTGTAACATATTGCCTTTATTTGTAATTTTATTCTAATTATATTGTTGGAAATTCACAGAAACAATAAGCGTAAAATAATTTTAATTTTTATTTTTTGTAATTTCCAATGACGACCGATACGGATGCTGCCGCTGCCAAAACTGCTGCCAACATTCATGTTGCACCTACTATTGTTGTACAGATTGATAAACCTAGAAAGTTTTCAAGTGTTGATTGTTGGGATTCGGTGCCTAAATCGAAGGCTCAGCGGAAGCGGTAAAACGAAAATTAATTCGATCCGAATCCCAACGAGGATCGATCAAGCTACGTATATACGAATATTATACGAACCACAAGAGATATAGAAACACACCCTTGTAGTCCGTTGATTAAATGGATTCCTTCTCTTGAGCTATTCCCCAAGCTTTAGATTGCTTTCCTTATAATCTAATCCGCTCCAAGCTCTTGGATGATCCAACGCCGAAAACACCGCGTCTCTACTTGTCACGCGCCGGAGAAATGATCGGAACGACAATCACCTTCGTATCCTCTAAGGATACGGCTAGAGCTAAGTGATGAAGCTTTTGACTGTTATTATAAAACTCTAAGTCTATAACTCACTATCTCTCAATTTATCTCTCAATTTTTCTCCAAGAAAAAATCAAGAACTTGTGATGAAGATGAAGAAGACTTGGAGAAGTTTTTCTCTCTCTCTACACTATACATCACGGCTGATTCTCTAAAAAGAGAAGTGAGGAATAGTCTTATAATGAGATTGTCTTCTCCTTCATTCCTTATTCACCTCCAACCAACCTACAACTCATCCACATGAGAAGTCACCCCACAAGTCCTTGTCTATCATTTAAAAATGAAAACAGAAGGAGAGATGTCTATATGATATATTGGAATACATGAACTCCAAACACCTATTTTCTATCTAAGACTATAGTTGAGAATGGATGGCTGTGGCACAAAAGATTATGTCACCTGAGCTTCAAAGCCATCAACAAGATTAGTTCTCAGAAGCTGGTCAGAGGACTCCCCGAGGAAGCATTCAAGAAGGAAGCTATTTGTGATGCATGTCAGAAAGGAAAGCAGACTAGAGCATCATTCAAGCCAGTCCAGCCTACAACCCTCACCACAAGGATCTTAGATCTACTACACATGGATCTATTTGGTCCTATCAAGCCGAGGACTCTGAGTGGAAGAAAACATGCACTAGTAGTAGTGGATGATTATTCAAGGTTCACATGGATTATCTTCCTGTACAAGAAAAGTGAAACCTTGACCAAGCCACCTGAGCTGCTGAGAAGGATCCAGAATGAGAAATCCCTTTCAATTATCAAGATTAGATCAGATAGAGGAGGAGAGTTTCTCAATAAGGCGATCACTGATTACAGCGATCAGAATGGGATCCAGAATGAGCTCTTTGCAGCCAGGACCCCACAGCAGAATGGTGTTGCTGAAAGAAGAAACAGAACCCTGAAGGAAGCAGCCAGGTACATGATTGCAGAAACGGACCTACCCAAGAGGTTCTGGGCTGAAGCTGTCAACACATCTTGCCATACTCAGAACAGGAGTATGATAGTAGGGAGACATGGCAAAACTCCCTATGAGGTTTGGAATAATAGAACTCCTACTGTTGCTTACTTTCATATTTTTTGTTGTAAGTGTTTCATCCACAACAACGGTAAAACACAACTAAATGCCTTCGATTCTAAAACTGATGATGGTCTCTTTATGGGATACTTACAAAGAAGCAAGGCATATAGAGTCTTTAACAAAAGAACCTTAGTTGTGGAGGAAACACCTCATGTTGTATTTGAGGAATCTATTGTTTTGAGTACAGAAAGCAAGTTGAGCTAATTGAGAATAAGCTCAAATCAGCAACCCTCAAAGAAGTCATTGTACATGACACAGGAATGGTGGACTCTTCTGCAGATCAGCCCGATGGCCCAACTGTAGGTGCTGAAGACCCAACTACAGATCAGATAGGAACACCAAACCTACCTGATCCAGTTACCGCTGATGAAGACTCATCTGTTGCTGATAAAGTCTCATCTGCAGACCAGACCAGATCCCAACCTGGAGATGACAAGACCGTAGCTGATCCAGTTGTAGACCAAGGAGACCAGATCCAGGCTGATGCAGACAGAGAGAAAATTCACCAAAGCATATCTACAGGGGGAACAGACCCTGAAGAAGAAGATATTCCCAAGTGGCTGAAAGACCATCCAATCCAACAAATCATTGGGAAGCTGACTGATAGAGTTAAGACAAGACAGTCCACCCTACCTGCGGGAATGGCAATGTTCTCTTGCTTCATGTCACAGATCGAACCCAAGACAACAGAACAAGATTTGGAGGACTATTCTTGGATAAATGCCATGAAAGAAGAACTTGAGCAAATGGAAAGGAACAACGTTTGGGTACTAACAGGCAGACCAGATTATAAGAAGGTTATTGGCACCAAATGGGTGTACAAAAACAAGAGTGACGAAGACGGAGCTGTTGTTAGGAATAAAGCCAGACTTGTTGCTAAAGGTTATGCATAGTGTGAAGGAATAGATTTTGATGAAACCTATGCACCTGTTGCAAGACTAGAAGCCATCAGACTATTCCTCGCATATGCCGCGTTCAAGGATTTTGAAGTCTACCAGATGGATGTAAAGAGTGCATTTCTAAACGGCATCCTAGAAGAAGAAGTCTATGTGGAGCAGCCCCCAGGATTTGTCAAAGGAGACAAAGTCTACAAGCTACTGAAAGCTCTATATGGACTTAAGCAAGCACCAAGAGCTTGGTATGAAACCCTATCTGTATTTCTTGAGAAGAACGGTTTCTGAAAAGCGAAGGTGGACAAGACCCTATTAAGAGTGGAGCACGAAGGCCATATATTGATAGTTCAGATATATGTGGATGATATTATATTTGGCTCAACCAACCCAGAGCTGTGTGAGAAATTCTCTAACCTCATGCAAGGAGAGTTTGAGATGAGTATGATGGGAAAGCTTAACTTCTTTCTTGGATTACAAGTCAAGCAGATGGAAAATGGAATTTTCATCAACCAAGCCAAATATACCAGAGATCTAATCAAAAGATTTGGAATGGAATCAGCCAAGCCATCAAGAATCCCTATGAGCACAAGTACTCACCTAGATGCAGATTAGGGAGTCATATCAGTGAATTCAACCCACTACAGAGGACTTATTGGATCATTGTTATGCCTCACTGCAAGCAGACCAGACATATCTTATGCCGTAGGAGTTTGTGTGCGATTTCAATCCAAGCCTAAGCAGTCGCACCAAGATGCAGCTAAGAGAATAATTAAATACCTTAAGTCTATAGTCAATGTTGGACTATGGTATCCAAATGACGAAAACTTCGAGCTATCAGGATATTCAGATGCAGATTTCGCAGGATGCAAAATTAATAGGAAAAGCACTAGTGGAACGTGCCAATTCCTAGGAACCAGACTGATATCCTGGTTTAGCAAGAAGCAGGTTTCTAAGTCTATCTCCACCACAGAGTCAGAATACCTAGCTGCAGGTAGTTGTTGTGCTCAGATATTGTGGATCAGACAACAGCTAAGGGACTACAACATCATTGCCAATGAAGACCCTATCTGGTGTGACAACAACAATGCTATTGCAATAACCAACAATCCGGTTTTGCACTCAAGGACCAAGCACATTGATGTTAAGCATCACTTCATTAGAGATCACGTGCTTAACAAGAGAGTCAGAGTTGAAAGAGTCGGCACAGACTATCAAATTGCTGATATCTTCACCATACCCTTGCCAGAAGAAAGGTTTTTGGAGCTGAGCAGAGAACTTGGTTTACTAGATTGGGAATCTAGTACAGAAGAAAAAGTCAGCTGAAGCAGATCAGAGGAAGGACGGACTTAGCTGATCAAAGGAATCAGAACCTACCTGAAGACGAAGTACAGACGAAGAAACCTAGGTGATCAAATCTCAGGCGAGAATTCAAAGGAGTCAACTCACCTGATGCAGAGCAGTCAACAGTCAACGGTCAATCATATAAGTTTTCTAAATCCTGACCGACTTCTAAATATAAAATTATTATCTGCTTTATGTATAATAATATCATATTAATTTTGGTTCACAAGTGGCATAATCTATATTCTTTAAAAACACGTGGAAATCACAGGATAAATCGACCTCCACTGTGACCAATTAAAATCCAACCGTCCATTTTCAAACTCAAAAACTGGACCACCGATTAAAATTTGAATTTTAAAAGGAATCTCAAAAGGTGGACCACCAATTTAAAATAAAAGATTATTTAATTCCAGTGTCGTTTCACTTTCTTTTTAAGGACGGAAAACTCCCCCACTTTACCTTTATCAGTCTTTCAAAAACCCTAATTTACAGAGCAAAAAAATCCTTTGAACTCTAAATACACTAAGAAATCTCTTATACTGCAGAAATGGAAGCTTACTTTGTAGGCATAAACATGAAGGCTGTCAAGGACCAGATCATTTTTTCTCTGGTCGTTGATTTTGAAGGTCTCTCGGAATCAAATCTGGAAGACTATGATGTGCTCAACATTATCCGTTCGATGAAGCTAAATGGGATCTATCCATTTTTGGATATCAGTCCCAAATACCTGTACAAGGAGGACTGATAGGTGGTAATTTTACTACATTTTTCTAGGATTTTATACTAGGTTTTTATCTCGTTTCGTGATTAATGTGCTCGTATTTGGCTTATTTATGATTAGTCGAGCCGTATTACGCGTTTGAGTTGGTGTTAGTGTGTTTGCAGGTTTTAGAGCCAAAAGGACCCAAAACGAGACAAAGGACCAAGAGTCGAGTCAAACGGACGGAAGAAACGGATTTTTGCAAAAGTCAGACCACCTATCGGGCCAGCCTATCGGCCGATAGGTGCGTCCGATAAAGTCATCCGCGGTTCTCGAGTTTTGACAGATTGTGACTCTTTTGGATAGATTTTGTTTCCTAGATTAGTTCTAATCGGGAATTTAACTCCCATAGGCTATATACACCTCCTTCTAGACCTAGTTTAGCATCTTTTATCATCTTTAGCACACTTTTACGTTTTTTGCAATTTTAATTCCTTTGATACTAGAACTTTTTGCAAAGCAGCAATTATTATTGTTTTTCTACTTTTTCGGAGATTGAAGACTCAGAGTTCATCCGGAAGGGTTGTAATCTCTCTTTTCATATTAATAATATGTATTCTCCATCTATTTCTTGTTTAATTTCAATTATGTCTAGCTAAATCCATTGATTGATTCTAGGGTTAGTAATTTTAATTGATGTTCACATGATGTCCCTTTGATTACCTTTTTACCTTTCATCCTAGGCTTGTGATCAAGATGTGTTAAATCTCATGCTAGATTAAAGGGCCCTTAATCGATGCATGTTAGCTAATTAATTTTGCCCGGAAGGATTAATTAATTAGTGGAAATACTTGATGCACAATATGATTTGATCTTAAGACTTGAGTGGAGTAAGATAAATCTTAGATAAATAAGTTGACGCTTTTTAAGTGATTTAAATTCTTTGAGCCTTGCGGGAAAAGGGTTTAAATTAACTAGCTTTCTAGGTTGCCTTGATCGGAATTCTAGATCGGCTGAGTGATTATTTCTAGGATTGAATTAATATTTGGGGAAAAGGAATCAAGTGAATGGATTGTGTGAACTCAATTAGACGATACTACCCTAGGATCAATTAGCTTTCAACTTGTCATTTTATCTTGCTAATTTGCTTTATTTGCTTGATTTAGATAATTCACTTTATTTTGCTCTCTTTTGCATAATACTTGGAATTCTTATCTTATTGTTCTAGATTTTTTATTTTTAGGATTAATTGTTATTTAATTTTTATTTTTCGATTTTTGAAGTTAGATAATTAGAAACAAACCAAATTTTCGGATTCCTAAATAGCAGTCAAATTTTGAGTAGAGTTACTTCCTTTATTTTCGACATATCAATTCCCTTGGGTTCGACACCTTGGAGATACTTCGAGGTTTTACAAATTTTAAAATTGATCGGATTTGAAAACCATACTACGCGAATTTTAGCGATCAATTTTTGGCGCCGTTGCCGGGGAATTGATAGAAAACTTAAAGGGATAATTCGAAAAAGAAGAGATTGTTACTTTAGGTTGTATACTATTATTATTAATATTCGATCTCGTTTCCTCACATCTTGTTTTCTCTTCCTTGTAGGCGGTGCATGATCACAAGATCCCAAGGAAAGGACTTATTTCCTTTGGATCCGGAAATCAAGAAGTCTTTGAGGAGGAAGAAGCAAGAAGCGAGAACCGAGACTATTTCTATACCTATCGTTGATACCATGGCCGGCATTGTTGACCCACCACTAGAACTCGCTCGTCCCGAGAAGATCCCTTTGAATGCCCGCTTTCGACCGAAGCTGGACGATTATCAAGAAGGAGGTTGGGGGACGATTGATGCCAACAACTTCGAGCTTAAGCCGTCCCTCATCGCTACGGTGAAGTCTCAAACATACGGAGGAGGAGTTAATGAAGATCCAAATGCTCATCTTGAGTCGTTTTTGGACATATGTGCCACCATCAAGCAAAACGGAGTGCCTCCGGATGTCATTAAGCTCCGCCTATTCCGGTTCTCCTTAGAAGACGATGCGCTAGATTGGTACAAGAGCCTAGATCGGAAGGAAATTGGTACTTGGAGAGAGATGACTTGGTTGTTCTTAGCACAGTTCTATCCTCCCTCGAAGGTGCAAAAACAAATCAACGATATCTTGCAATTCGAGCAATATGAGGATGAACACTTATACGAGGCATGGATCCGATTTAAGAAGCTACTTCGCAAATGCCCACATCATGGAATTGACAAGGAGGAAATCTACATTCGGTTTTATCGGGGTTTGACGAGGAAGGCTAGAAGAGAGTTGGACTATTCCTCGAAAGGGGGATTTCTTGCTAACGATTATGAAGAGGCCAAGAATCTCATCGAGCTAGCGGTCAACAATGATTACGAGGAGGTGACCGATAGGAAGATGACGAGAAGAAAGGTCCCATCCGGTGATGAGGACGCCTACGGTGATTTGAAGGCGAAATTTGAAAGACAACAAAAAGAGCTTGAGATGCTAAGAAAGAAGACTTTGGGAGTCAATGCAGTTTTTGAAGAGCTAAACGAGCCTATTGCAATTGAGGAGGATGTAAATTACGTGCAAGGAGGAAACTTCCGGCAAGGGGGAAATAGGGGGAACTATTATCCGAACAATCGAAACCACCCTAATTTCTCCTATGCCAACCCGAACAATGCTCTTCAGCCACCACCGGGATTTAACGTGAAAAACGGGGTTATTCAAGAGCCGATTGCTAAGACACCGATGGAAGAGATGCTGGAACGGTTAGAGGCGAGTCAAAAAGATTTTATTTATAAAGCAGACAAGAGGTTCGGGGCTCTCGAGCATAGTGTGACATCTATTGGAAACTCAGTGATAGCCTTGACAAAGCAGATGTCGATGGTGGAGACCCAAATGGGTCAAATGGCGAACGCCCAAGCCGGAATTCATAAGCCGGGCCATTTTCCGAGCAGTACCGAGACCAACCCGAAGACGCAACAATGCAACGCAATCGAGCTTCGGAGTGGGACAAGGTACAGTAATCATGGGGCTGAAGTTGAGGAATCTGGAAACGAGGATGTACTAGAAACGGGAGCCGAGAACGAGAAGGAAGATGAAACGCAGCAGGCCTATCGGCCAAGACTATCGGCCGATAGGCCCACCCGATACCCAGACAGAATTCCAGAAATTGAGCCGATCGACCCCCCTATCGGTCGAAAGGCTCCTTTAGGTTCGAATGTGAAGGATTTTGAGGTAAAAGCTCCATTTCCACAGCGATTGGCCAAGTCGAGATATGATGAAAACCTTCAACGGTTTATCGACATGTTTCAAAAGGTGAATATCAACATTCCACTTCTAGACGCTTTGAGAGACATGCCGGGGTACTTTAAATTCTTGAAAGACGCTGTGGCAAGCAAGAGGAAGTTGGCGAAGTTTGAAACAATAAATTTGACAGAGGAGTGTAGCGCTATCATTCAAAACAAGCTCCCGCTCAAGCAGAAGGATCCGGGACGTTTTACTTTGACATGCATGATTGGCGACCAAACGTTCCGTAATGTGTTGTGTGATCTCGGGGCAAGCATCAATCTTATGCCTCTATCCATCTTTAAGAGGTTGAAGATTGGGGAGATGAAGCCGACTACCATTTCTCTACTCATGGCGGACCGGTCGATCTCTTATCCGAGGGGAGTTGTGGAGGATGTGTTCGTTAGAGTCCAACACTTGGTCTTCCCGGCCGATTTCGTAGTTCTTGATATGCCCGAGGACGAGAATCAACCATTGATCTTTGGGAGACCGTTTCTAGCGACGGGGAGAGCACTTATCGACGTCCAAGAGGGTGATCTTACCTTCCGGGTTAATGATCAAAATCTGAAAATTTCCATCTATGACGCGATGAAGAAGCCCGAGGATGCGCCCGAGGAATGTTATGCAATTGAGTCTATTATGCCACCCCCGACTGACTTGTTGGAGCATTGCATTTCACAATCCATTTACTCACATTCCGATGTTGAAGAAATTTCCGAGGATTTGCCAAAGTATGTTCGAATGTTGGAGGCGAACGAGTTTCGATCTAATGAGAGGGATGTATGCTATCTTGATGTCAACAAACCCGTTCAAGGGGGAGTTGTCGCTGAGGACCGATCGATCGAGGTGCCGAAGTTAGAACTTAAGCCGTTGCCGGATCACTTACAATATTGCTTCTTGGGCGAGAACGAGTCCTATCCCGTGATAGTTTCTTCTTCTCTCAGACCTACTAACTTGGAGAAGCTATTACGGGTGCTGCGAAAACACAAAGGGGCGATTGTATGAACGATTTCGGACATTAAGGGAATAAGCCCTTCTATTTGTATGCACCGGATTTTGCTAGAAGATGATAATAAGCCGAGGGTGCAACCGCAACGAAGATTAAATCCGACAATGCAAGAGGTTGTGAGAAAAGAGGTGCTCAAATTGTTAGATGCCGGGATGATATATGCGATTTCCGATAGTGAGTGGGTGAGTCCTACTCAAGTCGTCTCTAAGAAAGGGGGTATGACCGTGATCAAGGACGAGAAAGATGAATTAATCGCGACAAGGCTAGTCACGGGATGGAGAGTTTGTATCGACTACCGTCTACTTAATGCGGCGACGAGGAAGGATCATTTTCCACTTCTATTTATTGATCAAATGCTAGATCGTTTGGCCGGACACGAGTATTATTGCTTTTTGGACGGGTGTTCAGGGTACAATCAAATTGCTATCGCTCCGGAAGACCAACACAAGACCGCTTTCACGTGCCCTTATGGGGTATTCGCTTACCGGAGGATGCCGTTTGGCTTGTGCAACGCACCCGCAACTTTTCAAAGGTGCATGATGGCCATCTTTCACGGATTAGTCGAGAACATAATGGAGGTATTTATGGATGATTTTTCAGTTTTTGGTTCATCTTTCGACCATTGCTTGAAAAATTTATCTTTGGTATTTGCCCGGTGTGAGGAGACGAACCTTGTTCTAAATTGGGAGAAATGTCACTTCATGGTGCAAGAGGGAGTAGTGCTGGGGCATAAAGTATCTTCGGAAGGATTGGAGGTTGATCGAGCGAAGGTGGTTGCTATCGAGAAATTACCTCCTCCAACCAATGTTAAATCAAGACGAAGCTTCCTAGGCCATGCGGGGTTCTATAGACGGTTCATTAAGGATTTCTCAAAATCACGAAGCCGTTATGTTCCTTGCTCGAGAAAGACGTGAAATTTGTGTTTGTTGAGGATTGCTTTAGGGCGTTTGAGAGTTTGATACGTGCGTTAATTTCGACGCCGGTCTTGATCACTCCGGATTAGGGTGCACCATTCGAGTTGATGTGCGACGCGAGCGATCAAGCGTTGGGGCCGTTTTGGGTCAAAAACGGGATAAGCTTTTCCGGTAATTTATTATGCGAGTAAGACGATGGATTCGGCCCAAATGAACTACACCACGACGGAAAAAGAGTTGCTCGTTGTGGTCTATGCATTCGACAAATTCCGACCTTACCTAGTGGGCACTCACACTATTGTTCATACCGATCACGCAGCGATTCGCTATCTATTTGCCAAGAAGGATTCGAAGCCGAGATTAGTGAGATGGATACTCCTTCTACAAGAGTTCGACATGGAGATCCGGGATAGGAAGGGGTGCGAGAATGTTGTTGCCGATCACCTTTCCCGTCTCGAGAAGCCGGTTGAGGGAGAAGATTCGAGGGTCGAAATAAAGGAGAACTTTTCGGACGAGCATATCCTAGCCTTGGCCGACGATACACCATGGTACGCGGACTATGTTAATTTCCTTGCTATCAAGCATGTTCCAACGGGTCTTTCTTCTCATCAAAGAAAGAAATTCTTCCATGACGTTAAATTCTACTATTGGGAAGACCCTATTCTTTATCGGAGGTGCGCGGACGGGATTATTCGCATGTGTGTTCGACAAAGCGAATGGCAAAGGATAATTGAAGAATGCCATAGTGCACCAAGTGGGGGTCATTTTGCAGCGAATCGAACGGCCATGAAGGTGTACCAATGTGGCTTCTATTGGCCTTCTATTCATAAAGATTGCCAAGCTTTTGTGAAACATTGCGATAGATGCCAACGATTGGGGAACATAGCAAAAAGAGATGAGATGCCGCAGCACGCTATTATGGAAGTAGAGTTGTTTGACGTATGGGGTATCGATTTTATGGGTCCGTTTGCAAAATCACGAGGCTATTCGTATATTTTACTTGCGGTCGACTACGTGTCGAGATGGGTTGAGGCGATGCCGACGATTACGAATGATTCGAAAGTGGTGATTAAATTTCTTAATAAGAACATTTTGACTCGTTTCGGGACTCCACGAGCTTTGTTGAGTGACGGGGGGAGCCACTTTAATAATAGGTGGTTAGGAACCCTTCTTGCAAAATATGGAGTTAAACATAAGATTACGTCCGCCTATCATCCGCAAGCTAATGGACAAGCCGAGCTCGCCAATCGGGAGATCAATCAAATTTTAGAAAAGACGGTCACGAACAAGAAGGACTGGGCAAAATATCTAGATGATGCACTTTGGGCTTATCGGACCGCGTATAAGACTCCAATTGGAATGTCTCCATACCAGCTCGTCTTTGGGAAATCCTGTCATTTACCGGTGGAGCTGGAAATTAAAGCGTATTGGGCCACTAGATGCAGTTAATTTGAATTTCTTGAGGCTAGTGGATCGAGAAGAGAGAAGTCACTGAAATCGACGAGTGGAGAAACGAGGCTTTCGAAAATGCGAGGATTTACAAGGAAAGAGCAAAAAAGTTTCACGATGATCGCATTCGGAAGAAGGACTTCGTCCCGGGAGACGAAGTGCTCGTTTTCAATTCTCGGCTTCGTCTATTTCTGGGTAAGTTGATGTCGAAGTGGACTGGTCCATACACCGTCTTTCAAGTAAATCAAAACGGATCATGTGTCGTGATGAAAGAAGATGGGAACAATTTTATGGTGAACGGACATCGGATGAAGCACTATTTCAAGCCGTTGCACCACGAAGAGAAGTATGTTACTTACCTCGAAGACCCGGAATGAATGAGGTATCGTCTAGCTAAAGACGTTAAACGTAGCACTTGTTGGGAGGTAACCCAACGTATGTATATTAGTTCGTTTTATTCGTTTGTTTTCGATTGTTCGTTTGCGTGATTTTTGTAGTTTCTAGTTTCGTAGTAGCTTTGTTAGTTTTGTTAAGTTCTAATCCATGCACGCCGAGTTTTGGATACTTGCAGGTCTTTAATCGCCATATCCAAGCGAAAACGGGACCAAGTATGCGAAATAGAAAAAGTTGAAATTTTTTTTTCCAGGTGCCTATCGGGCGAGCCTATCGACCGATAGGCCCGACTGATAGGCTGAGGAAAATTGAAAAAATTAAATGTTACAAGCAGTGGTCGATAGGCAGACCCTATCGACCGATAGGTCCCTCCCGATAGTCAGGTACGTAATTTTCTGAGTGCCTATCGGCCCAGCCTATCGGCCGATAGGCCAGGCCGATAGGACATACCCGGTCCAGTATCCGCTTCGACCCGGTTGATTAATAACCCCTTTTAAACACCTTAACCACCTGTTTTTCTCACACACACACACCTATTGGCCGATAAGAACACAAGGGGCGATTTTCTCTACTGTTCTTCCTTCAAAATTCGATCAAGGTACTTAATTTCGACACTTAATCCTCTTGTTTTTCAATTCTATACATATTTTGAAGCACTTTGACGGATTCTTTTTGGAGTTTTGATGAAATTCGAATTGGGGATCCACTTTTTGGGGGCTTTTGTTAGACTTTGATGTTCTGTGAATTTTATGCCCGATTGTTGATAGAATCTTGATGGAAACATGTTATCTATGCTTGATTGTTCATGGGTACTTGAATTGGGGATTAATTGATGAAATTGAACGAATTTTGAAAAAACCCCAAATTGGAAGAACCCTAATTTCAATTTGTTGAAATTGGGTAAATTTGTTGAATTGAATTGTTAATTGGGATTGATATGAGTTGAATTGTTGATGATGATTCGAATTTTGAATGAATTGGATTGGAGTGGAGAGAATTTGTCCTAATATGATCGTAGTGTGTAGTTTTGTTATTGTGGGTTGTGATTTTGATCCTTTGAATATGAAATGGGGGAGTCGAAGTTTGGGGGAGGTTGTGTGATTTGTTGATCGTAGTATATGGTCACGGGTCTATGATTTTGATGTTTATTGGACATTATAGGGCTCTTAGTTGATATTGTGGGATTATTGGATTATGTCGACACTCGTTGAATGTTTGCATTATGAGTTGCTTATTGGATATTGATTGGATGGTTGTTTTGTAGGAACTTTGAGATGGCTGGAAATCAAAGCAAGAAGTCGAAGCCGTGTAAGGCCGGAAAGTCTAAGGCAACGCCGGGAGGTGACCATTGATGAGCCGTTCTTGGAGGGAGCCGAGGAGGAGCTGGATAATATACCCGAGGGGGGTAGCCGTGACGAGATTCCCACCGGTGGAGGTAGTAGTTTTCAGATGAGAGCTCTGGATTTTGAGGCTTTTGAGTCGAGATTTTTTTGAGAGAGAGAGAGAGATGCACGAAGAGAGTATGCAGGCGCAAGACAATTATCATTTGGCGAGTATGCGTTCTTTGACAACCGAGTTTGGTTCTTTGGGAACTCGGCTGGGCGAGGTTGAGACTCGGGTGGGTGTTGTTGCCACTCGGGTTAATCAGTTGTACGAGCTCGTGGAGAAACGAGCCGAAGAGGACAGAGTGTGGCGACAAGAGGAGATTGCTTGGAGGGAGCAAGAGAGGAAGAAGCAGGAAGATAGGTGGGCCCAGGAGGACCACTACAACCGAATGGTACACGAGATGTACCACTTTGCTCCTTTCCCCGATTCACATGCCCGCTATGATCCGAGCTCGCCGACAAACCCGCCATTTGTGCCACAGTGATCAGGTACTCCGTTAACAAAGCCACTCCTTTCTCTTTTCAAACTTATTCCTCCTTTGGGATGTGAAATAAGTTTGGGGGGGGGGGGAGAAGTGCGGCTTTGTTAACTTCGGCACGTGTGAGTACCTTGTATGCCTTGTATCACTATTTGCTTGTGTTGGTGCCCGTTGTTTTTATTTGTTCTTCTCATATTGGTGTTGCGTGGATTTGGCTTTTGTTGCTTAGTTTTTAGATTTTTATGTTCATTTTCGTTTGGTGTGTTTGCTAGTTTCTATTTTTTAGGTCGTAGTAGTTTTTTTGCTTTCGTGTTTGCTTTTATTTGCTTTTCGTTGTTTGCTTTGATGCCTTGCTTGGGTAAATAGTTTTTTTTAGATTTTGGTCTAGACTGAGCATGTCCCTAGGCCATAGACATAAATTTGTTCGTGAAAAAATTGGCCGATGATATTAAAACTTGTTTTTCGTGAAAACTTTTTTCGGTATTATGCTTGGGACTTTGGCCGAGTCTTGCATTGTGGGTAATTCTAAGTCTAGTTTTAGTAATTCGGGAAATCGTTTTGTTTAGCCGTGAGGATCTTTGAGCCTTTGGTGCATGCTAATGCCTATTTATTGTTGAGAGATCATGTAGTGCATTGTACTTCTAGAACTTGCCTTGGTTCTTAGTTGAGGCCACACATGTATGCGTAGATTAGGAGATGATCTTAGGCCGTCTCTTGTTTTAGCCGATTTTCCCAAACACTAACCTTTACATATTTATCCTTTGCTACCCCATTTGAGCTTTTATTAGCCTTTTATTCATAGCCGGTGATAGGGGAAATGGAGGGTATTTATGGGAATCCTTAGTTGAAGTTGGTGTAGGTGAAATTGGTGGTTTGTCGTTTGATATTTATAGAGATGTTTTAGACCCTATTTTATGAACCGAGTATCCCTATAGACTCTATGATGTGTGAGAAGTCGATAGTAGAAAAAGCGAAACATTATCAAATCATGTTGTCGACTGAAAAAAAAAAATAATAATATGAAGAAGAAAATGATAAAATGGCAAAGTGAGTCACTTGGCCTAATAGAGTATAAGGGGATCGCTCGGGCATACATTAAAAAGTACTTGGGGTCGAGAAAAATAAAAAGGTTGGGATTTGATTGCATGATGAATTGGTGATTGAGTTAGGTAGCCGTGTATGATTGCAAAGAGTTGGGTGGTTTGAATACACGTTTGAGTCACTTAGCTAAATTTTCCTACCTTAACCAAAAGCCTACGTTACAACCTTTGAAAGTCCTATTTGATTTTAGTCTATGCATACAAATTAGTTGTGGAGACGATAGATAAGAGGCAAGCCTATGGTAAGACATTGCATATGCATTGGATTTGAGTGACCCCTTGGCATAATTTGCCTAGACATACTTGTCTATTTCTTTGGAGAGAATGAGCGATCACTTAAAAATCTTCTTACCTTAGGTTTTGTGAGGGTTTCCCGGTTTGCTAGAGCTTGCTTGATTTTATTTATCTTTGTCTGATTTGTACTAAGAGTCGTTTGTATAATATTGTTCATTGTGATTGCGAAAAACTTTGAGGCCGAATAATTTGACGTGATCTCGTTTGTGTCTATGTGCCGTGTCCTTGTTTTCTTTTTATTGGTTCTTTTCTTTCTTTCTTTCTTTTTCTTTTCTTTTTGTTGTTCGGGACGAACAATGCTCAAGTTTGGGGGGGTTTGATAGGTGGTAATTTTACCACATTTTTTCTAGGATTTTATACTAGGTTTTTATCTCGTTTCGTGATTAATGTGCTCGTATTTGGCTTATTTATGATTAGTCGAGCCGTATTACGCGTTTGGGTTGGTGTTAGTGTGTTTGCAGGTTTTAGAGCCAAAAGGACCCAAAACGAGACAAAGGACCAAGAGTCGAGTCAAACGGACGGAAGAAACGGATTTTTGCAAAAGTCAGACCACCTATCGGGCCAGCCTATCGGCCGATAGGTGCGTCCGATAGGCTGCTCCGCGGGTTCTCGAGTTTTGACAGATTGTGACTCTTTTGGATAGATTTTGTTTCCTAGATTAGTTCTAATCGGGAATTTAACTCCCATAGGCTATATACACCTCCTTCTAGACCTAGTTTAGCATCTTTTATCATCTTTAGCACACTTTTACGTTTTTTTTGAAATTTTAATTCCTTTGATACTAGAACTTTTTGCAAAGCAGCAATTATTATTGTTTTTCTACTTTTTCGGAGATTGAAGACTCAGAGTTCATCCGGAAGGGTTGTAATCTCTCTTTTCATATTAATAATATGTATTCTCCATCTATTTCTTGTTTAATTTCAATTATGTCTAGCTAAATCCATTGATTGATTCTAGGGTTAGTAATTTTAATTGATGTTCACATGATGTCCCTTTGATTACCTTTTTACCTTTCATCCTAGGCTTGTGATCAAGATGTGTTAAATCTCATGCTAGATTAAAGGGCCCTTAATCGATGCATGTTAGCTAATTAATTTTGCCCAGAAGGATTAATTAATTAGTGGAAATACTTGATGCACAATATGATTTGATCTTAAGACTTGAGTGGAGTAAGATAAATCATAGATAAATAAGTTGACGCTTTTTAAGTGATTTAAATTCTTTGAGCCTTGCGGGAAAAGGGTTTAAATTAACTATCTTTCTAGGTTGCCTTGATCGGAATTCTAGATCGGCTGAGTGATTATTTCTAGGATTGAATTAAAATTTGGGGAAAAGGAATCAAGTGAATGGATTGTGTGAACTCAATTAGACGATACTACCCTAGGATCAATTAGCTTTCAACTTGTGATTTTATCTTGCTAATTTGCTTTATTTACTTGATTTAGATAATTCACTTTATTTTGCTCTATTTTGCATAATACTTGGAATTCTTATCTTATTGTTCTAGATTTTTTATTTTTAGGATTAATTGTTATTTAATTTTTATTTTTCGATTTTTGAAGTTAGATAATTAGAAACAAACCAAATTTTCGGATTCCTAAATAGCAGTCAAATTTTGAGTAGAGTTACTTCCTTTATTTTCGACATATCAATTCCCTTGGGTTCGACACCGTGGAGATACTTCGAGGTTTTACAAATTTTAAAATTGATCGGATTTGAAAACCATACTACGCGAATTTTAGCGATCAAGGACGTTATCGCATTTTTTCGCGAAGCCCATGTGATTGAGGCAGGAATTAGGAGCACTATCGGCGGAGTACAAGTTGACATATCGCCGGAGACGATCCGGAAAATTTTTGATATGAAGAATTGTGGCATAGCGGTCGAGGCCCTCAAGCAGACCACAACCGATACTTAGATGAAGATTAAGGCGGATGACTAGCCGGCGAAACTAAAGCTCACCGCCAAGAGGAGCGAAATCAAAAAGGTATATCGGTATGTGTTGGACATCACCAACAAAATCGTCATGGGTATGGCCGGAAGCTACGACCAATTGTCATCGGCTAAATTCATGGTGCTCGAAGCACTAATTCAGGACGAACCGATTGATTGGTCAGACTACATTTTCAGGCAGTTTGTACGCGAGGTCAACAAGGCCGAATGGATTGTTGATGAGAAGAAGTTCAGATCCAAGCTGGCGTTTGGAACGCATCTAAGTTGGATCTTGGAAAAGATGGGTGTAGCGAAGGGAAATACTGACCCCTTCCACATCAACAAGAGACTTGGTCACCTAGACCAAGAAACTTTCAGGAAGATAGGAAGAAATAGAAGAGCAGCCGATGTGATAAAAGAGCTGTCTGATTCAAGGACCTACAAATACTTTTCATCAGACGAGTCGGACCAGCCTGCAGACGGCAACCCACCTACAGCCAAGACGGATTCGGAGTCAGACAATACGCCAATTGATGTTCGTTTCAAAAGAAGGGGGCCAGCCCCTGGTGAGCCATCCATCATGCATTCCTCCCCAGGCGATTGCAGTTCAGCCAAGAGGAGCAGCCAGAACAATTTCCCAGTCCTGCAGCCAGGTCGCCTATCCACCTGGAGGACCAGCCTGCTCCGGGCAGCCTGGAGACCCAGATCATCCCTCTTCTCAACCCCCAGTACATCTCAGAAGAAAAATCAGGTTTAATAGTTTCCATCCCTGAGGCAAATTATAATTTTCACCTGCTGGACAACAATATTTTCAACCTATCCTTAGAGCAACTTCAGTTGGTTAAGCCACAAGCTCTAAAACATTCTTTTGTCCATATTTTTGAAGAATAGAAAACCTTTAAATCACTTGCTTTCACTGAACTTCAAACTTATGTTGAAGTAAGTGGTTGGGGATATCCCCAAGCCACATAAGATGTGCTGATACATTTTTGCAAAGTGTCAGACACAATTTTGATTCTTCAAGAAAATTGGTTCATGTCCAATTTCAAAACCAACATGGACCAATTTATCCACTCCATAATGTATAACATTTTTGACGGATCTTTTGGGAAAGAAGAAGAAGAGGAGGATGAAGAAAAGGAGATAAGAATTGAAGAAGTAGAAGAAGAAATTATTGTCATTGATGATGAAGAAGAGAGACAGGAAGAAAGGGAAGAAGAAAATATCTTAGTTGAAAAGGAAACTGGAGAAGAAGAAGTTGAAAAAACGGTGGAATTAGTAGATGAAGAAGAAGAAGAAGGAGAAGAAGTTGATAAGGAGGATGAAGAAGAAAAGGAGGATGATGAAAAAGATAAGGATGATGAAGAAGATAGGGACGATGAAAAAGATAAAAAGGATGATAAGGATGATGATGATGATGATGGTAAGGATGATGGAGGAGAAAAGGAGGCTGAGAAAGAGAAAGAGAATGTTGAAGAGGAAGAAAAGAAGGAAGATGGAGAGAAGAATTCAGAAAAGGAAGAAGACGAAAAAGACAAGGAGCAAGAAAAAGAGCTAGAAAAGGAGGCTGCAGACAAGGCTGGGGCACCTGCCCGGTATACCAGCCTAGATGCAGAATTGGCTGAAGATTCCAGATTGGGGACCCCTGAACAGACCCCATCTGGAATGCCCGCTCCAAACAGGAGTCTGCAGACAGGTAGGTTGTCTGCACACCTACCTGCAGGAGTAGAGGGCTCAGGCGAGTACTCTCCATCGACATCACAGATTTCACCTGCGATGACTGAACTGATCAGACAAATTGTTAAGGACACCATTGGATTAGTATACTCGAACCGACTCACCCTCGATTCGTCACACGGATTTCACTCTGGGACAGTCAATGACGGAATCGAAAGGTTGTGATAGGTATTCGTGAACCTTCGACTTGAGGATTTAGTAGGGATGTGCTTGTGATGTCAAGATTTTTATTAGAGTAGTTCGACCCTGTAAACCGGAAGGTGGGGGTCATCCTTGACGTGCATCTTGACGGGCAAGTAGCAGGTCCTACTGAATACCAAGATAGAATTCTTTATCCCGTTAGTGAGCGGGTTATATGTCGCTATTGGCAGATGAGATCATAAGTCTTTGGCGAAAGCATTAGAGCTAGTTGTATTAGATACACGACAGCTCGATGATCTTGATTTGCATTAACGCATGCATAACGTCAAGTACAGATAAGGTTTGACTGACCGTGACCCTATAACTTTAACGGGACATTTGAAAGAAGGGTTTATACGTTTACTGGTATTCACGACAGAATGGTTCTTGAATGATCCCATCATTCGTTCTCAGTTGGGGTACAGTGTAGGCCGCCAGGCTGGCTAGGTGGTACTACTACTCTTTGGTTCCTCCCATTGCTGACTGAGACGAACCTACCGAGTCGCGCAATAGGATTGACAACAGAATGAATCAAGCTAATTCTCTCATTATGAATATTAGATATTGCATATCTAAATTTGGGACATTGGATGTTTAAATCAATTTATCGGATAAATTGATTTACGGCTTAATGAATTAAATATATCACTGGGTGATTAATTTAATTCATGAATATAATTATTTCTTGGAGAAATTAATTATGTTATTTTATATTTGATATGTTTAATTAATTAGATTAATTAATCGATACAAATACATCGGAACGGAATTGTAGTTTATCTGTTTGGACTCACGGGAGCCCAAAACGAACCGAACTCGTCCGTTTTTGCATAGTAGACGCCCCCCCTTTGTTTCCACTCACTTTCCTCTTGTCTTGTTGCTTTCAATTTATATGAAAGAACATGACATTGTGGGGTTTAAAATCATGTGGCATGATTTGTATTATTGAAGTGAGAGTTGAATAAAGGGAAGAAGACATCTCATAACACATGCACCTTTTGATTCCTTGTGTGAAATCGTACGTGAGTTGTATTGGAGATAGAGAGAGAAAGAACTTTGAGTTCATTTCATAGCTCTTTAGTCTTCTTCTTCCTTTCTTCATTTTAGTTCTTGATAGTTCTTAGAGAAAAAATCAAGAATTTAAAGAGAGATTGTGAGTTAAACACTTAGAGTGTTATAATCAATAACTTCATCACCTAGCTCTAGCCGTATCCTTGGAGGATAGCAAGGTGTTGCCATTCCGTTCGTTTTTCCGGCGCGTGACAAGTAGAGGCGCGGTTTTTCGGCGTTGGATCATTCAAGTGCTTGGAGTGCTTCGGATCGTAGAGAATTCAACTAAATCTTGGGAAATAGCTCAAGAGAAGGTTATCTATCGGACTACAAGGGTGAGTTTCTATATCTCTTGTGAATTCATTTTTGATATTCGTATATACGTAGCTCGATCTGTAATATCCGTAATTTCAATTTCCGGTAATTTCTTTTTTTTCGGCGGAAGTCCATTTTGACGACTCGCTCATGACCGTTTCGTCATTTCGAGAATGATTAATTCTGCACTTTTTGTCATCCGAGTTCGTTTCGGTATTGTTTTATTGAGTTCCGAGCTTTTTAGCGACTTTTCCGCACTTGAGTTCGATTCTTGAGAATCTCGTCCGAAACTGTTGTTTCAAGTTTCTCGTAAGTTCATTTAATGTTATTGTTCATGTTGCGAGCTTTGGTTTGGTGTTTCGACCGCGTATCGTGATTTTCGGACGTTTTGGGCCATTTTCGTAATTTCCCAAAGTTTTGGGTAATTACTTCCGTTGTCGAATTCCGAGCCTTTGGGTGGTCGTAATTGTGTTTTCTCTTGGTGCTCAGATTTGTCTTTGCGAGTAGGTCGTAACCGTACATTCGATTTATATTCAAGTTCGGGTTTCGGGGTCGTCCGGGCCGTCGGAGTGGCCACGACCGAGTCGCGGCCGGAGCAGGTCCTGGCCTGGCCGAGTTACGGCCGTAAGGTGCCGGTTACGGCCGTAAGTGCTTGGCAGACATGGCTGGACGAATGCCGGTTACGGCCGTAAGGTCTGTCAGTTACGGCCGTATGGGTGCCAGGCAGTGTTCGGACGAATGCCGGTTACGGCCGTAAGGACCTACCGGGTACGGCCGTAAGTGCCGAGTTACGGCCGTAAGGCCCTGTCGGTTACGACCGTAAGCGATCGGCAAGCGCTGGGCGGATTTTGACGAATGCCGGTTACGGCCGTAAGGTCTCCCGGTTACGGCCGTAAGTGGTCGGCAGGATGCTGGGCAGTATATATATGATCGAGCAGACGGGTTTACACCCATTTCCTTCATTCCTCTCTTTTCCTTTCCGCGGATGGGGCTTGGAGAACATGTAGAGATGTTGTTCAACTATCAATCCACGAAATTCTTGAGTTTATAACATCGACCGATCATCCCATAACATCCTCCGATCCACCGAATCAAGGTTAGATTTCCTAAAAATCTAGTTTTTGGAAAATTGGGGATTTTGTTTGACTTTATCCATTTAATACGTAGTAATTTAGATTAGTGATAGATTGATGATTATTTAGGTGTATTCTATCATTTCCATCGTTATTCCACGGTTGGATTATATTGATTCGTCGTTTTGGTTGAGTTCTTAGTCGACGCCTTGAAGGTGTCCGACAAAAGGTCTAAGAGGGGGGTTTGTGCGTTGTACGATTATTATTCATCGTACGATTGTTGATTTATCATTGATATGACTTAGGGACGAAATCCTTGTGAAGAACTCAAGTCGGAACCCTTCCGTTCGTTGTCTTCTTCGTGGTTCAAGCTTCCCGGTCGAACCGTGTTCTTCGGGGTATTCGGTAACGTTTATTAAGGCAAGTATATAATTATGATTGTACGTTCTCGACTTTGAAAGTAAGAAATATTGATGGTATGATATGAACGAACCGTTTTTATGGCATTCATAGATATATTGATGGCATATTATGAACGAACCGTTTTTACGGCATTCATATATATATTGATGGCATATTATGAACGAACCGTTTTTACGGCATTCATATATGTATTGATGGCATGATATGAACGAACCTTTTCTACGGCATTCATACATGTAACGACGGATGATATGAACGAACCGTTTTTACGGCATTCACATACGTCTTGATGTGACACTATGAGATTTAGTTATTCCGGAATACTAGTCTTGAATTGATGAATTGACGGTTACATTTACTTTATTGTCGAGGAGTATTGTATTTCATACTTGATATACTTGCACTAGCTATTCGACGGCTAACCCCTTTATGTGGGAAATACGTTTTATGTATTTCAGGTTCCAGGAGAGCGGACAGGCAGGTAT
The DNA here is from genome assembly GCA_033398695.1 of Orobanche coerulescens. Taxonomy (NCBI): domain Eukaryota; kingdom Viridiplantae; phylum Streptophyta; class Magnoliopsida; order Lamiales; family Orobanchaceae; genus Orobanche; species Orobanche coerulescens. Next base: position 64,183,017 of record CM065810.1, on the reverse strand, counting down.
CGGGTCGGCATGAAGATGGTGGGCAAGTGTGATACTGTGTCTTTCTTCCAGTTATGTTTGGAGTTTTCCATTCAGTGTTATTGTACTGGATTGGCTTTTGGATACTCGAGTATTGTTTTCCATTTTCCTTGATGTTCCGGCCTGTGTTTGCCGAAGTATTTTCGTGTTGTGATGTCTGTGGATACATTGGTTATGTTTTGAATACCTTTGTATTGTTTTTAATTCCATTGTGTGTAGACCTTCTCGGTCAAAAATTATAGTTCCGCGCATGTATAGCCTTGTGGGTCCCACGGCGGGGCTCACGGCGCTGTAATATACCCTGAATAACTTGGGGGTGTTACAGAATATGGTATCAGAGCTTAGGTTTATGGATACCTAGGATGTCGGTCTTTTGGGTCGATTGAGTCGTCATTTGCCCACAGTATCACTACTCTGCCATCATCACAGTGCGACCGGTACTTGTAAGTCCTCTCACTCTTCTTGTATTTTTCTTAATCGTTTCATTTATAGCTTGGTATTCTTGGGAAATGGTCACTTCGAGAATGTGCGATTTGGATTATACTTACGCACGTGTGTGCCCTTCAGAATGTTGGCTGAAAGTAGGAAGAATCGTGGCCGTGGTCACGGACGTGAACTCTTCCTTGAGATTTTGTTAAATTGCTAATTACGATATTGGTGTGTATCGGTATTATGTTGAGACTTTGTTTAGGAGTCGCATGCTAGTATCACGGGAGATCTTCGACTTCACAGACTTGTAAGTATGTTGTTCGGATTATTCGATAATTCTTGGTGAATTTGAATTCCCGTTGAAATGTTGTTTGTGCGAGTGATTGCAAGTTTCGAGGACGAAACTTATTTTTAAGGGGGTTAGAGAGTGCAATACCCCAATTTTTTTTCGGATATATTTTTTTTCATTTATATGTTGGATGTCGTTGATGGATAATTGTGCTTGAGGATGATGTGAACGTATGACAATGTTGTTGAATGCATATATGTATTCATCGTGCCGTATGATCGTTGGTATGTCGAGATGTTGGTCGAGAATAGCGGAAAATGGCTAAGTACAACTACGTTAGCGCACGCTACAGGGTATGCCTAGCGCGCGCTAAGATATATACTTAGCGTACGCTACGGTGCATACTTAGCGCACGCTAAGAGGTTCGGTTACGTACACTAAGGAGGACCCCTAACGTACGTAACGACTTGCTGGGTTAGTTCCGGAAGGTGACCGACAGGTAGGCCCAGGTTGATTTTTATACTCAGTTAGCGCACGCTAACGCATGTTGGTTAGCGCACGCCAACATCAGATCGCCAATAATGGAATCTTAGCTTTCGGCGGGTGGACCCGGCCACGTTCGACACGTGTCCAGATAACGTCAGCGAATGTTTGTCGTGTAGAGCTAGCGCACGCTAAAACCGTATGATTAGCGCACGCTAATTCCATATCGGTCAAAGGGATCCCGGTAATCGCGGATTCTTTCGGCATGTGGGGGCACGATACTATAGCAAGTTAACGCCTGTTTGCGTACGCTAATGCATGGGCATTACGTACGTTAGATGAATTTTCGAAGCAATGTAGTAGCTTCTGGACTGCCCGATAGCGCACGCTAAATATAAGGTCTAGTGCGCGCTAGTGATGTGTTTTATAGAGAGGATAGACGAGTGCTGAGAGGCATGTTGTCCATTCTCCTTCCTTCAGTCAATAGAGAGAGCCTTGGGAAGTACTTGAAGTTCCTAAACATTGAGAGATGATTCTCTTAAACAAGATTAAGATTGGAGAACTCGGATTTAGGTATTGTTCTTGAAGTTTTTGATGATTCTTGGAATGGAGTTCAATTATTCTTTTTCGTGGTTCGTCCATACAAGGTAATCCTAGTATCCCTTTGATAGTGGTTCGTTTTTTTAAGGATTACTACTTGGGAGGGAGTATGTTGGGAATCGTGTGTTTTGATGTTCGTCTTATTTCAATGTAAATGCATATATTGGACTGTACTTTTATCCGCTGCGTGAGTATTTGGAAATGGCTTTTGGTATTTTGCCAACTGAATTTTTATTTTGTAAAACCGATTCCCTAAACTAAGTTTTTGGCATTTTGGCCTTGATCATTTTGACGGTATTTTTATGACGGTATTTAGAAAATGATATTTTTTTTAGTATTTGAAAAAAAAAATATTACCGTCATCGGTCTTTTTGGCATTTTTGAAATGACGTGGAAAATTGTGCTTAGCCTGGTAAATCCTTGTGAGAAGGGTTTGCGGAGTGTAATATTCCCAGGAGGATCTGGGGTGTTACAATTATGGTATCATGTGATAATGTTATACGAGATTTATTGGTATTGTAATAAGAGAATTCAGATGTTGATATGATTATTGAGATCTTCTTCATATGATGAAGAAAATGGTAACATGGAGATATATACCTCGGATATGTTGTTCTGAACGTGATTTCGCAAATTTCATGTTCTTGAAGAATTCTTGAATTATACGAGGTGATGAAAATTTTTAAGTAGTGTTGATGTTTTGAAAATGAATATGGAACATTCATATCTAGAGCTAAATTATGTGTGTGAAATAATATTCGTATAGGAATACGAATGTGATTATGAGTTTGATGAGACTATTATTCATCCCTGAATTTGGAAGCCTATACGTATGGAGCAAATATTCAAGTCATTGGATTGTTGGATAACCTTTTTAATATGATTATCTATTGTTTTGAACCAGTCGGATGATTCGAATTGAGGACGGTCATAAGTAAATTTTAACGATGGATTTACGAGAAGGGAACCTTGTCAATTCGTATTTAAGAATTGAGTTTGGAACATTTAGACCCTTATTATTGGTCCGAATTGGTTGCTGGTATGATCATCATATTTCGACTCATATTGTGGACAGGATTTGTAAGTGTCTGAGACCGTGATTAGTCGAGATATGGTGAAACGGTTGAGTTTGTGGTTTGGTGGTGTTGATATTGGTCGTCATCGAACCTATTGATTATTAATCCTTCGTTTTACAATAAGATATAATGTTTGATCATAGATTATGACTGTTGTGTTGCGGTTGAGGTTGAAGAGTTCGTAATTAGCTTGGTCGGGACTGAGGAACTCGTAAGATGAAACCAACTGAATTGGTAACAGTTCGTTGTATTGATATCGAGGCAAGTTTTATACTTGTACTAATCAATGAGATTAATGTTATCTTGTAGGTGTACGAATGTGTGTATCATTTCGAGACTTGGCCTCTTTTTAATTGTATTGATATCAGGGGATTGTTTGACACGACACCCGTCGGCAAATTATGCCAAATGTTACTGTTGTTTGTAAAAGGCCGGTTCAAGGCATTGCGATACTTGTTGGTAAAGTTGCTGTCGATAGCCAGTTCGCGGTATCGACGTATCGATTGTGATTGTGATGGATGTTCCATTGAAATATTGTGGTGATCGTCGTTATTGATAGCGGTATTTTTTCTATTGATATTGTATTGGCCGATTGAAGGCATTGATGTATTCGATTATCATCTTCGTTATCGATAACTGGTTCAAATGTGCCGAGACATCCGTTGTATCGTTATTATCGAGTTGCCGTTCTAAGGTAATCGAAGTATTGAATTGGGACTGTCGAGGATGGTTCCCATCTGTTGAATTATTATTGTCGTGTTGGCCGACTCAAAGCAGCACGCTATTATTCTTGTGAACTCGGTAATTTTGTGATCGTCGAAGGTTGAGGATTTCCCGGATGGTTGGTTTGGATATTGTTGGTCGTGTCGATCTTTCATTATTCGTGTGTCGTCATTCACTTGGTGAGTCATATGATCCGTATAGGATATATTATCCTTTGAGTTTCGTTGTCACGTCGTATCGTGGCATATCTGGAATTATATCTGCGTGCCGATTGGTTATGTGTAGGATTTTTAGCCAGGCACAAGATGGTCATGCGTGGATGTTTCCGCATTGGACCGTGCACACGAGATGTAGTTCGTGAGGCTAATTAAGTACATTGTCACACATATATTCTGGATTCTGTATACGGGGTGGACATGTGCACGGACACATTTCCGAATCGGGCGTACTGTGATGTCCCTCTTGAGCCTTATTGTTTGGTCGTTCGTAGTCCATGTTGTGTTGGATATGTCCGACGATTCGCGACTGGTTGTTCATACGCCGAGGGGTATGTCCGACAGTCAGGTTTGTTTCTTTGATATCTGTATTGTGATGATTTACAGCTTCGGGCTGTTCGGCTTTCAGGCCATTGCAATGTATTGGTATTTTTGTTGGAGCCTTCAGACATTGTGATTCGTATCTATTTCGGCATTGGTTTGGGTTACCTTCGGGTATTGTATTGTTGTGTTCTATACTGATGATTCACCGTTTGGGCGTAAGTTTCGGTTCTTGTGTATCTCGTTGAGTTTTTCCTAGCGGGATATTTTTCTCCCTACTGGTTTTAAGTTTCGGGACGAAACTTCTTTTATGTAGGGTAGAATGTAATATCCGTAATTTCAATTTCCGGTAATTTCTTTTTTTTTTCGGCGGAAGTCCATTTTGACGACTCGCTCATGACCGTTTCGTCATTTCGAGAATGATTAATTCTGCACTTTTTGTCATCCAAGTTCGTTTCGGTATCGTTTTGTTGAGTTCCGAGCTTTTTAGCGACTTTTCCACACTTGAGTTCGATTCTTGCGAATCTCGTCCGAAACTGTTGTTTCGAGTTTCTCGTAAGTTCATTTTATGTTATTATTCATGTTGCGAGCTTTGGTTTGGTGTTTCGATTGCGTATCGTGATTTTCGGACGTTTTGGGCCATTTTCGTAATTTCCCAAAGTTTTGGGTAATTACTTCCGTTGTCGAATTCCGAGCCTTCGGGTGGTCATTGTGTGTTCTCTTGGTGCTCGGATTTGTCTTTGCGAGTAGGTCGTAACCGTACCTTCGATTTATATTCAAGTTCGGGTTTCGGGGTCGTCCGGGCCGTCGGAGTGGCCACGACCGAGTCGCGGCCAGAGCAGGTCCTGGCCTGGCCGAGTTACGGCCGTAAGGTGCCGGTTATGGCCGTAAGTGCTTGGCAGACATGGTTGGACGAATGCCGGTTACGGCCGTAAGGTCTGTCAGTTACGGCCGTATGGGTGCCAGGCAGTGTTCGGACGAATGCCGGTTACGGCCGTGAGGACCTACCGGGTACGGCGGTAAGTGCCGAGTTACGGCCGTAAGGCCCTGTCGGTTACGGCCGTAAGCGATCGGCAAGCACTGGGCGGATTTTGACAAATGCCGGTTACGGCCGTAAGGTCTCCCGGTTACGGTCGTAAGTGGTCGACAGGATGCTGGGCAGTATATATATGATCGAGCAGACGGGTTTACACCCATTTCCTTCATTCCTCTCTTTTCCTTTCCGCGGCTGGGGCTTGGAGAACATGTAGAGATGTTGTTCAACTATCAATCCACGAAATTCTTGAGTTTATAACGTCGACCGATCATCCCATAACATCCTCCGATCCACCGAATCAAGGTTAGATTTCCTAAAAATCTAGTTTTTGGAAAATTGGGGATTTTGTTTGACTTCATCCATTTAATCCGTAGTAATTTAGATTAGTGATGGATTGATGATTATTTAGGTGTATTCTATCATTTCCATCGTTATTCCACGGTTGGATTGTATTGATTCGTCGTTTTAGTTGAGTTCTTAGTCGACGCCTTGAAGGTGTCCGACAAAAGGTCTAAGAGGGGGGTTTGTGCGTTGTACGATTATTATTCATCATACGATTGTTGATTTATCATTGATATGACTTAGGGACAAAATCCTTGTGAAGAACTCAAGTCGGAACCCTTCCGTTCGTTGTCTTCGTCGTGGTTCAAGCTTCCCAATCGAACCGTGTTCTTCGGGGTATTCGGTAACGTTAATTAAGGCAAGTATATAATTATGATTGTACGTTCTCGACTTTGAAAGTAAGAAATATTGATGGTATGATATGAACGAACCGTTTTTACGACATTCATAGATATATTGATGGCATATTATGAACGAACTATTTTTACGGCATTCATATATATATTGATGGCATATTATGAACGAACCGTTTTTACGGCATTCATATATGTATTGATGGCATGATATGAACGAACCGTTTCTACGGCATTGATACATGTAACGACGGATGATATAAACGAACTGTTTTTACGGCATTCACATACGTCTTGATGTGACACTATGAGATTTAGTTATTCCGGAGTACTAGTCTTGAATTGATTAATTGACGGTTACATTTACTTTATTGTCGAGGAGTATTGTATTTCATACTTGATATACTTGCACTAGCTATTCGACGGCTAACCCCTTTACGGGGGAAATACGTTTTATGTATTTCAGGTTCTAGGAGAGCGGACAGGCAGGTATTGGGTCGGCATGAAGATGGTGGGCAAGTGTGATACTGTGTCTTTCTTCCAGTTATGTTTGGAGTTTTCCATTCAGTGTTATTGTACTGGATTGGCTTTTGGATACTCGAGTATTGTTTTCCATTTTCCTTGATGTTCCGGCCTGTGTTTGCCGAAGTATTGATTCGTGTTGTGATGTCTGTGGATACATTGGTTATGTTTTGAATACCTTTGTATTGTTTTTCATTCCATTGTGTGTAGACCTTCTCGGTCAAAAATTATAGTTCCGCGCATGTATAGCCTTGTGGGTCCCACGACGGGGCTCACGGCGCTGTAATATACCCTGAATAACTTGGGGGTGTTACACGATCGATCCTCGTAGGGATTCGGATCGAATTAATTTTCGTTTTACCGCTTCCGCTGGGCCTTCGTTTTAGGCACCGAATCCCAACAGAAGCATATGGTATATAACTCATTTCCTTGCATTGTTCCTCACTATGAGGATACATCTTCAAGGTGAGTTTTATTCCATGTCACATTGGAAGGAACCCTTTTTAAGATTTAATATAGAGAGAGGGTCAGGGAAAAACTTATCATTCTCTTTGATCTATCCCAGTAGAGTCGAATCCCAAGAATATAGGTTTCTTCTCCCAAGTCTTTCATGGAGAAATTACTCGAAAGTCAAGCTTTCCCAGAACTGAGCATTCCCACATTATTTCCTATTAGTAGAATGTCATCTACATATAGTACTAAGGATGCGATCTAGCTCCCACTAACCCTCTTGTATACACAATGTTCCTCTTCATTTTGCACGAAGTCAAAATCTTTAACTGCCTTGTCAAAACGAATGTCCCAACTACATGAAGACTGCTATAGTCTATTTCATGGAGTCTACATCCACCATTGCTAGGTCATTGGTCGTGGGTCGATCTCTTGTTTATCACCTGGAACCTCGTGGAAACCCAGTTCCTCCAAGTGTATAAAACTATACCTCTCAGGTAAATGAGATACCCTACTAGACCTACGAGGTGGTTGTACTTATGTTTCAGAAGGTTCGGTTTCATTTTCTTACACAGGTGTCTCCTGAGGAGTTTCATTGTATTCTTCCAAATAAATATTTCTACTTGCTCCGCCTTCCTAAATGAATCTCTTCTTCCACGAAGTGTGCTTGTTAAGCAACAACGATCTTTAAATCTTTGGACATGTAGAATAGATATCCCATTGTACAGACGGGAATCCAATGAAACGTCCCTTCGCGGACCTAGCTTCCAACTTCTCCACCTTAGTCTTCTGGACATAGGCGGGACATCCCCAAATCCTAATATGATTAAGACTTGGTTTCCTGCCCTCCCACATCTCATGTGGAGTTTTAGGAACGGATTTGGAAGGACATATGTTCAAGATGTAGGCGGCAGTCAGGAGTGCATACCCCAGAAGTAAATCGGTAAGTCAGTATAGCCCAGCATGAAACAGACCATGTTCAACAAGGCTCAGTTCCTTCTTTCTGACACACCATTTAACTGAGGAGTACCTGGAGGTGTTAGTTGTGATACTATTCCATGTTCCTTAAGGAACTCGTCAAACTCCGAACTCATATACTCGTCACCTCAGTCTGATCGAAGTGCTTTGATATGATTACCAGTTTGTTTCTAGACTAGGGCTTTGAATTCCTGGAATTTCTCAAAAGCCTCGTATGATCATCTGTAAACATAATGAAATATTGATATCTGTCATGTGCTGCTTCCAACGTACCACATACGTCGGTATGGATTAATCCCAATTTATCAGCGGCTCTTTCAAAATGCCCTGTGAAGGGGGACTTAGTCATTTTGCCTTTATGGCAAGATTCACAAGTAGGAAAGGGATCTAATCCCAATGGATCCATAAGTCCATCTTTTTCCATCTTGTAAACCGTGGTCTGACCAACATGACCAAGTCTAAGATGCTATTTGAAAACTTCATTGGTTTCATCCCTACCACGTTTTCTAGTCATAGTATTCACAACTACTTTGTTGCTGAGATTTAGATGATATAATCCATTTAACAATGTAACAGTGCCCACTTGTTTATTTCTGAAATAAATTTTGCAGGAACCATCACCAATGAAAAATAAAAAGCCCTTTCGGTCCATGACCGGAATGGATACAATGTTTTTGTGCCCCTTGGGCAAAACAAGTACATCTTCTAAAGTCAAATCAAAGCCGGATTCTAAACCCAAAAGAAGTGTTCCTATGTCGGTCGCCTCGACACTATGCCCGCTTCCGACTGTGATCATAACTTCTCCAGCTCCAAGCTTCCTACTTTGTTCCAGATCCTGATTCACGATACAAATATGAGAACTAGCACCAGAATCCAAGATATCAGAAGTAGAAAATACAGTAGCAGAACAATTTGTTTCCAAAACTAAAAGTTCTGTACCTGAAGTGCCATGAAGAATCAGACAGTCTCTAGCCCAGTGGCCCAGCTCACCGCACTTGAGACAAGCATCCTTCTTCTTCTTATTCTTCGGAACCGTTGGGGCCTTGCCCTTGCCCTTGAAGTCCTTGACATGTGGTCCAGTTTGCTTCTTGGTCTTTTTCTTCTTGTTCTTGGACCTCCGAGGTCCAGAAGAAATCACAAGCGCAGGCTCCCTCATCTGCAGGGTCTTCATCTGAGACTGAGTGGTCACCAGTTTGTTCATTAGCCCAGCTAAGTTACATGCAATCTCATTGCAGTTGAAGTTCATAACAAACTGTGGGAAGGAATCAGGGAGAGACTGTAGGATAAGGTTGGTTTGGGGAGAAGTATCTATTTTAAAATCAAGAGCCTCCAATCTCTCGATCATGGATATCATTTTGAGGACGTGTTCCCCAACCTTCTCACCTTCCTTCATCCTTGCACCGAACAGTTGCTAGGATATCTCATATCTAGCAGTTCTGTTGTGCTCACCTTAAAGTTCGGTTAAGTGAGATAGAATCTGCCTAGCAGAAGTCATTTTCTCATGAGCTCTTTGAAGCTCATTAGACATAGAAGCCATCATGTACGCACGGAATTTTATGTCATCCTTAACCCACTTTTCGTGGTTTTCAATCTCTTCCTGATTGGCTCTGGTCCACACAGGAGGCGCCGGAATGTCCGTCTCCAAGACGTATCCTAGTGCCTCTATACTGAGGACAATCATCAGATTGTGGAGCCAGTCCACAAAGTTAAGTCCAATCAGGGTGTTCTTTTCGAGTAGAATTGCGAGTGGATTCATTGTCATATTGAGAGTTATGTCTGCATTAAGTATAACAGATTAATTAGTGACTTGTTATATTATGTTCTGAGTATAGAATTAAGGTCTTTTCTATTCTTGTTACCCAGCTCTCACTATTTTTATCGGAACAACACACTCCCATGTGAAATCTGGAAGTATCGTCGCACTACTTCATAGTGGTGATCGAGTTCTTTATAAATCTTAATAGAGGGCAACCGAACAGGTTTCTAGTCTATTAATTTTCATAAAGTGGTGTCCAACACCAACGCATCTAATGGATGATTCGATCTTCTTTTTCCCCTTGTTCACTCCCCTCAACCTATATGGTTTCTATGGTTCGTGAACAAGTTAAGTTTATACCATCGACGCAAATCAGTTTCAAAATTGAATCTTATCCGGCAACCTATCAGGTTTCTAGGGATAAAATTTGCTCCAACCGAAGGCATCCAATGCGCTCCCGGTAATTTATCCGTCCTCCCCGAACGACTATCCCGATAACTTGGAAGCATAGCACATCCGGTTTGGATTTCAATTTCCCGAAAGCTCGATGGAGGGAAGGAAAACCTTGAAACCTTGTAAACTTAATAATTTGTTGTGGGAGAATTTTCGCGATTAATGTTACACTTTGCACATTAATTCATTTAAGCTCGTTTGTGGCATTCATACAATATGAAACAACCATTCACAACCTAGTTGCTACCAACATGTGGTTCATGGACCGTTCCTAGAAAACAAAAACTCCGTAATCTAATTACAAGTCTTCGTATTGAATCTTCGTCTTCTCGAAATGGATCTTCCTCCGGTCTTCGTGATTACATATAAATTTTACATTGAAAATTGCATCCTAGATACAAATATTTCTAGTAAAATAAATAGGCTCAAAACGGCCTTTACAACCCAATCGAATAAAACGAACAATTCAAAAAACTAAGTCCACGAACCACATCCCCATTCAAAAGCAGTCATCCAATAAATATTATATAAATGGAAAGCGTAGAGATACATTGATCCAATCAACAATACGAACCGATCCAATCGATTCATTCAAAATGAATTAATCCAATTAATTCAAACAACCATCAATTTTAACTTATTCCGGACGATAAAATATTTCATTAAATTAATTCCCCTAAGATTAAAATAACCATAATTAAATCTTAGTCAAATTAAATCCAATTTAATTTGTGGGAAATTAATTATCGAACGAAATATAAAAACGGAGTCGAAAAACACGGCCGGAGCACCGCCAAACAAGTCGCCCGAGGCCGCAAGCAGACCGGCAGGGACCGAGACCATGCCAGCAGGCGGCCGAGAGGTCAGCGAGAATGTCCTATAGGGTCAGCATCATGGTCCAGAGTGGCATCATGAGGCGCCGGACAGCTCCAAGCTGTCGGGTCCGTTTACATTTTCGGCTCGTTTTTTCGCCCCGATTCCAAAAATAATATTCTTCTAATCTTTATATTACTCATTTAAATCAGTTTTTCAAAAGAAAAATAGATTTATATTGTAACATAAAATCATGAAAAAATAATTTTTAGGTGAACAATAAAAAATCAACGATTAATACGATTATGATTCCAAATCATATACCATCTAATCAAGCATTCCAAATGCCAATATCGTATATACGATCACAAGACTTACTCTCCGATACCACTGTTGGGATTCGGTGCCTAAATCGAAGGCCCAGCGGAAGCGGTAAAATGAAAATTAATTCGATCTGAATCCCTACGAGGATCGATCGAGCTACATATATACGAATATTATATGAAACACAAGAGATATAGAAAAGCATCCTTGTAGTCCGTTGATTAAATGGATTCCTTATCTTGAGCTATTCCCCAAGCTTTAGATTGCTTTCCTTACGATCCAATCCGCTCCAAACTCTTGGATGATCTAACGCCGAAAACACCGCGTCTCTACTTGTCACGCACCGGAGAAACGATCGGAACGACAATCACCTTGCTATCCTCTAAGGATACGGCTAGAGCTAAGTGATGAAGCTTTTGATTGTGATTATAACACTCTAAGTGTATAACTCACTATCTCTCAATTTATCTCTCAATTTTTCTCTAAGAAAAAAGCAAGAACTTGTGATGAAGATGAAGAAGACTTGGAGAAGTTTCTCTCTCTCTCTCTCTCTCTCTCTCTCTCTCCCTACACTATATCTCACGGCTGATTCTCTAAAAAGAGAAGTGAGGAATAGTCTTATAATGAGATTGTCTTCTCCTTCATTCTTTATTCACCTCCAACCAACCTACAACTCATCCACATGAGAAGTCACCCCACAAGTCCTTGTATGTAATACCCACGATTTTTGTTCCGGTTATTTTGGATTTTTGTTCGGATATTTCCCGGTTGTCGAGTCCCGGTATTATTTTCTCGACAACTGATTTTGGCGTTTAAGACCGTAGATGATGATTGGTTATCCGATGTTTTCATTTCGGATCGATGATGTTGTCCCCGAGTGTTTTGTCGTGTTCGTTCCGTGCGATTTCGGAAAATCGAGTCGTCGAATCATGGTGGTCGGGCACTGGCCGGATGGTTGGGGATGCTGGCCGGACGGGTACAGGCACTGGTCGGGTGGGTACGGCAGGAACCGGCGTAGCGCACGCTACGGCCGGAAGGTAGCGCACGCTACGGCCAGGAAGCAGCGCACGCTACGGCCGGTTAGCTGCGCGCGCTAGTCGGCCGAGGCAGTGGGGACAGAAAGGTTCTGGACTCGGAGAATCGGCAGGTAGCGCACGCTACTGTCGGACACTGCGCACGCTACGGCCGGGAGGTAGCGCACGCTACGGCCGGAAGGCTGCGCACGCTACCTGGCCGAGCCAGGAAGTCTCTGGATTGTGGCCTGGGCCGACAGAGCACGTGTTCAGCGCATGATGGCGGGCCCGGTCGAACATTCTCGACCATGACCGCCCGCTAGCGCACGCTAGCTCGGCAGTCTAGCGCACACTAGGCTGCACCAGTATAAATATGACCGAGCACTCCTGTTTGCACTCATTTTTCATTTCCTTCGTTTCGTGTACGCGGCTGGAGTCTTGGAGGTGATGAAGGCATGTTGTTATACAAGTAATCCACGAAGCTTGGGAGCTGATAACATCGATTAATCAGTCCTTAACATCATTCAATCCAGCGAATCAAGGTTAGTTTTCCTAAAATCATAGTTTTGGAAAAAATTGGGGATTTTGTTGATTTCGTCCGTATTGATTCGTTATAACTTAGAATAGTGATGGATTGATGATTATTAAGTTGTTTTATATCGAATCGCTTGTTTTTCCACGGTTGGATTGCCGAGGGTTCGTCGTTTTATTGAGTTTCTAATCGACACCTTGAAACTGTTCGATAAAATGTCACAAAGGGGATTCGGGCGTTCTACGATTATTCTTCCTCGTTCGATCGTCAATTTATTCATGGTATGATTTTGGGGTCAGGTTCCTTGCGAAGAACTCGAGCCGGAACCCTTCCGTTCGCCGTTTTCCAATCGGTGGTGTTACCGTCGTTTCCGCCGGAGAGTTGTGGGCATTCGAGGTTTTCCGGTTAATCCACGTTCGTCGGAGTGTGCGGTATCAACTACCAAGGCAAGTATCTTGCCCATACACTTCGTATTTCGTAGACATAATAAATTGGTGATTGTCTATGTGGAAAATTGAATGTTATTTAACTTTCAAAAGAATCAATATATATATAAGTATATTCCCGATAAAGGTCTTCTTCAAATTAACATGAGTGTTCAAGAACGAATGTGTCATTCTGAGAATGGGTATTAGTATTGTATGTTGTGCCCGGTTTTCGTGTGGTACTGTTAGATGACTGTCGTCACGATGATGTGTGATGTTGTGTGATTTTCCATTGGGTTTTCCACTCGGGGATGTCTCAAGGAGGCTCCGAGGTCCGTGGCTTACTAGCACGGGATGCGAATCACCCTTGGGAGGATGTCGATGTGAATATTGGGGTCTTGGTCCCCGTGATTTGTGATTTGAAATTGTATTTGGAAATAACCTTGGGTTGTGTCCCAAAATGGGTTCCGGAAGGCTGTGAATTCTTTAAAATACTTTACTAGTTGTTTACCTCGTTTCATTCCTGCCTTTCATAGTTTGTAGATTATATTGTTAATCTTTCTTGTGTCCGATTGCGGAGGCCATTCTGGTGAGTACTCTGAGTATATGGTTTATAGTCCTTTGCATGGGAAGTCGGATATTACCTCTGAGTGTGAGAGTTATATTCGTTCACTCCGAGAGGGCCTGACGAGGCCGAGGAGGGTTCCGCTTATGACGGTTCCGCGAACATTTGGGTTAGCCACTCTGAGAGGGCCCGATGGGGTCGAGGAGGGATTCGCGTATTGTCGGATCCACGGTTAACCAGGAGTATTTTTAGCCTTGTGACTTGATGCATTTTTGTGATATGTCCGGAGTATCACGATGTTTTCACTTGCCATAATGCTTGGGATGTAATACATATTCATCAGAGGTGCTTGGACTAGAATGGCTTATGGATGATGTGTTGTGTGTAATTGGTCCACTGTTGTAAATTGATGTATGGCTATAGGTTTTGTGATTATTTTCCAATCAAAAACTCCCGGGATTCGGAGTTGTTTTCAAAGTGCTTACTTGTTCAAGTCTACTTTCAAGACTTGAACTATTTTAACTAAATGAAACATCTCGGGAAGTCTTTCTAAATTAATCAAGTTATTGTATTCCCAGAATATGATATGTATGGCTTGTATTTATATTTTATACTTGCACTAGCAAAACAGTGGAGTTTTGCTAACCCCCGACTATTCGGGGGGTGGATGTCTGTATTGCGTCCAAGTATTTGCAGGTTGCTGGGGAGCGAATCACAGGATCGATACGAAGGATGATGGAAGACGACGATACTAATCACATGAAGACCAATCGTTGAGTATGTTGAATAGTCTTGTTGGTTATTTCTTCGATGTATTGTTATCCCGATTTGTGGGAGCGTTATTGTATTCCAGCCCCTGCGCAGGTATGAGTTTTGGGAAAGAATCATGTATGTAATGTTGTGTGTTGTGATAAAAGACCAAATCGGTTTAATGGCCCTTTACATAGCTATGTCGGCATGTGAAGTGATGCATTGTATTGTATTTAGCCTGGTAGATCCTCGCGGAGAGGGTCTGCGGCGCTGTAATATTCCCGAGTGGTTTGAGGGTGTTACAGAATATGGTATCAGAGCTTAGGTTGCGGAAACCTAGGCATTCGGGTCCAGTCAGGTATTGTCGTGTCTTGTCCTGTCAGATTGTGTTTGTCTAAGTCGTGTCGCGACGCGTCGTCTGTGATGTCGGTCGTGATTAGTATCGAGGTGCAGCCATCATCTTCGTGCGACATGTGGATGTAAGTCTCCCTACTATATTGTACCTTGTGATATACGAGCTTGTATGATTTTGTGTTATGATGTGGAGTTTAAAGGTGATTTGTGATTATGTGGCCTATGTTGTTTGGTCCTCGTATGATGCTAGGATAAAAGTGGTACCAACGTATATGTATATATACACACATCCTGATATAAGTCGTTTTTACAAGAATAATGGCCTTCGTGTGGTTACGCAAGGAAAAATTCATCAATGCGATATTTTAAAACTTTACATGTTTTGAGGAGTCACGTATATTTTGTTTTAAAACATCCTCCAAATGGAGGAAAAAGTTTGATTTTTGTATTATGACCTCAAGGCCAAATTTTTTTAATAAGTCAAACTACCAATATTTTATTTTCATTTTGTATTATAAGTTTTCAAAACACGATTTTTGAACCCAAGTGAAGTTTACAAAATGTAGACAAGATGTGACTCTCGTTTTCAACTTATCAGTTTTATGGTTGTTAGTCGAGAAATACGTGATGATGTTCTTGTTGTTCGGGCAGTGCTGCCAGTTTTAGATTAAAACAGTGATGTGAATGCTAAGTCGTTCGGTATGAGTTAAGACAACTCTCTTTATTAATAGACGAGATTTCGATTTTGGATGATAGTTGTCCTTTGATGGTTGCTCGCGAAGTCTTGTAAGCATGTGAATCGATGGCATTTAGATTCATATGTTGTCGTTGTTCATTTGTAACTATTGGTTTTAGTAATGTCGTATATATGTTCGTAATCACGTGCTGAATTTGAGCTGTTAGCGCACGCTAAGTACAAGGCTAGCGCGCGCTAATGTGGCATGAGTAGCGCACGCTAATGTTGTTGTAATGCGCGCTAATGCAGCATGAATAGCGAACGCTAAATAATTGTTGTAGCGTGCGTTAGTTAGCTGGGACAGAGGATGTGGAACCGCATTTTTGCCATTAGGCCTAACTTTCTGCAGTCAGTCATCTGTGACTGTATTCTATGAGCGTTGTCTAGTGATGAAAACTGTTTTGTGTGAACGTGTGTTGTGACCTTTCATTCGCACTCAGTGATAATTGATTTTGTTCGGTGAGTTGATAAATTATGTCTGCTGTGTGTGTGTGTTCGAAATGTTTTCCTAAAACTTTCATAAGTTTGTGCAAGTTGCGGAAATCAATTTTTGAAACTAATTTGACGTTGAGATTAAGCCGGCGGCGTTGTATGAACTTTGGAAATTGTTTGAAATTTGCGAGCCGGCCTAGGATTCTCAAATAAAACCTCAACGGTATTGAAAGAGTTATTTTAAAATACCTTGAACATTTTGTAAAATGTTACCGTCGTTGAATTCTTGCGTAGTGTTGGGAGAATTTTCGGAAATGACTTTTAACGTACTATTGTATTTTCGAATAATTTGAGTATATGATTTTCAAAAATCTTTCACACAATTTTTTTTCAATAAACCAATACGATCTTTTATTTTCAAAAATATATAGTGAAAGATGAAAAAAATCTCACTCGATGTAAAGTTCAAACTCGGATTTGGAAATGTTAGAGTATGTAAGAATGGTTTGATGATCTTGCATGGTGAACTTGTTGTTTGTTAACGGTGATGATGATGCGTAGAGGCATGACGATTTTGATAACGCGCCATACGTAAATATTATTTTGGCAAATGATTTCAAATGAAACGGTTAGAGTATATTGTTTACAAGTTTTGATGAAACAACCCGAGGTACCAAAAGTACTTTTAAAGTTTATTTTGAATAGCATACAAATCCAAGGATTTTCAAAAGATTTCCTTTAAAAGGATACCTCGTGGGTTTTCTTTCCGAGTTGTTATTGGTTACCTTATGTGATATGTCATGCTAAGTTGGTACTTTAGCATATTGTTTTCGCGAAGTGGTGCAATCGTATTGAGTAAGAATCCGCTTAGTATGCCGAGGGACAGCGGATGCGACCGTGACCGCGGTACAGTTGGTTATGGAGATTAAATGCGGGACCAAGAGGATATGGCCGGGAAGGTTGATATTCAAGCACTTCATTTTCGTTGTTTAGGTTTCGGGAACGAAACCTCTTTTAAAGGTGATATGATGTAATACCCATATTTTTTTTTCTCGCTTCCGTTTCGTTCGACCATATTGACTCGATTTTATTCGTTGATGCTTCTGACCTTGTGTTGTTCTCACACCTTGTCATTCGAGCGAGTTCTGATATTGTTCCAAATTGATGTGTATATCGTTATGATCTTTCCAAGTTCGGATTGATTTCTTGTGAACCGTGTTCGGAATTAACACCTCGTGATTCCTACAAGTTTATTGATGTCTTGATTTGAGGTGTGAACTTCATAGTTGATCGTTGTTGTTTGATCATTGCTATTTGTTCGTCATTGTACAATCATTATTGTTTGATCTCGTAGTCGTGATTATTGAACATCTGGGCCATTTTGCGATTTCCATAAGTGTTGGGAAATTTTCTTCGTATTTGATCTTCCAAATCTGTGAGTTACTGGAATTTCATACCTTTCAGCGTTGGGATCGTGATTTGATTTTTGCATTGCTCGGCTTTATCAACCGCAACGATTCATGCTCGTTGCTTTTCGTAAGCATTCTTGCATATTGAATCGGATCATAGTGGCTTTATACTGCATGGAGTTCTGGTATGTTGTCGAGAGTCGCCTTGCTTTTGTTTTAAGTTTCGGGACGAAACTTATTTTTAGGGGGGTAGAATGTAATACCCACGATTTTTGTTCCGATTATTTTGGATTTTTCGGATATTTCCCGGTTGTCGAGTCCCGGTATTATTTTCTCGACAACTGATTTTGGCGTTTAAGACCGTAGATGATGATTGGTTATCCGATATTTTCATTTCGGATCGATGATGTTGTCCCCGAGTGTTTTGTCGTGTTCGTTCCGTGCGATTTTGGAAAATCGAGTCGTCGAATCATGGTGGTCGGGCACTGGCCGGACGGCTGGGGACGCTGGCTGGACGGCTGCAGGCACTGGCCGAGCGGATGCAGGCACTGGCCGGACGGGTATAGGCACTGGCCGTGTGGGTGCGGCAGGAACCGGCGTAGCGCACGCTACGGCTGGAAGGTAGCGCACGCTACGGCCAAGAAGCAGCGCGCGCTACGGCCGGTTGGCTGCACGTGCTAGTCGGCCGAGGCAGTGGGGACAGAAAGGTTCTGGACTCGGAGAATCGGCAGGTAGCGCACGCTACTGTCGGACACTGCGCACGCTACGGCCGGGAGGTAGCGCACGCTACGGCCGGAAGGCTGCGCACGCTACCTGGCCGAGCCAGGAAGTCTCTGGATTGTGGCCTGGGACGACAGAGCACGTGTTCAGCGCATGATGGCGGGCCCGGCCGAACATTCTCGACCATGACCGCCCACTAGCGCACGCTAGCTCGGCAGTCTAGCGCACGCTAGGCTGCACCAGTATAAATATGACCGAGCAGTCTTGTTTGCACTCATTTTTCATTTCCTTCGTTTCGTGTACGCGGCTGGAGTCTTGGAGGTGACGAAGGCATGTTGTTATACAAGTAATCCACGAAGTTTGGGAGCTGATAACATCGATTAA
The DNA here is from genome assembly GCA_033398695.1 of Orobanche coerulescens. Classification (NCBI taxonomy): domain Eukaryota; kingdom Viridiplantae; phylum Streptophyta; class Magnoliopsida; order Lamiales; family Orobanchaceae; genus Orobanche; species Orobanche coerulescens. Next base: position 64,164,516 of record CM065810.1, on the reverse strand, counting down.
TCACTCCTTAACATCCCTCAATCCAGCGAATCAAGGTTAGATTTCCTAAAATCATAGTTTTGGGAAAAATTGGGGATTTTGTTGATTTCGTCCGTATTGATTCGTTATAACTTAGAATAGTGATGGATTGATGATTATTAAGTTGTTTTATATCGAATCCCTTGTTTTTCCACGGTTGGATTGCCGAGGATTCGTCGTTTTATTGAGTTTCTAATCGTCACCTTGAAAGTGTTCGATAAAATGTCACAAAGCGGATTCGGGCGTTCTACGATTATTCTTCCTCGTTCGATCGTCAATTTATTCATGGTATGATGTTGGGGTCAGGTTCCTTGCGAAGAACTCGAGCCGGAACCCTTCCATTCGCTGTTTTCCGATCGGTGGTGTTACCGTCGTTTTCGCCGGAGAGTTGTGGGCATTCGAGGTTTTCCGGTTAATCCACGTTTGTCAGAGTGTGCGGTATCAACTACCGAGGCAAGTATCTTGCCCATACACTTCGTATTTCGTAGACATAATAAATTGGTGATTGTCTATGTGGAAAATTGAATGTTATTTAGCTTTCAAAAGAATCAATATATATATATATAAGTATATTCCCGATAAAGGTCTTCTTCAAATTAACTTGAGTGTTCAAGAACGAATGTGTCATTCTGAGAATGGGTATTAGTATTGTATGTTGTGCCCGGTTTTTGTGTGGTACTGTTAGACGACTGTCGTCACGATGATGTGTGATGTTGTGTGATTTTCCATTGGGTTTTTCACTCGGGGATGTCTCAAGGAGGCTCCGAGGTCCGTGGCTTACTAGCACCGGATGCGAATAACCCTTGGGAGGATGTCGATGTGAATATTGGGGTCTTGGTCCCCGTGATTTGTGATTTGAAATTGTATTTGGAAATAACCTTGGGTTGTGTCCCAAAATGGGTTCCGGAAGGCTGTGAATTCTTTAAAATACTTTACTAGTTGTTTACCTCGTTTCATTCCTGCCTTTCATAGTTTGTAGATTATATTGTTAATCTTGCTTGTGTTCGATTGCGGAGGCCATTCTGGTGAGTACTCTGAGTATATGGTTTATACTCCTTTGCATGGGAAGTCGGATATTACCTCTGAGTGTGAGAGTTATATTCGTTCACTCCGAGAGGGCCTGACGGGGCCGAGGAGGGTTCCGCTTATGGCGGTTCCGCGAACATTTGGGTTAGCCACTCCGTGAGGGCCCGACGGGGTCGAGGATGGATTCGCGTATTGTCGGATCCACGGTTAACCAGGAGTATTTTTAGCCTTGTGACTTGATGCATTTTTGTGATATGTCCGGAGTATCACGATGTTTTGACTTGCCATAATGCTTGGGATGTAATACATATTCATCAGAGGTGCTTGGACTAGAATGGCTTATGGATGATGTGTTGTGTGTAATTGGTCCACTGTTGTAAATTGATGTATGGCTATAGGTTTTGTGATTATTTTCGGAGTTGTTTTCAAAGTGCTTACTTGTTCAATTCTACTTTCAAGACTTGAACTATTTTAACTAAATGAAACATCTCGGGAAGTCTTTCTAAATTAATCAAGTTATTGTATTCCCAGAATATGATATGTATGGATTGTATTTATATTTTATACTTGCACTAGCAAAACAGTGGAGTTTTGCTAACCCCCGAGTATTCGGGGGGTGGATGTCTGTATTGCGTCCAGGTATTTGCAGGTTGCTGGGTGTAATATTCGCAATTTCGGATTTCCGGTAATCCTCTTTTTTGGACGGAAGTCTGTTTTGACGACTCTCCCATGACCGTTTCGTCATTCTGAGAATGATTAATTCTACACTTTTTGACATCCGAGTTCATTTCGGTGCCGTTTTATTGAGTTCCGTGCTTTTTAGCGACTTTTCCGCACTTGAGTTCGATTCTTGCGAATCTCGTTCAAAACTGCTATTTCGAGTTTCCCGTAAGTCCGTTTAACTTTGTTAGATGTGTTGTGAGCTTCGGATTGGTGTTTCGATCGTGTATCATGTATTTCGGACGTTTTGGGCCATTTTCGTAATTTCCCAAAGTTTGGGGTAATTACTTTCCGTTGTCGAATTTTAAGCCTTCGGGTGGTCGGAATCGTGTGTTCTCTTAGTGCTCGAATTCGTCTTTGCGAGTACTTCGTAACCGTATCTTCGATTCGTATTCAGGTTCGGGTTTCGGGGTCGTTCGGGCCGTCGGAGTTGGCCCCGGCCGAGTCATGGCCGGCCTGGGCTCAGCCGCAGATCGGCCGAGTTACGGCCGGTAGTGATCGGCAGTTACGTACGTAAGTCCGGTTACATACGTAAGGCCCTGGCCGGTAACGTACGTAACGTTTCTGGCATTTCTAGGCAGTGAGTCGGCCATGGCCGGTTACGTACGTAAGCCATGGTCGGTTACGTACGTAAGGCGGCCGGCAGGCAGCCTATTTAAGGCCCTGCAGTCGGATTTTACACTCATTTTCTCATTCTCTTCCTTCTCTTCCGCGGCTGGAGGTGTGGGAATCATGGAAAGATGTTGTTGGTCAATAAATCCATGAAGTCTTGGAGTTCATATCATCAATCATCCATCCTATAAAATCCATTGATCGAGCGAATCAGGCCAGTTTTCTAGAAATCTAACTTTGGGGATTTTGGGTATTTTGTTCGATTTCGTTCGTTTAATCCGATTTAACTTAGGATTGTGATGGATTGATGATTATTTAGATGTATTGTATCATTTCCCTTGTTATTCCATGGTTGGATCGTATCGATTCGTTGTGTTGGTCGAGTTCTTGATCGACGCCTTGAAGGCGTCCGGTAAAATGTCATAGAGGGGTTTTCGGGCGTTCTTCGATTATTCTTCCTCGTATGATCGATGATTTATTGATTATATGTTGTTAGGGTCGAATTATAGTGAAGAACTCGAGTCGGAACCCTTCCGTTCGTTGTCTTCTTCGGGGTCCGAGCTTCCCGGTCGAACCGTGTTCATCGGAGCATTTGGTAGCGGTTATTAAGGCAAGTATCTTACTATACGACTTGTATCTTGTGACTAGTAATCACGTATGAGATCTATGATGATTTTGCTTGCCTTCGTAAACATGTTCCATTTGAATTGTTTGTGTTTTTCCGAAATTTGAAGGCTTTGTGATAATAGTGTTATATTGGTATATGCGTTAGTTGCTGTGCAATGTACTACGTACCGAATGTGTGTTATGTTGGTTGTACGTCGTTGATTGATGATAGTTGTTGAGATTGGGTTATGTGCGTGTGACGTACGATTTTGTGGTGATCAACGTGATTGACTAACTGTGCTCATTGTTGTATGTAATGTGAATGTGAATGTGATACGTTGGAATGCTAAGTTCACTCGTGCGGGTTCGACGGGGCCTACGAGGATTCATGGCATAGGTCCATGGGATCAGAACTTAGTGTGTGGTGCTGAGGTCCAATCGTGCGGGTCTGACGAGGCCTACGATGATTCATGGCACAGGTCCATTGAATCAGGACACAGTACGTCCAACCGTGCGGGTTCGACGGAACCTACGGTGACACGTGACACAGGTTCACAGGGTCAGGACTGATTGTTGTGATTGTTGTGTTTGCTCAATCCGTGTGGGTTGTTGAACCTACGAAGACTCGTGGCAAGCGATCACGGAGTCATGAGCATGATTGATTGTTGTGATTGTTGTGTTTGCTCAATCCGTGTGGGTTGTTGAACCTACGGAGACTCGTGGCAAGCGATCACGGAGTCATGAGCATGATTGATTGTTGTGATTGTTGTGATTGGTTAAGTCCGTGCGGGTTGTTGAACCTACGGAGACACGTGACAGGGGATCATGGTGTCACGAATCATGTTTTGTAAATCAAACATTTGTAAGAAAGTTTTAAGAAAGGAATGTTGGGCCGAGCCCCATGAGATTTATGGAAATATTTTCGTACTGTAAAGTGTTGAAATACAATTTTGAGATTTGGGTTAAGACCCTAAGATTTTCGAAAGGTTTCGAAATTCTAAAAATTCCCGAGGTGATAATCTTATTTTCGTATGCTTCATAGCTTATATTTCCTTGTGAAAACCTCCCGGGGATATTTTGATACTTGATTGTTATATTTGATTCACGATTATTACTTGCTTGTTATATTTCGTATGATTTGATACTTGCACTAGTAAAACAGTAGAGCTTTACTAAACCCCGATTAATCGGGGGGTGGATGTCTGTTTTGCGTCCAGGTACATGCAGATTCGGGGGAGCAGTCACAGGATTGGCACAAGAGGATGACGAGCTGCGATACTAATCATGAGTTGATAGTTGTTTGATTTTTATTGTGTTGTCAGAGTTGATTTCAGTCTTCCACTGTATTGTATTTCGACCCCTGTGTGGGTAATGTCGTTTAAGTCAGTTTTGTTGATTGGGGTTGTGTGACCTCATCGGTTTGTGTATTAACGTGTAAGTGACCATAACGGTCTGTATTCTTTTATTGTTTGACCCTGGTCGGGCAAGCATTTGGTTGTTTATGGATGTTTAGCCTGGTAGATCCTTGTGGAAAGGGGTCTACGGCGTGTAATATTCCCATATGGTTTTGGGGGTGTTACATTTATGGTATCGGAGCTTAGGTTGCGGAAACCTAGGCCGTCGGGTCGAGTCAAGTTGTGATTTGTCAAGTAATGTGTTGTCTTGTCATTCGAGTCGTCAGTGACAAATTGAGTTGTGCGTAGTCACAACGTGTCGGTTATGTTGTCGGACGAGATTAGTATCGTGGGCGACTGTCACCTCCGTGCGACCTGTGGATGTAAGTCTCCTCCTTTATGCGTAATACCTGTGTATCTCGATTTTATCTTAGTGAGTTAATTGCGGTGCATGATTTTGTTTACACAGCATTGTGTGATGTAGTTATGTTTAATACTTGTGGTACATGGTATGAGTATAGCTGAGCGTATTGTTGTTTTACTTTTGAACCACCGTGTGGGGTGGTATGGTGTGAAAGTTGTAAACCTTGATGGGTTCTGTGAAGATATCAACGGTAGAGTTTGTGAGAAACCCCGATGAATGATCTTTCTATGCGTTTAAACTTGATACCACGAGATGCATTTGATTGAATTGGCGACCGTGGTTGCCATTTGAGTATGTGGTTTTAAATTCGACTGTTTTTGGAATGTTGTAGTTTTTGCCCGTTATGGATAAGTTTAAGAATATTTTCTGAAGGACTTTACAATTTGAGAATTTTTGTATAAATCGATTTTTGGAAAATATTTTGGTAGTGCAGTCAAACCACGGTTTACATGGATTTTTAAAATTTGTAAATTTTGACAAATGTTTCAAATGACACCATCAGACGGTATTTGAAAAATGTGTTTTGAAGTACTTCGGACATTAGCATTAGAGATCCTAGGACGTCTTGATGACGCCAAAAAGGGGGAAGAAGCAAGAGAAGCTGCAAGAAGAATCAGGTTACAGCATGAAAGGGAATTTGAGTCCGCTCAAGACAGCATTACGGCTGAATTAAACAAGATAGCCCCTCCCTCTCAGAGTTTTAAGATTTCAGGATCCCGACCTGAATTTCATGATCCAAATGTATCGTGGCAAAACCTAATCCAAAGACCTTCTGAGATTCGTCTGCTGACCAACCGCCATCCTACTGCCGATGAGGTGAAGCAATGGAGGAAGAACGAACTAATATGATACTTTGTTAAACTCATCAGGGAATCTGCCATCTTCAAGAGCTATAAAACTTTAGCGGAGGCCGCAGACAAATTTACGAAGATGCTAGAAGACGTAAACTCCCTCTGCAAATCGAGATGAAATCCAAACACAAAAGAGGAGATCGGATCACCCATCCAGAAGACTGTATTCTTGCCTTTGACAGATCCTATGAAGGAAGAGCTATATACCAGGATCGAGGCAATGATTCCCTACAGAACTGGTGGCGTGGTACCGAGAATGATCCAGGGAGAAAGCCTTGGAGGCATGCGGACTACAGATATGAGCTGAAATCCTTGTATATTATTTTTGTTTTGTAATTTCTATTGGAAACAGCAAACCATGTACTTAATTTATTTTGAATATAAATAAAAGTGTTTGTTTGTCTTGAAAGATTACAACTCGTAATCTACTGTGTTGATGTATGATTACTTAAATTGTTTGATAACAATCTCAAGTATAGAAACTTGATTGAAAATTAAGCTGTAAGAACTAGTCTACGAACAGTTCATGATTTCAGTTGTAAGCTTAGAAAACATTGTAAGATTGTGCCTGCGCGCCAATCATAATCTTAAGTTGTAAAAATCTTTAGTTGTATCAAACTAGCCTGCGAGCAGTTCATCAAATAGACTAAGTTGCTGAAAGACAGACCATTTGACGAAAGACCAAGAAATCTGCCAGAAGTCATCAAAGAAGATTACTTCATAAAGAAGGTTTTGGCATCATCAAGAAGACTTGAATGTTAGAAAGTTAAAATCTTGGCAAATTGTCAAAAAGGGGGAAATTATTGGGAAAACAAGAACCCTGTATCGAAACAGCCGCGATATTCAATCCCTGTATTGAATAGTATTTGATAAAGAGGTTTTGACATATATGCCAATCCGCATACAGTAAAGGAAACTGTATCGAAGTATTGAGGCATCAACCTGTATCGAAGACCTGTCTCGAATCCAGCATATAGTGGAACCCTTCAGTACAGCAAATAAGTCTTACAAAGACCAAATATGGAAACTGTCTCGAAACACCAATACAGTTATCTTCCATACAGCTCTCAACCGGACAAGAAGGAATCTTCAGAAGTCAAGTCCCGTTGAATAAAGAAGTATTTAAATACTCAAGGATAAAGTATTTAAATGCTGTCAGTCAACAGATCTTCAAATCCCGCTAAATCCGGATCGTGCTTTTAATCCCGTTGGAACGGAATCTTGCTCAAACGGATACATCTCAACGGATATATATTTCAGAGACTATATATATCTCATGAAGGCATTGAAGATCAGTTAACGAAACCAAATTATTTAAAGCTATCAATTTATCATCAGAGCAAAATATATCTTCAAGCTTACTGCAACTCAGATAAAAGAGATATACAGTGCTCATCCTCTTGAACAACACTTCATCAGCTGAGAGCTCTTAAAGTCAAAGTTGTTGTTTATCCTCTGTTCTATACTTTGAACAAACCCAGATCAGTCCTGTGTGGACTGAGTAATTTGTGCTTCTCTGGAAATGTGTGTGAAGGAATTGCATCGAAGAAGACGAAGCTTCAGAACTGTGTGTGAAGAAGCAAGTCAAAGCATTAGCTCAAAACCAATCTGTGTGAACGGTTGAAGCTAAGACCTTTATATCAATCTGTGTGAACGATATATTGATTGTGTGTTGTTATAATTACGTAGTTGTGTACGTAGTAATTACAATAAACTTTTTACTCCTGTGTGGAGGACCAGTGGACGTAGAGGGGTTTACCTCGAACCACTTTAAATACTGTGTTATTTACCTTCAGTTTTTACTATGTTAAGTACTGTGATTATTTAAGTATACTTTGCATATCAAGTTGCTGTATCCACAGCAACTTACTGTATCTAAGACTTCCGCTACGCACTCAGATTTAAAATCAGTACAGTTTGTTGTTTAAATTACTTCCCAAACTGTATCCAGTATACTTAGTGGCCAACATGTACGCTAAGTATGTGCCATTTCGTACGCTAAAGGTTATACCTTACGTACGTAACATGGTTTCGGTCTTCGGATAAGGAATCTTCGCCGGATGATACATCGTCAGACTAACTTTCGGCATGATAGCGACAGGCAAGTCAACGGGTGTTACGTACGTTAGCCGTCTTTCGTTACGTACGTAACGATGTGTGTAAAATAGTCCAGCAAATTCTGAGTCTTTACTTACGTATGTTAAGCTCTCAATGATAACGTACGTAACATGGCTTACGTACGTAAAGCTTCAGGCCTAACGTACGTAAAGCCATTCCGGATTTATATAAGGACACCCTCCCTTTCATTTCTTCCGACCCATAACTCACTCTTTGTTCTTCATACTATCCTCAACTCTCTCTAAGTCGGTTTTTAGCCTCCCTAATCAAGTGTTATCCTGTTGGAGTAAGTTGATCAATCTCCGAAGGAGGTTTTGAAGGTGCTACCCTTTCGTTCTTCGTCGTCCTTCGCCGTTATTCATTCTCTTTTGTCATCTGAGGTAAGTATATCAAATCTTGAACTCATTTTAGTGTTGTTATACGAGCTATACTAAATTTCGAATGCTTTGGGTAGTTTAGAACTTTCGACGATGATCGGAATAGTGAAAACTATCACAATTATTAATTGATACCTAACTTATTAAGTGACTAGAATGAGTAGTGGTAGTACTTGTAATTGAATGGGAACTCATAACCGAATTGTTAATCACCAACACCTTACAATCATCTTGTTGTAGATTTCAATTATAATCCGATTACCATATCATAAGAACGTTAATAATCCTTTGATGAACTAACTAATGACGATCAAATCGGATAAGTAATCAAACATGTTAAGTTCGGGGAATTAGTGCTTAATCATTCCATTTTAGTAATTTAAACTAAAATTAGTGATGTAATTACAATGGCTTGGAACCATAATCACGACATAGAGATGTTGTATTAGAACATTAATCAACGAGATGATAAATTGTAAAATGGCAAACCGAGGAAACTAGTAAAACGCATTATGGTCACAAATAGAGAATTCCGATTTTGACAACACGAACAATCAAGTTTAGGATTCTTACGGGATGGGGAGGATTGTCATTAATCATCATTATTACTATAAAATGTTAATCGACAAACATGTAATAGGTTGGGCTTTCGGGTGTGCTCATTCGAGCCGTCGTGTTATCAAGGAAGTAACTCTCATCGGATTTGAGGCAAGTGAATCTTGCTCGGACCTTACGTATTAATATTTCAGAATTTTGCATGTATTACTGTCTATGGTAAGGTTCTCGTCTTATATGTCATGTCCGGAGTATTCATGTGTAGATACTTCCGTGACCCTTAGTTGCGGCCTTGGGAGTTTATATGTTGATATATATTGCGGAACTGTGTTGAGGGATAAAACCTTAATAGTACCCACGTCCGGAGTATTCCTGTGTAGATACTTCCGTGACCCTTGGTTGCGACCTTGGGAGTTTATGTGCTGATAAAAGGAATGACGTTAAATTGAATATTCAGTGATGACCTTGTTTCTGAATTCATTTGATTCTATCATTGAAGTTTGTTCGAAATGTCTGACCTGGTTTGGCTGACACGATACGTCGTGTCAGGCAAATTTGTTGAATATGTGCAGGATATTCCCGAAGGTTCCGGTCAGGTCTGAGCAGTGTTGGAAAGGAGGCTTGTTATTTCTTAAACTAAATTTGAATAATCCACGTTGTGTAATAACCGTGTGAACGGACTCTGTCACCTTTTATATTTCGGATGTATGAACGCTTTCATTTGAACATTTCCGCAAACTACTTGTTAAATAAGTTGTTTTTGAAACCCCTTTTAAAACTCGCCTTGTGGGTCCCACCCGGGATTCATGGCACTGTGACGTCCTGCTTAATTTGGGGCGTTACAGAAAATGGTATAGGAGCCAAAAACTCACGTGTAAAGTGTATCAAAATATTTTCTTTGAAAACGTTTTGCCTTCAAAAGTCCAACACTCCTGGCGACCGTAACTCATCGAGGAATGTCGAGGTAAAGTACACTTAAACTCCTGAAAATCAGGTATAATATTTGAATTCAGTAAAAACTCAGAGACTGTTGTACTAAACTAACCTTTTAGATCGAGCGATCATCACTAATGGCACGTCGTGGAGCTAGAACGAATGTAAACGCTGTACAGGGTTCCGCTATGAATCAACAGGAAGACAGGAATACTGGTGAAACTAACCCAGCCGGGAATCAGCCACCGCCCGTTAATCAGAACGAACAGGAGACGGAAAATAAGAACAACGGGGGATTTGATCCGGTCTTTGTCCAGACCCTCACACAGGCCATTGCTATGGGAATCGATCAGGTCAACCGGGCAGAACGCGTACCGGTCATTGACATAGAAGAGAATGCTGGGAAGGACCGTTGGCTGGGAGAAATGCTGAAGGCCAGACCGCCATTATTCGATGGATCAGGGGATAAGCACGTGGATGATTGGATCTCCGAGATGGAGACTGCCTTCGAGGTGATTGGTTGCCCAGGGAACCGAAAGGTACCGCTCGGAATCAACCAGCTCCGCGACACCGCTGCTTGATGGTGGATGACCTATAAGCCGGAGGACAGAGTAGTAGTATGGACCGAGTTTTCCAAACTATTGAGAGATGAGTACTGCCCCCGATCAGCACAGACTGCTCGAGCGTGGAGTTTCTTCAGTGCAGGACCTCAGGACTTACCAGTACCCGAAATCATTCGAGCTTACAGGATCGAGCTAAGCTATGTCGCACAGATGGTCACATCGGAAGATCAACGAATTTGCCATCTTGCTAAACGATTGCCGGAAGATGTCCAACGTTACGCGGCCGGGTTTCACTGCACCACACTGAGGGCATATGAGGACGTGGTCACAGCATACGCCGGTACGATTGTCAGTTCGGATGTCTTGCATAACCAGAAGAAGCAAAAGACATCTAATCAGTCTGGAAGCTCTAGCAGAATGAACTCGGGAATTGGGTTCTCCTCTAAATCAGCAACTTCGTCCCAACAGAAAGGAGCATCTGACGGGCCCTCTCGCCGGAGCTGTTTTAATTGTGGCATAGCGGGGCATACCATGAGTCAGTGTCGTAAGGCGTCTACAAAGTGTTTTTCATGTGGAAAGGGTGGGCACATGTCTCGCTACTGTTCACGGATCAAAACTGCACAAATTTCAGTCCCTCAAAGTCAGCAAGGCTCGGTTCAGACATCCACAGCATCCTCCATGTCCGACTATCGATCCCCACCGTACCAAACACCTCCTTATGGTGCTGGAAGAGGACGTGGCCGTAGGGGAGGCACTGCACCCTCCTCGGGGACACTGCCATCCCACGTGTTCGAACTAAGGGCCACTGATAACCAGACTGCTCCTGCTGTCTCAGGTACACTTCTTATTAATTCCCAGCCTGTTCATGTACTGTTTGATACTGGAGCGTCCCATTCGTTCATATCCGTGGAATGTGTTAACCGTTTAAATCTTCCTTATGTACCTTGTGAATCTTTTACTGTTAAGCTACCCGAGGGTAGCAGGGTGGGGGGTAATTTGGTAGTTCGAAACTGCCCAATGCGCGTCGATAGTCAGGGCTGGACAGCAAATCTCATGGTTTTTCCACTTAAGAACGAAGACGTTATTTTGGGTATGGACTGGATGACAATGAATAGGACGGTACTAGACACTTATCACCTGACAGTTTCCATTACAACTCCTGACGGTGTTACTCACATAATCAGAGGCCGGGTGTAATACCCGCATTTTCTTTTCCTTTTATTTTCATTTTCGGTGTATTTCTCGATTGTAGCGACCCTCATGTATCTTTCAGGGTATCTTTCCCGTCATCTATTGATCTGAGACTCGTTATTGTTGTGCGGAACCGCTGTTTCGGGGTTGCCGCGGATCCATTCTATGTTTTGATGCGCTTTGAGGTGTTCCGTTTGATGTTTCGTTCATATTCTGGTGTTGTGAACCGTTTATATTTCGTAACCTAGCGCACGCTATCTTTTATGCATAGCGCGCGCTAGGGGTCCCTTAGTAGCGCACGCTACGTCTGATTCGTAGCGCGCGCTAGAGAGCAAGCCCTGGGAGTGGCAGTGCTATTTTTCCAGCCTTCTGGACTGGCATATTAGCGTACGCTACGCAGACTAACGCATGCTAATGTCGGGAGGCTAACGCACGCTGGTGATACCCGGTAGCGTGCGCTAGCGTGGGTGTCCAGTACTGGACAGTTTACTACTGAACTCGGTCAGGTGCCAGTTAGCGCACGCTACGCTTGTATGGTAGCACACGCTAACGGGTCAGGTGAGTTTTGGGCAGTTAGCTTCTGGACTCGGATGATGTCCAGGTAGCGCACGCTATTGGTCGATAGCGCGTGCCACCGTGTGGTTATTAGCGCACGCTACGTTTCGAGTAGCGCACGCTAACGGCCAGAAATCTGGCTACTGGACTGGGACGCTAACTGTTTGGCCTGTAATTTTATTCCGTTAGCGCACGCTAACCTTGAGGATTAGCGCGCGCTAACACTCCCTGGCTATATAAACCAGGGAGTTGACTAGAAGAACATATTATTTTCATTTTCTTCTCCTCCCCTCGACGCAGAGCTTCTCCAGGCGATTTCCGAGCGATCCCTTCCTCCGATTATTTCAGGCATCCTCCACCTTGAGTTTTTGAAGTAGATTATCGACACCTACTTGTGTTCTTCATCCTCAATCCAAGGTAAATCTCTTAGAACCCTACTTTTGGGCGATTTGGGGGTTTTGGGATTTTCTTACGATCCGTTCCGTTTTGTTGATGGATTCATGATGAATATGATTAATCTTGTTGGTATTCTTAGTTTCCCTACAAATTCATGGTATATTTCGTAGTTTTTGCGAAATCGAGAGGGTTTGGTTGTGGTCCACCCTCGCTGTTGTTATATACGGATATACATGAATCGTAGGCGGGTTTTCGGGTGTATTCCATTTCTGTATTCGTCTAGAATTGGTTATGATTGTCTTATTCGAATCGTTAGGATCATTTCCGCCGGTTCCTCGCGGTCGTGTTCGATTCTTCCTTTCCGTTCGTATCACCGTCTATTAACCGAGGCAAGTATCCTTATGAACTTACAATCTTGACATAGTAGTATTGTATGAGAAATGGTGTGTGTGTGTGTGTATGCTCACTACGGGTTAGATCCGACGGGGTCTCGGTAGGGGTCCACAGAGACGTGGAGCGACGAGCTTGCTTTTAACCACTACGGGTTAGATCCGACGGGGTCTCGGTAGGGGTCCACAGAGACGTGGATCGACGGTTAATTGTGGTGCATTTTACAAATGTGATTCGTTTATGGCATTTCCGGAAATGAATGTTTTGGAACTATGTTTTCGTGATATCGTGCATTGACTATATGTGTAAGATGTAAGTTGTTCATTTGGTTACTTGTACTAGCGTAATTGCTAACCCCTCTGGGGACCCGTTTTGGGGAAATTCGTTTTATGAATTTCAGGCCAGGTTCATCGAGACGAACGGGCGCTGGACCAGTATGCGGATGATGGCCGTGTGTGATGATTGTGCACGAGTGATGTCTTAGTGTCTTCTATCTTTTTATCTTTTGTGGTTTTGTTTGAACTAATAGAAGTACTCGAGTACTTAAGAATTTTTACTCATCTGGATTGTATTGTTGTTTATCATGTTTGTGTCGAATTATGGTGTTATGTTGACCGGTTGAACCGGGTGGATTATTTTGTTGGGCGTCTTTATGACGAGGTGTTATTATGTTGTTCTGTGAGTCGATGAGTATGATGTTTGTTCAGCCTGGTGGGTCCCATATAGGGATTCACGGCGCTGTAATATACCTCGAATATCTTGGGGGTGTTACAGAAAACGGTATCAGAGCTCTAGGTTATGGATACCTAGGCTTGTCGGTTTATTGGGTCTTGTTGTGTTTTGTTTTGCACATCATCATCACGCTGCCATGATTCCGGTACTACCAGTGTCCGTAAGTTTCCCTTCCTCTGTTCCTTATTCCCTTGTATCGTACCTTTGATTCTCGATTTGTGATTGTTCTTTTCTTGTACTTACCATCGTATGGCTTTTGCTACTTATTTAACTCCAGTATGAATGCTAGAAGAGTTCGTGGTCGCGGTCGTGGTCGTGGACGCGGCCGAGGACGTGGGGCAGCCGGTGGGGCGGCCACATCGCAGTCTTTGGGAGCCGGCAGTACCGGCGACCGTCATAGTCATGCTTCTTCTCAGGAGCGTGCCGACCTTGGTATTGCGGCCGTTATGCAGCAAATGGTGAACCAAATGGCGGCGATAGCTCAAGCGGTTCAGAATCCGGATCAGGCCCATGCTAATCTGGGCGGAGCGGACCGTTGGCTCCAAGATGTCATCAAGATGCATCCTCCTCAATTTTCGGGAGCTTCAGACCCGATTGGCTGGGAAGGGTGGATCAAGGAAATATCTAAGGTTTTCACTGCTACCAATTGTCCCGAGGACCGTAAGGTCCCTATTGCCCAATACTTTCTCACTAGGGACGCTACGGACTGGTGGGAGGCCGTTGGGCCCAAAGATCATGCTGCTTCGTGGGCCGAGTTTCAAGAATTGATGGAGACTGAATATTGCCCTTGGCCGGTCAGACAGGCTCGGGGACATGCTTTCTATGATGCTCAACCACGGGATATCCCCGTATCTCGAGCTATTGACGATTTTAACAAGGAGTTGGGTTATGTGAAGACCCAAGTTGTCGAGGAGAGCGACAAAATTTTCCATCTCTCCAGACGGATGAAGTTGTCGATTCGGGACTATATATCGGGGCTCGTATGTATTACCTTGAAAGATTACCAGAGTAGGGCCCTTGCTTACGATATGTCGGTGACGGCTAGCGAGGCGGCCCGCGAGAGCAAGAAACATAAGTCCGCTGGGAATTTTTCGGGCCACAAGGGAGGGGGTCAACAGAAATCTCATTCTGCTAACTTCCCCGCCGTCGGTGGTCCAGCTCGTTCTGCTGGGGGTCCTCGTGGAACTACCAGTGCTCCTTTCCGTGACGTGAAGTGTTTCAATTGTGGCCAGCCGGGCCACAAGGCTGCTTTCTGTGCTGAGAGGGAGAGAATTCTTGGTGCCCGGGCTTCCGTTCCAGCGCCTAGGGAACCAAGCGTGAATCAAGGATCGTTTGCTTCTCAGTCCCCACCGAGTGCCAGTCGAGGGAGAGGTCGGGGTCAGACCGTCAAAGGGGGAGCTTCTAGTGTCGGCTCCGCCCATCCGCGGGTTTATGATATGCGGAAAGCCGATGACCCAGCAGCTACTGTGGCGACAGGTACCGTTCATATTATTTCTCATCCTGTCAGTGTGCTTTTCGATTCCGGTGCTACACATTCGTTCATATCTTTGGATTGTGTGCACCGTTTGAGTCTCGACTGTTTGATGCCTTGTGAACCCTTCATCGTTAAGCTTCCTAGCGGTGATAGGATCGTTGGTGATCAGGAGGTTCGAGACTGTTCTGTGCTTATTTGTGAGAGGACTTGGCCCTCTAATCTTATTGTTGTGGGTATCGAGGGTGAGGATTTGATTATTGGGGATGATTGGCTCGAGCGGCATGGTGCGATCATGAACTACCGCACGAGAATCATCACTATGTTAGCTGAGGACGGCACCGAGCACTCTTTCGCGGGGCGAAAGAGGGGAAACCAGAAGTTCGTTATTAACGCCTTGAAGGCGATGAGACTCCTGCGAAAGGGGTGTACTGGCTATTGGTGCTACGTCTTGAAGGCGGAGAGTGGTGGAGTCGAGCTTTCGTCGATTCCAATCGTTAGTGAGTTTCCTGATGTATTTCCTGACGAGTTACCGGGATTGCCACCGGATCGTGAGGTCGAGTTTGCTATAGAGTTAGAGCCGGGCGCGGCTCCTATTTCGAAGGCGCCCTATCGCATGGCACCTTTAGAGATGTCCGAATTGAAGAAGCAGTTGAGTGAACTTCTTGAGTCGGGGTATGTTCGACCGAGCGCCTCGCCTTGGGGCGCACCGGTCCTGTTTGTGCGGAAGAAGGATGGTTCACTACGTTTGTGTATGGACTATCGCGAACTAAACAAGGTGACCATCAAAAACAAGTATCCCTTGCCGAGAATTGATGACTTGTTCGACCAGTTGCAGGGAGCTTCGGTATTCTCGAAGATTGATTTGAAATCGGGGTACTATCAGCTCCGGGTGAGAGAATCCGATGTGCCGAAAACAGCATTTAGGACGAGATACGGACATTATGAGTTCGTAGTTATGCCTTTCGGGTTAACTAATGCGCCAGCGGTGTTCATACAGTTGATGAACAAAGTCTTTATCGAGTATTTGGATAAGTGTGTTGTCGTCTTCATTGGCGATATTCTTATTTATTCGAGGAGCGAGGAGGAGTATGCCCATCATTTGCGAGTAGTGTTAGACATTTTGAGGACCGAGCAACTCTATGCAATGTTCTCGAAATGTGAGTTCTGGCTGAAGGAAGTGATGTTTTTAGGTCACGTGATTTCAGCCGAGGGGGTTCGTGTGGACCCGCAGAAGGTCGATGCAGTGTTGGAATGGGCACCGCCCAAGAATGTGAGGGAACTCCGTAGTTTCTTGGGTTTGGCTGGCTACTATCGTAGGTTCGTCGAGGGTTTCTCGAAACTAGCTCGGCCACTTACGCAGCTGCTCCAGAAATCCGAGAAGTTCGTCTGGAATGACGAGAGGCAGTCGAGTTTTGAGGAGCTGAAGAAGCGTTTGACTTCAGCCCCGGTTTTGGCGTTGCCATGTGGCAACGAGGGTTTTGCCGTTTATAGCGATGCTTCAGGTCAGGGCCTTGGGTGCGTATTGATGCAGCACGGCAAGACCATTGCCTATGCATCGAGACAGTTGAGGCCGTATGAGCTGAACTACCCTACTCATGATTTGGAGTTAGCGGCAGTCGTTTTTGCGCTAAAGATTTGGCGTGACTATCTTTTCGGCTCTGCATGTCAGATTTTTACCGATCATAGAAGTCTGAAATAGATATTTACCCAGCGGGAGTTGAATATGAGGCAGAGGAGGTGGTTAGAGCTAATTAAGGATTATGACCTCAAAATCTTTTATCATTCGGGCAAAGCGAACGTCGTAGCCGACGCCTTGAGTCGGAAACCAGTTGCGTTACGAATGCTTGAGATCCTTACGTCTCAGTCTGAGCTTCGGCGGGCTTTGATCGAGTTAGATGTTGAAGTTTTGTTGCCTGGAGCCATCGGGCAACTTCGTGCTTTAGAGATTTCGTCGTCTTTGATCGATGAAATTAAGCTGAAGCAGTTAGAGGATCCGATGATTACTCAAATACGAGAGAACGTTCTTAAAGGAAAGTCTCCCGGGTTTGTGATTCACGAGGATGGTGTTTTGAGATTCCAGAGTCGGCTTTGTGTGTCGAACGACTCGGAGTTGAGGCAGAGTATTTTGTGGGAGGCCCATGCTACACCTTATTCCGTTCATCCTGGTTCGAGTAAGATGTACAAGGACCTGAGAAGAAATTTTTGGTGGAATGATATGAAGGAAGAGGTTGCACAGTTTGTAGCGAGATGTTTGACTTGTCAGCAGGTCAAAATCGAGCATCAGCGACCAGCTGGATTATTGCAGTCACTTCCCGTTCCGGAATGGAAATGGGAAGATATATCGATGGATTTCATTACGAGTTTGCCGAGATCGAGGTCGGGCATGAATATGGTATGGCTGATTGTTGATCGCCTGACCAAGTCGGCACATTTTCTGGGCATCAAGGATACTTGGGGCCCGGAGAAGTTAGCTCGTGTGTTTATCGCACAGATTGTGAGACTTCACGGTACTCCGAAGTCTATTGTTTCGGATCGCAATGGCCATTTTGTATCGCACTTCTGGCAGGCGGTGCATAAGGCGTTGGGTACCCATTTGCGTTTGAGTACCTCTTTTCATCCCCAGTCAGATGGACAGTCGGAACGCACTATCTAAACGTTCGAGGATTTGTTGCGTGCTTGTGCTTTAGATTAGAGCAATGACTGGGATGAGCATTTGCCATTGATCGAATTCACGTACAACAATAGTTGGCACGCATCGATTCGGATGGCACCGTATGAAGCGCTTTATGGGCGGCGATGTCGATCACCGATTTGTTGGAACGAGACATCCGATTTGGTCGGGACCGAGCCGGATGTCATTTTAGAGACGAGGCGGAAGATAGAATTAATTCGGGAACGGATGTTGACTGCCCAGAGTCGACAGAAGTCGTATGCCGACGTCCGTCGTCAACCTTTGGAATTCGAGGTGGGAGACCACGTTTTGCTAAAGGTGTCGCCGACAAAGGGAGTTTTTCGTTTCGGGAAGAAAGGAAAGTTGAGTCCGAGATTTATTGGACCCTTTGAGATTCTCGAGCGAGTCGGTGGGTTGGCATACCGTTTGGCATTACCTCCGGCCTTGAGTCATGTTCATAGCGTTTTTCATGTTTCCCAGCTGAGGAAATATGTCCCGGATCCTAGTCACGTCATCGATTATGCTGAGATTGATGTCGCCGAGGATATTACTTTTGTGGAGCGTCCTTTGAAGATTTTGGAGCATCGTGAGAAACGACTGAGGCATAAGACCATCCCTCTGGTCAAGGTGCAGTGGTCGAGACACGGTGTCGAGGAGGCAACTTGGGAAGCCGAGGATAGCATGCGTGCTAGGTACCCTGAGTTGTTTGTTTCTTAAAGTTTCGGGACGAAACTTATTTCTAGAGGGGTAGAATGTAATACCCGCATTTTCTTTTCCTTGTATTTTCATTTTCGGTGTATTTCTCGATTGTAGCGACCCTCGTGTATCTTTTAGGGTATCTTTCCCGTCATCTATTGATCTGAGACTCGTTATTGTTGTGCGGAACCGCTGTTTCGGGGTTGCCGCGGATCCATTCAATGTTTTGTTGCGCTTTGAGGTGTTCCGTTTGATGTTTCGTTCATATTCCAGTGTTATGAACCGTTTATATTTCATAACCTAGCGCACGCTATCTTTTATGCATAGCGCACGCTAGGGGACCCTTAGTAGCGCATGCTACGTCTGATTCGTACCGCGCGCTAGAGAGCAAGCCCTGGGAGTGGCAGTGCTATTTTATAGCCTTCTGGACTGGCGTATTAGCGTACGCTACGCAGACTAACGCACGCTAATGTCGGGAGGCTAACGCACTTTGATGATACCCGGTAGCGTGCGCTAGCGTGGGTGTCCAATACTGGACAGTTTACTACTGAACTCGGTCCAGTTAGCGCACGCTACGCTTGTATGGTAGCGCACGCTAACGGGTCAGGTGAGTTTTGGGCAGTTAGCTTCTGGACTCGGCTGATGTCCAGGTAGCGCACACTATTGGTCGATAGCGCGCGCTACCGTGTGGTTATTAGCGCACGCTACGTTTCGAGTAGCGCACGCTAACGGCCAGAAATCTGGCTACTGGACTGGGACGCTAACTGTTTGGCCTGTAATTTTATTCCGTTAGCGCAAGCTAACCTTGAGGATTAGCGCGCGCTAACACTCCCTGGCTATATAAACCAGGGAGTTGACCAGAAGAACATATTATTTTCATTTTCTTCTCCTCCCCTCGACGCAGAGCTTCTCGAGGCGATTTCCGAGCGATCCCTTCCTCCGATTATTTCAGGCATCCTTCACCTTGAGTTTTTGAAGTAGATTATCGACACCTACTTGTGTTCTTCATCCTCAATCCAAGGTAAATCTCTTAGAACCCTACTTTTGGGCGATTTGGGGGTTTTGGGATTTTCTTCCGATCCGTTCCGTTTTGTTGATGGATTCATGATGAATATGATTAATCTTGTTGGTATTCTTAGTTTCCCTACGAATTCATGGTATATTTCGTAGTTTTTGCGAAATCGAGAGGGTTTGGTTGTGGTCCACCCTCGTTGTTGTTATATACGGATATACATGAATCGTAGGTGGGTTTTCGGGTGTATTCCATTTCCGTATTCGTCTAGAATTGGTTATGATTGTGTTATTCGAATCGTTAGTATCATTTCCGCCGGTTCCTCGCGGTCGTGATCGATTCTTCCTTTCCGTTCGTATCACCGTCTATTAACCGAGGCAAGTATCCTTATGAACTTACAATCTTGACATAGTAGTATTGTATGAGAAATGGTGTGTGTGTGTGTATGCTCACTACGGGTTAGATCCGACGGGGTCTCGGTAGGGGTCCAAAGAGATGTGGATCGACGAGCTTGCTTTTAACCACTACGGGTTAGATCCGATGGGGTCTCGGTAGGGGTCCACAGATACGTGGATCGACGGTTAATTGTGGTGCATTTTACAAATGTGATTCGTTTATGGCATTTCCGGAAATGAATCTTTTGGAACTATGTTTTCGTGATATCGTGCATTGACTATATGTGTAAGATGTAAGTTGTTCATTTGGTTACTTGTACTAGCGTAATTGCTAACCCCTCTGGGGACCCGTTTTGGGGAAATTCGTTTTATGAATTTCAGGTCAGGTTCACCGAGACGAACAGGCTCTGGACCAGTATGCGGATGATGGCCGTGCGTGATGATTATGCACGAGTGATGTCTTAGTGTCTTCTATCTTTTTATCTTTTGTGGTTTTGTTTGAACTAATAGAAGTACTCGAGTACTTAAGAATTTTTACTCGTCTGGATTGTATTGTTGTTTATCATGTTTGTGTTGAATTATGGTGTTATATTGACCGGTTGAACCGGGTGGATTATTTTGTTGGGCGTCTTTACGACGAGGTGTTATTCTGTTGTTCTGTGAGTCGATGAGTATGATGTTTGTTCAGCCTGGTGGGTCCCATATAGGGATTCACGGCGCTGTAATATACCACGAATATCTTGGGGGTGTTACACCGGGAACACTTTAGTACTAAGGGGTCCCTCAGTCTCCTTATGGCGGGAGTATCTTGTGACGAACGGAGAACATATTATTTGTGTTATATTCTTCAATAGGGCACATCACGATTGTCAGTTGCTAATATCCCCACGGTAAGCGAATTTCCGGACGTTTTTCCTGATGAATTACCAGGATTGCCGCCACGACGGGAGGTCGATCTTTCTATTGAATTTAATCCAGGGACGACACCTATCTCCAAGGCACCATACAGGATGGCACCAGCTGAGATGAAGGAATTAAAGTTACAACTCGAGGAATTGCTAAGGGGCTTGTTCGTCCGAGCACTTCGCCATGGGGTGCGCCAGTCCTTTTTGTAAAGAAGAAGGACAACTCCCTATGCTTGTGTATCGATTACAGGGAACTAAATAAAGTCACTATTAAGAATGTTACCCACTTCCAAGGATTGATGATTTATTGGATCAACTACAGGGAGCCACTGTGTTTTCAAAGATCGATTTACGTTCTGGATATCACCAATTGAGAATTCGAGAGGAGGTTATTCCAAAGACCGCATTTCGATCGAGGTACGAACACTACGAGTACATGGTGGTGTCATTTGGATTGACTAATGCCCCAGCCGTTTTTATGGAATTGATGAACAAGGTTCTGATAGAATTTCTCGACAAGTGTGTGGTAGTCTTTATCGACGACATTTTGATCTATTCCCGGAGCCGACAGGAGCATGAGGAACACTTGAGACAGGTGTTAAGCATTTTGAGGCAACCCCAACTTTATGCCAAACTTTCTAAATGCGAGTTCTGGATGCCGGAGGTGACCTTTTTGGGACATGTGATTTCGGCAGAAGGCGTTAAGGTAGATCCCCAGAAGATCGAGACAGTCATGAGTTGGGAACCAACAAGAAATGTCAAGGAAGTGAGGAGTTTTCTGGGATTGGCAGGATATTATATTCCTCGGCCGATGACGAATCTACTAAGGAAGAGTACCAAGTTTGTCTGGACAACGGATTGTCAGGAAAGCTTCAACGAACTAAAGAGGAAGCTGACTACTGCGCCAGTACTGGTACTACCGCAGGGCACAGAAGGATTCGTAATATACACCGATGCATCTAAGCATGGACTTGGATGTGTATTCATGCAAAAGAACAGAGTTATTACATACGCCTCTCGACAACTTAAACCATATGAGGTGAACTATCCAACACACGATTTGGAGCTGGCTGCGGTGGTCCACGCCCTTAAGATTTGGAGACACTACCTTTATGGAGTTACCTGTAAAATCTTTACGGACCACAAGAGTTTAAAATACATCTTCACCCAGAGGGAGTTAAACATGAGACGGAGGCGTTGGCTAGATCTGATCAAAGATTACGATGTGGAGATTTTATATCACCCTGGGAAGGCCAACGTCGTGGCAGATGCCCTGAGTCGGAAAACTGCACAGAAGATGACACTATCCAGTTTAACGGTGCAGTCGAATTGCAACAAGATCTAAGGAGAAATGGCATTGAAGTATGGATACAACACCGCCAGGGACAATTATGCTCAATTAACATTCATTCATCCTTGCTAGACAAGATACGCCTGGAATAGATGGAAGACCCGGAACTTCGTGCGATCGGCGCAAGGGCCGAAGGGGGATTTATTTCAGACTACAGGATCCAAGGAAACTTGGTGAGGTTTAAGAATAGAATTTGTATTCCACCAAATGACGAGCTTAAGTAAACTATACTCAAGGAAGCTCATTATACTCCCTATTCGGTGCATCCCGGGGCGAGCAAGATGTATAAGGATTTGCGGAAGAGCTTGTGGTAGAAGAACATGAAACGGGAGGTAGCGAGGTTCATTGCTCGATGTATGACATGTCAACAGGTGAAGATTGAACACCGCAGGCCGGCCGGAATCATGCAGCCCTTACCCATTCCAGAATGGAAATGGGAGAGCATATCAATGGATTTTGTCACCAAGTTACCAGTGACGGCGGGAGGAAAGGACACGATATGGGTCATTGTAGACCGACTAACGAAGTCGGCACATTTCGTTCCAATTCAGGAGACCACCGGGACAGAGCAGTTGGCCACCATCTTCATCCGAGAAATCGTAAGGCTACATGGCGTTCCCTCGGGGATTATATCAGATAGAGATACTAGATACGTCTCGCGCTTCTGGAAGGCAGTCCACAAGGATATGGGTACTCAGTTACATTTCAGCACGGCCTATCACCCTCAACCATATGGACAGACAGAACGTACTATACAAACCCTGGAGGATATATTAAGAGCGTGTGTACTCGATTGGGGTAAGGATTGTGCCAAACACCTCTGCTTGGCGGAATTTTCATACAACAACAGCTGGCATGCAAGCATAGGTATGGCACCCTTCGAGGCCATGTACGGTAGAAGGTGCAAGTCTCCTCTGTGTTAGGATGATGCATCCGATGTCATCGCTACCGAGTTGGATCTGCTCCAGGAATCTATGAAGAAGATTCTCATCGTTCGAAAACACATGTTGGCAGCTCAGAGCCGCCAAAAGTCATATGCTATGGATCGCCAGCGACCATTAGAATTTATGGTCGGGGACCAAGTTTGGGTCAAAGTATCACCAATGCGGGGTGTACGACGCTTCGGCCAGAAGGGCAAATTGAGCCCGAGATTTATTGGCCCGTTCGAAATACTGGACCGAGTTGGTAAGATCGCTTATCGACTCGCACTGCCACCTTCATTAGACGGGGTACATAACGTCTTCCACGTTTCCCAGCTGAGAAGTACGTGTACGACCCAAGCCACAAGATTAATTTCGAGGAGATGGAGATTTTTAATGATGCTACCTTTAGAAAAGTCCCAACCGCAATTTTGGATCGACGCGTAAAGACTCTAAGGAATAAGGCCATACCTCTTGTAAAAGTTCAATGGTCGCACCATGGCATAGAAGAAGCGACTTGGGAGACCGAGTCGAGC
Source organism: Orobanche coerulescens (assembly GCA_033398695.1). Taxonomy (NCBI): domain Eukaryota; kingdom Viridiplantae; phylum Streptophyta; class Magnoliopsida; order Lamiales; family Orobanchaceae; genus Orobanche; species Orobanche coerulescens. The sequence continues at coordinate 64,141,095 of CM065810.1, read as the reverse complement.
ATGAAGGAAAATCATCCCGAGTTATTTTGTTAGTTTCGGGACGAAACTATTTTTAAGGGGAGTGGTATATAATACCACCAGTATTACATGCTATTTCACGTTGGGCGATCATTTCTATTTCATCTATTTAATAAATAAATGTACTCCGTCATGATAGACATATTTTGGATGATGTGTTCGTACTATTTATAAAATATTACCGTCGTTTTGGTTATGAACTAAAGGATTTTGGAAAATTTTTATTTTGCAGAATAATTTTTGGTTTTTGGAATTTTAAACTTCTTATGTCCACATCTTGGGGCAAGTGGTTGTGATAAGCTTGTGGTGATGTTGTGCTCGCCAGAGAATGTTTCAGTGTTTTCTAAATGTTGAGGTACATGGTTTTGATTGGACGATCGGGGTATTAAAAGTGTTTTCAAAAAAAAATTTCATTTCACCAAATTTTTCAAACTTGAGAATGTTAAAATTTTATCATTTGAATAATACCCCGGAAATAATTTATTTTTGCTGCGAGTGTTTGATCCCTACGATACGTGTGTGGTTTTGACTGTGTTTGGTTGGGTAAAATCCAAACACCTCTGTTGATGTGACTGTGCGAATTATTTTTGAATGAAGTTCTTAAATTATAGTGTTAGTTCATGCACATGTCTGACGACTTGGAGTTGATGCTTTATCGTGCTGCTATTATCGTCCTATGTTGATGTTGTGACATTTGTATGGTTGCGTTATTCTGTTTGGTCGTCCGTTCAGTATGCCGAGAGGTCGTGGCCGAGGACGTGGTCGTAGTCGTGGTCGTGATCAGGAGCGTGAGAGGGCGACTCCATCCTTGCCGAGTACCGATCATCTCAGTACAGATCAGGGACATTCGACTAGCGTTAATGTTGACATTGGCACCGCCACCATCCTTCGTCAGGTGGTTGATCAGTTAGTGCAGATGAATCAGGCCGTACATCGGAATGAGAACTCGGATGGGGAAAACGGGGTTAGTAAGTGGTTACGAGATGTGATGAGGATGCATCCGCCCCATTTTGTGGGTTCATCTGACTCGTTAGGTTGGGAAGGCTGGCTCTTCCAGTTGGACAGAACATTTGATGCTGTAGCTTGTCCGGATGAGAAGAGAGTACCCATTGCTCAGTATTTGCTTGACAAAGAAGCTGCAGACTGGTGGCAGGCTGTAGTCCCTGCAGATCGTACACCTACATGGGATGAGTTTAAGACCACTATGGAGGCAGAGTATTGCCCGTTGCCTGTTCGTGAATGCAGGATCGTTGAGTTTTTCTCAGCTGCGCCCCAGGATGTATCGATATCCCAGGCCATAGTCGATTTTAATCGACAGCTGGCTTATGTTCATGATCAAGTGAGAAGTGAAGCGGACAAGGTCCGATACTTCAATATGCGCATGAAACCCCATATCCGTGAGAGTATGGCTCCACTAATGTGTACCACCCTGAAGGAATATCAGGACCGATCTTTAGCCATTGAGATGGCCATTTCTCAGATCGAACTGCCCGAGAGTAAGGGACAGAAGACCTCGAGTAACTTTTCAAGAGGCCAGAGAAGTGAGATCCGTGAGCCTGTTGCTTCACAGTTTCCTTCTGGGATCACTCCTCGTTCAGTTGACCAGTCTAAGAATCCTACTCACGATCCGAGTAAGACAAGCGGCGTGAAGTTATGCTTCAATTGTAGCCGTGTGGGTCATACTCGTAAGAATTGTCGCTCGCCGCAAGTTAACTGTTTCAAATGTGGACATGTGGGACATCAGGCGGTACACTGCGAGACCGTCGTTGAGATGTTCGAGAGCCGAGATCCCGCCCCTACGCGTGGAGAGCTCAGTGGTGCCCAGTAGCATAGTTGCGTGTTGTATTTGTGTTGTAATTCGAGTAGAGATTGATATTTGATGCGTGAACTTTTTGGTTTTGTTTGTAGTCTACCCTATGTTTTATTTTAAGTTTCGGGACGAAAATTATTTTTTGTGAGATAGAATGTGATATCCGGTTCCCTCATTTTCGTTATCTTGAATTGTTTGTGTTTTGTCGTCGGACATTTTCTTGTTGATGAGAATCGGAATGATTTCTATGGTAATACTCTATTTATTTCTATCGCATAGCCGTTTTAGTCGCGTGCAACTTGTTGTCGCATACGTTTCTTTGACTAAAAGTGTGCATATGATATGGTATGTGATGCGTCGTTAATTGATCGTTATTGTTTTGAATCATTGTCGGTGGCGTTGTTATGGTCGTCGTGGGGCGTGTTTTCACGCTGTATGTTCTTTCGTGTTGCTTGTAACGTTTCGCCATTGGGCGCGATTTTTTTCGGTTCTGGTGTATCTCGTTTAGTTTTTCTGGTGGGATATTGCTTCTCCCTACTTGATTTAAGTTTCGGGACGAAACTTCTTTTAAGGAGGGTAGAATGTAATATCCGCAATTTCGGATTTCCGGTAATCCTCTTTTTTCGGCGGAGGTCTGTTTTGACGACTCGCTCATGACCGTTTCGTCATTCTGAGAATGATTAATTCTACACTTTTTAACATCCGAGTTCGTTTCGGTGCCGTTTTGTTGAGTTCCGTGCTTTTTAGCGACTTTTCCGCACTTGAGTTCGATTCTTGCGAATCTCGTTCAAAACTGCTAATTCTAGTTTCCCGTAAGTCCGTTTAACTTTTTTAGATGTGTTGTGAGCTTCGGATTGGTGTTTCGATCGTGTATCATGTATTTCGGACGTTTTGGGCCATTTTCGTAATTTCCCAAAGTTTGGGGTAATTACTTTCCGTTGTCGAATTTTGAGCCTTCGGGTGGTCGGAATCGTGTGTTCTCTTAGTGCTCGATTCATCTTTGCGAGTACTTCGTAACGTATCTTCGATTCATATTCAGGTTCGGGTTTCGGGGTCATTCGGGCCGTCGGAGTTGGCCCCGGCCGAGTCATGGCCGGGCAGTCTGGGCGCAGGCCGGCACTGGCCGAGTTACGGTCGGTAGTGATCGGCAGTTACATACGTAAGTCCGGTTACGTACGTAAGGCCCTGGCCGGTAACGTACGTAACGTTTCCGGAATTTCTAGGCAGTGAGTCGGCCATGGCCGGTTACGTACGTAAGCCATGGCCGGTTAGGTACGTAAGGCGGCCGGCAGGCAGCCTATTTAAGGCCCTGCAGTCGGGTTTTACACTCATTTTCTCATTCTCTTCCTTCTCTTCCGCGGCTGGAGGTGTGGGAATCATGGAAAGATGTTGTTGGTCAATAAATCCATGAAGTCTTGGAGTTCATATTATCAATCATCCATCCTATAACATCCTTTGATCGAGCGAATCAGGTCAGATTTTCTAGAAATCTAACTTTGGGGATTTTGGGTATTTTGTTCGATTTCGTTCGTTTAATCCAATTTAACTTAGGATTGTGATGGATTGATGATTATTTAGATGTATTGTTTCATTTCCCTTGTTATTCCATGGTTGGATCGTATCGATTCGTTGTTTTGGTCGAGTTCTTGATCGACGCCTTGAAGGTGTCCGGTAAAATGTCATAGAGGGGTTTTTGGGCGTTCTTCGATTATTCTTCCTCGTATGATCGATGATTTATTGATTATATGTTGTTAGGGTCGAATTCTAGTGAAGCTCGAGTCGGAACCCTTCCGTTCGTTGTCTTCTTCGGGGTCCGAGCTTCCCGGTCGAACCGTGTTCTTCGGAGCGTTTGGTAGCGGTTATTAAGGCAAGTATCTTACTATACGACTTGTATCTTGCGACTAGTAATCACGTATGAGATCTATGATGATTTTGCTTGCCTTCATAAACATGTTCTGTTTGAATTGTTTGTGTTTTTCCGAAATTTGGAGGCTTTGTCATAATAGTGTTATATTGGTATATGCGTTACTTGCTGTGCAATGTATTACGTACCGAACGTGTGTTATGTTGGTTGTACGTCGTTGAATGATGATAGTTGTTGAGATTGGGTTATGTGCGTGTGACGTACGATTTTGTGGTGATCAACGTGATTAACTAACTGTGCTCATTGTTGTATGTAATGTGAATGTGAATGTGATATGTTGGAACGCTTAGTTCACTCGTGCGGGTTCGACGGGCCTACGAGGATTCATGGCATAGGTACATGGGATCAGAACTTAGTTTGTGGTGCTGAGGTTCAATCGTGCGGGTCTGACGATGCCTACGATGATTCATGGCACAGGTCCATTGAATCAGGACACAGTACGTCCAACCGTGCGGGTTCGACGGAACCTACGGTGACACGTGACACAGGTTCACGGGGTCAGGACTAATTGTTGTGATTGTTGTGTTTGCTCAATCCGTGTGGGTTGTTGAACCTACGGAGACTCGAGGCAAGCGATCACGGAGTCATGAGCATGATTGATTGTTGTGATTGTTGTGTTTGCTCAATCCGTGTGGGTTGTTGTACCTATGGAGACTCGTGGCAAGCGATCACGGAGTCATGAGCATGATTGATTGTTGTGATTGTTGTGAATGGTTAAGTCCGTGCGGGTTGTTACCGACTGGTTCAAAACCGAAATTACAAATATCCCATGAAGAGTTATTATTACATCACTAAAATCCAAACATTATAAATCGACGACGTACTCGAGTACTTATTGAAATAACCATCAAACAACAGACAGTAAACCTGGCCGGAACATCACTCTGCACCCTCGTCGTCATGCATCTCCAGTGGTTGTTTCCCCGCTCTCCTGGATCCTGAACATACACAAATGTTCACCCCCGAAGGGTTTAGCACAACGATGCTAGTACAAGTACAATAATCATACAACAGTGATATAATCAACAATTATATCTTAACAAGTTTCTCCAACGAGAAATATTCACAACACATATCATATCATAACAGTTTCAACATACTAATGGTATTCCAACGATCCAAACAAGACACAAACTATAGATTCCCATGATGATCCCGTCGGACCAACACATGGTGGAACTACCTGTTCGACGATCCAGCGCACACAGCTATAGATTCCCATGATGATTCCTGTCGGATCAACGCATGGTGGACATATAATCACAACATATTTACACGATACAATCACATCATAATTGTCATAATATAAACAATTCTAATTAGAGTACTTGCCTCGGTTCGTTGACAAGAATAAACTTCCACGAATATCAAAATACTCGAAGGTCGTACCCTTCGATCAATCACGTGTTAAGCTCGAACCTTAACAAAAGAAATAGCATAGAATTCATTTCATGTCGAATGAACGTCTAACAATTCAACAATTTCGGTATAAAGTCCTTAATATGCAATCTGTCTGGATAAAGCATGCTACTAATCCTATGTAGCGTACGTTAATGCTACTCGTTAGCGCACGCAGTACACACAGCCTAGCGTACGCTAACCAGGCGTGGTTAGTGCTTCACTGATCAGCCGACTGACTCAGCTGATGACTTAACGCACGCTAAGTCCCAATCGTTGCGTACGCTAAACGTACTCGATAGCGCGCGTTAATTCTCGTATCTTAGCGCACGCTAAGAGTGCATGGCAGTTCACTGGAGGGCAGCAAATTATACAAATGGTGATGAAGTAAGCGAATCCCTCAGTCATTAATGTTTGTTATCCGGCTTCATGTTATGATCATAACCTTTATGAATGATCTCATGGATACTAACAACTTCGAGGTGCAAGTATACGTATAATCATCATAACACTATAATCCGTCTTGATTACAATTCTCATGGGAAGTTGGTGATCTCCGGTTGATGTATTAGATTCTACTATCATTATACATATTCAGACTTCATCTGGGGGTGAACTAACAATTCCAACTTATACAAAAGAATATATCCTAAGACGATTCTTCCCTTAAGTCCTTATAACTGAAAATAATACCACCTCCAATTTACGATCACTAAGATAACATAAATCATACGGATAATAACTTCAGAATGTTCTCTTATCACTTGAAGTACTAGGATTTCAACTATGAGGTTTCAATGATAATATCATAAGCATAGACATTCCAATCTTAAAACATGGTCTAATCCCTTGGAATTCAAATCTAAGGCTGGTGATAGGTTGAACATACCTTAATATGCCGAAATCACTGAACCACAAGGTAGAATCCGACTCCGGTTGGTTATGTGCCACTCCAAGGTGTTACTTCTCTTCAATGATCACTCACAAGTGATAACCAATATTCAAGGATCACTAAGATATGTTCTAAGTGTGTTAGAGGGATGATTAAAGCTCTTTGGCCTCTCACGAATGAAGAATGGACGAAGGAAATGAAAGCCAAAATGGGTGGTTGTCTCATTTATAATATTCTGCACTTTAACTAATTAGCGCATGCTACTAAGCATTCCTTAGCGCGCGCTAATAAGAGTTGACTCCAAAATTGTCCAGGTTTGTCCGCGGGAATCTTACCCGGACCCATGTCCCGGCTGGCGCATGTGCTAGCCGTCCAGTTCAATAATTGAGTTCTTAGCGCACGCAACTCCTACATGCATAGCGTGCACTAGTAGTAGTCCGATAGCGCGCGTTAAGCTACATTCTTAGCGTGCGCTATCACGAGTTTGCATGAGAAATTTTGCATGTTGTTATACTTATGTACAAAGATATCAATGCAAGAAATATCATACTCCAATAATCAAAACCACAAATCTGAATAATACAGGGTTTGAATACAGATGAAATACACCGTAATAAATCCGGATATTACATACTCTCTTACTAAAAAGGAGTTTCGTCCAGAAACTCAAGACGAAAATAACTCGGGATATCTGGACTTCATATCAGTTTCCGTTTCCCATGTGGCTTCTTCCATTCCATGACGTGACGATTGATCTTTGACCAAAACGATTGGTTTGTTCCTCAACTGTTAACTCGACTCTCGAGTATCTTGACCGGTCTTTCTTCAAACGTCCCATCCTGCGCGACTTCGATCTCGCCGAAATCAATGATATGACTGGGATCTGGTATATACCTCCGTAACTAGGATACGTGGAACACGTTATGAACATGGCACAATGACGGTGGCAATGCCAATCTGTATGCCAACTCCCCAACTCTATCAAGGATCTCAAATGGTCCGATATATCTCGGACTCAGCTTTCCTTTCCTTCCAAAACGAAAAATTCCTCGAGTAGGAGAAACTTTCAAAAGTACGTGGTCTCCCGTACTAAACTCCAATGGGTGATGACGTACATCTGCGTAAGATTTCTGGTGACTCTGGGCGGTCAACAGCCTTTCACGAATCAGGGCTATCTTCTCTCGAGTCTGCACGATCAACTCTAGTTCTGTTCCGATCAAGTCTGATGAATCGTCCCAGCATAGGGGCGATCTGCATTTCCTCCCATATAATGCCTCGAATGGTGCCATCTTAATGGAAGCATGCCAACTATTGTTGTAGGTAAATTCAATCAACGGTAGATGAATTTCCTAATCCTTTTACCAATCTAAGGCACAATCCCTCAGCATATCCTCCACCACTTGAATGGTCCTCTCGGATTGTCCGTCAGTCTGCGGGTGATAAGCTGTACTGAAGTTCAATTCGGTCCCCAAGGCCTTATGAACTGCTTTCCAAAAGTGAGACACAAAACGGCCGTCTCGATCAGAAATGATGGTCTTCGGCGTACCATGCAATCGAACTATCTCCGATATAAATACTCGTGCCAACCTCTCTGGTACCCATGTGTCCTTAATGCCTAGAAAATGAGCCTATTTGGTTAAACGATCAACTATCACCCAATCATGTTCATTCCTGTCTTGGTTCTCGGCATACTGGTGATAAAGTCCATCGATATGTCCTCCCACTTCCATTCAGGGATTGGAAGCGGCTTCAACATTCCGGCAGGCTGTTGATGCTCGATCTTAACCTGCTGAAAAGTCAAGCATTTCGAAACATAGTCCGCTACCTCTTTCTTCATGTTGCCCCACCAGAAATTCTGCTTCAAGTCCTTATACATTTTACTGGTGCCCGGGTGGATAGAATAGGGCGAACTGTGAGCTTCCTTCATAATCGTCTGTTTCAGAACATTGACATCGGGAATGCAGAGTCGGTTCTGAAATCTCAAAACTCCGTCATCATGGATTACGAATCCGGGGGCCTTCCCCTTGATCACTTCGTCACGTAACCGAATCATCAGAGGATCATCTACCTGTCTAGATTTGATTTCTTCGATTAATGACGAAGTTATTTCCATCACGCACATTTGTCCTTGGACTCTTTGTAACCACACTTCAATTCCTTCTCGAATCATCTCTCGTTGAAGGCTAAGTTGGGAGGTTAGAGTCTCCAGCATCTGAATAGAAACAGGCTTGCGACTGAGTGCATCGGCCACTACATTCGCTTTGCCTGGGTGAAACAAAATCTCCAAGTCATAGTCCTTGATCAGCTCTAACCATCTTCTTTGCCGCATGTTCAATTCCTTCTGACTGAAGATGTATTTGAGACTCTTGTGATCCGTAAAGATCTGACAGTGAGTCCCGTACAGATAATGCCTCCAGATCTTCAAAGCAAAAACTACTACTGCTAGCTCCAAATCATGTGTTGGGTAATTCACTTCATAAGGTTTTAGTTGTCGTGAAGCATAAGCGATCACCTCATTCTGCATTAATACGCATCCGAGTCCTTGGTTCGAAGCATCACTGTAAACTATGAATCCTCCAGTCCCCTGTGGAAGTGATAGAATCGGTGCCGTCGTCAATCTCTTCTTTAATTCGTCAAAACTAGTCTGACACGACTCGTTCCACTCAAACTTTTAAGTTTTCTGCAGGAGTCGAGTAAGTGGGCGGGAGATTTTGGAAAACCCTTCCACGAACCGACAATAATACCTAGCAAGTCCTAAGAAACTTCGGACTTCTTTCACGTTCTTTGGAGGTTTCCAATCCATAATTGCTTCGATTTTCTGCGGATCTACTCGGACTCCTTCCGCTGATACCACAGGACCGAGGAACATTACTTCCTTTAGCCAGAATTCACATTTAGAGAGTTTGGCGTACAGTTGCTCGCTTCTCAAAAGTTCTAATACAATCCGCAAATGCAGTGCATGCTCTTTCAGGTTCTTAGAATACACCAGAATGTCATCAATGAACATGACCACAAATTTATCCAAATATTCGATGAACACTCAGTTCATCAACTGCATGAATACAGCAGGTGCAATAGTGAGACTAAATGGCATCACTACAAACTCATAGTGTCCGTAGCGAGTTCTAAATGCTGACTTTGGAACATCAGATTCCTTAATCCTCAGCTTATGGTATCCTGATCTCAGATCGATTTTAGAAAATACTGTTGCTCCTTGGAACTGGTCAAATAAATCATCAATCTGTGGCAATAGATATTTATTCTTAATCGTCATCTTGTTCAGCTCTCGATAGTCAATACACAGTCGAAGCAATCCATTCTTCTTTCGGACAAAAAGAACTAGCGCTCCCCAAGGTGAAACGCTTGGCTGAATATAGCCTTTGTCCAGTAACTCCTCCAGCTGCTTCTTCAGTTCATACATTTCAGTAGGTGCCATACAATACGGCGCCTTAGAAATTGGTGTAGCTCCGGGTTCCAGCTCAATAGTGAATTCTACATCCCGTCGTGGAGGTAGTCCAGGTAATTCGTCAGGAAATACATCTGGAAATTTTTTCACAGCAGGAATGGATGAAAGTTTCATAATTTCATCTTCTTTCTTCATTGCATAGCACCAATATCCTGTACAGCCCTGTTTCAACAATTTGACAGGTTTCATTGCTTTGATCAACTTTCCTGAGCTTCCTGGTTTCCATACTTTAAACAGTACTTCGGAGCCATCATCAGCGATCAGCGAAATATTCCTCCTCCGGTAATTTACAATTGCTCCATATCGATTAAGCCAATCGTCTCCGAGTATTAGGTCATCTCCTTGCATTTGTATCACAATTAGATTTGAGAGCCACTCCCTACCCCCAAATAATACAGGAAAATCTCTAGTCTCTAAGTTCCCAACAATCCTCTCTCCACTCGGTAAACCAACAACATAAGGTTCACAAGTATGAAAACCAGAAATATTCAAGCGATTTACACAAGACAAAGATATAAAAGAATGTGTATCTCCTGTATCGAATAAAACGCTAACTGGATGGGAAAGGATCTGGACAGTACCTGATGGGACAGCAGCATCCTGATCGTCTGTCCTCCTCATCTCATACAGACGTGGGGGAACAGATCCGGCACTCGATGTCCCCTTTTGGTCCCATTGTCCTCTTCCTCGTCCGTGGCCAAAATTTTGAGGCATCTGAACACTTTGGTGCGTCTGTTGGATACTAGCTTCCTTCTAAACTGGATGCGATGAACGGGTTCCATTATATTTGGTAGCGTCCTTGCAAAACGTCGCACGGTGCCCTTCCTGTCCGCAGTCAAAACAGGTAACTGGAGTGCGCAAACAATCACGCCAAAGGTGGCCTGGGCGACCACAGTTAAAGCACTTCCTAGCTGTATCCGTCGTGGCTGACATTGTTCCGTAATTCTTTTCGCTCTTAGATGGGTGCGGAGATTTCTTGAAAGAAAAAGAAGACTGGGCCTTGCGGGGCCCAATGTTCTTGTGCTCTATAAACGTACCAGAGACTTTTTGTTTCTTCGACTCCATAAACTTCTCCATTGCCGCTTCTTTTATTTCGTATGCCAACGCCTTCTCCTGGTATTGGCGGAGAGTGGTACATTCAAAATCGGACATGTACCTCTGGATTTCTGGTTTCATTCTCATTTCAAAATGAATCATCATCTCCGCATCTGTTCTGACCAGATGTTGAACAAATGCTAACTGCTGGTTAAACGTCTTAATCGTCTGGGATACGGGTTCGTCTGATGGATGAGCGGAGAAAAACTTTCGAATTTTGGCTTCCCTCACAGGACGAGGGCAGTACTGTGCTTCCATCATCATTTTAAATTGGCCCAATCGGATCATGATCTCGCAGCCTGGATAACTTCCTACCACTCGGATGCCTCCCCAATCAGAAAGTACTGGGCAATAGGAGCTTTCCTGTCGTCTGGGCAATTAATTCCAGCAAAAATTTTCTCCAATTCCTTCAACCAATGATCCCAAGTGGGAGTCTCGGAAAAGCCATCAAATTTGGGTGGTTGCATTTTCGCTACATCTTGCAACCATCGGTCACCTCGATTTCCTATTTCTGGGATCCTTTGTTGTCCATCTCCCTGCTGAAGTCCCACCGCCATCAGTATTCGGTCCATGACATGAGCGAACTGAGTCATCTGATTCACCACTTGGCGAAGGATTTCTGCTACAGCAGGTTCTGGTTCGTTATTGATGGATTGTTGCGGCTCGCCTGAGCTATGACTAGCCTGATTAGAAGGTGACACCTCCCTTTCAGCATTCCTTCGTCCGCGTCCACGACCGCGACCACGTCCACGTCCGCCTCTCAACATACTGTAAGCACAAGTACTTAATATACAGGAAACAACATCGTTCTAATGTTCAAGTATAAAAGTATAACATGTAAAGAACGAGATAGAGTTTAGGAACTTACAACCACCGTTCGCATGAAGACGTAGGCAGTACAGTGATGTTATTCACGACCGGTTACCTCAAAAGACGTAAATGACCCCTATTTTAACCCAATGGCCAAGATATCCATAATCTTAGCTCCGATACCATATTCTGTAACACCCCCGATATATTCAGGAATATTACAGCGCTGTAAATCCTTTACATAAGAATTTACGAGGCTGAATAAAGGAAATGACAATAACAGATACCAATTTATGAAATTTCTGAAATAAAATTCAACCGACTGGTTCAAAACCGAAATTACAAATATCCCATGAAGAGTTATTATTACATCACTAAAATCCAAACATTATAAATCGACGACGTACTCGAGTACTTATTGAAATAACCAACAAACAATGACAAGAAACCCTACGGAACATCACTCTGCACCCTCGTCGTCATGCATATCCAGTGGTTGTTTCCCCGCTCTCCTGGATCCTGAACATACACAAATGTTCACCCCCGAAGGGGTTAGCACAACTATGCTAGTACAAGTACAATAATCATACAACAGTGATATAATCAACAATTATATCTTAACAAGTTTCTCCAACGAGAAATATTCACAACACATATCATATCATAACAGTTTCAACATACTAATGGTATTCCAACGATCCAGCGCACACAGCTATAGATTCCCATGATGATCCCGTCGGACCAACACATGGTGGAACTACCTGTCCGACGATCCAGCGCACACAGCTATAGATTCCCATGATGATTCCCGTCGGATCAACGCATGGTGGACATATAATCACAACATATTTACACGATACAATCACATCATAATTGTCATAATATAAACAATTCTAATTAGAGTACTTGCCTCGGTTCGTTGACAAGAATAAACTTCCACGAATATCAAAATACTCGAAGGTCGTACCCTTCGATCAATCACGTGTTAAGCTCGAACCTTAATAAAAGAAATAGCATAGAATTCATTTCATGTCGAATGAACGTCTAACAATTCAACAATTTCGGTAGAAAGTCCTTAATATGCAATCTGTCTGGATAGCTTAACGCACGCTACTAATCCTATGTAGCGTACGTTAATGCTACTCGTTAGCGCACGCAGTACACACAGCCTAGCGTATGCTAACCAGGCGTGGTCAGTGCCTCACTGATCAGCCGACTGACTCAGCTGATGACTTAACGCACGCTAAGTCCCAATCATTGCGTACGCTAAACGTACTCGATAGTGCGCGTTAATTCTCGTAGCTTAGCGCACGCTAAGAGTGCATGGCAGTTCACTGGAGGGCAGAAAATTATACAAATGGTGATGAAGTAAGCGAATCCCTCAGTCATTAATTTTTGTTATCCGGCTTCATGTTATGATCATAACCTTTATGAATGATCTCATGGATACTAACAACTTCGAGGTGCAAGTATACATATAATCATCATAACACTATAATCCGTCTTGATTACAATTCTCATGCGAAGTTGGTGATCTCCGGTTGATGTATTAGATTCTACTATCATTATACATATTCAGACTTCATTTGGGGCTGAACTAACAATTCCAACTTATACAAAAGAATATCCTAAGACGATTCTTCCCTTAAGTCCTTATAACCGAAAATAATACCACCTCCAATTTACGATCACTAAGATAACATAAATCATACGGATAATAACTTCAGAATGTTCTCTTATCACTTGAAGTACTAGGATTCCAACTACGAGGTTTCAATGATAATATCATAAGCATAGACATTCCAATCTTAAAACATGATGTTTGTTGAATAATTCACCAATGAAGTTCAATATCACGTTAGCATGATCATCTAATCCCTTGGAATTCAAATCTAAGGCTGGTGATAGGTTGAACATACCTTAATATGCCGAAATCACTGAACCACAAGGTAGAATCCGACTCCGGTTGGTTATGTGCCACTCCAAGGTGTTACTTCTCTTCAATGATCACTCACAAGTGATAACCAATATTCAAGGATCACTAAGATATGTTCTAAGTGTGTTAGAGGGATGATTAAAGCTCTCTGGCCTCTCAAGAATAAAGAATGGACGAAGGAAATGAAAGCCAAAACGGGTGGTTGTCTCATTTATAATATTCTGCACTTTAACTAATTAGCGCATGCTACTAAGCATTCCTTAGCGCACGCTAATAAGAGTTGACTCCAAAATTGTCCAGGTTCGTCCGCGGGAATCTTACCCGGACCCATGTCCCGGCTGGCGCATGTGCTAGCCGTCTAGTTCAATAATTGAGTTCTTATCACACGCAACTCCTACATGCATAGCGTGCGCTAGTAGTAGCCCGATAGCGCGCGCTAAGCTACATTCTTAGCGTGCGCTATCACGAGTTTGCATGAGAAATTTTGCATGTTGTTATACTTATGTACAAAGATATCAATGCAAGAAATATCATACTCCAATAATCAAAACCACAAATCCGAATAATACAGGGTTTGAATACAGATGAAATACACCGTAATAAATCCGGATATTACACCATTAGTGTTCGACAGGCACTCTCCATGTCAAAGAACACGTCATACAAGTCTTCACATAAACTTAACGCCCAGTCAAGTTTCATCGACTTGCGAACGATTAAGTATTTGAGCTATAAACCTTTCCAGTGCCGACCCCCTTATCCAATAAGGAGTGGAACGTTTTGCTCTCAAATACACGGACTAATTTCTATATGTACATTTACAAGTTAGGAATGCCAGTAACCACCAGTAAATAAAGAAATAACCATTACCTTATATTAATGATTTACATAATTACAAGTACAATGCCCTCACTCAACATCCTCTGAGTGGCATTCGAGGGCATACTCCTAACATTGATTTCAATAGATGGCAGTAAAAGATGTTGTTTTATCTCACTACCTTAGTGCTTGCTATTTACCTCAAGGATGATCCTCCCGTGGTCAGTGAGACAGAAACTGATCGTAAGAAGCATTTTGCTTACGACCAGTGGATTAACGATGACTTCATGTGATATAATACGATTCTAAATGGTTTGGCTGATTATATATACTATCTGTACAGTAAAATCAAGACCTCCAAAGAGCTCTGGAATTCTTTGGAAAAAGTACAAAACCGATGATGCTTGAACCAATAAGTTTGTGATCGGACGCTACATGGACTTTCAGATGACGGACTTAATCGTTATTGAACAAGTCCAATAGTTTAGATTGATTGTGTACGAAATCAATGCTGAGTGTATGATTTTACCTGAACATTGTGTTGTAGAGACGATAATAGAGTTGTTGCCTCCTGGCTGGAAGGACTTCAAAAATTACCTGAAATACAAAAGAAAAGAAATTAGTTTAGAGGACTTGGTTGTTAGACCTAGAATTGAGGAAGACAACTTAAAGTATGATTCTAAATTTAAGAGAGGCTCAATGGAGTCTACAACAACTACCTTGAACATGTATCCTCTAGCAGAAAGAGAAAACTGAACCATGTTCAAGAAAAATGGAAAAAACTTTTGAAGTAAAGAAATTTACTGGAAATTGCCACAACTGTGGTAAGACGAATCACAAAGCAAAAAATTGTCGCTTGCCAATAAATTCCACTAGTTGGCGAAACAAAGACAAGTGAGTTTCTAATGTGGTTGGACATGTCGGATCTGGACTTGTCAGCCATGGTTGAGAAGCTAGACGAGGAGGTATCAACTAGGATTATTGAAACTAATATGGTGGAGAATAACCGCACCTGGTATGTTGATACTCGGGCTACTCATCACGTTTACTCTAATAAGGACATGTTCTCTTCCTACAATGTTAGTGATGGTGGGAGATTTTACGTATGGCAAACTCTGCTTCTTCTCTGATTGCAGGTGTGCGGAACGTGGTCTTAAAGCTGACCTCTGGAAAGGAGCTACTGCTTAGGGGTGTGTTGCATGTCCCAAACATCAGAAAGAATTTAGTTTCAGGCTATCTACTAGTTAATCATGGGTTTAGACTAGTTTGTGAGTCTGATAAATTTATAATGAGCAAGTTTGGAATGTTTTTTGATCGAGGTTATCTTGATAGGGGATTATTCAAAATGAATGTGATACCTGTAAGCCGTGAAGACAAGATTAAATAATAATAATAATAATAATAATAATGCTCCTTCTTCTGTTTACTTGCTCGAGTGTTCAGAATTATGCATTCTAGATTAGGACATGATGATCTAAAATCAATTAAAAGATTAATCTTGAATTGATCTAAAAAACCAATGTTGAACTAAACAAGAAATGCGGAGTATGTGTTCAACCAAATATGGCTAAATTGCGTTTTCATTCGGTGGAAAGAAATACTATTCCTCTTGAATTATTTCACGCTAATGTGTGTGCCTTACAGTTTTTGCAAACTAGAGGTGGTAAAAAGTACTTCATCACTTTTATAGATGACTGCACAGGATATTGCTATGTCTTTTTTTGAGAAGAAAAGATGAAGCAATCGAGGCCTTTAAAATGTATAAAAATGAGGCTGAAAATCAACTGAATTGTAAAATAAAAGTAGCCTGAAGTGACCAAGGCGGTGTGTATGTAGCACCGTTTGAACAGTTATGCTCTGATTCAGGTATAATTCATCAAATGACTGCTCCATATGCTCCTCAATCAAATGGGGTTTCTGAATGAAAAAATCGAACCTAGAAAGAAATGATGAATGCATTATTAATAAGTTCAGGGTTGTTGCAGAACATGTGGTGGAAGCTATTCTTACAGCTAACCAAATTCCAAATAAAGTGTCAAACAAAGGAAAAAACTCTGCATGAGTTATGGAAAGGGCACAAGCCTTCTTTTAAATAATTTAAAATGTGGGGTGTTTGGAAAAGGTTGAAGTACCTGAACCAAAACAAGTAAGAATTGGTCATAAGACAGTTGATTGCATATTCATAGGTTATGCATACAACAGTAGTGCATATCGGTTTCTAATTTATAAATCTGAAATTCTGGATAGGCAAGAATAAACTGTCATTGAGTCTAGAAATGTTGATTTATTTGGAAATATTTATCCATGTAAAGAGAGGATTGTGACAATCTTAAACAAAATAACTCTTCAGACTGCAAGTAGTTCAAATCCTATGAACAAAAGCTGAGATAGAGTAAAAGAACTCAAAAGGCTAAGTCATTTGTTAACATTATGACTTATGCAATTGATGATGATCCAAAAACTATACAGGAAGCTTATACTAGTCCTGACGCTCCCTTTTCGAAAGAAGCTATTTATAGTGAAATGTGTTCCATTAAGCAAAATTATACTCGGGAACTGGTTGATCTCCCACCAAGATGCAAGCCTTTAGGATGTAAATGGATCATAAAGAGAAAATATAAAGAAGACTAGTCAATAGACAAGTTTAAGGCCCGACTTGTTCCCAAAGGGTTTAAACAGAAAGAAGGTCATGATCTCTTCGATATATATTCGCCAGTAACTAGAATAACTCTCATTCGAGTGCTTATTGCGAATGCTGCATTATACAATCTCGAGAGTAATCAAATGGATATGAAAACTGTATTCCTGAATGGTAAATTAGAAGAAGATATTTATATAGAACAACCAGAAGGTTTCATTGTCCCTAATCAGGAAAACAAAATGTATAAATCTTTAAAATCATTGTATGGGCTAAAACAAGCTCCTAAACAATGGCATATGAAGTTTGCACAACTATGTTAGCAAATTGATGCAGGATTAATGAATGTGGCAAATGTATTTATATTAAAGGCACACGCGAGTTATTTGTCATAGTTTAGCTATATGTAGATGATATGCTAATCATGGGTGATAGCAATGAAGTAATTGTGAAACAAAAAGGATGTTAAGTCAAAACTTTAACATGAAGGATTTGGTTTTATCTGATTTAATTCTTGGAATTAAAATTAGCAGGACGTCAGAAGGTATCTTCCGATCACAATCTCATTATGTTAAGAAAGTGCTCGAGTAGTTCAACTCTTTTGACAGCGCACCTGTAAAAATATTGTTGACACCAGTATTCACTTAAGTAAGATAGAAGTGATCCAGTGGCTCAATTCAAATATTAAAGAGTAATCGAAAGCCTAATGTACATAACGAATTGTACACGGCCAGACTTGGCATTCGCGATGAACAAGTTGAGCAGGTTCACGAGTAATCTGATTAAAGAGCACTAGACTGCATTGACTAGGGTTTTTAGATACTTAAGGTACACTCTAGGTTATGGGTTATTTTATATTTAATATCCTGCAGTATTGGAAGGATATACTGATGCTAATTGGATTTCAGATGCGAAAAACTCTTACTCTACAAGTGGGTATGTATTTATTATTGGGGGTGGAGTTGTGTCTTGGAAATCAAGAAAGCAAACTTATATAGCCCGATCCACCCTGGGATCGAAATTTATAGCTCCAGATAAAGTTGGAGAAGAAGCTGAATGGCCTCATAACTTTCTTGAAGGTATTCCATGCTGGAAAAAGCCTGGGCCCAGTGTTATGATCCACTGCGGTTGTCAAGCTACAATTAGAAGAGCATAAAGCATTATGTATAATGATAAATCTCGACACATTCGTTAGAGACATAATACCATGTGATAATTGATCAGAATGGAGTTATATCTATTGACTATGCGAGGCCAAATATTAATTTGGCGGATCTACTCACAAAAGGTCTGAATAGCTAGAGAGAATGAGATTAAAATCCTCTCTTGAAAGAATGATCATAGCGATAACCCAACCTTGAAGATTGGAGATACCAGAAACTTGGTTCAGTGGGAAAACAAAGTTATGAAAGTTCTATTGAAAATCACTTATTATAAATCTATCCCTATAGAGCAGTATAAGTGCTTAGTCCTGTGATTGTGGTGAGGTTAAGTCTCGCGAATTTTAGTGGTTTCTATCCTTGAAATGCACGGTACTTTATAAAAGGAGATCAACTATCTAAGTGTGGGGATGGGCCGCCTCGAATAATCACTTAGGAAACCAAGATGTTGTCCATGGCCAAAATGGACACAACTATGAGAATGAAAGGTGTTGAGACTTTATTGTGTAAGTGTCATTGACTCGGTATACACCAAGGAGGATTAGTTCAAGGCACTATGTCCACTAAGCTGCCGATATATTTCAATGATATTTAACTAAGAAAGCAATAAAAGCCATAAACTACCTTTCCCATGCAGCAGTATTCCACGAAAACTGGGAAGATAAGTCTGCATTCATATATGAATTTATTTCCACTTATGTGGGGGATTGTTGGAAATTAGTCTTAGAAAAATGAGTTTTGACTTAATTTAAACCAATTTAATGATAATAAATTATCTAAATCATGGAAATTGTTCCGGGAAATCCTTCCCGTATTGGTGTCTTACCTAATACTAGTTGTAGGGGGATAAGAGTTATGGTAGGTTCTAGACTCTTCCATAAGTAGTTGGATCCTGTTAGATGTCTTACCTTAACTAGGAATCCTATGTATGGAAAGACTCTCTTTGTAATGCCTATATAAAGGCCCCTCTATTCATTGTTATCAATACAATTGATTGTTGTCTTTACTTTTCTCCTCAAACACGTTATCAGCACGTAGCTCGAACGAAGAAACAAAAAAAATCGGCCAAAAGCCTACCGCCGAGCTCCGCCGCCAGACCGCCGCTGTCAGCCTCCGACCGCCGCTGACACCGCCGCCAGACCGCTCCCACCACACCACGACCAACCAAACTGCCGCCACTAATCTCAGCCACCGCCACTGCGCCGCTGCCACGCCATCAGCTCCCGCCGCTCCACGCTGCCGCAGAATCGCCTGCCGCCACCCGCTGCCGAACGCCGCTGTCTCTACCAAGCCTGGCTGCCGGACATCCAGCGCCTCCGCAACCGGACCACCGCCACCGGACCGCCTCCGTCGCCGGACCTCCGCCACCCAGAGCCACTGGACCGCCGCCACCGAGCGCCGCCGACCACCGCCGACCGCCGCCGCGGACCGCCGCCGACCAGCTCCAGTCCAGCCTAGTCCGACCCAGTTCCGACTCTCGGACCAAAACCCGAACATCAACTTATCTTCGGAAGCCGTCAAAATTGCGCCTCCGGTTTCACATCGTCGCATCGAGTACCAACCGGTAGATCGAAGCACAACACAGATTCAGCACGTGCCTAATTTTATAATCGAGGTAACTATCTGACTTGTCCCTTTTCAATTCTCTCCTTTTTGGGAATTTTTCTTTTGGGGACACGGGTTTTGGGTTCTTTATCTCCCACGCTACTTTGCGGTGGATGAGACCGCGAGAGAAGTCGGTATCTCTGCGTGTCGAAGAAAACTGTGTGACGGTCCTGGGGGAGTCACGGAATTGTTGAAAAGTCGATACTTGTGGTTGTTGCATACA
The DNA here is from genome assembly GCA_033398695.1 of Orobanche coerulescens. Lineage (NCBI taxonomy): Eukaryota > Viridiplantae > Streptophyta > Magnoliopsida > Lamiales > Orobanchaceae > Orobanche > Orobanche coerulescens. The sequence goes on along the minus strand of CM065810.1, from coordinate 64,121,301 downwards.
CCACGTATCCGGTGCGATCCGATATCGCCGTTTTTGTCGACTTTACTAAACAACAATTAAGGGAAGTAAATCGAGTAACAGTTATGTTACACGCTTTTAAAAGCATCGATTGTGACCGTTTACATTGTCACTGAAAATCCAACAAGACTAACTTCCTCTTGTTTATATCTTGTAGATGGCACAAAGCTCCAATGTTCATCCGGAGTTCGACATCCTTGACCATGCTGGTAAGGAGTACCATAGGTGGGTCTCAGACGTTCGCTTGGCGTTCGTCGGTAAGAGATTTACTACCACCATCTTTCCCTCTAACGAGCCTACCGCTCAGGAACCGAGCGAGGAAACCAAGGCTAATGCATTGATCTACTTGCGTAGACATATACATCCGTTGTTGAAAAAGTGTTATATGAACTTACAAACCCCTAAAGAACTATGGGACACACTCGAACAACGATTTAATAATGTGCATGATCAGCGCTTCCCCGAATTGCAACTTCAGTGGGAGCAAATCCGATTTTTGGATTATGCGAATGTGGAAGCCTATAATCAAGCTATCCTCGATCTTCGCGCTGATCTTGGTTTTTGTGGTGTCAAGAAGTCTGATCAAGATTTGATCGAGAAGACTCTTAACATGTTTCCCGTGGGAGCAAGTGTAATTGCTCATCAGCTGCGTGTTGCCTATGAGGAAGGGAGAATTAAGAACTTTAGTGACCTTATCTCCCACCTCGCGAAAAAAGAAAGGCACCATGAGATTATTCTCAATAGCAATGCGCGCCCAGCTGGTACGAAGCCGATCCCGGAAGTGAATCAGGCTACCCACAGAAAGCACCACGACAAAATAGAAAAGGCAACGCTACTCGCTTTTGCAAGCACCACGGATGCATGACTCGAGCAAGCAAGGGAAAAGACGAGGTCGCTGCTCCAACGTGTGGAAGAGGCAAGGTGGCTCGGCCACGGAACCTAGTGGAACCCAACCACGTGGGCCGCCTCCTGCCGCCGGGAATGGAACCACTCCAAAGGAAGGCCGGAATTGCTATACTTGCGGATCGAAGAAGCATACTTACCGCAATTGCAAAGCGCCAAAGAACATCCAAGCTTACTACAAGCACTATAAACAATATTTGACTCAGTCGAATTACATGGAAGTAGATAATGAGAATACGGAGGTGAACCATATTGAGATCCGTGATCGAGATCCCTCCTCTCACCATTGCGGACAAAGACCAACATATACGGATGTTGCCGACTTTGACTAGTTTTACGCTTTGGTTATGTTTTGTCTTGTTTCTAGTTTTCGAGAACTACTTTGGATTTTCATGAATGTAATAAAGTTGGCTATGATGAATAAAATTCTTTTAATTGCTGTGATTGTGCAAAGATGAATTTTATTTTTCCCCTCGAAAGCATGTTTGGTTTATCACAAAATAATTGCTAGCAACGAATTGCTTGGTTAAAAATTTGATACATTGGTAAGATTTCATCAAAACTTTTGATCAAGACTAGGCGCATCCTCCTTGGTATTTGTTTATGCTTTGAGAGTTCAAACGGAATCAGTGGTTTTTAAACAGCCTTTAGTCAGAGACATTCCTACTTTCTCTGCAAGTCTACCAAGTTGGAGTTACCGAAAGGATCATTAGTAGATATATAAATCGTAAACCAAGATGCGTTTTAAAGTATCTAAACGCTCCTATAGCCATATTTCCATAGTTTTGTATCAAAAATAATGCCTTTGAAAAAGGCTTAAACCTTGCTCTTTCACTCAACAATTGGGAAATACCAAAATAGCAAATTGAAACGAGCACTGAGATCTGAGTTTAATGATCCAGGAAGTGCACGACCTATGGATAGAAAGATACGGAAGTCTAGTTTCCAGAACAAATGACCGTTCGTCCATAGCCTTCTTAACGAAGAAGTTATTGCTGTTTTAGTGAACAAAGGTCAAGCTGCGCGGAAATTATTTCCAGCGATTGTGCTAACTTTGATCCTAACCAACTTGGTCGAATTTCCCCAAACTCGATGTAAATGAGTTTTCGCTATGTCTCTAAACATAAGACTAATAGAGTTTCATGTCTTATTGTAGATGTCTCGTGGCGAAATTGAGTGCCTTGCTGATAGTGGAACAACCCACACTATTCTTCGGAATAGGCAATTATTCAAGGATATTGTGCCATACATATCCTCAGTGACAACAATGATTGGTTCCTCCCAAGTAATTCAAGGGAGGGGACCTGCTCATTTCTTGCTACCCAACGGTACGCATATTAATGTCACAAATGCTCTCTATGCCCCAAGAGCAAACCGAACCTTGCTAAGTTTTAGGGACATCCGTGCCAACGGTTATCACCTTGATACACATTGTGAGAATGGGACAGAATTTTTGTGTGTTACTCGCGTAATGCGGAAGACGCCGCGTTCTCGAGAAACTTATGAGTCTAAGTAGTGGTTTATACCAGACTACAATAAGGGTTATTGAATCCTATGCTGTGAGTCACGAACTGTGTGATTCCGAAGCATACCAACTATGGCATGACCGACTCGGTCACCCTGGACGCGACATGATGATTCGCATTTTGAAAAACTCACATGGTCATCCGTTTTTCAAGTCCAGAAAACGATTGGAAGCACCACTCGATATCGGCATTGATGTGAGTGATCTTGATACCGTATCACCGGGACTAAAGATCGCACGCCCTAATAAGATTGACGGTGCATCTCTCGTAAATCCCAAGGCTTCCGTGGCAATTTCTAATGCCCATAAATCGTTTTGTAAAGCCTGTTCACTAGAAAAGTTGATAGCCTCTCCGTCCTTTGCTAAAGACTCAACACAAAATATTCGCTTCTTACAAAGAATTCAAGGGGACATATGTGGACCTATTCAACCAGAGTACGGACCATTTAGATATTTTATGGTTCTGGTTGATGCATCGACGCGATGGTCACAAGTCGCTCTGCTATCCACAAGAAACGCTGCATTTGCTAAACTCCTAGCACAAATCATCAAGTTACGGGCTAACCACCCCGACTTCCCAATCTCGTCATTAAGATTAGACAATGCTGGAGAGTTTACGTCAAAGTCTTTTGACGACTATTGCATGTCGATTGGGATTGATGTTGAACATCCCGTCCCCCACGTTCATTCGCAGAATGGCCTTGCCGAGGCTATGATTAAGCGGTTACAGCTTATCGCCCGAGCATTGGTATTGCGCACCAACTTGCCGATTTCTGCATGGGGTTATGCAATTTTGCATGCGGCTATACTTATTCGCTTTCGACCCACTGCCAATCAACCGTTTAGTGCGTACCAGTTGGTAACTGGATATGAGCCTGATATTTCACACTTACGCATTTTTGGTTGTGCGGTATATGTGCCAATTACGCCTCCACAGCGTACTAAAATGGGTCCGCAAAGACGATTAGGTATATATGTTGGCTATGAATCGCCTAAAATTATCCGTTATTTGGAACCTTTGACAGGAGATCTGTTCACTGCAAGATTTGCAGATTGTCACTTTGATGAGACAAACTTCCCGTCGTTAGGGGGAGAGAGGAATCGAACGATTCCAGTTGAACGCCAGGAAATTGTCTGGTGTGCTCCCTCCTTGCCTCATCAAGATCCCCGCACAGCTCAATCCGAGCTAGAAGTGCAACGTATTCTCAGTCTTCAGAAAGTTGCGGATTCGATGCCCGACAGCTTTACCGAGCATCGCGAAAGTGACAAGATCTACCATTCCCGCCGCGAATGTTCCCGCAAGGTTGGAAGTCCAGTTATAGGGCAAGGTTCACCGCCCAAAGGAATGATGCCACCGCGTCAACCTTAGCGGTGGGACGGCCGCCGGGCCGCTCTTATCCCCGCCGAAAGGGGGAGGCCAGTGGGTAGAAAGGATACCGAACCTCGAAAGAGAAGAGGAACGGAGGCACAAAATCCTCTCATCATCGACACAGTGACTCCGTCACACGATATTATCTCTGACTACGGATATGTCCTCGAATCAACAATGGAACAATCGACGACGCTGGAAACTTTGTTGATGTCAGAAAATAAAGAAATCTCGATGCAATGTACGAGTGAATACGTACTATTGGACAGGTCGTCCACGCTAGTCGACGATGCTTTTGCCTACTCCATCGCTCAAGAAATTATTGAAGTCGACGACGCTGATCCGCGCTCGGTTGCTGAGTTTCAACAACGAGCCGATTGGCCGAAATGGAAAGACGCAATGCAGGCTGAACTAGACTCAATGGCTAAACGTGAGGTATTTGGCCGTATCGAGCCAATACCCGTGGGCGTTAAACCAGTTGGACATAAATGGGTCTTTGTTCGTAAACACAATGATAAGGATGAGGTCATGCGTTACAAAGCGAGACTAGTTGCCCAAGGTTTCTCGCAGCGCCCTGGCATTGACTACGAGGAGACGTATTCTCCCGTTATGGACATCATCACTTTCCGCTACTTAGTCAGTTTGGTAGTGTCCGAAAAACTGAACATGCAGCTTATGGATGTGGTTACAACGTATCTTTATGGGGATCTAGATACGGATATCTATATGAAAGTCCCCGAAGGGATTTCATGGCCCAAATCAAGTAGCTCTAAACCACGGAGCGTCTGTGTGAAATTGCGCTGCTCACTGTATGGCTTAAAACAATCCGGAAGGATGTGGTACAACCGCCTAAGTGAATACTTGGTTGGGAAGGGATACAAGAACAGTGACATCTGTCCATGCATATTCGTGAAAAGAACAGATGCAGGATTCGTGATTGTAGCCGTCTATGTAGATGACATGAATGTCATCGGTACCATAGATGAGGTCAATGAAACGGCCCGCTACCTTAAATCCGAATTCGAGATGAAAGATCTGGGGAGGACTCGATTTTACTTGGGCTTAGAGCTAGAACATCGAGATGATGGTATACTCATTCATCAGTCTGCCTATGTCCACAAAATGCTCAGGCGATTTAGCATGGACAAGGCACATCCTCTTGCTACCCCCATGATTGGTCGAAGTCTGGAAATGAACAAGGATCCGTTGGCCCTAAAGAGGAGGATGAAGAGGTCCTTGGAGCGTAAACACCGTACCTTAGCGCAATCGGTGCGTTGTTGTATCTCGGCTCAATGTACTCGCCCGGACATCGCATTCTCGTGAATCGTTAGCGAGATTTAGCTCCGCTCCCACGATAAGGCATTGGAATGGAGTAAAACACATCTTTCGATACTTGAAAGGCTCCAGTGACCTTGGATTGTTCTTTCCCTACGCAAAAGAGAGTGATATTCCGAAAGGAATTGTTGAGGTGAAGACGATGCATACCGACCGTCGATCTTCCTCCGATATTGCCTAAGCATGGTAGCTTGACTACCGTAAGTGCTAATGCGAGCAAGCTTACCCTTAAGGCAGAGAATCCTAACGACACGTTAGTTGGATTTGCCGATGCCTGTTATCTCTCCGACCCGCATAAAGGACGTTCCCAAACCGGTTATGTGTTCACCATTGGGAATACGGCGATATCTTGGCGATCTACCAAGCGCATTCTAGTTGCTACTTCCTCGAACCATGCAGAGATAATTGCATTGCACGAATCCGTAAGGGAGTGCATTTGCTCCTGGCCACCATAGACCATATACGAGGAACGTGTGGATTAGATCCCACTACAAAGAACCCCTACTTGCATCTTTGAGGATAATGCGGCATGCATTGAGCAGATGAAGTTAGGTTTCATAAAGGGTGACAATACCAAGCATATTGCGCCAAGTTCTTCTATAATCGCAGCAGTAAATTGTCAATATCGAGGTGAAACAAGTGAGTTCCGATGAGAATATCGCAGACTTGTTCACTAAGTCTCTGCCGAAATCTACATTTGAGAAACATGTGAGAAGCATCGTAATGTATCGATTATCCGAGCTCAACTAAAGATGGCTCGATGGAATGAGCTGTCATGTATACCTCGGGAGTATACTTCACATGATTCGACATTTGTAGTTGGTGCGTTGCGCTCTTTTCCTCACCAAAGTCTTTGTTTTTCCCACGGGGTTTTATTTGACTTGGAAAGGTTTTTTACCGAGGCAACACATTGTGCACCATGTTAGTATTAGCGTTCGACACGGGGAGTGTTCCTAGAAATCCTTCCCGTATTGGTGTCTTACCTAATACTAGTTGTAGGGGGATAAGAGTTATGGTAGGTTCTAGACTCTTCCATAAGTAGTTGGATCCTGTTAGATGTCTTACCTTAACTAGGAATCCTATGTATGGAAAGACTCTCTTTGTAATGCCTATATAAAGGCCCCTCTATTCATTGTTATCAATACAATTGATTGTTGTCTTTACTTTTCTCCTCAAACAGAAATCAATTATTAAATTGTGAATCTACGTTTCTAAGCGATAAACGTATGATTTTATTTTCTCAAGAGTAAAAATAAATAATTAAAGTTGGTCATTTAATTGAAATGCTGAGGAGTTAAATTGGGTATGAAAGGTCATCCCACATTAGTAAATTAATGCCTTCTTGACTCGCTTAGTAAAAAGGTGCATAGGTGGTTTAACAAACTAGTAGTATACACTGGTGGGCCAAAGATGCATAGCCCATACGCGTCGGCGCCTCCCACACGTCGGCTTAGGCACGAGCCGGCCGCCGACGGTGGTCTGCCGGAAAGTAGGTTGGCGAAAAAAACACTACCGACCGCCGATGGTGGCCGTCAGAAATCACGTCAGTGGTCTGGCGTAAAAAAACAAAAATTGGCCGGCCGCTGGCGGTGGCCCGCCGAAAAGCAGGCTGGCGGACCTAACGATAATTATAATAATAATAATAATAATAATAATAATAATAATAATAATAATAATAAATAAATAAATAAATAAATTGGTCGATTGCTGGAGGTTTGCCGGTGTTCCGCGGCGGCCCTGTCAGAAAACCTGGTCGACCGGAGGTCCGTCGGAGATCCTCGTAAATTTTTTTTGCAAATTGATTATCCTTTTAATTTAATTTAATATGTAAAGGATATTTTTTAAAGTTATTGTTGAATATTTGATAATATTATTATTATTATTATTAAATTCAACATAAAAAGAAGGAAATAAAAGGGGAGGGTACACTAATCTTTTCCAGTGTGGACTACAACGACCAAAAATTACTGTTGCTTTTTATATTATAGACTAGAGATTACTCTGGCGTAAAAAAAATAAAAATTAATAAGAAAAGATGGTCGGTCGCTGGAGGTCCTCCGATAGGCAGCCTGGCGAAAAAAACTATCTGGTCGATGGAGGTCCATAGGCGGTGGCCTGCCGGAAAGCAAGCTAGCGGTCTGGCGTAAAAAATAGTACCAGTCGTCGAAGGTACGCCGACGGCGGCTCTACCGAAAAATATGGTCGGCCGGAGGTCCATCGGAGATCCTCATAAAAACAAGTTTTTTTTTTAAAAAATTGATTGTCCCTTTAATTTAATTTAATTTAAGATTCTGAGGGCACTTTTTAAAAATATATTGTTGTTGGACATTTGACAATATTATAATAATTATTATTATTAAATTCAACAAAAAAAAAGATAGGAGGGGTACAATACTTTTCCGGTGCGAACTACAACGACCAAAAAATACCATTATCCTCTATATTATAGAGTAGAGATAACTCTTGTCATAATGGTACGGTGATGGTGATATAATTTAATTAAAATAATTAAATTATCAAATTATCTGTAAAAAATATGTTGGTTCCCAAAATTCTATCGGCGGTCGATGGACCTGCCGTAAAATATCAAAAAATAAGGTCGGTCGCGGATAGAAAAAAATGGTCGGCCACCAGAGGAAAGCAGGTCTAGGCGTTTAAAAAAATATCTGTCGTCGGCGGTGGTCCGTCGTAAAGCATGTCAGTGGCGTGGCGTAAAAAAAAAGTTGGTTGTCCGCGCAAGTTGTCCGCAGGAAAGCAGGTTGGTGGCCTGGCATCAAAAAAAGTAAAAACTGGCCGCCAGCCGAAGGTCCGCCGGCCTCAGGCAGTGGACTGCCCTAAAGCACGCCAATGGCTTGGCGTAAAAAAAAAAAAATTCGACTGCCGGAAGTGGACCGCCGGAAAGCAGTCTCGTGACATGTTGTTAGGGAAAAAAATTGGCCAGCTGTTGGTGGTGGCCCGCCGGAGAGCAAGCCGGTGGCTTTGCGTTAAAACAAACATGGTCACCGCCCGCGGCCGGCTATTTTTTTTAACACCAAGCAACCGACCTGCTTTCTAGTGGGCCACCAAAAAATCTGGACGGCCGGCGGTCCGCCCGAGTCCTCGTGAAACAAGAAATTGCATTTCAAAATTAATTATCAGTTTAATTTAATTTAATTAATTTAATATTCTAAGGGCATTTTTTAAAGTTTATTATTGTTGAACATTTAATATCATTATTATTACTAAATTCAACACAAAAATAAGAGAAGAAGGGGGGGTACAATACTTTTTTGGTATGAATAACGACGACCTGAAAACAACATTATATTATAGAGTAGAGATAACTCTTGCCATAATGACACGATGGCAGTGATATAATTTATTTTATCTAATTAAATTAGCAGGTTACTTCATAGAATAAAATATATTTATTCCCAAAATTCTATGGACAGTCGACGAGCCTGCAGTAAAGAAGAAAAATAAGGTCGCTCGCCAATAGAAAAAAAATTATCGGCCAAAAGAGGAAAGCAGGCCGGCGGTGGCCCGCAGAAAAGCAGGTTGGAGATCCTGGCGTATATAATAAAAAAAGTAGACCGCCTGGCTTCCGCCGCCGCCGGTCCGCGGAAGAGCAGGCTGGTGTCCTGGCCTTAAAAAAAGTAAAAACAAATATTGTTGTCCTTTATATTATAGACTAGACATAAAAGAAGGGAGGAAGAGGGAGGGGTACAACACTTTTTCGGTGCAAACTACAACGACCAAAAACACTGTTGTCCTTTATATTATAGATTAGACATAACTCGTGCCATAATGGCACAATGGCGGTGATATAATATAGTTTAACTAAATAAAAGTACCAGGTTATTTGATAGAAAAAAATATGTCGGTTCCCGCAACTCTATCGACGGTCGATGGACCTGCCGTAAAGAAAAAGGAAAAAATAAGATCGAGCGCCGATGGGAAAAAAATGGTCAGCCAATGAAGAAAAGTAGGTCGACAGTATGATATTTAAGAAAAATAATCGGACCCGACGGTGGCCCGCTGGAAATTAGGGAGGCCGACTGTAATATCCTAGAATTTCGCTATGAATTTTTCGCATTATTTTATCTGAGTTGTACTGTATAGAGTGGTACCGATACAGTATGAATAAATAATTTTGGGAACTGTGATAGTCGTGACAATATATCTATAGAGGTTATTTTTAATTCTAGGATATTACATGCTTGATATATTTATCGATGTCGGATATACTGTATGAGTATTTGTACAATTATCGTACTTGGTCGACAATTGCATTTGAAGATATTGTGCATAAGACGTATCGTAAGGGAATGTTATCGGAACGAGTATATGTATTCCATATGTCACGTGTACGTGTTCGGTATATTGAAGATGGTAGACAAGAGCAGAAATGGTTAAGTATGAAAGCCACTACGTACGTTAAGCATAGGAGCTTACGTACGTAATGGTGCAAGGGTAGCGTTCGCTAAGAAGAGTATCTTACGTACGTAACGAAGGGAGTTTAGCATACGTTAGGTTGGGTACATAACGTACGTTAAGAAGGGAATCGGACAGGACCGAGCGGTGGTCGGCAGGTGGGCCTGGTGTCGGCATCTTTCGGCGCGGATGTGGATAGTGTAACACCCCGAGATATTCGGAATTATTACAGCGCCCCTTTATATAAGAATTTACAATGATAAATTAAAGAAATGCGGAATAATACAAAAATACCATAGTAATTTAGTAGTTCGGAAACTGGTTCAACAACCCAAATGAATACAATTATTTCAACATTTCAAATCATCAACAAGACACATGTACTCGAGTACTGTAAATAACACCAGAATAATAAGACAACACGACGGATAAAATCACTGAGCTCCTTTGTCATCATGTCGGTACTGTGGTTGCTTCCCCGCTCCTCGACTACCTGAACATCAAAACAAATGTCCACCCCCGAAGGGGTTAGCAAAACGATGCTAGTACAATTATCATAATATACAAACTCAGATATGCAACAACGATGCATGGCAAAATATATAAAACAGACTTCCGCTACCGGAATCCAACGATGCGAATCCTCATTATTCAATCAACACAACATGGGTAATCCAATGATCCAGCACCCTCAGCATAGATCCCAAGATGATCCCGTCAGACCAACACGAGGTGGAAAAACCCGTCCAATGATCGAGCACCCTCAGCATAGATCCCAAGATGATCCCGTCGGACCAACATGAGGTGGACATTCGATCCAACGCCTTCAGCATAGATCGCTTGATCCCTTCGTATCAACACAACATACTCTAACACAACTATCCATACACATATTCAAAAATCGATATGTCCATCAACATAAACATACAAGCAATCGATAACGAATATCATGACAATTCAATGGAAATAATCTCATGCTCAATAACATGAATAAACAGTATGCATGATCAAACTCACCAATATTAAACCAACTTCAAAATACGATACTTGCCTGAGAAAGATGGCAAGAATGTAAGTACTTCAATGATTTCAACAAACTCGAAGGCCGCCTCCTTCGATCAACCGTTCGCAATGCTAGGCCCTCTAAACAAATAGGAAAATAACGACAACTCAAAACAAATTAAATGTACGAACATCTAACATCTACTACGGCCGGGTTAACACTCTAAGTTCGCCGGCTCACGGTTCAACTCACCCGACGAATGTTCGGTGGAGCTAGAGACATTCAAATCATCATAAATTCGTACTTCGATTCTTGATTATCGATTCCATTACCAGGTTCGGTTATAACACCTTTCAGTCCGATTTTAAGGTTAATTCATCCCTAAACTTCGTTCTTCTACAAGCTATCTTCTTTGCCAAAGTTTTACATTCATGGTAATTGTTACCCATCAACACCCTTCATTCTAATTATCAATATCAAGATAAACATGTCCAGAAATCATTACAGGTCATGAATTACATTGAAGATCACCTCATACTATCCAGGGATTATTTCTTAGTGACCACTCTAAGAATTCATTTTCTTGCAAAATCCCATTATAGGTGATGATAATAATAATACACCGGCATACAAGTGATTCGGAAAAGACAACCTAAAATATGCAACAATCTCAAAAATCAAATATTAGATTCAACTCAATAAAGTTCGGTTACGATCTTCTTACTCAAAGGAGTTCTAACATGATTACTTAAAATTCTTAAGGTATGGTGTTCAACTTAATGAGTTATCAACAACCTTAATAGTTCCAGGAGAAAGGTCATAATCTGAATAAGAACATGAATTCTAAGCTCGGGCAGCAACACATACCTTATACGGAAATAAAAGATGAAAACAATTGATGAACTCAACGTTGGACGCTTGAACACAAATCCTCAAAGCCCCTTGCCTTTAATGATATGTTAGGAGGGTGATATGAGGGTTGAAGATGGAGAGGGTAACTCTTAAAGTCGCGGAAATTGAGTGGGGGTTGAAGTGGCATCTAAAAAATGAAAGGAGGTGTTGTCATATATATAGAAAATGGTTATTCGCGCGCGCTACGGCTCTTTATTAGCGTGTGCTAACGGGCTTGCAGTCTACTGACTCTGTCTGATCTCGATTTAGCATACGCTAAAAAACCTTAACGTGTGCTAAAAACCAATGGTTAGCGTACGCTAACACTATTATAGCGTGCGCTAATAGCTGAATGAAAGTTCACTGACCTCACTGTACTCAGCTTAGCGTGCGCTATCCTCAAGCCCTTAGCGTGCGCTAAGCACCATTGACTCGACTTTTCCAAAAGCCGTCCAGATTCATCCCGACATGTTCCCAACAAAATCTGCGGTCTAATCTCACCTACCAACCTATCTCAATCAGGCTGACCACGTATAGCGCGCACTAAGTCTCATCCTTAGCGTGCACTAGCTTACCCAATTAGCGCGCGCTACACTTAAACGTTAAGGTGCACTACATGTGCACAAATACAAGCATGAGACAACATCTCTGAAATCATACGCTCTGTTGTGTCACGATTTATTCATCCCGACAGGCGATCGACTATAAGGCCGAGCGACCAAGTCAACATCAGTCAAACTATGGCTAGCTCGCCAAATCAAAGTTATCAGACCCCCATCGCCTGCCCAAATGATCGACTCAAGGCGATCGCCTTTGGCACCGGGCGATCTACTCTACTAACCGGATAAGGGCAATCGACTGCGCCCGAGCAGACGATCGCCCGTCAAAACCATCAAGGACTGGATCTCAGGAAAGCACCCACGTGCAGATCCACCAAAGGCGCTGACGAGATCTTCGCCAGCAGATAAGATCTTTTGCTGACAGACAAGACATTTGACCACAGCCTGTCACCTACCTCACCTACCAGCATGCGCGCCGAAAGTTGTCGTGGGACCACCCGCGACAAAGAACTCAGACGCGTGTAAGCTCCCCATCGACCGCACAGCTTGATCGCCAAGAACTCCCGCAGACTTTGAGGGGACAGCCCATGTGCTAAAAGACGATCGCCCGATTATTATATTGCGAAAGGCGATCGCCCGCGTATCCAAGCCCTATAAATAGAGAACCTCCTCCTACCGGAAAAAGGTTCTCGGCTCAATTCATTTTAACCAACGGTTCGAATTCACTCAACGGTTCTCGGCCCGACTTCGCACAACTTACGGTTCGAATTGACTCAACCTACGGTTCCTAGCCATCAATATACGGTTCGAATTCATTTGACTCAGTCCGAAATACATTCCACCAAAAGTTCACATTCTCTCACATTCCGATACATCCACTAAATATCAAGAACACACATATCATCAAGCTCCCGGCTATCTCACCTAATCCATCTCAGACTTCTCTCTCCAAATCTCTCATCCGTAAGACGATCGGCGTATGCAGCAAGTCTCCACTAGACAGATTCCAAGGGATTCATAAGCCCGTAAGCCCAAACATCCAGCCTAAATACTGCCGTGAGAGGCGGTCGATCTCTCACTGCCGCGACTGCTCATCACCTTTGTTACAAGACCTCACAGAGCCTCAAATCTGGTTCTTCCGGCAATCTACACGCTCACTAGCTAAGATAACAAGAAACTTTACACTCATTGTAATTGTATTCTTACATTAGTACTTGTATCCCGAATATCGGTATTAATAATATCTCGCGAGAGCATTCAAGCCCGGGACTAACAACCCCGCAAATCTTGTGTTATTTATCTTTCTCACTAAGTGCTCTTGCATTTGTTTGCTATCCCATCCATTCCAAAGAATATCTATCTCCTGATAATATTTTGGGTAGCAACAATTGGCGCTAGAAGAAGGGGCATCTAACCTCATACTTTTATTTCTACCGTCCCGAAGAACACTCACCGTTCTCGGGCATATACTTGGAGTGACACTCACCGCACTTCAAAGAAAACCTTCGTAATCATGACATCCGCCGAACATCAAGCAAGCTGCTCTCCGAACCGCCGACACCATATCCCGGCTCAATCCGAACCCCACCGACGACAGGGGAAGCCGCGGCAACGCGAGACTCTCGATCCCGCATTCGAGAGATGGCCCCACCTCTCACTCGATCGGGCCCAAACCGAGGAATGTATCGAGGAGGCTATGGCCATCCCGGGAGGAGCGACGGAGAGCATGCGCGCGCCCGCGATAACTCCCTCGATCATCCGCCGCATGGGAAAACGGAAATTCAATGGGCTACCGAACGAGCGATCGTCAAAAGCCCCAATTCGCGAGGAAAGGCTCTCGCACGACCGGACGGATCCATATTCGATCGATTGGGACGCGACCCATCCCGGCGACCGGGCACTCTATTTCCAACCTTGAAAAGACGGAATCCGAACTGTCACCCGAGTTCGGCCTACTCACCTCACACCAACGCATGTCACCATCCGACTCCCGCCCGATCGCTGTGGACTCAAGACTCAATCGCCTCGGCTCCGCTCCGATCGCGAGCCGCTAACACAAAGCACGGCGATGGCCGCCATGCAACGTCGCCGACGAGATGAGAGCACTCTTGACACACCGGGGCAAGCACCAAGAAGAAGATCGCCGGCCGACCGAGCCACTCGCGTCCACATCGAGCTTGCCCCCATACAACCAACGATCGCTCCTCCTAAAACACCTCTGTATAAGGGGAGATCGGACCTTAAACCCACCCGAGTAAATTCCGAATTTACATGACTGGGTGTGGGGCATCCGATGCAACCAAGTGCCGGATCTTCCGCCGACATTGGGCGAGCCGCCCATAAGTGGTACGTCTCACTACCACCGCGATCGGTCACCTCTTTTAAGAAATCGCGAATGACTTCACGTCATACTTCGCCAAAGAAGGTCGCTGCACTAAGGCCCCCACCGCATGATAAAAATCAAGCAGGGGAAGGACGAAACTGACGCAGATTACATCGACCGGGTAGACGAAATCATCCTCACCGGCGAGCCCGTCAGTGATGAGCTCGCTCTCTATTCGGTCATGGGGGGATTCCACGGTCACTCTCCCATGTTCAGACATCTCTCCAAAGATATTCCCCCAACTTACACGATCTTCCGCGCTAAAGCTGCCAACTTCCTGGCCAGGCAAAGGCTACTCACCCTCCGCTTAGACGAGGAAACGCCACCTCTTGCCCAGAAGATAGCGATCGCCAAAGCAAAGAAGACGATCGCCAAGACACCCGGAGATCTCAAGGCTTTCGAGGACATGGAAGCCCATCTCCTCCATACGTTCAACAGAACTCCGGCACATATTTTCTATGCCATCAAGGGGCACGAAGAGCTCAATTAGTCTAATGCGATAATGGACCAAGGTCACCTGGTCAACTAGCATTATTGTGCCTACCACAAGAGTCCCGCCACAAAGACCAACAATTGCCGCGACCTCCTCAAACAGCCTGAGACTGCTCGAGGAGGGCAAGTCGGGATGCCTTATTGGTTTAGCCGAAGCCCCGCCTATCTCTATAGACGATCGTCCAAGTCGAACGCAAACAGCCGGGAAGCTCATATGAGCCGACCTGATCAACCTCGCGACCGTCTCTATATGCTTCAATCAAGAGAAGGAGACCACGGAAGTCATCCCGATCTCCTCCTTATTTAAGAAACCGGAGGACTCGATCGCCATCTGCAGCTTCACCGTCTAACACGATGGACTAAGGCACGAGATCGCCTCCCCGCACAACGTACACCGCCGAAGGTCGGCATCTACATGACGATCCATGGTGGAAGAGTGCACCATGGTCCCGTGGTCGATAATTCCGACTGCTTAGGCCATGCAAGGTCCCTTTAGGCCAAGATCGCCCGCCCTTCGTTTAAATACGAGGCCGGCGTAGTCCGAGGGCCCTCCAAAACAAATCGCTGGACACGATCGCCGCCTCAAAGGTTCATCATCCGACATGGTGAACCCGGACAATGCGACATGCCACAACCCCGCCTCAACGTACACCGCCGAGGTCGGCCATCTCCATGGTCAAGCCGAGGTGGAAGCAGAGCTAACAAGCCGCGGGCGTGGAGTTGATTCATCCGACGCCGCCGCGCAAGGACTCCTCTAGACCAAGACCGCACGCCTTCGTTTAAATACGAGGCGAGGCGCAGCTCAACGGAGGACCCTCATAATAAAGTGAGTCACGAGACACTCAATGTCTTCGCGCATCAAGACATGATCAAGGAGTCGGCCCATTGAACTCCGCGATCGTGCACGGGCCCTCATGATGGACGACCGTCCCGGATGATTCGACAACGTTCCTGACCGCTCACTCAAGGAATTATTTTCATCCCCTTTCTGCCACTAAGTGACTAAACGATGGGGCTAGAAGAGTGCGGACTAGCTACACGACGATCGTCGCTATTCAACCACATACGGAGATCGTCATTTTTTCGGATGTAGTGCAATGATCGAACTTGTTGTAAAAGTTGTCTTATGAGTTTATCAATTCATTTGGAACTACCCTCGCAACGATCTCTCCTCATGCATTTGTACAAAGTCAAACAAAGACTCAAAAATAACCATTCATTCAAGTGATAAGTCAGAAATCCAAATGCTCATTTTATTACTTGAAAAATAGAGTACACGGTCGCCCGAAGGCCTAAGTGCTACAAAAGAAAGCTACAAACTACAAAGAAAGTAAGCTAGAAGCGTAAAAAAGGAAGCGCCTCAGGCCCCTGCCGGGCCTTCACCATCAGCATTCGGCGCGGTTCCCTCATCTTCCGGAGCATCGGGATGAGCAAGACTGTCTGGAGACGGATACCAGCTCAAATCCACACCGATGTCCGCCAGGTCCAAGATCGGCAAGGAGAAAGCCGAATTGAGAGGATGCTCCAATGCATATGACTTGAACTTCTCGGCAAGAGGACCGACCTCCAAGCCTCCCTTCTTAGCCGCTCGGATCGAGTCGGCGAACGCCAAATAATAGGCCAACTCGCTGACATACTCCAAGTTTTGGAAGGGATCGGCCTTGGTCGCCTCAACCTCTCCTCTCAGCTCGGCCATCACCTGCTGCGATCCCTGGAGCTCGGCCTCCCTCGCAGCAACCTTCTCTTTCGCCTCCGCCAGCTCGGGCTGTCACCGGCGATCGTCACCTTCCGCGATCGGCCTCCTCCTCAAGAACATTCCTCGCCCTGACGGCACTCGCATCCGGTCCCGAAATCGGTCGACCGCCATTCGAATTTCTCGGCCTCCTCCTTCTCCGGCTCAAGCTCATGGCTCGCCCGCTTGGCCGCCTCCAAGGAGTCCTTCTCCATCGCCGCGATCTTGTCACAAAACTCGGCGTTCTCTTTCCGAGCCGCCTCAAGATCCTCCTGAAGGCGAATAGTGGAGGGCCGCCTCAAACTCCCGAGCACTGGACGGCCATGGTCGCCGTCTCAAGAGAAAGGGCGACAACGGATCCATCGAACTCGACGACCGCAGCCGGGCGATCGCATCCAGATCGCTTGTCCACGCCTTCGGCAAAGCGTATGTACTTGCTCACATAGGAGGAATGTCGCAGAATGGCGAGGAGATCGACTCGCCAGAAATCCACGACCATCGGTGGACAAGACGGGTCTGCGCGACGGATCCCGCACCAAAACACCAAGGTTAATACAACTCCTACGCAGATGTAATTGTCAACACGTAAATGCTATCTACCTCTCGGCCTTCTCGGGAACCCGACCGAAAACGGTTTCCCTCGAGGAGTTTCCGCATCCGCGATCGCCGTCTCCCGCAGAAAAGCCGCAGAGGGCGGCTCGCGCTCCGAGCAACGATGGTGATCGGAGGCGCGCGATCGGCACTTCATCGCCCGGGCAGAAACGGTTTCTTGCGGCCTCGGCCTCTGCGATTCGCCCAAGCCCCTCCTCCGAATTTCCTCCTCAACCTCGACTGCGCTACGCGAGGCTCCGGCTCCGCACGAGGCTCCGCCTCCGAACTATAGGCAATGCGACGGTGGAACCCGAGTCGACCTCTTCGCGTGAAGACGGCCTAGACTCCCGGGTTCGACATAGCGATCTCACGAGGCTCCAAAAGCGAGGGAAACGAACCTCTGCAGCTTAAAGACGATCGACTAACGGCCGACACTATCTTCAAGTAAGGCGATCGCCTAGAAATTGAAGGTCGCATAAAGTCATACTGCACCGCGAGATGTCTCGGGAAGCGGAATAGTCGAGCCGACAACCCGACTCTCCTTGTTGATCCGAGTGGCGTCTAGGTCGTCGTCCGACAAGCTCCTAATTCGCTCCCAAACAACGAGGAAGTCGAAAGGCGCCTCCTCGATCGCGGGATATGAAAGCCTCGCAAAAGAGATCAAATTAGATCACCCAAAACGCATCCAAACGAAGGGAGAGTCTAAACCCTTACCGGGATTTCTCTCCAAATTCGATGGGATCTCCAGTCACGTGGGGTTGTCGCCGCCGAAGCTCTCCACTTGCCGCCGACCCGTAACCACTTCGCCGATCGCCCGTATCTTATTCGAACTCCATGAATCACCCGCCAGATCGGCCTTGAATATGGTAACCGCCGACCAACCCTCTATGAGCCGTCGCTTAAACAAATGGTTCATCTCCAACGGCGACGGAGATTTACAGCGGTGACCGCCGAATAGGGTGAAAGTGCATATGATTTGGAGCCGGGCGTTCGGCGTCACCAAGTGGCGCCACATTCCAAGCGGCCAACGATGGGAGACCGCAAAGGACAGAGGAAGCGCAGGCCGGCCTCCATAACGGCCTCACTCACCGCGACCATACCCATCGGAGGCCGGTCGGCCTGCTCATTCTCCGCGGGCGCGAACATGTCCACATCTGAAGGAACATGGAATCTTGTCCTCCAGACGGCCAGATCTCTCCTGGACGTCGAGCTCCGTATTTGGCCGAGCGACCACAACGATCGCTGCGTGGCACGATACTGCGACCGCTTGGGGAGCACATAGGGATAAGCGACCGAATAGCCCCTGAAGTCGAATCTCGGAGTAGGACCGGCTAACCTATCCATTATTTCAGCAAAGGCCCTATAGGCCCGTCCAAAATCACTATGTTGCTCCCAGTAAGCCCTGATCGCCAGATCTCTCTCGATCGCCGATCGTCTCCTCAGAAATCGACTCCCTAGCAACATCGGCCTCATTGAACAAAGCCTCAACTTCACTGGTCGATTCCGCACGAATTGTTTCACCATTGCCTCCAGTGGAAGACGGAAGAAGTTTCTCCTGGCACCGATGTCCCGGCGCGTAACTGGTTCCCGCTCCAAACGATGATGAGGTTCCGGCCATTTTCAGAGTTAGAAAGGAAGAGAAGGATTTTTCTTACCCTAAAGTGAAATCGATCGACGATCGGCGCTTAGATCTTCAAAAAATTCGGCAGCAGGACCTTCTTTCTCCAATGCGTACGCGTGAGTGAGACTGCAGCCCCGCGCCCCCCTTTTATAGGAGAAAGCAGGGACCCGATTGCAATAAGGGACAACCTCGGGGTCGGATCTCAAACGGCGTACTGGGCCGACTCCTCGAGACCCGCGTACGCGTCTTTTCGAGGACGCGTCAACCGAGGAGTCATTGGACCGCCGCGCCCTCCAAGAGAAGCCCGACACGTGCGAGGAGACTTTTCAACACGCATTGTTTTTCCCGCTGCAGCTTCACGGCAACTGTGTCGCCCAAATCCAGAGTATATCACCAAAGACGATCGCGCTCCATTAAACACGAAGTCGCCACAATAGTTCAATGATCGCTAAGAGAGCCACCTCACCCCACGTTTCCAACGTATGAGCGAGCCGGGGCAATTGTTGTGTCACGATTTATTCATCCCGACAGCGATCGACTATAAGGCCGAGCGACCAAGTCAACATCACCAAACTATGGCTAGCTCGCCAAATCAAAGTTATCGACCCCCATCATTGCCCAATGATCGACCCCCAAGGCGATCGCCCTTTGGCACCGGGCGATCTACTCTACTAACCGGCTAAGGGCAATCGACTGCGCCCCGAGCAGAGACGATCGCCCGTCAAAACCATCAAGGACTGGATCTCGTGAAAGCACCCACGTGCAGATCCACCAAAGGCGCTGACGAGATCTTCGCCACAGATAAGATCTTTGTCGACAGACAAGACATTTGACCACACTGTCACCTACCTCACCTACCAAAGATGCGCGCCGAAAGTTGTCGGTGGGACCACCCGACAAAGAACTCAGACGCGTGTAAGCTCCCCATCGACCGCACAGCTTGATTGCCGCAACTCCCGCAGACTTTGAGGGGACAGCCCATGTGCTAAAAGACGATCGCCCGATTATTATATTGCAAGAAAGGCGACGCCCGCGTATCCAAGCCCTATAAATAGAGAACCACCTCCTACCGGAAAAGGTTCTCGCTCAATTCATTTTAACCAACGGTTCGAATTCACTCAACGGTTCTCGCCCGACTTCGCACAACTTACGGTTCGGAATTGACTCAACCTACGGTTCCCGATTCATCAATATACGGTTCGAATTCATTTGACTCAGTCCGAAATACATTCCACCAAAAGTTCACATTCTCTCACATTCCGATACATCCACGGAAATACCAAGAACACACATATCATCAAGCTCCGGCTATCTCACCTAATCCATCTCAGACTTCTCTCTCCAAATCTCTCATCCGTAAGACGATCGGCGTATGAAAGCAAGTCTCCACTAGACAGATTCCAAGGGATTCATAAGCCCAGAAGCCCAAACATCCAGCTAAATACTCGCCGTGAGAGGCGGTCGATCTCTCACCGCCGCGACTGTTCATCACCTTTGTTACAAGAACTCACAGAGCATCAAATCTGGTTCTTCCGGCAATCTACACGCTCACTAGCTAAGATAACAAGAAACTTTACACTCATTGTAATTGTATTCTTACATTAGTACTTGTATCCCCGAATATCGGTATTAATAATATCTCGCGAGAGCATTCAAGCCCGGGACTAACAACCCCGGCAAATCTTGTGTTATTTATCTTTCTCACGGAAGTGCTCTTGCATTTGTTTGCTATCCCATCCATTCCAGCAATATCTATCTCCGGATAATATTTTGGGTAGCAACACGCTCATCAATACAGGATAAAGAAATATGGAGGTTTATACTCAAATCGAAGTACAACATGCTATACCACAATGTTCAAATAAAGATAAAATACACAATAATTATCTGGGCATTACATACTACCCCTCTAAAAAGAAGTTTCGGCCCGAAACTTAAAACGAAAATAAATATGGGTATCTCGACTTCATACCATCTTCAGTCTCCCAGTTTGCTTCTTTGACTCCATGTCGAGACCATTGAACCTTTACCAAGGAGATCGGTTTATTCCTCAATTGTTTGATCCGACTCTCAAGTATCTTGATTGGTTTTTCTTCGAACGAGCCATCATTAGTCACTTCAATCTCGCCAAAATCGATGATATGACTGGGATCCGGTATATATGACTATAATTAGGATACGTGGAATACATTATGAACGTGACTCAGTGTTGGCGGTAAGGCCAACCTATACGCACACTCCCCAACTATTTCAAGGATCTCGAATGGTCCGATATATCTTGGACTCAGTTTCCCTCTCTTCCCAAAATAGAAAATTCCCCGAGTAGGAGAAACCTTCAATAGAACGTGGTCCCCAACCTCGAACTCCAACGGGCGACAACGCACGTCTGCATAAGACTTCTGTCGACTCTGGGCAGTCAACAGCCTTCCACGAATAAGCGCTACCTTCTCTTGAGTCTGAACTATCAACTCTGGTTCAGTCCCGATCAAATCAGAAGAATCATCCCAACACAGGGGCGATCTGCATCTTCTCCCGTACAACGCTTCAAACGGTGCCATCTTAATGGAAGCATGCCAACTATTGTTGTAGGTGAATTCAATCAACGGCAAATGAACCTCCCAATCGGTTGACCAATCCATGGCACAAGCTCTTAGCATATCTTCCACTGTCTGTATAGTCCTTTCGGACTGTCCGTCCATTTGAGGATGATATGATGTGCTAAAGTTCAGCTCGGTTCCCAAGGCCTTATGAAATGCCTTCCAAAAGTGTGACACAAAGTGACCATCTTGGTCCGAAATAATGGTCTTCGGTGTACCATGCAATTGGACTATTTCTACAATAAACACTCATGCTAACTTCTACGGTCCCCAAGTATCCTTAATGCTTAGGAAATGAGCCGACTTGGTTAGGCGATCCACTATCACCCAAATCATGTTCATCCCTGACCTGGTCCTCGGCATATTGGTGATAAATTCCATCAGGAATCAGAAGTGGCATCAACATTTCGGCAGCTCGTTGATGTTCAATCTTAACCCGTTGACAAGTTAAACACTTTGAGACGTATTCTGCTACGTCCTTCTTCATATTTCCCCACCAGAAACTTTGCTTTAGATCTTTATACATCTTACTGGTGCCCAGATGAATAGAATAGGGCGCGATGTGAGCTTCCATGATCGTCTGTCTCAAAACATCGTCATTGGGGACACAAAGTCAACTCTGGAATCTCAGAACTCCATCATCCTATATCAGGAATCCCGGGGCCTTTCCTCTGTTTACTTCATCACATAACCGAACAATTAGAGAATCATCCGACTGCTTAGATTTGATTTCTTCGATTAGCGATAAAGTTAGTTCCATCATACACAGTTGCCCTTGGACTCCCTGTGACCATACTTAAATTCCTTCGCGACTCAGTTCTCGTTGAATGCTTGGTTGGGACGTAAGCGCTTCCAACACTCGAAGAGAAACAGATTTGCGGCTCAGTGTATCAGCTACCACGTTCGCTTTGCCTGGATGATAAAGAATCTCCAGGTCATAATCTTTAATCAGTTCCAGCCATCTCCTCTATCTCATTTAATTCCTTCTGACTGAAAATATACTTGAGGCTCTTATGATCGGTGAAGATCTGACAATGAGTGTCGTACAAATAATGTCGCCAAATCATCAGGGCAAAGACGAGAGCTGCTAACTCTAAATCATGAGTCGGATAGTTAATCTCGTACGGTTTCAACTGTCGATAAGCATAGGCAATCACCCTATCTTTCTGCATCAACACGCAACCCAAACCCTGATTTGAAGCATCGCTGTATACCATGAATCCATCGGTCCCATCTGGTAATGCTTGTATAGACGTCGTTGTCAGTCTTCTCTTAAGTTCATCAAAACTAGCCTGACATTTCTTGCCCGACACGAATTTCTGAGTCTTCTGCAATAGCTGAGTGACCGAACGAGCAATTTTGGAAAATCCTTCCACAAAACGACGATAATATCTAGGAAGTCCTAAGAAACTTCGGACTTATTTCACGTTCTTAGGAGATTCTCATTCCAAGATTGCCTCAACTTTCTTCGGGTCTACTTGAAATCCGTCAGTTGATAGCACATGCCCAAGGAATGTTACTTCCTTAATCCAGAACCCACATTTAGAAAGTTTCGCATAAATATGTTCATTCCTCAAAGTATTCAAAACAATATGCAAATGCTCTGCATGCTCTTCCGGATCCTTCGAATAAATTAAGATGTCATCAATGAAAACAACCACGAATTTATCCAAGTATTCTAAGAATACCCGATTCATCAATTGCATAAACACCGCAGGAGCATTAGTAAGTCCAAATGGCATCACCACGAACTCGTAGTGCCCGTATCGGGATCTGAAAGCAGATTTCGGTATGTCAGACTCCTTAATCCTCAACAGATGGTATCCTGATCTCAAATCGATCTTTGAAAACACCATTGCCCCCTGCAGTTGATCAAATAAATCGTCGATCCACAGTAATGGGTATTTATTCTTGATCGTCACCTTGTTTAGCTCCCTGTAATCAATACACAATTGGAGGGATCAATCTTTTTTCCGGACAAAGAGAAAGGGTGCTCCCCAAGGAGAAACGCTAGGTTGAATGTAACCCTTCTGTAACAATTCCTGAAGCTGTTTCTTTAGCTCGTACATATCAGTTGGCGCCATCCGGTATGGTGGTCTGGAAATAGGTGCGGCTCCTTGCTCCAATTCGATATTAAACTCTACATCTCTCCGCAGAGGTAACCCAGGTAGCTCGTCAGGGAATACGTCTAAGAATTCGTTCACAACCGGAATGGATGAGAGCTCTACTCCTTCTTCCTTCTTCATGTCATAACACCAAAATCCGTGACAACCCTGCTTTAGCAATTTAACAGCTTTCATGGATTTGATTACTTTCCCTGAGCTTCCTGGTCTCCATCCTTCGAATATATGTTCACACCCGTCATCAGCAATAATTGAAATAACTATCTTTCGATAATTCAAAATAGCCCCATATCGGTCGAGCCAATCGTCTCTGAGAATTAAATCGTCACCTTGAATGTCGACCACGATAAGATTTGATGGCCAATTTTTCCCCCCTATAGACACAAGAAAATCTCAAGCTTCTTAAGTTCCCACAATTCTCTCCCCACTCGGTAAACCCACAACATAAGGTTCACAATCATGTAAACACAAGATTTTCAAACGATTAATATAGTTCAAAGATATGAAAGAATGCGTAGCTCCTGAATCGAATAAGACACTAACTGGTTGCAAAAGGATCTGAATCATACCTGATGCAACAATAATGTTCTGATCATCTGACCTCCTCATCTCGTACAGGCGTGGAGGAACGGACCCAGCACTGGACGCATCTCTTATCCCGGCATTCTGCTGTTGAAAACCACTTTGCTGTGTTAGGTTCACACTTGTCTCTTTCGGAACTTGTGCTGGAGTGCGAGTACCAACCGATCTAGTCACATTACCACAAAAAGTCGCACGGTTCCCTTCCTGACCACATTCAACATAGGTCACAGAAAGAGCGGAGCAATCACGCCGAACATGCCCTGCTCGACCACAGTTATAACACCTCTTCGATGCGTCTGAAACCGTTGATGCTGTCCAGAACTTCTTTCCACCTCAAGAAGGATACGGAGGTTTCTTGGATGAATGAAATGAAGACTGGCCCTTGCGGGACCCACTACTCTTGTTCTCAGTGAAGTTGCCAGACACTTTCTGCTTCTTTACTTCTGCAAATTTCTCCACCGCTGGCTCTTTCATCTCGTAGGACAGTGCTTTGTCCTGATACTGCCGCTGAGTAGTACATTGAAATCCAGACATATACTGCTGAATCTCCGGCTTCATCCGCATATCGAAATAAAAAATATTTTCCGCCTCAGTCCTGACCAAATTTCGCACGCAGGTCAGCTGGTGATTAAAAGTCTTGATTATGTCTGTCACAGATGCCTCCAAATTCTGCGGTGAGAAAAACTCTCGGACTCTAGCTTCTCTAACTGGACGTGGGCAATAGTGAGCTTCCATCATTAACTTGAATTCTGTCCAGTCAGCATGATGATCCTCGGGTCGAATGGCCTCCCACCAGTCGAAAGCCTCCCCAGTCAAAAAATACTGAGCGATCGAAACCTTTTGGTCATCGGGACAGTTAATCCCCACAAATATCTTCTCTAACTCCTTCAGCCAGTTATCCGAAGTAGGTATCTCTGCAGAACTGTTGAATTTTGGTGGGTGTAATTTGACCACTTCTGTAAGCCATGTGTCTCCCCGATTATCCTCGTTGTGCTGCTGGCCCATCGTTGTCTGCATGCGGTCAACCACCTGAGCAAACTGGGTCATCTGAGCGACCACCTATTGAAGCACTCCCAGCATGTTAGGATTTGCATCATCATTTACTGATTCATGATGTCCTCCATAATGGGAATCAGTTTGATTAGTCGATACATCCGGGGTAGATGATGAACCTTCCTATCTCGCATTACCACGTCCTCGTCCGCGTCCACGACCCCCTCTCAACATACTGTAAACACAAATACTCAATATCCAGGGCAAAATCTTCTAAAAGAAAATCCGTCAATATCTACTAAACACAAAATAAATAAAACGGTAGTATAAGAGATTAGGAAACTTACAACCACGTTCCATATGACGATGCTGGTTGTGCAGTGATGTTATAACAACCAATAAATCGGATGACATAAACAGACCCAACTAAACCCGACTGCCAAGATATCCATGAATCTTAGCTCTGATACCATATTCTGCAACACCCTGAGTTATTCGGAATAATTACAGCGCCGTAAACCCTTTATATAAGAATTTACAAGGCCAAATTAAAGAAATGCGGAATAATACAAAAATACCATAAAAATTTAGTAGTTCGGCAACTGGTTCAACAACCCAAATGAATCCAATTATTACAACATTTCAAATCATCAACAAGACACACATACTCGAGTACTGTAAGTAACACCAGAATAATAAGACAACACGACGGACAATATCACTGAGCCCCTTCGTCATCATGTTGGTACTGTGGTTGCTTCCTCGCTCCTCGGCTACCTGAACATCAAAACAAATGTCCACCCCCGAAGGGGTTAGCAAAACGATGCTAGTATAAGTATCATAATATACAAATACAGATATGCAACAACGATGCATGGAAAAATACATAACACGGACTTCCGCTACCAGAATCCAACGATGCGAATCCACATAATTCCATCAACACAACATGGGTAATCTAATGATCCAGCGCCCTCAGCATAGATCCCATGATGATCCCGTCGGACCAACACGAGGTGGAAAAACCCATCCAATGATCCAGCGCCCTCAGCATAGATCCCAAGATGATCCCGTCGGACCAACACGAAGTGGACATCCGATCCAACGCCCTCAGCATAGATCGCTCGATCCCTTCGGATCAACAAAACATATGCTAACACAACTATACATACACATATGCAAAAATAGATATGTCCATCAACATGAACATATAAGTAATCGATAACGAATATCACGACAATTCAACGGAAATAATCTAATGCTCAACAACATGAATAAACAGTATGCATGATCAAAATCACCAATATTAAACCAACTTCAAAATACGATACTTGCCTTACAAAGATAGCACGAATGTAAATACTTCAATGATTTCAACAAACTCGAAGGCTGCCTCCTTCGATCAACCGTTCGCAACGCTCGGCCCTCTAAACAAATAGGAAAATAATGACAACTCAAAACAAATTAAACATACGAACATGTAACGTCTACTACGTCCGGGTTAACACTCTAAGTTCGCCGGCTCATGGTTCAACTCACCCGACGAATGTTCGGTCGATCTAGAGACATTCAAAACATCATAAATTTGTACTTCGATTCCTGATTATCGATTCCATTACCAGGTTCGGTTATAACACCTTTCAATCCGAGTTTAAGGTTAATTCATCCCTACACTTCGTTGTTCTACAAGCTATCTTCTTTGCTAAAGTTTTACATTCATGGTAATTGTTACCCATCAACACCCTTCGTTCTAATTATCAATATGAAGATAAACATGTCCATAAATCATTAAGAGTCATGAATTACGTTGAAGATCACCTCATACTATCCAGGGATTATTTCTTAGTGACCACTCTAAGAATTCATCTTCTTGCAAAATCCCATTCTAGGTGATGATAATAACAATACACCGGCATACAAGTGATTCGAAAAAGACAACCTAAAATATGCAACAATCTCAGATATCAAATCTTAGATTCAACTCAATAAGGTTCGGTTACGATATTCTTACTCAAAGGAGTTCTAACATGATTCAAATTCTTAAGGTATGGTGTTCAAGTTAATGAGTTATCAACAACCTTAATAGTTCCAGGAGAAAGGCCATAATCCGAATAAGAACATGAATTCTAAGCTCGGGCAGCAACATATACCTTACATGGAAAGAAAAGATGAAAACACTTGATGAACTCAACATTGGATGCTTGAACACAAATCCTCAAAGCTCCTTGCCTTCTATGATATGTTAGGAGGGTGATATGAGGGTTGAAGATGGAGAGGGTAACTCTTAAAGTTGCGGAAATTGAGTGGGGGTTGAAGTGGCATCTGAAAAATGAAAGGAGGTGTTGTCTTATATATAGAAAATGGTTATTAGCGCGCGCTACGGCTCTTTATTAGCATGTACTAACGGGCTTATATTCTACTGACTCTGTCTGATCTCGGTTTCGCGTACGCTAAACAGCCTTAACGTGCGCTAAAAATCAACGGTTAGCGTATGTTGACACTATTATAGCGTGCGCTAACAGCTGAACGAAAGTTCATTGACCTTATTGTACTCAGCATAGCGTGCGCTAGCCTCAAGCCCTTAGTGTGTGCTAAGCACCATTGACTCGACTTTTCCAAAAGCCGTCCAGATTCATCCCGATATGTTCCCAACAAAATCTGCGGTCTGATCTCACATACCAACCTGTCTCGATCGGGCTGGCCACGTATAGCGCACGCTAAGTCTCATCCTTAGCATGCGCTAGCTTACACAATTAGCGCGCGCTACACTTAAACGTTAGCGTGCGCTACATGTGCACAAATACAAGAATGAGACAGCATCAATGAAATCATACACTCATCAATACAGGATCAAGAAATACGGAGGTTTATACTCAAATCGAAGTACAACATGCTATGCCACAATGTTCAAATATAGATAAAATACACAATAATTACCTGGGCATTACAGACAGGCGAGTCAACCTCGAGTCTTACATATGCTAAGGATGGATCATTACGTACTTTAAACGAGTATGTTACTGTAGCAAGTCAACAACTATATTACGTACGCTACATCGTGGACATTACATACGTAATACACAATACGAATTGAGGCAGTAACCTATGGAATAGTGTTACGTACGCTAACAAGGCTAGTCAACGTATGTAAGGAAGGTTACGTACGTTAGTCGGGTTACCTAACGTACGTATTAGTTGAAGTTATATAAATATGTGAGACCCATCCCTTTGGTAATTTAGGAGATATCCATGTTGTTTCTTCACCCTTCAACCTTCAGAGACCGACTTTGGCTCTTCCAAGCATATTGGGGACTTGGAGTCATGGATGTGGAGCTTGAGATATGATGATATTGTGTATTCTTGAGGTGTTTGATTGTGTTCTTGAGGTATGTTGGATAACTCATCTCTTCGATTTGATTTTGATGTTGCTATTGATGTTCTTCTTCGTATGATAATGGTTATGGTATTGTTGTTATGATCCTTAGTGTTATGTGAAGTGTATGTTAAAGAATATGATGATATATGCCTTGGATTCTGAATTAGATGATGGTTTAGATGTTAGAACATATCGGATTATGTCCTTTTGTTGGCTACAAACATGATTATGGATTAATTCATATTCTTGAAGAACACTTGAGTTATATATGTCATGATTTTATGGAAATTGGAAGGATTACGGTTAATTTTGGTATATGGTTATTCGTGATGATAACCGGTAATTGTATTTCTATGAATTTACAAAAATGAGACGTGCTAATTCAAAATTAAGATTTGAGTCGGAATCAAGAATGTTGAGACACTTGTTAGAATTGATCAATTATCGAATTGTGGCTTGTATTTGTATTGTTTGAGCTGAATTAGTTTGGTTTCGTATATGATCATGATATCATTGCACCGTTCAGTTTGATTGGTTGATTATATCGGTTGTTGATTGTTATCTAACACATTGTTAATTGATTATTGCATTAGCTTGCGATAAGTGGTAATTGATTATTGACCGTTGTGCTGCGATTGGAATTGGAGAATGCATGGATCGCCTTGGTCGGGGCTGTGGAGCTTGTAGATGAAGACAATGGGATTGGTAATGGCTTCGTCGTACCAGTATCAAGGCAAGTTATGCTTGCTCAGTTCATAATGTTTAATAAATGGTTTTGATTTCGTTTCATTTATGATTCATATAGCAATAATATTATGAATATGAATTGTGGGGATGATGGTTCTTATATTGTACTTTGGTTTAGATTAAATCATAATGTATATGATTTAAAGACGTCTAATGAAAATAGAGATGTGAAAATATCCTTGGTCTATTATATGAAATGTTGGATATCAAAGACAGTTTACTGTGATGATGTTGATCTCGAGGCGATGGACTGTTGACAGTGATGGACTGTACTTCATTATGGACTATTCGTATAACTGTATATTCGTTCAAGGTGTTGTTCGTGGAAAGGTTAGTGTCTCCGGCTTGAGGTAATCTAGTATTGCTAAATTATGATAATTATCTTGTTGCATTGTTATATATGTGTGTATTGATGCTTCATGTGATGGGTGTGCATCATTGTTGGTATATTTTGTGATAATGTCCGGAGTATTCCTGTGTAGATACTTTCGTGACCCTTGGCTGCGTCCTTAGGAGTTTATATGTTGATAAATCTTATGGAACTGTGTTGCGGGATAAAACCTGAATGGTACCCACGTCCGGAGTATTCCTGATTAGATAGTTCCGTGACCTTTTGGTTGCGACCTTGGGAGTTTATGTGCTAATATTGCGTGCATTGTTGAGCATTATGTGAACCATTGTCTGACGGGGATATGACATTGTGGTCGTGTCGGTCTTTCATGATGGAATTATCGTTGCTCATTTGGAAAGTCTTCTGACCCTTGTTGGAAATGCGTTTCTTCGAGTGTCGTTGTCATGTTGTATCATGGCATATCTGGAGTCAGATACATTCTGATCGGTCTTGTGTAGGATTTTCAGGGCGGGCACGTGTACCATGTGTTGGTTTCGACCTCACATTGAACCGTGCACACAAGACGCACTTTATGAGACTGATTAGGCACGAGACCAGATGTGTATCTGATCAATACCCGTAGTTGGCTTGTGCACGGACATATTTCTGGGTCGGGTGTATCGTGACGTCCATCTTGAGTCATATTGATTGGTCGTTCATAGTCCATTTATGGTTGGATATGTTCGATAGTCGGATTTGTCTCCGAGACCCCATATATGTGATTTGTATATGGTTGACGATTTTATTCTCTCATATATCTGTTCATGTTGACCCTCTACTGATCTCGTTTGCAGTTACCATATCTTTGGTCAACTCAGTTGTTATTGATCCTTTATTAACTTCGTTTGGAGTTCACCCTATCATGGGTAATCTCGTTCGTTATTGATCCTTTCTGATTCCGTTTGGAGTTTGCCTTACCGTTGGTATTCTCGGTCGTTGTCGATCCTTTATTGATCTTGTTGGAGTTTACCGTATCGTTGGTATTTTCGGTTGTTGAGTTTACTGTATCGTTGGTATTCTCGATTGTTGATCCTTTATTGATCTTGTTGGAGTTTACCGTATCGTTGGTATTCTCAATTGTTGATCCTTTGTAGATCTTGTTAGAGTTCACCGTATCGTTGTTGATCCTTTATTGATCTTGTTGGAGTTTACCGTATCGCTGGTATTCTCGGTAGCTGATCCTTTATTGCCCTCGTTGTAGTTTACCACATCAATGGTATTCTCGTTAGTGGTTGGTCCTTTGTTGATCTCGTGTGGAGTTATCATGTCACTGATATTCTCATTTTGATGCATTGGTTGTTTATTATTATTGATTATGTGAGCATTCATACTTTGTATTGATATGCGGGACTTGTCATTGTTTCGGGCAGTTGATCTACAAATGCATCGTGTGTTATCTGTTGTATTATAGTTGGGATTCGATTGTGCGATTCAGCAAACAGGATTGGTCATGGACAGATTACCCCGTATTTGAGATATATTTATGTTTTTGAGAATCTTGGCATTGTTTGAATACAGTACATATGGTTATTTTGAATTCATTCGTCACTTGAGAATGCGAGGTGTGAATTGAGGTAAGGGTTGATTTGATATAAGTTACCACGTATTGGTAAGGTTATTATGGTAAGATTACATTGGAAATATTCTTACCCTGTAATTACATTGATATGTAATTGTTTATGTGGATATGATCATTATTATTGTTGAGTATTGTGACTGACCCCAACGTGGGCTTTACTTTTAGATACTCGGAGATCGAGCTAGTAGCGGTCGTGAAGGGATGAGCTTCCCGGTGATACTGGTTATGGCATGTGTTTGAGACCGAGTATTTTTCCTGACTGTTATGATTCCGCTGCTCTATCTACTGCGTGTGAAATTTTATAATGTCTTTCGTTATTTTACCAACTCGTGTATACTTTCTAAATGCCCTTTTGGCGCCTTCGCCTTGTGCTTTCAAATGGTATTTTATGACGGTATTTGGGAACTATGATTTGTAAAACATTAGGTATTTAAAATGTTACCATTTTTGCCTCGTTGGCGTGTTTGAAACGTTTGCGAAAATGATTTTTAGCCTTGTAGGTTCCGGCACGGGGCCGACGGAGCTATAATATTGCCGGTTGGTTTTGGGGGTGTTACAGAAGATAGTATCAGAGCTTTGGATTTTGTAAAACCCGGGCATGTGTGTTATGTGGCTCTACCAGTACGGTGGTAGCGCGGCTTTCGAAAATGATTTCCTGACATTCGAATCAAACTGGTATTTGGAGAATCCAAAAATTTTGAGATATTTTAAAATTTCTATAATTGCGATATTCGTGTGTGTTGTTATTGTGTTGAGGCTTTGTATGGGAGTCGTATGCTAGTATCACAGGAGATCATCGACTTCACGGACCTGTAAGTATGTTCTTTCAGTTATTTGGTTTTGATGACGATTATTTGAGTATGGTGGCATGATTTTAAGATATTTCGGGAGTGAGATATTTTTTATGACAGGATTTTAAGTTTCCAAGGACGAAACTTATTTAAGTGGGAAGATATGTAATATCCTAGAATTTCGCTACAAATTTTTCGCATTATTTTATCTGAGTTGTACTGTACATAGTGGGACCGATACATTGTGGATAAATAAATTTGGGAACTGTGACAGTCGTGCCAGTATATCTATCGAGGTTATTTTTAATTCTAGGATATTACAGGCTTGATATGTTTTTATATGTGAGATATACTGTATGAGTATTTGTACAATTATCGTACTTGGTCGACAATTGCATTTGAAGATATTGTGCATCAGACGTATCGTGAGGGAATGTTATCGGAACGAGTATATGTATTCCGTATGTCGCGTGTACATGTTCGGTATATTGAAGACGGCAGACAGGAGCAGAAATGGTTAAGTATGAAAGCCACCACGTACGTTAAGCATAGGAGCTTACATACGTAATGGTGCAAGCGTAGCGTACGCTAAGAAGAGTATCTTACGTAAGTAACGAATGGAGTTTAGCGTACGTTAGGTTGGGTACATAATGTACGTTAAGAAGGGAATCGGACAGGACCGAGCTGTGGTCGGCAGGTGGGCCCGGTGTCGGCAGCTTTCGGCGCGGATGTGGACAGGCGAGTCAACCTCGACCCTTACGTACGCTAAGGACATATCATTACGTACATTAAATGAGTATGTTACTGTAGCAAGTCAACAACTATATTACGTACGCTACATCATGGACATTACGTACGTAATATACAATACGAATTGAGGCAGTAACCTCTGGAATAGTGTTACGTACGCTAACAAGGCCAGTTAACATACGTAATGAAGGTTACGTACGTTAGTAGGGTTACCTAACGTACATAATAGTTGAAGTTATATAAATATGTGAGACCCGTCCCTTTGGCATTTTTGGAGATATCCATGTCGTTTCTTCACCCTTCAACCTTTAGAGACCGACTTTGGCTCTTCCAAACAGATTGCGGACTTAGAGTCATGGATGTGGAGCTTGAGATATGAAGATATTGTGTATTCTTGAGGTGTTTGATTGTGTTCTTGAGGTATGTTGGATAACTCCTCTCTTCGATTCGGATTTTGATGTTGTTGTTGTTGATGTTCTTCTTCGTATGATGATGGTTATGGTATTGTTGTTATTATCCTTAGTGTTATGTGAAGTGTATGTTAAAGTGTATGATGATATATGCCTTGTATTATGAATTAGATGATGGTTCAGATGCTAGAACACATCGGATTATGTCGTTTTGTTGGCTACAAACATGATTATGGATTAATTCATATTTTTGAAGAACACTTGAGTTATATATGTCATGATTTTATGGAATTGGAAGGATTACGGTTAATTTTGGTATATGGGTATTCGTGATGATAACGGGTAATTGTATTTCTACGAATTTACAAAGATGAGCCGTGTTAATCCAGAATTAAGATTTGAGTCGGAATCAAGAATGTAGAGACACTTGTTAGAATTGATCAATTATCGAATTGCGGCTTGTATTCGTATTGTTTGAGCTGAATTAGTTTCCTATCGTATATGATCAAGATATCGTTGCACCGTTGAGTTTGATTGGTTGATTATATCGGTTGTTGATTGTTATAGAACACATTGTTAATTGATTATTGTATTAGGTTGTGATAAGTGGTCGTTGATTATTAACCGTTGTGCTACTATTGGAATTGGAGAATGCATGGATCGCCTTGGTCGGGGCTGCGTAGCTTGTAGATGAAGACGATGGGATTGGTAATGGCTTCTTCGTACCGGTATCAAGGCAAGTTATGCTTGCTCAGTTCATAATGTTTAATAAATAGTTTTGATTTCATTTCATTTATTATTCATATAGTAATGATATTATGAATATGAATTGTCAGGATGATCGTTCATATATTCTACTTTGGTTTGGATTAAATCATAATGTATATGATTTAAAGACGTCTAGCGAAAACAGAGATGTGAAAGTATCCTTGGTCTATTATATGAAATGTTGGATATCGAAGACAGTTTACTGTACTGACATTGATCTCGAGGCGATGGACTGTTGACAGTGATGTACTGTACTTCATTATGGACTATTCGTATAACTGTGTATTCGTTCACGGTGTTGTTCGTGGAAAGATTAGTGTCTCCGGCTTGAGGTAATCTAGTATTGCTAAATTATGATAATGATCCTGTTGCATTATTGTATATGTGTGTATTGATGCTTCATGTGATGGGTGTGCATCATTGTTGGTATACTTTGTGATAATGTCCGGAGTATTCCTGTGTAGATACTTCCGTGATCCTTGGTTGTGTCCTTGGGAGTTTATATGTTGATATATCTTATGGAACTGTGTTGCGGGATAAAACCTGAATGGTACCCACGTACGGAGTATTCCTGAGTAGATACTTCCGTGACCTTTGGTTGCGACCTTGAGAGTTTATGTGCTAATATTGGGTGCATTGTTGAGCATTTTGTGAACCATTGTCTGAGGGGGATATGACATTGTGGTCGTGTCGGTCTTTCATGATTAAGTCATCGTTGCTCACTTGGAAAGTCTTCCGACCCTTGTTGGAAAGCGTTTCTTCGAGTTTCATTGTCATGTTGTATCGTGGCATATCTGGAGTCAGACACGTTCTGATCGGTCTTGTGTAGGATTTTCAGGGCGGGCACGTGTAGCATGTGTTGGTTTCGACCTCACATTGAACCGTGCACATGAGATGCACTTTGTGAGACTGATTAGGCACGAGACCAAACGTGTATCTGATCAATACACGTGGTTGGCCTGTGCACAGACACATTTCTGGATCGGGCGTATCGTGACGTCCATCTTGAGTCATATTGATTGGTCGTTCATAGTCCATTTATTGTCGGATATGTTCGATAGTCGGATTTGTCTCCGAGACCCCGTATATGTGATTTGTATATGGTTGATGATTTTATTCTCTCGTATATTTGTTCCTGTCGACCCTCTGCTGATCTCGTTTGGAGTTACCATATCTTTGGTTAACTCGATTGTTATTGATCCTTTATTAACCTCGTTTGGAGTTCACCCTATCATGGGTAATCTCGTTCGTTATTGATCCTTACTGATTTCATTTGGAGTTTGCCTTACCATTGGTATTCTCGGTCGTTGTCGATCCTTTATTGATCTTGTTGAAGTTTACCGTATCGTTGGTATTTTCGGTTGTTGATCCTTTATCGATCTTATTGGAGTTTACCGTATCGTTGATATTCTCGATTGTCGATCCTTTGTCGATCTTGTTAGAGTTCACCATATCGTTGGTATTCTCGGTTGTTGATCCTTTGTTGATCTTGTTGGTTTTTACCGTATTGCTGGTATTCTCAGTAGTTGATCCTTTAATGCCCTCGTTGTAGTTTACCACATCAATGGTATTCTCGTTCGTGGTTGGTCCTTTGTTGTTCTCATGTGGAGTTATCATGTCATTGATATTCTCGTTTTGATGCATTGGTTGTTTATTGTTATTGATTGTGTGAGCATTCATACTTTGTATCGATATCCGGGACTTGTCATTGTTTCGGGCAGTTTATCTACAGATGCATCTTGTG
The DNA here is from genome assembly GCA_033398695.1 of Orobanche coerulescens. Taxonomy (NCBI): domain Eukaryota; kingdom Viridiplantae; phylum Streptophyta; class Magnoliopsida; order Lamiales; family Orobanchaceae; genus Orobanche; species Orobanche coerulescens. Next base: position 64,085,614 of record CM065810.1, on the reverse strand, counting down.
TTATCGGTTGTATTAGAGTTGGGATTCGATTGTGCGATTCAGCAAACATGATTGGTCATGGACAGATTACCCCGTATTTGAGATATATTTATATTTTTGAGAATCTTGGCATTGTTTGAAACAGTACAGATGGTTATTTCGAATTCATTTGTCACTTGAGAATGCGAGGTGTGAATTGAGGTAAGGGTTGATTTGATATAAGTTGCCACGTATTGGTAAGGTTATTACGGAAAGATTACATTGTAAATATTCATACCCTGTAATTACATTGATATGTAATTGTTTATGTGGATGAGATCATTATCATTGTTGGGTATTGTGGCTGATCCCGTCGTGGGCTTTATCTTTTAGGTACTCGGAGATCGAGCTAGTAGCGGTCGTGAAGGGATGAGCTTTCCGGTGATACTGGTTATGGCATGTGTTTGAGACCGAGTATTTTTCCTGACTGTTATGATTCCGCTGCAAATGTATTTTATCATGTCTCTATCCGCTGCGTGTGAAATTTTATAATGGTTTTACGTGTTTTACCAACTCGTGTATACTTGCTAAATGCCCTCTTGGCGTCTTCGCCTTGTGCTTTCAAATGGTATTTTAAGATGGTATTTGGGAACTATGTTTTGTAAAATATTGGGTATTTAAAATGTTACCGTTTTTGCCTCATTGTCGTGTTTGAAACGCTTACGGAAATGATTTTTAGCCATGTGGGTTACGGCGCGGGCCCCACGGCGCTGTAATATTCTCGGTTGGTTTTGGAGGTGTTATACCGGCCTGGCGTAAAAAAAAAAAGTTGGCCACTCGTTTTTCGCCGGCAGTGGCCTGCCGAAAAGGAGGCCCATGGCCTCGCATAGGAAAAAAATGTCTGTCCGCGGAAAGCACACAGGCTTCTTGGCATAAAAAAGTTGACCGAACGGGCTAGCTGTGAATTCATTGCAAGAGCTTGTAGTACGGAAGAATATGGCCATCCACGTAACTGGCTAAAAATCACTCATGGTCTATGATTGTATTTATTTATTTTCCTACAAAGGTAGATAGTCAGGTATAGGACTGGCTAAAAATCACTCATGGTCTATGATTGTATTTATTTATTTTCCTACAAAGGTAGATAGTCAGGTATAGGACTGTTCTCGGTCCGGTTCGGTCCGGGTATTGTCTTTTTGGGTCTGTACCGTTAAGGTATCGAGTGTTATCAATTTCGATCCTTACCGGTTTCGGGTCCCAACTTCAATACTTGTATCCGAACCGCTAAGGTTTTGGGTGAGTATCGGTCCAGGGTATTTTGGGCGGGTTCTCGGGTATATTGGATCATTAAAAGCCGTAATCACTAAAACCTCATAACTGAAACAAGAATGAAGGTATTTTGTCAAATGTATGTTAAGGAAATTGAGAGATAAGGTCTTTTAAACTTAAATTTTCTATATGTACTAATACCTTATAAAATATTTGTGCAATGTATGTTTACGAAAAATTACCGATTTTTTTACCGGGTTTAACAATTTCGGTCCTTATCGGTTTTTGTTCTAACTTCAGTACCAATATCCGTAACCCTAACGTTTCTGGTGAGTATCGGTCCCGGGTATTATCAAACAGTTCTCGAGCGGTTCTCGAATATATTTAGACCTAGCAACATCCTTAGTCAGGTACACACACTGACACCAACAGAAAGCCAAAGAAGAAAACAGCCTTAGAAATAGAATGGCATGATAATGGATTAAAATACTTAAAATATCTTGCATAAACATACCAAAGCCACATTAATAATGACTTCCAATGTCTCCGCAAAAGGCTTTTTTGTTTTGGGCGCGGTTCCACCTAGAGGTGGGCAAAAAAACCCAAATTGAAACTGAAAAAAAAAAAAAAAAAACGAAACCGAAAACGGTCAAAATCGGTTTTTGACCAACGATTTTGATCCAAACCGCCACTTTGTAATCGGTTTCCGAGTGTACCGATGAAAACCGGTCAGGGTCGGTTTTTTTGGGAACCGGTTTGTGAAACCGGTTTGGAAAAACCGGTTAGAAATCTGTTTTTCCCTTGTGACCGTTAACTAGTCGTTTTTTTACAAAATATGACCGTTTTTTTTTACTTTTTTATCATTTTGCCATCCTAAATTCACTATAAATAGGACTCAAACACTCTCAAAACACTCTTTAAACACTAAAAACGCTTACAAAATTTTCGTTTCTCTCAAATGGCAACTCAATCTTCTTCCACTTCCACGAATGCACCCGAGATTGCTGAAGTTATAGAAACAACCCGAAAACCAAAAATTTGGTGTAATTTCAACCTCGTGAAGTTGTCGGATGGGCATCTTAAGGCTCATTGTAAACATTGCGGTAGGTTTTTGAAACATGAATCCAACTCGACGTTGAAGATGCATACCGACAAGTATTGCGAAGTACTCAAATCCGTTCCGGAAGCCGGTCAAGCATCTATGTCACGAGAGGGGGGTCTTTTTGCATACGAGGCAGAGCAGTGCCGACAACAATTTTCAAACTACGTGATTCGAGAAAGTTTGTCGTTCAACCACTTCGATAAACCTCAATTGACTAAGTGGATTCAAAATACTCTTCAACCGCGATATAAATAAGTAAGTCGTACTACTCTTAGACGTGATTGTATTAAATTATGGAAAAAAAGGCTAAAATAGAACTAGTAAACAGTTTTTCAAACTTAAATACAAATGTAAACTTAACAACCGATGTTTGGTCGGCACCTCATGGTTTGCCCGGTTCATTCCTTTGTGTTACCGCACATTGGATTGATCCCGATACATGGCTAATGATGAAGCGTACGATTGCTTTATAAAAACTTCGAGTATCCTCACATGGGTCAAAATTTATTTCATATGTTACAAAATGTAATAAATAACTTTAACTTACAAGAAAAAGTTTTTTCGATCTCATTTGATAACTCGTTTAATAATACAAATACGGTAAAAAAATTAATACTAACATACAAACCGCCTTTAAAGGGTATTTTTTATCACAGTCGATGTGTTGCACACATTATAAACTTGGTTGTGCAAGACAGATTAGCGGTACCCGAAATAAGTTTGGTAAAAAACGCTTTTAAAAAAATGTTACAAGATATATTTTGTTCGGGTAAAGTTAGATATAAACAATATATAAAATTGTGTATTACACGAATTCTATTTTTTAACCCCTAATTGGGACGTTCCTACAAGATGAAATTCGACTTATAAAATGTTTTGTTGTGGTTTATGCCAACGTGATACTTTACAACTTTTTCATGAAGAACTTGCTAATAGGAATCGGGTTACACCATTTACATCGGAACAATGGGATATTGTTAGAAAAATAAGCGAATTGCTCAATGTTTTTAAAAACACAACAACTTTATTTTCGGGTGTTTATTATCCCACAAATCATTTGGTACTTAATCAAATTTATTTAATGTGTTCAAAATTAGGCGACTACGAATTAAGTGTTGATTTATATGAAAAACTGGTTTCACCCATGAAAGAAAAACTAAGAAAATATTTCAAAGAAATGCCACCGGTAATTACTTGTTCCGCCGCGTTGAACCCATGTATGAATATTAGCGTGTGGAACTACTTATCGACAAAATTTCTATTGATTTAGAGTTGCATAACGAAAACGTTTTCTATGCAAGAGATGCAAAAGCCACTTCTAGCAAAAATTTAAAGATTTATTCGGGGTTTATTTTAATAAGTATGGTTCAAGAAATGATTCTTCAACTTCGTTTTCATCATAATTTTCTACTTGTACTAGCGTGGATCCCATGCTTAACTTATATAATAGTTTAAGAGAAGAAAACACTAAACGGGCTAGGGGTGGGGGTGTGCAACCATCGACTAGCGAATATGGGAGATATATTGGAACCGAATTTTTATCCATCATGGGACCCCATGAATTCGCAAATTTTGATATTTTGGCTTGGTGGAAAGGAAGGGAAACTCAATTTCCCGTTCTAACCGCCATGGCCCGAGATTTACTAGTCGTCCAAGCTTCTACGGTAGCTTCGGAATCCACTTTTTCTCTTAGTGGCAGGGTATTATCTATACAAAGAACAAGACTCACACCGGCATCATTGGAGATGTGTATTTGCTTGAAGGATGACTTGGACGCATCCGAGCGTATACAACACACTCAAAGTCTTGAAGACGAACTTGACATTAAACAAGAAATACACGATATCGAGGTGGAAGAAGGTTTTGCAATCTCACTCTCCGATGAAGAAATTGCTCTCGATGAAGCTTCGCGCAAGGCTAGCTCCGAAGAAGATATCACTCTCGATGAATAAAAGTTTATGTTTAAATTCTAAATGTTTGAATAAAAGTTGAAGTATAATGAGTTTATTTAATAGAAGATTATATTTGATGTATAATGGGTTTATTTAATAAGAAGATATCACTCTCGATGAATAAAAGTTTATGTTTTAAATTCTAAATATTTGAATAAAAGTTGACGTTGTAATGAAGTTATTTAATAAAAGTTTATATTTAATGTATAATGGGTTTATTTAATAAGAAGATATCACTTTCTTAAGTTTTTTTTTTTTTGAAAAACCGGTTATAACCGATTTTTCATGACCGAACCGGTCTCAACCCGACCCAAACTAGTTAGTATAGGTTTGGGTTTTTACACACATAAAAACCGAACCAGACCAAACCGATTTGGTCAAGAAACCGGTTTTCAAACTTTGACCAAAAATCGGTCCGATTTTCAAACCCGAACCGATTTGGGAAAAAAACTGATTTGTACACCCCTAGTCCCACCTTTTTCATTTTGTGAATACCTGTCAAATAATTTGTACGCACTTCGCGGCGGAATAAATAACAAAAAATGTATAAAGAATAAAATCAAGAATTCAAGATTCAGTCATTTAATACATGTTCCAGAGGTAACGTGCAAACTAGACGTGCCTTCGGGTCGAAACCGCCGGTTTCGGGCCTCGAACCGGCGGTCCTTGGTCCCTAAAACACAGAACCGAGCCCGGACCGGAGACAAGCCCGACCACCCGTGCCGGGCTAGAAGCCCTCCGGTCCTTGGCCAGGCTAAAACCGCCGGTTTCGACGGCTGCCCACTCGCGACGAAAACAGGGATCCGATCACGCCTAATTTTGCATTTTTTTTTTAATTTTTAACTTTTTTAATTTTTTTTTCATTTTATTCTTGTATATTTATTACTTTTATGAATAAAAAATGATAATTCTTAATGTTTTGATTTTTTTTAAATATTTAAAAACTCATTAAATTGTTGAAAAATGAATAAGGAGAAGGACTTTGCAATTTTGCATTAAGGATGAGGAAAATTACAACAAATAAGTTGAGCACAATTTTAGGAGTTTTACACTTGAATTCTTGAAATGAAAAAAAAATAATAATAATAATAATAAAAATAATAATAATAATAAAGGACTTGAGCTCTCTACTCCGCATCCGATCGATCCGTCTCGGTGAAGGCTTCATCTTCGCTCTCATTTGCATCATCCCATTTCAGTTCTTGAGCTCTAAGGTCGGCCCTACACCAATCATCGAGCAACATGGTAGCTTCAATGTTAGACGGTTTCATCCTTGATCTTCTTTGATCTAGCATAAGTCCTCTGATGCTAAAGGCTTGTTTGACGGAAATGGTGGATGCCGGGACGGTAAATAACTCATTTTCTCATGAACTCTTTGAAGCTCATTTGACATAGAAGCCATCATGTAAGCACGAATTTTTATGTCATCCTTAACCCAATTTTCGTGGTTTTCTATCTTTTCCTGATTGGCTCTGGTCCGCACAGGAGGCGTTGAAATGTCCGTCTCTAAGACGTATCCCAGTGCCTCTATACTGAGGATAATCATCAGATTGTGGAGCCAGTCCACAAAGTTTGGTCCAATCAGGGTGTTCTTTTCGAGTAGAATTGTGAGTGGGTTCATTGTCATATTGAGATTTTAGTCTACATTAAGTACGGCAGATTGATTAGTGACTGGTTATATTATGATCTGAGTATAGAATTATGGTCTTTTCTATTATTGTTACCCAGCTCCGACTACTTTTATCGGAATAACACACTCCCATGTGCAATCCGGAAGTATCGTCGCTCTACTTCAGAGTGGTGATCAAGTTCTTTATAAATCTTAATAGAGGGCAACCGAACAGGTTTCTAGTCTATTAATTTTCATAAAGTGGTGTCCAACACCAACCCATCTAATGGATGATTCGATCTTCTTTTTCCCCTTGTTCACTCCCCTCAACCTATATGGTTTCTATGGTTCGTGAAGAAGTTAAGTTTATACCATCGACACAAATCAGTTTCACAATTGAATCTTATCTGGCAACCTATCAGGTTTCTACGGTTAAATTTGCTCCAACCGAAGGCATCCAATGTGCTCCCGGTAATTTATCCATCCTCCCCAAACGACTACCCCGTTAACTCGGAAGCATAGCACATCCGGTTTGGATTTCAATTTCCCGAAAGCTCAATGGAGGGAAGGAAAACCTTGAAACCTTATAAACTTAATAATTTGTCGTGGTAGAATTTTCGCGATTAATGTTACACTTTGCACATTAATTAATTTAAGCGCGTTTGTGGTATTCATACAATATGAAACAACCATTCACAACCTAGTTGCTACCAACATGTGGTTCATGGACCGTTCCTAGAAAACAAAAACTCCGTAATCTAATTACAAGTCTTCGTCTTGAATCTTCGTCTTCTCGAAATGGATCTTCCTCCGGCCTTCGTCATTACATATAAATTTTACATTGAAAATTGCATCCTAGATACAAATATTTCTAGTAAAATAAATAGGCTCAAAACGGCCTTTACAACCCAATCGAATAAAATGAACAATTCAAAAACTAAGTCCATGAACCACATCTCCATTCAAAAGCATTTATCCAATAAATACTATATAAATGGAAACCGTAGAGATACATTGATCCAATCAACAATACGAACCGATCAAATCGATTCATTCAAAACGAAAATCCAATTAATTCAAACAACCATCAATTTTAACTTGTTCCGGACGATAAAATATTTCATTAAATTAATTCCCCTAAGATTAAAATTACCATAATTAAATCTTAGTCAAATTAAATCCAATTTAATTTGTGGGAAATTAATTATCGAATGAAATAAAAAAATTGGAGTCGAAAAACACGGCCGGAGCACTGCCCAGCAGGGTGCCGAGCAGGGCCGTAAGTGACCGGCAGGGACCGAAACCATTGCCAGGCAGCGGCCGGCACAAACTACCGAGCCTGACCGATCACGGGTCCAGATCCCGATCTGCTGCCTCGGACCGAAAGGCAGCGCCGGCTAGCCCCAGGCTGCCGGGTCCGATTATGTTTTCGGCTCGTTTTTCGCTCCGATTTCAAAAATAATATTTTTTTAATCTTTATATTACAATATAAATCAGTTTTTAAAAAGAAAAATAGATTTACATTGTAACATAAAATCATGAAAAAATAATTTTTGGATGAACAATAGAAAATCAACGATTAATACGATTATGATTCCAAATCATATACCATCGAATCAAGCATTCCAAATGCCAATATCGTATATATGATTGCAAGACCTATGCTCCGATACCACTATTGGGATTCGGTGCCTAAAACGAAGGCCAACGAAAATGGTAAAACGAAAACTAATTCGATCCGAATCTCTATGAGGATCGATCGAGCTACGTATATACGATTATGGAAACGAAATCACAAGAGATATAAAAACTCACCCTTGTAGTCCGTTGATTAAATGGATTCCTTCTCTTGATCTACTCCCCAAGCTTTGCTTGATCTCTAGGAATCCAATCCGCTCCAAGCTCTTGGATGATCCAACGCTTAAGTACCGCGTCTCTACTTGTCACGCACCAGAGAAACAATCGGAACAACTAAACCTCGTTATCCTCCAAGGATACGGCTAGAACAAGGTTGTAGAAGCTTTGCTTGTGATTATAACACTCTAAGTGTATTTATCACACACTCTCTTATATTTTTTAATTTTCTTCCAAGAAAAATCAAGAACTTGAAGAAAAAGAAGAAGAATTTAGAGAAGATTTTCTCTCTCTCTCTCTTGCTCTCTCACTCAACCGTATGAACTCTCCAAGAATCAAAAGGTGAGTTGTGAGATTTGTCTTCCATCCTTTATTCAACTCCCACCACACGCAACAACACATGCATGTGTGTATTAGACCCACCAAAAGGAAGGTGGGTGGAAATAGGGGGCAGCCCATGTAGAAATCGGATGAGTTCGGTTCGTTTCGGACTCCCATGAGTCCAAACAGATAAACTCCAATTCCATTCCAATGTAGTTATATCATTTAATTAATTCAATTATTTAAACAAATCAAATACAAAATAATATAATTCGTTTCTCTAAAAAATAATTATATTCATGATTTAATTAATCACACGGTAATTTATTTAATTCATTAGGCCGAAATCAATTTATCCAATAAATCAATTTAGACATCCAGTGTCCCAATAAATTAGATATCCAATATCTAATATTCATAATGAGAGAATAAGCTAAATTCAATCCGTCGTCAATCCTATTGCGCGACTCGGTAGGTCTGTCTCAATCAGTAATGGGAGGAACCAAAGAGTAGTAGCAACACCTAGCCAGCCCGGCGGCCTACACTGTACCCTAACTGAGAACAAATGATGAGATCATTCAAGAACCATTATATCATGAATACCAGTATACGTATAAACCCTTCTTTCAAATGTCCCGATCAAGTTATAGGGTCAGGGTCAGTCAAACCCTATCTGTACTTGATGCTATGCACGCGTTAATGCAAATCGAGATCATCGAGCTCTCGTGTATCTAATACAACTAGCTCCAATGCATTGGCCAAAGACTTATGATCTCATCTGCCAATAAATGCATAGGATATCTAACCCGCTCACTAACGGGAGAAAGAATTCTATCTTGGTATTCAGTAGGACCTGCTACTTGCCTGTTAAGATGCACGTCGAGGTTGACCCCCGCCTCCCGATTTACAGGGTCGAACTACTCTAATGAAAATCTTGACGTCACAAGCATATCCCTACTAAATCCTCAAGTCGAAGGTTCACAAATACCTATCACAACCTTTCGATTCCGTTATTGACTGTACTGGAGTGAAATCTATGCGACGAATCGAGGGTGAGTCGGTTCAAGTATACTAATCCAATTAGCATACCTATAACGTGTGCTCCCACTAACCATTAGCATTCGACAGGCACTCTCCATGTCAAAGAACACGTCATACAAGTCTTCACATAAACTTAATGCCCAGTCAAGTTTCATCGACTTGCGAATGATTAAGTATTTGAGCTATAACCTTTCCAGTGCCGACCCCCTTATCCAATAAGGAGTGGAACGTTTAGCTCTCAAATACACGAACTAGTTTCTATATGTATATTTACGAGTTAGGAATGCCAGTAAATAAAGAAACATTCATTTGCCTTATGATAATGATTTACAGAATTAAAAGTACAATGCCCTCACTCAACAACCTCTGAGTGGCATTCGATGGCATACTCCTAACAATCTCCCACTTGCACTTAATGCCACACACTATGGTATCTAATACCCATGTTCTCAGATGACGCTCTATGCTAATCTGAGAAAGTGGCTAGGTCAGTGGATCAGCGATATAGTCGGATGACTCTACTCTATGCAACACAATGTATCTCTTTGCGAACAAATTCTCTTACGAGATGATACTCTCTCTCAATATGTTTTGTATTATTATGAAACCTCGGCTCCCAGGCCTGTGCTACCGCTCTATTGTTATCGTATAAAACCAAAAACAGGTGACGTAGCATATGGTGTCACGTGAAGTTTAACCAGTAACTTCTAAATCCAAAAACCCTTCCTTAGAAGCCTCCGAGGCTGCTTGATACTCAGCCTGACTAGTGGAATCAGAATTTGCGCTATATTTGGCACTATGCCAAGTTACTGCTCCTCCATTAAGAGTAAAGTTTAGCTAGAAATAGACATTGAGTCGTCTTTCTGTCCTTGGAAGTCTAAATCAGTGAATCCCATCACATTCAGTTCTCCATCTCCATATTAAAGAACCAGATCTCTAGTCCTTCCAAAGTACTTGAGAACGTTCTTGACTGCGGTCCAATGTTCCCCACCTGGGTTTGCCTGAAACCTACTTACCATGCTTCCAGCATGCGTAATGTCAGGTCTTGTACACAACAAAGCATACATAAGGCTACCCACGGCCAAAGTATAATAAACTAACCAGATCATCACGATCGATATAATACCACAACAGTGTAACATCCCAATTCACAAATGGGACATTACACGCCGTAGAACCCTCGTGAGGTTTACCAGGCTAACTCGTGACACATGAACCACAATGATAACCCAAAAGGTGCATCCAAAAAGTAAATAAGGCCGTGGCCTCGGCCAAAACATTTTAACGGAGTACAAGACATAAGTTAAATACCAAATCGTTGCCCACGGAGGGGACTTAAACCATGTTTAAAAATAAACAATCTATCTTCAGTACTCAACAGATGCAATGACAAAACAGAAAAATACAGACTCGAGCCACATCATCATGCCAACCCATCCTTCGCATGCGCTTCCCGTGCCAGCTCCTCAGCTCGACCAGTACCTAAAATGCATAAGACGCATTTCCCCCATTTAAGGGGTTAGCATTCGAATAGCTAGTGCAAGTACATAATTACACAACATTATATACATACATGATTCAACGCAAATAAATCGTTAGGAAAAATCATTTTGAAAATCAATATTCCGGAATATCACATTAACACCAAAACAGTATATCAACAAGTTTTCCACATCACAATTATCCACGCTTAGTAACTCGCGACCGTACCCATTAGTATCGGTCCCCAGAGGTCCCGTCGGACCGTCCCTAGGTGAGAAACCACTTCCGCGGCCGTACCCATTAGTATCGGCCCCCAGAGGTCCCGTCGAACCGTCCCCAGGTGGAAGAACTTTAACACACGCACCCCAGTCCATTTCCATGGCCGTACCCATTAGTATCGGCCCCCAGAGGCCACACGCCATCCCCAGGTGGAAGAGAAACAATCACATTCGTTCAATAACACCATTTACATCATTCGCATCAAAATCATATGCACATAACGGAATGTAATACATGTACTTGCCTGATTAATACTACGTGAAGGAAAACAGCGAACGGAAAGGTTTTGGCCTGAACAACCTTCACAAATCCGATCCTAACACAATAACGATGGACAACAATCTTAAAACTACGTAAATGATGGAATACATCCTAGTTCTACCCGCTGAAACCCTTAGTCGAACAAAACTTGGGTATCGTCGACTATAAGTGACGAACAATGGAGAACTTGGAGGTTAAAACCACAAATCATCAATAAAATGAAGGATTACAAGTACACGATCGAAGTCTAGCGATAACCCAGTAATAATTCGGACTAAAAGAGTCAAATCCCAAGAAATCTCCAAAATTCCCCCAAAATCTCAAAACAAGGGTTTTGGGAATATTTACCTTGATTCGGATGGTAGAAAGTGATTAGGAACTTGAAGAATTCACGCAAGGAACGCACGGTGGTAGTGAATGATGATCTACAGTCGGAATCGGCCCTAACCCCGCCCGGAATCGCCAAAGCCGAGAAGGATAGGAAATGAAGGAAAAATGACGAAGTTGATCAGTCGTCCTATTTATATTTAACAGACTTAGCGCACGCTACGCACAAGCATTAGCGTGCGCTAGCGGGCATGGCGTAACAGTCGCCTCTGTCCTCCCGTTAGCGTACGCAAGCTAACATGGTTAGCGTGCGCTAGTATCGGGATTAGCGTGCGTTAACGCCGACACAGATACGCTCGGTCCAAGATCAAGTCGAACCCACTGTCCGAAATCGCTAGAAATCGATAGCGCACGCTATTTAACCTCGTGTTAGCGTACGCTAACCACACAATGATAGCGCACGCAAGTAAATCCTGAGTAGCGTGCGCTACTCAGGCAGCAGTTCTGCACAGTACACTGCTGCCAACAACGCAAAAGTGCCGAAAAACGAAGCAAGACCAGAATCCAGAATCATAAACACGTAATAATCAAGACGACAAAGTTGAGCGTTGAAAGAGAATATAATCTAGATCACTAGAGAGTTTGAAACGAAGCAAATAAAGCGAAATTCCCCAAACTTATGAAAATTACAAAAACGGCCCAAGTGCCCGAAAAATCGCGATACATCGACGGATTAACAAACCGAAAGTTCCAACACGACCAACTCAACCATACAAACTTATACGAATCGAGAAACAACGAAAACGAACAAGTTTTACAAGAATCGAACGCACATGCGGCAAGATATAATTCAAAATGAAATTATGCAAAAATATCCTCGAAACTCGACCAGACGGAAAAACTCCAAGAACAAAATAGATTCAGAATTCCAAAACAGTGCTAAGCGAGTTGTCTGAAACGAACATACACCAAAAATAGAAATTACCGAAAATAGAAAATGCGGATATTACATTATCTCCCCCTAAAAATAAGTTTCGTCCCGAAACTTACAACGCGAACAACTCGGGGTATCTCGACTGCATACTCTCCTCCGTCTCCCATGTGGCTTCCTCGGACCATGTCTCGACCATTGAACTTTAACCAGAGGGATGGTTTTATGACGAAGTTGCTTCACCCGACACTCTAAAATCTGAATCGGCCTCTCCTCGATGGTAAGGTCGGGTCCCAATTCGATCTCTCCAAAATCGATAATATGGCTAGGGTCCGATATGTACCTCCTAAGCTGGGAAACATGAAATACGTTATGAACGTGGCTCAGGGACGGCGGTAAGCATAGCTGATAGGCAAGCTCTCTCACTCTCTCTTAAATCTCAAACGGCCCAATAAACCTCGGACTAAGTTTACCCTTCCTACGAAGCGGTAAACTCCCGTGTCGGCGACACCTTAAGCAAAACATGATCTCCCACCTCAAACTCCAACGGACGGCGACGCGTGTCGGCATAAGACTTCTGCCGACTCTGGGCCGTTAACAATCTATCACGAATCAGAGTAATCTTCTCTCTCGTCTCAACTACCATATCGGGCTCGGTACCAATCAGCTCGGACGCATCGTCCCAACACAACGGCGATCTACACCTCCTCCCATACAATGCCTCAAATGGCGCCATTTTGATCGAGGCGTGCCAACTATTGTTGTACGTGAACTCGATCAATGGCAAGTGCGACTCCCAATCATCCTTCCATTCTAGGGCACAGGCTCTCAACATATCCTCTAACGTCTGGATCGTCCGCTCTGACTGCCCGTCAGTCTGAGCGTGATAAGATGTACTGAGTCTCAACTCAGTCCCCAAAGCTCGATGAACAGCCTGCCAAAAATGTGACACGAACCGGCCATCACGATCCGAAACAATACTCTTAGGAGTCCCATGCAATCTCACGACCTCTGCAATAAATACTCGTGCCAGTCTCTCCGGGCCCCAAGTGTCCTTAATACCCAGAAAGTGAGCTGATTTGGTCAGTCGATCGACAATAACCCAAATCATGTTCATTCCATTCCGAGTCCTAGGCATATTAGTAATGAAGTCCATAGAAATATCCTCCCATTTCCACTCCGGGATAGGAAGTGGTCGCAAAAACCCCGCGGGTCGCTGATGCTCGATCTTAACCTGCTGACAGGTCAAACACTTCGACACAAACTCGCTAACATCTGTCTTCAAATTACTCCACCAGTAGTTGCTCCTCACATCCTTGTACATCTTATTCGTACCAAGATGTATGGAGTAAGGTGTGGTATGAGCTTCACTCAAGATCTTCTGTCTCAGCTCAATATCTTTCGGTACACATAGTCTGCCGCGAAATCTCAGAACGCCATCATCCTGAACCACAAATCCAGGGGCTTTCCCCTGCCTCACATCCTCCCTCAACTGGACCAAACACGGATCATCATACTGTTTCGCCTTGATATCATCAGTCAAGGACGAAGTGATCTCTAATGCACATAACTGGCCCTGAATTCTCTGAACCCAAACCTCAATATTTTTACAAATAAGATCTCGCTGGATCCTACTCTGTGGTGTAAGTACCTCTAACATCTGTAACGTTATCGGCTTACGGCTCAACGCATCAGCCACTACGTTAGCCTTACCCGGATGGTAAAGTATCCCGAGGTCGTAATCTTTAATTAGCTCCAACCACCTACGCTGTCTCATATTTAACTCTTTCTGACTGAAGATATACTTCAAACTCTTGTGATCTGTAAAAATCTTACACGACGACCCATAGAGATAATGCCTCCAGATCTTTAAGGCGAAAACGACCGCAGCTAACTCCAAATCGTGCGTGGGGTAATTCACCTCATAAGGTTTCAATTGGCGGGACGCATACGCAATCACTCTGTCTCTCTGCATCAAAACACATCCTAGACCAAGGCCCGAAGCATCACTATACACTACGAAATCCTCGTTCCCCTGAGGCAACGCTAACACGGGTGCGGTAGTCAAACGTCTCTTTAACTCGTCAAAACTGTCCTGCCTGTCTGCAGTCCACTCGAACTTCTGAGTTTTCTGGAGCAACTGAGTGAGTGGTCTAGCGATCTTAGAAAATCCCTCAACGAATCTACGGTAATAGCCGGCAAGACCCAGAAAACTCCTCACCTCATTCACATTCTTAGGCGGCTCCCAAGCCATCACTGCCTCTATCTTCTGCGGATCTACCCGAACTCCCTCTGCTGAAATCACATGCCGGAGGAACGTCACTTCCTCAAGCCAAAACTCACACTTAGAGAACTTCGCGTACAACTGCTCAGCCCTCAAAGTGTCTAATACAATCCGGAGATGTAAGGCGTGCTCCTCCCGACTCCGTGAATAGATAAGAATATCGTCGATAAAAACGACTACGAATTTGTCCAGATACTCAATAAAAACTTTGTTCATCAACTGCATGAACACTGCTGGGGCATTGGTTAGCCCGAAAGGCATAACCACAAACTCGTAATGGCCATATCTCGTTCGAAAGGCAGCTTTCGGAATATCGACGTCCCGAATCCTCAACTGGTAGTAGCCCGATCGCAAATCAATCTTTGAAAAGACTGTCGCCCTGTTAGGAAAAACAAACACCCTGTATCGATTCAGCCTGGATACCCGATCCCTGTATCGATTGTTATTTGTTATTAAGAAGGTTTTGACATATATGCCAAATACAGTATGGAAAATCAGACGAGGATTCAAGGATTTATCATGTATCGAAGACCAGCCTCGAATCAGCATAAGTGAAGCTCGTCAGTACAGCAAGAAGACTTGTAAAAGATCAAGTATGGAAAACTGTCTCGATGCCCTAAATACAGTCACCTTCCATACAGTTCACAAAAGGACAAGAAAGAACACAAGTCAAGTCCCGTTGAACAAAGAAGTATTTAAATACTCAAGGATAAAGTATTTAAATACGCCGTCTCGATCTTCGTAATCCCGCGAAATCCGGATCATGTCATATTCCCGTTGAAGGAAATCTTATTCAAACGGACATCTCAACGGATACTTTCTTCGCAGGCTATATATATATCCTTGAAGTCATTGAAGATCGATTACCGATTACGAACCTCAAGTAACATAACTCTCAAAGCTATCAAAGTTATCATCCGAGCAAACATATCTCCGGATCGATTGCAAGTTAGAACGAAAGAGATATACGGTGCTCAAACATCAAGAACATTTATCATCGATCTTGATATTCAAAGTCAGCCGTTCTTACCGGTTACCTAACCTTTTACCTCTGTAAAAACCGAGCTCTGTGAACTCAACAAGTTATTCGACTGTGTGGGACGAATAAGGACGAAGCTTTGGAACCGTGTGTGAAGAAGCTAGTCAAGAAGGAAGCTTTAACCAATCGGTGAACGGTTGAAAGTGATATTCTTTGTATCAATGCGGTGAACGATACAAGGATAGGTTTGTTTATAATTACGTAGTTGTGTACGCAGAATTATATAATAAACTTTACTCCTGTGTGGAGGACCGGTGGACGTAGAGGGGTTTACCTCGAACCACTTAAATTACTGTGTCATTTACCTTCACTTTTACTGTTTGAAATAACTGTGATATATTAAGTATACACCAAGTACTGTTCTTGTATCCACGGCAACTAATCGTATCCAAGACTTCCGCTACGCACTCAGATTTAGATTCCATACGGTTTGTTGTTTAAACTACTTTTCCAAACCGTATCCAAAGATACTTAAGTGGCCAACAAGTGGTATCGGAGCGGTTGATTCTAAAAAGAATCATCGTATTTCTTTTAACCGAATCGATTCAAATCACTTATTTTCAAAACAGCTTTCTTTCATTCCTATATTATCGATGGATACTTCTATGATTAACAAAGTCCCTATGTTCTCTATTAACGAATTTGACGACCGGAGAATCGAATGGAAGCTCATCTTGCGGAATGCACGAAGAGATGATCTTTGTTATACAGATGGTCCGATCAAGATCATGAAGGTCAATCCGGCCCAAGGATTGAGGGCCAAGCCCATGCCGAAATGCTCGAGAAGGAACGCGAGCAATGGACAACCGATGAAAGGAAGCGAGCCAATCTAGACAACGTGGCTAAGAACGCGTTATTTGTCACTCTTGACAAAGGCACGTTCAAAGGTAAAAAGTCAGAAAACCCAAAGAAATCGGGATAAACTCAAGTTAATTTGTGAGGGAACCGAGCTCTCAAAAGAAAACAAAATTTCAAAACTCACTCAAGAATTCGAATCCTTTGAAATGAAACCAACGGAAACACTTGAGGAACTTGACCTCAGATTTACCGGTATTGTTGGTGAACTTGAAGCGTTGGGCAAGATTTACACCCAAAAGGAGAAGAACTTAAAAATTTTCGTATCTCTCCCACTCGATGGGACATTAAGACCACACTATGCGTGTATCATGTAATCTTAATGAAATATCCACTTTTGATCTCTTCTCCGACCTTAAAGCTTTTGAGTATGACATAGACAAGAGAGAAAGTCAAGAATCTCCCTCAAAAGTCACAGCTCTCGCCGCAGTATCGAACCGTCGACACATCATGCCTAGCCTGCCGGAAGCCCGGTCACAAGAGTGCCGACAATGACGACGACATCCCGTCACAAGATGAAATGGCGCTTCTAATGCATAAGTTCAAAAATTCATCAAACGACTGAAAGACTCCTACGAGCCCAAACTCACAACAAGGTAAGTACCGAAACCTCATCTGGTGATGCTAACCTGTGCTATAACTGCAGGAAACCAGGCCATTATGCAAACAAATCTCCTCATCCCAAAGTCCAAAGATTGCCTGAGGCCGAGCAACAAGAGCGAGATGAAAGAAGACGTGCTTGGAAAGACAAGCTCAAGGCCCTGATTGGAGAATCAGAAGCCTCCCCCACACCATCCAAATCTGCAGAATGTCTTCAGGTGGTCACTGAGAGTGATTCATCTGACGATGAGTTCGATGATAAAGCATACATGTGCTTTATGGCTAAAGATGTTCCAGAAGGTGAAGACAGCGACGATGAGGTAAGTTCAACCTCAGTTATTCCATCTAATGCATCTCATACTTTCGAAAACATGATGAATGAATTCAAAAACATTCAAAAAGCCCATGAGACTCTCAAAGCTGAGAATATACAGCTTCAATTAACAAATCTAGAGCTGAAAGATGAAAATGACTTGCTGAAAATAAATTATGAAAATATGTCTCTTGATTGTGAAACCAGCAAGGTCGATTTTGAAAAACTCATGGAGAGCAATCATCAACTTGCTCATGAACTAAATGCAGTTAAAACCCATAATGAGAGCAAGACAAATGATTTGGTTCTACTACAAACCAAAATTACAACTCTCGAGAAGCGAGAAAATGAACTTGAGACCATTCTAAAGTCTTTTGAAAAATCGTCCAAAAGAATGGAAGAAATTCTGAGCACTGGGCAACATGCTCATGATAAAAGTGGCTTAGGATACAGCTCATGTTCGAATAAAGGTAAAACTAGTACTGTGTTCGTCAAGAGTGTGGAACACATTCCGGAATCGGAAGATACTTCCAGTCCCATAAAGGAACCTGCTGTACCGAGAATACCAAAAGCTGCAATTCCGCCCCCTCAACTCTACTATTCGAGACAGTGGAACCAACAACCACTCAGAAGGCGTAATCTACAGCATGCTCCCCAAGCATATCATCAAAGCCGAAAGTCATTCAGAAAGAAGACAGTATCCAACCACCAAAGGCCCGCACAACAAGCACCCTCGATAAAGGCACCTAGGTATTGGATACAGGAGCCCCGTTATCCCTCAAGACAGCAGATGCCGATTCGGTATCAACAACAAAGATTGGGAATCCAACCGGAGACCCGGAAGACAAGTCATTAGGCCAGGAAAATGGCTCCACCTCCTAGACGGCACTCATCGGAATAATAATAATAATCCCGATTTTTACATGCATAATAATTATCATGATTATAACAACTACGGATATGCCCCGTAGATACCGCAATACTTGCACTGAGTACATCCTACAAGAAACCAATTGCTGTCAGAAAACTGGGTACCTAAAGGAACTAACATATATGGACCCAAAATCAAAGGGGACCTAAATCTACTTAATTTCTTTGTTACAGACATTCTAGAGGAGGATACCGGTACTTCGATAGTGGATGCTCGTCACATGACCGGAGATAGGAGCAAGCTATCTCGATTTTGTAGAAGGTCGCGGTCGGAAAGTTCGCTCGGTGATAAATCTAAAGGAAGAACAAGAGGGAAAGGAAACCTACTTGTCGGGAAATTCAAAGTCACCGATGTTGCATATGTTGAAGGCTTACAAGATAATCTACTTAGTATTAGCCGCTGTGATAAACAGCTTCTCGGTGAAGTTCTATATAGATCAGAGAGTCAAGAACACCCAAACCAAGGAAGTTGTGCTTACAGAAGCGCATCGGGTAATATGTACATTCCGATCGGAAGCCTATGAGCTCCTCAATTCCATGTTTTGTTGCCAAAGGCACCGCAGATCTTAGTGGCTATGGCACAAGAGGATGTCTCACGTCAACTTCAAGACGATCAACAAGCTTTCAAGACAGGTATGGTAAGAGGTTTGCCTGATGTGTCATTCAAGAAGGACGTCATGCGGACCATGCCGTAAAGGCAAGCAAATCAAGTCAACTCAAGAGCAAATCCTACCTTTCAACCCAAAGAGTATTGGAAATGCTACACATGGATCTCTACGGTCCCGTAGACCCGTAAGTTTGGGAGGTAAGAAATATTGTATGGTTGTTGTTGATGATTATTCCGTGTATGCTTGGACGATCTTTCTTAGCAAGAAGAAGGAAACAACATCAAGGTCGCCCGAGCTCCCGAGAAAGTTGCGTAATGAAAAAGCATCGAGTATCGTGTGCATTCGTTCCGGCAGAGGTACCGAATTTACTAACCGCTTTATAGAGCAATACTGTCGGAGAATGGAATACAAAGACGAGTACTCAATGCCCGAACACCTCAACAAAATGGTGTTGCCGAGCGAAAGAATAGGACGTTGAAAGATGCAACAAGAACAATGATTGCCGAAAGCAAATTGCCACGAGCGTTTCGGGTGAAGCAACCAATACAAAGATGCTACACTCAAAACCGCTGTATCGTCAACAAGCATCACAACAAAACAGCTTACGAGGTATGGAACAACAAAACTCCATTACTTTCGTATTTTCACATTTTTGGATGCAGGTGCTACGTATTAAACAATGGGAAGGACCAACTTAGAACATTTGATGAAAAATCAGATGAAGGAATATTCGTAGGATACTCCTCCGTCAGCAAAGCTTTCAGAATCTTTAATAAAAGGAGGTCGACGATCGAGGAATCGATTCATGTAGTGTTCGACGAACCACACCATGACCCTACAGGAGTAGATGATATCACTCAGGACATTCACCATCTATCTATCTTGGATCCACCTACACCCATAGAACCTGTAGTTGATTTAGAAATCAACCCCGCAGCTGTAAGAATCGGTGTGGATGAAGTCGACTGCATGTCAAGCCGCACTACGTAAACTTTCGATACAGTACGGGACCCTGAACTAGAACCCGACCGAAGATGGTTGAGAGATCACCCGCAAGAGCTGATCATTGGAAACATTAATGCAGGTGTTTCTACTAGTAGAAGAATACAGAGTACACAAGGAAATGTACTTTGTGCACAAGAAGAATCTAATGCTGAAGTCTCACAATTTCCTGAATGGAAATCTCAATCCGAACTTAGGAGACTCAATATGTGCACTATCGCTGTATTCTTAGCCCAATCCGAACCTGTTTCGACCATAGACGCTCTTAACAATTCTCATTGGATCACATCTATGGAAGAAGAGCTTAACGGTTTCGAAAGAAACAATGTATGGTATCTTGTACCCAGACCGACACACCAATCGGTTATAGGAACCAAATGGGTATTTCGAAACAAAAAGGATGGAAATGGACTTATCATAAGAAACAAATCCAGACTAGTAGCACAAGGCTATTGTCAGGAAGAAGGAATCGACTATGATGAAACCTTCGCCCCTGTAGCGAGACTAGAAGCCATCAGGATATTTTTAGCCTTTGCCGCCCATAAGAATTTTATCGTATACCAAATGGACGTCAAGAGTGCTTTCCTGAATGGAGAGCTTTCAGAAGAAGTTTATGTTGAACAACCACCAGGGTTTGCCAACACGGACGGTATCGATCTAGTTTACAGGCTAAGGAAAGCGCTGTACGGACTTAAACAAGCCCCTAGAGCACAGTACGAGACCCTGTCCCAAAGATCTAACCAACAACGGATTTGAGAAAGGTGCTGTCGACAAAACCTTGTTCAAAATACAGGAAGGTGATGACCTTTTGATGGTACAAATCTATGTTGATGATATTATTTTTGGTTCAACTAACCTTGCTCTATGTCAAAGGTTCTCACATCTCATGCAAAGCAAATTTGAAATGAGTATGATGGGGGAACTCAGTTATTTCCTAGGTTTGCAGATAAAGCAGATGCCTACAGGTACATTCATCAACCAGGAGAAATACAGCAAGGAGCTTCTCAACAAATTTGGAATGAACACTTCCAAATCCTCGCCAACCCCCATGAGCACTTCCGTGCAAATGAGTGCTGATGAAGCCGGAAAGCCGTTTGACCAATCACTCTACAGGAAGCTCATTGGTTCGCTCCTGTACCTAACGGCTAGCAGGCCCGATATCCAGTTTGCTGTTGGAGTGTGTGCGAGATACCAAGTTGCACCTAAGGAATCACACTTCAATACGGCTAAACGAATCCTGAAATACGTTAAAGGAACAGTCGATGCAGATCGTGGTATCCTAAGGAAGGCGGATTCGATTTAGTTGGATACAACGACTCGGATCTCGGAGGTCGCAAGCTAGATAGGAAGAGTACAAGTGGAACTTGTCACTTTCTCGGACCTAGACTCGTATCTTGGTTCGAAGAAGCAATTGGCTAACTCCTTTCCACGGCCGAATCGTAATACTATCTTTTGGTAGGCCGTATGCGAATCCTTTGGATGCGGCAACAAGCGTCGGACTATGGAATCGATGCTAGAGAGACTCCAATCATGTGTGATAGCACGAGTGCAATTGCAATCACGCACAATCTGCTTTGCACTCGCGCACTAAACATATCAACATGAAGCATCATTTCATCGGGAATCATGTCGAGAACAAGGATGTTCGTCTGGAAAAAGTCCATACGGACATCCGGTGGCCGACATTTTCACCAAGCCTCTCGACACGCAAGATTCAACATGCTAAGAAACGACTGGGAATACTGCGGCCGGACTCCTGTAAGTAAATTTACCGCTTTTACTCAACAATTGAGGGGAATCTTTGTAAGACCCGTGAATACGATTCAACATTAATTATCCGTACACTCGGACTCATCAATACGATCAGTAGCGAACGAAGGCATATAAATCCTACGGTGATGTGCAATAATTAAGGGGAATCAGTAGGACCCATGAATACAAAGATAAATCCAAATATTCTTTGTATGGAATTTAAAACCTATTAGTACCTTTTTAAGGGGGAACTGTATCGACGCGAGAACAAAGACATACTATAGGATTTCGATTCAGTATATAATATAATATTATTTCCTTTTTAAAATAATTTTTGTCCACGTGCCCTGTTTTATGTCAAACGTCATGTTCATTAAATGCCTTACACGACATCTGGACAACTGAATCTCAAAAGCCGCGATGTTTTTAAAATTGTTTATTATTTTTAAACCGCCGTTTTAGGCATTTAGGGTAATCAACCTATGTCAGAAGTGGGACCCGCTGTATTTTAAAACCTTTTAATGGATTAGCGTACCAGTTACACTAAATTCATCCTGACCGTCGATTTCAAAACCGGTTCCCATCCCTTAAAATCTGACCATTCGTACTCTGCAAAACCCTATTTCGCCGCCCAAGTATAAAAGGACTGTATCTGCCATTGGAGACTCTTTACGCTTACTGCAATTACAAGAGATCTCAAGCAAACAGCCTACATATTTTCTGCATACTCACTGCGAATTTCTACTGTTTTCTTCCACCTTCGTCTTAAGAAAACATCCATGGCTACTCAATCTTCATCCCCCGTTCTGAAGAAAACTTCCAGCATCATTGATGGCCGGATCTTCTCTAAACTAGTCATCATCGAGCGTATCATCTCGGAAATCAACGACACTGAACCGATGGAGTATATTATTACTCGTCTTGAGCAACAAGGACTTTATCGCTTCGGAAGCAAAATCGCCGACAAATACGACGCTCAACTAGTTGAGGAATTCTACCTCAACGCTGCCGTTCGTTTTCTCTCACTAGCCCAGGGAGGACATGTTGCTGACATCACCGCAACAGTCCAAGGAGTGCAAGTCTGCATCAATAGCGACTTACTTCAGAAAATCTACAGGCTGCCCGCCGACGGCCTGACCATGGACCAGCTTGAGACGTTTGGGTCTCAAGAGCTGATTACCAAGTTTTATGGACTATTTACCGGGTCCAAAGTGGTTGACATGGTGACAACCACCTGCCACAAGAAAAATTTTCTTCTTCATTTCGTTTATCTCCACGATTTCTGTTCCAGAATTATTGAAAATCGAACCGGTGCGTTCGAAATGTGCACGAATCTTAGGTTCAGAATGATGGTCGCCATCTTGACCTGTGAAAAGGTAAACTGGTGCCAAATCATTTTGAAACGACTCCAGGAAGAGGTGTGCAAGCCGGCCACCCAAAAGAAATCATTTGGTTTAATGCTAAACTACATTCTGACGAGGTGCGGAGTCCAGCAATCCGCCGATGCCAAGAAAAACAGCTCTCGAATATATTTAGGAGGCGTCAAACCCTCTGCCTATAACCAGAGCACAATGCATGCCAATCACCCGAGAACAAGGCACATGCCTATTTCTGACAACCCCAGAGACGAAACCGTGAAGGTCCCTGAATTGGAATCTTCGAAGAAGAAGCGCAAGCGTTCTCACAGCAAGAAGCACTCTGCTGATGAGAAGTCGAAGAAGAGACTTCGGAGGCTATCAAAAATCAAAGCCAGACACTCCGAGGATGTCTCGCCCGTGGCGCAACCCACTGATATAGCACCCCAGGGCCCAACCCCTGCGGAAGAGGTGTCTCCTACTGCTTCGACAGTAGATCCCGAGCCCTTGGCGGCTACGACGGATGTAGAGACATCTGCCAACATTCAAGACGTTAGCACGTCGGCTGCCCATTCGGAGCCAAAAGCTACTTCTCCTCAACGGGATCCCACACCCGTGCAGGATCCAATTTCCTTCGGGGCACCATCCCCTGCAAGGAGTCCATCTTCCGTGCAGGATCCCATACCTGTACCGGAATCCCTCGAAACAGCGTCTCCAGACGTGATTCGAAGTCCCTCCCCAGACTCAATTATAAATCAAACACTTCTTTCAGTACAAATTGAACAGGCGTACGAACGATTTCTGCAATGGAAAAGCTTTAGGCTAGCTCCGTACGACACACTGTACAACTGGAGCGAATGGAGCCACGAAGAGCGATTTGTCTCCGAAGTAACTGACTCAACTGAAATTGAGGCACTGCTTCGATGGGACAACGCTTCTTGCAAAGATCTCATTGAAAGCCACCTGTTGCACAAATCCGACGCCAGAAGAAAAGGAAAGAAGAAGTCGGAGGACTCTCCCGTTAATCCAAAAGACGACGACGACCACGACTCAGACGACGAAGACGATGCTCTTCAAGCAGGTCTGAGAATGAGCCGCGAAGAGGCTGTAGCCCAAGCCACCTCTCCACCCAGAACCGACGAAGGGCCATCTAATCAAGCCAATCCACCTTCGCCACAGCCGGAGAACATTCCCTACCAGGAGGAATCGGTCCCTCCAGTCGTGGAAGATCAAGAAATTTTGGAACAGGCACCCGAGCCTGTAGCGACCGAAGAAGCCATTCCTGCAAGGCAACAGGAGGATTCAGTCCCTCCTGCATCCACATCTGCCGAAGAACCTTCGCCACAGGACGCTTCTGAACCAGCTGTCGCCATTCCACAAGAAGCTACTCCCGCCCCTGCAACCTTGGAATCCGAGGACGGTAACGAACCTGAGGATATCCAACCTACTTCACGTCCATCCGTGAACGTAAGGAGGTTGAACGGTGCTGAAGACTTCGCCCAGCCTGACTCTCCTATCTCTGCTGCACGCAAAGAGCGCCTGCAAGCTCTTGGCCTTGATCGTATTTATCCAAGATGCAGTTAACGCTCTCTCTTCCGTAGAAAAGGCACTGAACTGGATGCACACCTCTGCAGTCGAAGAAATGACAACTCTTCAACACGAAGTATCTCGAGTTGTTGATGCATTCATTCTTCTGCCAGAAGTATTCAAGCAAGCCTTGAAGATTATGGAGGACAAACAAGCGCAACTGCTGAAGGAAGAAGCTTCGAAGACAAGAATTGCTGAAGCCAAGACAGCCTGTGCAATGATAGAGAACAGCTCTCAGCTGCGTGCGCATGACAAATCCATTCAAGAGATGTCGCAGACTCTTTCCTCCCTCGTTGAAAGAATAAACAGCATCGAGACCAAACAGGACGCCGCTCTTGAAATCCTGCAAAGTCTTGATGAGGCCAAAAAGGGGGAAGAAGCTCGAGAAGCTGCAAGGAGAATAAGACTTCAACAGGAAAGGGAATTTGAGGCTGCTCAAAGCAGTATAGCTGCCGAATTAAACAAGCTAGCACCTCAACCCCAAAGCTTTAAAATTTCAGGCTCCAGACTAGAATTCCATGACCCAAATGTCCCTTGGCAAAATCTTGTTCAAAGACCTTCGGAAATACGTCTGCCAACCAACCGCAACCCAACTGCCGAAGAAGTGAAGCACTGGAGGAAGAATGAACTGATGAGATATTTTGTCAGACTCATCAGGGAATCCGCCATCTTCAAAAATTATAAAACGTTGGCGGAAGCGGCAGATAGGTTTTCAAAGATGCTAGAAGAAGGTAAGCTTCCTCTCCAAATTGAAATGAAATCAAAACATAGAAGAGGAGATCGGGTCACCCATCCAGAGGATTGGATACTTGCCTTTGATCGTTCATATGAAGGAAGAGCAATTTACCAGGAACGAGGCAATGATTCACTTCAAAACTGGTGGCGCGGCACCGAGTATGAGCAAGGAAAGAGACCTTGGAGGCATGCGGATCAAAGATAAAGAGCTGAAATTCATGTATACTATTTTTTGTTTTTGTAATTTCTATTCGACACAAACTTTGTACTCAATCTTTTTGAATATCAATAAAATAGTTTGTTTGTCTTGAAAGATTACAACTCGTAATCTACTGTGTTAATGTATGATTACTTAAAATTGTTTAATAGAAATCTCAAGTTAGATAAACTTGATTGAAAAATTAAGCTGTACGAACTAGTCTACAAACAGTTCATAGTTTCAGTTGTAAATTTAGAATACATTGTAAGATTGTGCCTGCGCGCCAATCATAGGCTTAAGTTGTAATAAATCTCAAACTGTATCGAACTTGCCTGCGAGCAGTTCATTATTGTAGACTAAGTCACTAAGTCAGACCTATTGACAAAAGACCAAGAAATCTGCCAGAAGTCATCGAAGAAGAATGCTTCATGAAAAAGGTTTTGGCATCATCAAGAAGACTCGAAGAGTTTAAGTTAAGTCTTGGCAAATTGTCAAAAAGGGGGAAATTGTTAGGAAAAACAAACACCCTGTATC
Source organism: Orobanche coerulescens (assembly GCA_033398695.1). Classification (NCBI taxonomy): domain Eukaryota; kingdom Viridiplantae; phylum Streptophyta; class Magnoliopsida; order Lamiales; family Orobanchaceae; genus Orobanche; species Orobanche coerulescens. Next base: position 64,059,435 of record CM065810.1, on the reverse strand, counting down.
GAATCAGCCTGGATACCCGATCCCTGTATCGATTGTTATTTGTTATTAAGAAGGTTTTGACATATATGCCAAATACAGTATGGAAAACTGTATCGAGGATTCAAGGATTTATCATGTATCGAAGACCAGCCTCGAATCAGCATAAGTGAAGCTCGTCAAGACAAAGAAGAAGACTTGTAAAAGATCAAGTATGGAAAACTGTCTCGATGCCCTAAATACAGTCACCTTCCATACAGTTCACAAAAGGACAAGAAAGAACACAAGTCAAGTCCCGTTGAACAAAGAAGTATTTAAATACTCAAGGATAAAGTATTTAAATACTGTCAGTCTTCAGATCTTCAGAATCCCGCGAAATCCGGATCATGTCATATTCCCGTTGAAGGAAATCTTATTCAAACGGACATCTCAACGGATACTTTCTTCAGAGGCTATATATATATCCTTGAAGTCATTGAAGATCAGTTACCGATTACGAACCTCAAGTAACATAACTCTCAAAGCTATCAAAGTTATCATCTGAGCAAACATATCTCCAGATCAGATTGCAAGTTAGAACGAAAGAGATATACAGTGCTCAAACATCAAGAACAGCTATCATCAGATCTTGATATTCAAAGCTGCTGTTCTTACCTGGTTACCTAACCTTTTACCTCTGTGTAAAAACCGAGCTCTGTGTGAACTCAACAAGTTATTCTGACCTGTGTGGGACGAATAAGAACGAAGCTTTGGAACTGTGTGTGAAGAAGCTAGTCAAGAAGGAAGCTTTAACCAATCTGTGTGAACGGTTGAAAGTGATATTCTTTGTATCAATCTGTGTGAACGATACAAGGATAGGTTTGTTTATAATTACGTAGTTGTGTACGCAGTAATTATATAATAAACTTTTTACTCCTGTGTGGAGGACCAGTGGACGTAGAGGGGTTTACCTCGAACCACTTAAATTACTGTGTCATTTACCTTCAGCTTTTACTGTTTGAAATAACTGTGATATATTAAGTATACACCAAGTACTCTGTTGCTGTATCCACGGCAACTAACTGTATCCAAGACTTCCGCTACGCACTCAGATTTAGATTCCATACAGTTTGTTGTTTAAACTACTTTTCCAAACTGTATCCAGTATACTTAAGTGGCCAACACGCCCCCTGAAGCTGATCAAACAAATCGTCAATCCTGGGCAAAGGGTATTTATTTTTGATGGTTAGCTTGTTTAATTCTCGATAGTCGATGCATAAACGAAGCGATCCATCCTTCTTCTTGACAAAAAGTACAGGCGCACCCCAAGGCGATGCGCTCGGACGAATGTACCCTTTATCTAACAACTCTCCCAACTGATTCTTCAACTCTAGCATCTCCGACGGTGCCATACGGTACGGTGCTCGAGAAATAGGGGCCGCATTCGGCTCAAGGTCAATATGAAACTCCACCTCTCGATGTGGTGGTAATCCCGGCAAGTTATCCGGAAATACATCGGGATACTCGCTAACAACTGGAATCGACGATATGTCAACCCCACCATCTTCGTCCTGCAGAGCGAAACACCAGTAGCCGACACAACCTTGGTTCAAAAGTTTCATCGCCTTCAAGGCGCTAATCACACACCCCGATCTACCCGGCTTACAGCCGACGAGAGTATGCTCGGTGCCGTCCTCGGCAACTATCGTGATGGTACGAGTCCGATAGTTCATGATAGCACCATGACGATCCAACCAATCGTCCCCGAGGATCAAATCCTCACCCTTAAGGTCTATAACAATGAGATTCGAGGGCCAATCCCGGCTCCCGATCCTCACTGGGCAATCCCTAACTTCCCGGTCCCCAACCATACGATCCCCGCTGGGCGTACCCACTACAAACGGCTCACACTCAAACAAGCAGTCAAAACCAATACGACTCACACAATCTGAAGCTATAAAGGAATGGGTCGCACCCGAATCAAAAAGCACTGAAACTGGATGAGAAAGGATATGAGTGGTACCTGACGCCACCGGAATGTCTGCCTCCTCCGTGCGCCTCATATGATATAATTGGGGATGGACTGAGCCCGAACTCGACGCTGCGCAGCGATCCAGCTGACCCCGACCTCTACCACGACTCGAACCCTGCGGAACATGAGTAGCTGGTGAGCTATGATCCCTCTGATTGGCAGTGGTAGTCGTAAATCTAGCGGCCCTGGTGTCCCTCTCACAATGAGCTGCTCGATGCCCGGTCTGTCCGCAAGTAAAGCAAGCAACTAAAGGAAGTGGGCAATCCTTCACAACGTGCTCGGGCTGACTGCAATTAAAACAAACTCTCCCGCCAGGTGCAACAGACTGGACTAAACGGTTACCCTGAGATCCACCGGCCTGATGAAACGGCCTCTTCCCAGGTGTAGGAGCAGAACGAGACCTCGAAAACTGACCACCTTTTCCGGCCGAGAACCCACCAGTAGTCTTCTGCTTCTTAGCTTCCGAAACCGACTCTGATTCCGGGACAACCATCTCGATCGCCAGAGCGCGATCCTGGTATTCCTTCAAAGTGGCACACATGAGCGGCGCCATACTCTGTCTAATATGCGGCTTCATGCGCATATTGAAGTAACGGATTTTATCAACCTCCGTTCTCACTTGATCTCTCACGAAACCCAACTGCTGATTGTAAGAAATGATGGCCTGAGAAATAGGCACATCCTGAGGTGTAGCGGTGAAGAACTCCACAATTATGCGCTCCTTGACTGGCGGCGGACAATATTCTGCTTCCATAGCAGCCCTGAACTCATCCCAAGTGGCCCGATGGTCTCTGGGTTCAACGGCCTCCCACCATTCTGCAGCTTCCTTATCCAGGAGGTACTGGGCAATATGTACCCTCCTGTCTTCAGGACAAGCTACGGCATCAAAGGTCCTGGACAACTGAAAGAGCCAATTCTCCCAACCGAGGGAGTCAGAAGATCCGGAGAAACGAGGTGGGTGCATCTTAGTCACCGTCTGAAGCCACTTACTAGCCTCCTCCTCCGGTGTCGGGGGCGGATTCTGGCGTCCAGCCTGAGCTATCTGAGTAAGTTGGGCTACCAACTGCTGAAGTACGGCAGTAGCCCCGGCGTCGGCATTGTTACCCGACGGCACTGAGTGAGAGGCTGAGTCCGCAGAGGACTGGGATAGTGAGCCCTCCTCATTATCAGCACCACGACCACGGCCTCGGCCGCATCCCCTAGCCGGTCTACCACGACCTCTCAACATACTGAAGGAAAATAAGAAAAGAACAAGATCAGAAAGATTCACAATTCACAAGGTTGGTAACACAAGTCACGATTCCGAACAGTGCAAGAAAACGAATTACAGAAATATAAGAGTTCGAGGAGACTTACAACCACGGGTCGCACGAAAAGACGGTAGCATGATGATATTAGGCTCAACGACTGACTCTAATGACGCAACTGACAGACCCATATTTCACCGACAGCCTAGGTATTCAAACCTAAGCTCTGATACCATAATTGTAACATCTCAATTCACAAATGGGACATTACACGCCGTAGAACCCCCGTGAGGTCTACCAGGCTAACTCGTGACACATGAACCACAATGATAACCCAAAAGGTGCATCCAAAAAGTAAATAAGGCCGTGGCCTCGGCCAAAACATTTTAACGGAGTACATGAGACATAAGTTAAATACCAAATTGTTGCCCACGCAGGGGACTTAAACCATGTTTAAAAATAAACAATCTATCTCCAGTACTCAACAGATGCAATGACAAAACAGAAAAATGCAGACTCGAGCCACATCATCATGCCAACCCATCCTTCGCATGCGCATCCGTGCCGGCTCCTCGCTCGACGATTGCACTAAATGCATAAGACGCATTTCCCCCATTTAAGGGGTTAGCATTCGAATAGCTAGTGCAAGTACATAATTACACAACATTATATACATACACGATTCAACGCAAATAAATCGTTAGGAAAAATCATTTTGAAAATCAATATTCCGGAATATCACATTAACACCAAAACAGTATATCAACAAGTTTTCCACATTACAATTATCCACGCTTAGTAACTCGCGACCGTACCCATTAGTATCGGTCCCCAGAGGTCCCGTCGGACCGTCCCCAGGTGAGAAACCACTTCCGCGGCCGTACCCATTAGTATCGGCCCCCAGAGGTCCCGTCGAACCGTCCCCAGGTGGAAGAACTTCAACACACGCACCCCAGTCCATTTCCATGGCCGTACCCATTAGTATCGGCCCCCAGAGGCCACACGCCATCCCCAGGTGGAAGAGAAACAATCACATTCGTTCAATAACACCATTTACATCATTCGCATCAAAATCATATGCACATAATGGAATGTAATACATGTACTTGCCTGATTAATACTACGTGAAGGAAAACAGCTAACGGAAAGGTTTTGGCCTGAACAACCTTCACAAATCCGATCCTAACACAATAACGATGGACAACAATCTTAAAACTACGTAAACGATGGACAAAACTTGGGTATCGTCGACTATAAGTGACGAACAATGGAGAACTTGAAGGTTAAAACCACAAATCATCAATAAAATGAAGGATTACAAGTACACAATCGAAGTCTAGCGATAACCCAGTAATAATTCGGACTAAAAGAGTCAAATCCCAAGAAATCCCCAAAATTCCCCCAAAATCTCAAAACAAGGGTTTTGGGAATATTTACCTTGATTCGGATGGTGGAAAGTGATTAGGAACTTGAAGAATTCACGCAAGGAACGCACGGTGGTAGTGAATGATGATCTACAGTCGGAATCGGCCCTAACCCCCGCCTGGAATCGCTCAAAGCCGAGAAGGATAGGAAATGAAGGAAAAATGACGAAGTTATTTCTGCTTTGTCTATTTATATTTAACGAGACTTAGCGCACGCTACGCACAATCATTAGCGTGCGCTAGCGGGCATGGCGTAACGATCACGCCTCTGTCCTCCGTTAGCGTACGCAAGCTAACATGGTTAGCGTGCGCTAGTATCGGGATTAGCGTGCGTTAACGCGATTAGCGTCTGTTGCACAGTCGATGCAATCGAACCCACCGTCCGAAATCGCTAGAAATCGATAGCGCACGCTACGAACCCGAGTTAGCGTCGCTAACCACACAATGATAGCGCCGCAGTAAATCTGAGTAGCGTGCGCTACTCGAGCGGCGATTACGCACACTGCTGCGCCGCCAGTATAAAAGTGCCGAAAAACGAAGCAAGACCAGAATCCAGAATCATAAACACGTAATAATCAAGACGACAAAGTTGAGCGTTGAAAGAGAATATAATCTCGATCACTAGAGAGTTTGAAACGAAGCAAATAAAGCGAAATTCCCCAAACTTATGAAAATTACAAAAACGGCCCAAGTGCCCGAAAAATCGCGATACATCGACGGATTAACAAACCGAAAGTTCCAACACTACCAACTCAACCATACAAACTTATACGAATTGAGAAACAACGAAAACGAACAAGTTTTACAAGAATCGAACGCACATGCGGCAAGATATAATTCAAAATGAAATTATGCAAAAACATCCTCGAAACTCGACCAGACGGAAAAACTCCAAGAACAAAATAGATTCAGAATTCCAAAACAGTGCTAAGCGAGTTGTCTGAAACGAACATACACCAAAAATAGAAATTACCGAAAATAGAAAACGCGGATATTACAAACAGGGGACGATTGAATACATCAACACATAACTAGATATCTACGACGGCAATTCACAAAATGCATATTCAACTAGGACAACCAAATTGTCATAATTACATTACTCAACTTCAATTCCCAAGATATAAATCGTATAGACAAGAACACTTACCTCGATAATCGTGAACGAAACTCCGACGAACACGACTCACCCGAAACAGCTCGAAACCTACAACCTCCACAAAACACAACAAAAACATATCACAACAATGTTAAAGACCAACAACAACTGAAATCAGGCCAAACTACCGAGGAAAACTCATTGGAACATTTAATCGAACATTAAATGTTCAATAATTCCGAAGAACACTCGAATCATCAATCAAGTTAAACAAACTCGAGATATGGATATACAATCCATAGAACATGATTAATAACATCATACTACACCAACCGATTCATCAAAATTGGACTAGGGTCGAAATCAAGAACAAATCTCCAAAAAGTCAACCCGAAGGAAAATCAAGAAATTACCTCGATTCAACGAAGAGAAGGATTAGACGTTGATATGATCACCTAGAGCCTTCCCAAAACACATTAGGGTGGAGTAGAATCAACCAAGACCTCGAACCCTAGTTCACCCGATCATCCGCCGCGAGAAGAAGTGAAGAAATGTGTGAAATGAGGTGAGAAAACCCATTTGTCCGGTTTTATACTAATAGGGACGCACGGGCATCACGCACGACCAAATGCTCGTGCGTCTGGCCATGTGTTAGGCCACTGCCCAACATCAAACAACATGCACGAGCAGCACGCATGAGCACCTGCTCGTGTGGCTTGCTCGTGCGTCCCTGCTCGTGTGGCTTGCTCGTCTGGTGCACTGGTTGTGCACGCGCATCACGCACGACTACCTGCTGGTGTGCTACACTAAGGGACCAATATCGAGCCCGAAACGGCTCCAAAAGCACCGAAAACATAACCAACTCGATAGGGGACAATAAAAAGGGGTCACAACGCCCTCAAAGAGGCAAAAAGACAACGGAGTACAATAGGCCATGTCACACATGCTTATACACGACATGTGCGACATACACAACATCAAGTAGTATCCGACAAACACCACGACACGGTCCATCATACCGCCCATAATAAAGAGAAATTCCGAATAATCATCAACAGAACAAAATAATCGACAGAAACGGCAAATAATTCAAAATAACCGGAAATGAAAATCTCGGGTATTACAAATCTGTACCAACTTTTTCTGAGTGGTCACCTGTGGCACCGAAACCAGCAGGGTCACATTCTCGAGCGGCCAGCTCGTCTATTGTGTGTTTTAACTATGGAGATTAGGGGCACGTCAGCTTATGTCCAAAGCCGGCCGTTGAATGCCATACTTGTGGGATTACTAGACATCGTGCTCATTTTTGCAGAGGTGGGCGGGGACATGTACCAGTAGCCTCTCATGCTCTACTTCAATCTTCAGTTCATGATCGGGCACCTCCGTCTGCCTCCCATCAGACTACCGGGGCAAAACCAAGAATCTACGAAACCAAGAATCTACGAGATAAAGAAGGCTGACGATCCCAAAGCTGAGACGGACCTACAGAGTCGCGCATCAGGATCTTTGACGGATAAATGTGAATTTATTATCTCTCTATTAATATTAGATATTGGACATCTAAATTATGATTTATTGGATAAATCAAATAGCGGTCTTATGAATTGAAATTAAGTTACTGGGTAATTAATTTAATTCATAAATTATATTTCTTAGAGAAATATATTTGTATTTGATATAATTAATTAATTATATTAATTAATTAGTATAAATACATTGGTGATATAATGGAATGTATTTAACGGAGTCGTTTGACGAACGTCCGGTACACGAGCCGAGTGACTCGGCCCGTTTCCTAGCACTTTCCACGTGGGGCCGCCCCACCTCCCTCTCTCTTGTCTTGGTTTGTTTTTGTTTAATGATGTGATATCCCACCATGTTTCATTCAACTAATGGTGCCAAAATGACAACATATGGTGGGATTCCTTTATACATTATATAACATTACATAACAACACACACCAACTACCATTACCATCCTTGTGTTCGGCCGAGAGGAATAAGAAGAGAGGGAGAGAAAAAATTTCTTGATTATTCTACATCTTGGAGTTGAGAGAAAATAAGAAAAATAAAGAGAGAAAAATTCCTTTGAAACTTCCGAGCCATGTTCTTTCAAGAATGGAGATTCGATGATTTTTCCGGTCAAGTTCTATCGCATGGTGACGTAGAGGCCTCGTATTTTTGGTGTTTGGGACGAAGGGATTTTGTGCTCATGCTCGGGTTCATGATCATCATCAACTTACGAAGATTACATCAAAGGCTTCAAAGGTATGTGACTTTGATCCTTTGTCTTCGTTCGTTTTATTTTTCGTATATACGTACTTGATCGATCCTGTTTGGAATTCTTTATATTGAGCTTTATTATTCCGTTGCCTATTCGATTTTGTATCCAGAATCCCAACAAATCCGAGCTATTATATCTAATCTATGATACAACTAGACATAATCAAGAAGTAAAAGATTAATTGGAGCTGTTATAGCTAATTCTGACTAGAAAAGGCTCAAATCTAATCAATAAACCCGAGGTTTCAAAGTTCCGACTCGAATGCATGTAACATGGTCTTATCTCCTATTAATAAGACTTAATCAAGAAGTAAAGGCTTCATCAGAGCTATTATAGCGAATCCTTGCTACAACAAGACTTAATCAAGAAAGAAAAGATTAATAGGAGCTGTTTTAGCCAATTCCGAGTACAAAAGGCTCGAATCTAAACAGTAACCCGAGTTTTCATAGAATTTTGACTCGAATGCATGTAACGTGGTCTTATAGCCTATTAATAAGACTTAATCGAGAAGTAAAGGCTCAACTGGAGCTATTATATCCAATCCTTGATACAACAAGACTTAATCAAGAAGTAAAAGATTAATTGGAGCTGTTATAGCCAATTTTGAGTATAAAAGGCTCGAATCTAATCAATAAACTCGAGTTTTCATAGAGTTTCAACTCGAATGCATGTAATGTGGTCTTATCTCCTATTAACAAGACTTAATCAAGAAGTAAAGGCTTAATCGGAGCTATTATAGTGAATATTTGCTACAACAAGACTTAATCAAGAAAAAAAAAGATTAATTGGAGCTGTTATAGACATTTATGAGTACAAAAGGCTTGAACCTAATCAATAAACCCTAGTTTTCATAAAGTCCCGACTCGAATGCATGTAACGTGGTCTTATCTCCTATTAACAAGACTTAATCGAGAAGTAAAGTTTTAATCCAAGCTATTATATCCAATCCTTGATACAACAAGAGTTAATCAAGAAGTAAAAAATTAATCGGAGCTGCTTAGCCAATTCTGAGTACAAAAGGCTCGAATCCAATCAATAAACCCGAGTTTTCATAGAGTTCTGACTCAAATGCATGTAATGTGGTCTTATCTTCTATTAACAAGACTTAATCAAGAAGTAAAGTCTAAACCGGAGCTATTATAGCGAATCCTTGCTACGACAAGACTTACTCAAGAAAGAAAAGATTAAGCGGTGCAGTTATAGCCAATTCTGAGTACAAAAGGCATGAATCTAATCAATAACTCGAGGTTTCATAGAATTTTGACTCGAATGTATGTAACATGGTCTTATCGCCTATTAACAAGACTTAATCGAGAAGTAAAGGTTTAACCGGAGCTATTATGTCTTGATACAACAAGACTTAATCCAGAAGTAATATATTAATCGGAGCTCTTATAGCCAATTAAGAGTACAAAAGGCTCGAATCTAATCAATAAACCCGAGTTTTCGTAGAGTTCCAACTCGACTGCATGTAACTTAGTCTTATCTCCTATTAACAAGACTTATCAAGAGGTAAAGGCTTAATCGAAGTTGTTCTAGTGGATCATTGCTACAACAAGACTTAATCAAGAAGTAAAAGATTAATCGGAGCTGTTATAGCCAATTTTGAGTAAAAAGAATCGAATCTGATCAATAAACCCGAGCTTTCTTAGAGTTCCGAATCGAATGCATGTCGTGTGGTCTTATCTAGTATTAACAAGACTTGTCAAGAAGTAATAACTTAATCAAAGCTGTTATAGTAAATCCTTACTACAACAAGACTTAATCAACAAAGAAAAGATTAATCAGAGCTGTTATAGCCAATTCTAAGTACAAAAGGCTCGAAGCTAATCAATAAAGTATTCATAGATTTTATAACTCAAATGCATGTAACGTGGAATCTCCTATTAACAAGACTTAATCAAGAAGTAAAAGCTTAATCAGAGCTATTATAGCGAATCCTTGCTACAACAAGACTTAATTTAGAAAGAAAAGATTAAGCGGTGCTGTTATAGCCAATTCTGAGTACAAAAGGCTCGAATCTAAATCAGTGAACCAGAGTTTTCATAGAGTTCCAACTTGAATTCATGTAACTTAGTCTTATCTCCTATTAAAAAGACTTAATCAAGAAGTAAAGGCTTAATCGGAACTATTATATCCGATCCTTGCAACAACTAAACCTCCTGGACTTAATTGAATTTGTTTTGATGGTTATTGTTCCCAAGCTTACATGAATGGTTGCTGATATGCTCGATTTCAATTGGGCAGAATTATGCACTTCAGCTGCTATGATTCTCTTATGTCGCTATTGGTTTAGAACATACTGTCTTTTGTTAATTTTGTTACTATGGTTGCATGTTGCTTCTGGATTCGTTTCACACTTGCCAATCCAAGCTAACATGCCATCCTTGCATTGATCTTTATTAGTGTGTTACGGCTCTACAACAGTGTCTGTATTGAGTGTCCTGCGGTTGGGTCAGCTCTTCGAGTTTGAATGTAGTTTCGAGTCAGATGAAGGCAATCCCTTCTTTATTTGATGGCATTCTCGTCTTTTTCCTTGGCAGTCCCGATTCCAATGGAGGCAATCCCTTTGTTGTTTGACGGCACCCCTGTCTTTTGACCGACGGCAGTACCGTCGTTTTTAGCTTGGCATTTTCAGGCATTTTTCTAGCTTAACTAAAGACAACCCCATCTTGCAGCGCCCTCTTGTAGTTGTTGATCACCACATTGACTGTCTTTCAGGACACTTTGCTTCAGTTGTCCTCCCTGCATCTTCCTCAACCACCCCTGGGATTATTGGCTCACATCAGTGAGGAGCGGTGGCATCCCCCACACTCTGGTTCTCTGGCATGATTCTTGGAAACTACTTTGTGTTGTGTCTTTTTAGTTCATTTTTTGTTTTTCAACAATTTCTCACTCATACGTTGTTATTGTCTAGATTTACCTGTGCAAGGACATTTGTTTAGTTTTTTCAGTCTGCTACCGGCTTGTGGTAGTTTGGGCTTCTTACCTCTGGGTTTCATGCTCCGCATAGAGATTATTTGTCTTTCGATTTCTTTCTTGTGAGAGACCAGCCTGTGGTCTCCACATTTTTCACTTGTTTCCCGCGTTTTCTTTTCTTTTTATAATAATACCGATTAATCCAATCCTTGCAACAACAAGACTAAATCAAGAAGTAAAAGATTAATCAGAGCTGTTATAGCCAATTCTGAGTATAAAAGGCTCGAATATAATCAATAAGCCCGAATTTACATAGAGTTCCGACTCGAATGCATGTAACATGGAATCTCCTATTAACAAGACTTAATCAAGAAGTAAAGGTTTAATTGGAGCTATTATAGCGAATATTTGCTACAACATCACTTAATCAAGAAAGAAAAGATTAATCGGAGCTGTTATAGCCAATTCTGAGTACAAAAGGCTTATATCTAATCAATTAACCCGAGTTTTCATAGAGTTTCAACTCGAATGCATGAAACTTGGTCTTATCTCCTATTAACAAGACTTAATCAAAAAATAAAGGCTTAATCGGAACTATTATATCCAATCCTTGCTACAACATGACTTAATCAAGAAGTAAAAGAATAATCGGAGCTGTTATAGCCAATTGTGAGTACAAAAGGCTCGAATTTAATCAATAAACCCGAATTTTCATAGAGTTTCGACTCGAATGCATGTAATGTGGATTCTTCTATTAACAAGACTTAATCAAGAAGTAAAGGGCTAATCGGATCTATTATAGCGAATCCTTGCTACAACAAGACTTAATCAAGAAATAAAAGATTAATAGGAGCTGTTATAGCCAATTCTGAGTACAAAAGGCTCGAATCTAATGAATAAACCCGAGTTTTCATAGAATTTTGACTCAAATGCATGTAACGTGGTCTTATCTTCTATTAACAAGACTTTTTTTTAAAAAAAAAAGGGGAGCTGCTGTATTAGTGCGAAAATCAAGTCGAGGGTGAACGAGGCCCTCTACACGCCCGAAAGATTGAGGGAGGACAAACCCCTCTACAAGTCCCAAAAAGAAAAGCACATGAAAATAAGAGGAGTCGACCCTCAAACAAGGCTAGAGTTGCTTGGGATCACCCAAAATTACTAGATTATACATAAATTTTTCTACTCCTAATATACGGGTAAGCAATTTTATCAAGTTTAATGAGACCGCGGATTTTCCCATTAATATTGGAGATATCATGGAGATGAAAGTCCTGACGATCACACCCTTGATTCGCTAATAAATCGGCGACGGCATTGCCCTCCCGAAAAATATGAGAGAAATGAATTTCCAATTTCTCCATTAAAACACGAATTTTAAAAATGAGACCTTGGAGTTGCCAATGGCACGAGGATGAATGCTCAATCAAATGAAGCGCAACCTTCGAATCTACTTCCACCCACACTTTGACAAAGTTGTGATGAAAACAAAAATCGAGCCCTCTCCAAATAGCATAGATTTCCGCGAAATTATTAGTTTGGACCCCAAGATATTCCGAAAACATGAGGAGAGGATTGCCAAGATGATCCCTAACAACACCCCCCCGCAGCTGCATCGCCCGGGCTGCCCTTTGCGGCACCGTCCGTATTCAGTTTCCACCAGCCCATGTTAGGCCTCATCCATCGAACCGTCATGATTTTGTAGCGCGGGCCCGGGCTTGGAATGACGCCCACATAGTTGGCAATTCTATCCGCTCCCTTCCAAAATTGTCTTGTAATTTTGCCATGACATTTGAGATTGGTTAAGTAATTCCAAATACGCTTACACACAAGTTTCGACATAAAAGGAATATTATCAACCCTTTTATCATTCCTACAACACCAAATAAACCAAAAAATGAGAATTGGAATGATGTGAAAAATGTGGATTGTTCCCTTGGCTTTACCAAACCAATTGGCAATAATAAGATTGAAATTAGATGAGAAGAGGGCTTTGATCCCTGCAATATTATGGAAAAACTTCCAAACCTCTTTAGCAATCGGGCCATTTAAAAAAAGGTGGGAAAGGTTTTCAACACCATTACAACAATAGCAGGAGTTGGTGGCAATAATACCCCTACGAAGGAGACCATCCGAAGTTGGGATCCATTTATTAAGGACCTTGACCATAAATAGAGAGATGGTAGGTGTGATATATGGAATCCAACAAAACCGAAGGATATTATTCGAAGGTTTTCTATTGTGAACTAAATCCCAAGCTCTTTTGAAAGTAAACTTCCCATTAGTAGATAAAGTCCAAGAAGGTCTATTTTCATAAGGGGAAGTAGGTAAGGAGCAAATATGGTCACAAATGCCCATCGGGAGTTTGCGATAAATTTTCGTTCTATCCCACTCCCCATTATTCCAATAAAAACCAATTTTATCTTTGGACTTAATATTGTAAAAGTTGGTGATGGGGCTGAATTCACACCAATTGTCATGCTAAAAAGACACATCATCATTACCACTATGCCAAAAAAATTTATCATTCACTATCGATCTAATTCCACAAAGGTTTTTCTAAGTCGGAGAACTTTTAGGATTAAATTTGATAACCATGGGGTGGAGCCGAGAGCAATATTTTTTAAATAATAAGTTCGACCAAATATTATTAGATGTTCTAAACCTCCACCACATATAAATATGGGCAGCCCGGATAATGTCATTAAGATCCCGACACCCAAGACCCCCCTCATCCGTTGGGTAGCAAAGACGATTCCAAGCAGCCCAATGCAACTTCCGTTTATTGTCATTGGATCCCCATAGAAATTTGTTGAACAATCTTTCTATGTAATTTATGATATTAGCAGGAGGTTTGAGCACTTGTAAGCTAAATAAAGCAATAGAGTTTAAAACTGATTTAATTAGTTCCAAGCGCCCCCCGTCGATAGCAAGTGATGGTTCCAAGTAATCATTTTATTTTTAATTTTAGAAAGGAGGGGTTTGTACATCTCAAAATTTTGAAACCATTTCCACATAGGTACGCCAAGATACAAAATCGGTAAATCGACTTTATTAAATCCCGAAATTCTTTGCACCCAACTAACAACTTGAGGGGTCGGATTATTCATAATGAAATTACTCTTGTGGTTGTTGATCTTTTGACCGGAAATATTTTCATAATGGGTAATGCAATTGTTGAAAATATGAAGACTTTTTTTGGAAACATTAAGGAAAATGAGAATATCATCGGCATATGCAAGATACGTGATCTTCACGTTTTTCTTAATTTTGTAGTACATCGAAGGATTGTTGGAAAATATTTGATCAATACTCCGAGAGAAGTAATCTGCGGCAAGCACAAAAATGAGAGGGGAGAGTGGGTCCCCTTGCCGAATACCTCTCTCGCTTTTAAAAAACCCATAGGGCTGCCCGTTCACAAGGACCGAGAACCAACAATTAGAAATACACGACTTGATAAAATTAATCCAAACATTGGAAAAACCAAAACTAGACATAACTTGGAATATAAAATTCCAATTTATCCTATCATATGCTTTTTCCATATCCAATTTAATTATAGTATTAGTAATCGATTGGGAAATGTCATGAGTAACCTCGTGAGCCGTCAAGATATTATCCGTAATATTCCTACCTTTGATGAAACCAGACTAGGCTGGATTAATAATGGATGGTAGAATTTTGGCAAGTCTTTTGCTAAGGATTTTCGAGATGATTTTGTAGGAAGTGTTACAAAGACTAATCGGGCGAAAATCTTTCCAAGATCGAGGATTATTATTTTTGGGGATTAGTGTGATGGTGGTGGTAGTGAAAGCCCGAGGCATCGGAGATCCACCAAAGAAATCCAAAACAGCTTCCACAACATCCCGACACACTATATCCCAACAAATTTGAAAAATTTTTGCATTAAACCCGTCCGGTCCAGCAACACTTTCCCCATCCATGTCGAAAATACAATCTTTAATTTCATCAAGAGTTGGAATACAACAAATACTATCGTTAATCTCATTTGAAATATTGTTAGGCACCACCCGAGGATGGATATCTGCTAAAAACGGGTTGTGCTCCGCAAAACAATTGGAGAAATAAGAAACCGCAGAGTTACCTATCTCCTCGGGATTAGTGATACTACGACCATTATCCCAAATCGAATGAATACAATTTTTTTGTCTTTTCTTTTTCACTACCGAGTAAAAACATTTACTATTCCTCTTCCCATCGATCATCCATTTCACATTAGATTTTTGTTTCCAAAAATCTTCTTCCATGGATAGGATCAAGGTAAGGTTGGCGTTCATTTTTTTAAGGTGGATGAAATTGATTATGGAGGGGTCCCGATCAAAATCATTTTCTGCCACTTCCACCGCATATTGGGCCTGATCAATTTTAGTAAAAATATTGCCAAATTCAAGTTTATTCCATTCCGTGAGGGCGTGTTTTAACCTTGAGAGTTTCTCCAAAAGTTTAAACATCACTCGAGAATTGGTATGTATATCCCATGATTCCTTCACCGTAGGAATGAAACAATGGTGTTTAGTCCACATATTTTGAAATCTCAAGGAAACCTTGGGTTTAGAAATATTATTACTAAATTGACATAACATGGAGTTATGGTCCGATTTGTATTTAGGAAGATGCCGAATAGACATGAAAGGAAAAGCCGAATACCATTCCGGTGATAGAGGGATTCTGTCCAGTCTTTGCCAAACACCATCACTATACCAAGTGTAGGGGGTGCCCACATATCCACCGTCAGTCAAGTCGCAATTCAATAAAGCATCGTTGAATTCCTCCATATCTGACTGGATTGGGATGGCCCCCCCTTTTTTTCCTCCGGTTGGAGGATAATGTTGAAATCTCCCCCAACCATCCAAGAAATTTTGCTTTGACTAACGGAGAGAAGATCATCCCACAGGTCCCTTCTCTCAATTTTGGTATTCCTACCGTAAACAACAGTTAACAGGAAAGGGTTGGGGAGGGAGTCATAGACAACTTCCATATGAAGCAATTGCTCCTTATTTTGTAAAATATTAATTTGGATACCAAATTCGGAAAAAATCCATATGTGGTTACTAATATTTGCACAAACATTAGAAAACCCAAATCGTTTAAGAAAAAAATTGGAGTCCAGATTCACTTTTGGTTCAATGAGTGCCAAAATATTAAATTTGTGTTTTCTTTTAAGCAATCTAATTTTGTTTTGGGCAGGTTTGTTCCCAATACCTCTAATATTCCATAAAAAGTGTACTAATCATTGATGTATAGTACTACTCCTAGTACTCCTCTTTGGAAAATTATTAGTTTGGGTTTTATTTTTGGTGAGCAGCTGCTTATCAGAAATAATTTTTCCCTTCCGAGTATTCATTCTGATAAGCTTATTCTTACCAAACTCAGAACATCCGTCATTGTTATCCGAGAGGGACTGCTCCTGAATCGAATTTTTGGAGTTTGTGGACCTGTCCGATCCTCCTCCTGTATCAAATTCAAAATCATCATTAGATTCAGAAGAATATTCATAGTTTACCACATCACACATCTCTAAAGAGGAGTCCATGCTGGAGATCCTGACATCAAAAAGAGATATACAATCAGCATTATCAGGTATATCGATAATCGGGGGTTTAAATACAATTAAATCTGTTATGTTGCCCTCCACAATATTATCAACCGCGGCTGAAATACTCGAGGTCTCAGCAGAAACCGTTTTTCCGGGGGATGATTGGCCTTGTTTAGAGACCTTTGATTTTTCTATAGGCAAAACAATAGGTTTAAGAGATGGTTTTTTAAGCAGATTTGATTCAAGCTGTTTAATCAAGGTATCAGGAGCCTGGTTGGGAATGGTTTTCTGGCCATCAAATTCATTACTCCTACTATTAAGATTGGCCTCTTCCTGTATCACAGCAAGGGTTTGGAATTTGTTATGAGAGTCAAGTTTGGCCAAGTCATTATTGGAGTTATTAAGGTTGGTAGTACTATTAGTGCCTGAGACATTTTTGGACTTACCAACCAAAACAAAACCATCATTATCCTGAGTAATTTAGTTAGGGAGGACATTTTTACCCAAATTTTTATGACTGAAAACAGTAGGTTTTAATGTTGGATTTTTAATGTAACACTCAGCAATATCATGGCCAATGTGTTTGCAATGTTGGCAATATTTGGGTATTTTTTCAAAGTCTATATCATATTCAGTTTTAATATCCCCAACCTGAAGATTGATTTTTTTTGTCGGTTGTTTTTCCAGATTAATAATAACACACAATCTAGCAAAATTCATTTTGGTCTGGTTAAGTGTGAAATCATCAACCTTCACAAAAGTGCCAACCAATCTAGCTATAGTTTTAAGGGATCGTAAATCAAACCATTGTGAGGGTAAAGCATGAATTTTGAACCATACAGGCACTAAATCCGGTTCATGTTTGAAATCGAAAGTTGGTGACCATTGAAACAACCTCATGGGAAAACCAGCAACATTATATTCTCGTTTCATCCACAGTTTGTCACAAAGAGCTTTATTAGTCAGATTTATAAGAACATGTTTACCATTCAGGAACTGCACTTTACACAATCCAAATCCTTCAGCTTTAAGTTGATGGGATATTACCTGATTTGATGGTTTACCGTAAGTGAATTTGCCAATGAGGGCAAATTTGTAAAATTCAGAAACTGTATCGCATTCCTCTTGTGAGAAGATGGCCGTCGGAATGTTGTCTGAAAAGTCCAAAATCCCGAACCTAATATCATCGTCTTCCTTATTTGAAATGGCATCACAAAACGACTTTTGTTGGACCTTCGGACTAGCGGTTAAAGGTGGGATTTCCCCTTCTTCCAGAGCTGAGGAGCCCTCACCACGAGATTGCGCCGCCGATTTTTTTGGAGCCACTGCAGGGTTCACTTCTTCCACAGTGGAATACATAAAGAGGTTCGTAGTAATTTGAGTAGCGATCGATTGAATCATAGTTTTACTGTTATCTGGAGCGACAGGCATATTCGCATTGGTTTTGTGTGGCAATTTCAGGGTTGAAATACCCGATTTGGAGACTGGGATGTTGTTTTTTGTGTTGGTTTTACAGGATCTGAATCCGAAGGCTGCACGTTACCGATTTTTTTGGTGGAATCATGGTGCCTCCATCCACCGTCGCGATCTCCCCCTGCGCATCTGAGACGCCGGCCATAGAAAGTTCTAAAGGCACCGGTAAACCACCTACCAAAGCGGGCTCCGCCTGGTGGCCGCCGAAAATACCAGAATCAGGTGCGTCGGAGCTGAAAGGGACTACAGACGATGTGCCAACCGACTTTCTCCCCGATTTCGAGTTTGGGGATCTGTAATTTGTGAAGTTTGCGGTGAGGTTGAACGGGAACGACGGAACAGCCTGGGCGCTTGGATATGCTGCTCCTTTTGTCTCCTTCACAACTTGGGTTTCAGATATGAGGTTTCCCACAGTGGGAATACTAGTTGAATAATTATTCTGCAGCTGAGAGTGTAGCACGTGAGATTCCTTTTCCCCACAAAAGGTGGGGTTTGTGTTTTCAAGGGGGGCATCATGTGAGGTTTCATGTGACTGATCCGTTTTTTGTGGTAGATTAATACTGTTTTCAATAGAAATAACATCTGGATTTGTGGGAGGAGTTGACTGGATAGCCGCCCCAACTGGCATTGTTTTATCAGCCATAAAGGCAATAAAAATTTAAGTAGAAAACCGCCGCACTAGGCGGCGGAAAAGAAAATTAAAATAGACGTTATCAGTTGATATGAAGATAACGGCCGGAAAATTCAAAATCAGATGAAGAACTAATGAAGATAGTAGAGAGAAGGGATTCTATTAACAAGACTTAATCGAGAAGTGAAGGCTTAATCCGACCTATTATATCCAATCCTTGATACAACAAGACTTAATCAAGAAGTAAGGCTTAATCGGAGCTATTATAGCGAATCCTTGCTATATCGAGACTTAATCAAGAAATAAAATATTAATCGGAGCTTCTATAGCCAATTCTGAGTACAAAAGGCTCGAATCTAATCAATAAACCCGAGTTTTCACATACTTCCGACTCAAATGCATGTAATGTGGTCTTATCTCCTATTAACAAGATTTAATCAAGAAGTAAAGGCTAAACTGGAGCTATTATAGCGAATCCTTGCTACAACAAGACTTACTCAAGAAAGAAAAGATTAATCGGTGCTGTTATAGCCAATTCTGAGTACAAAAAGCTCGAATCTAATCAATAACCCGAGGTTTCATAGAATTTTGACTCGAATGTATGTAACGTGGTCTTATCGCCTATTAACAAGACTTAATCGAGAAGTAAAGGCTTAATTGGAGCTATTATATCTTGATACAACAAGACTTAATCAAGAAGTAATAGATTAATCGGAGCTGTTATAGCCAATTACGAGTACAAAAGGCTCGAATCTAATCAATAAACCCGAGTTTTCATAGAGTACCAACTCGAATGCATGTAACGTAGTCTTATCTCCTATTAACAAGACTTATCAAGAGGTAAAGGCTTAATCGAAGCTGTTCTAGTGGATCCTTGCTACAACAAGACTTAATCAAGAAGTAAAAAATTAATCGGAGCTCTTATAGCTAATTTTGAGTAAAAAGGATCGAATCTGATCAATAAACCCGAGCTTGCATAGAGTTCTGACTCGAATGCATGTAGTTTGGTCTTATCTCGTATTAACAAGACTTGTCAAGAAGTAATAGCTTAATCAAAGCTGTTATAGTAAATCCTTGCTACAACAAGACTTAATCAAGAAAGAAAAGATTAATCAGAGCTGTTATAGCCAATTCTAAGTACAAAAGGCTCGAACCTAATTAATAAACCTGAGTATTCATAGATTTCCCGACTCGAATGAATGTAACGTGGAATCTCCTATTAACAAGACTTAATCAAGAAGTAAAAGCTTAATCGGAGCTATTATAGCGAATCCTTGCTACAACAAGACTTAATTAAGAAATAAAAGATTAAGCGGAGCTGTTATAGCCAATTCTAAGTACAAAAGGCTCGAATCTAATCAATAAACCGGAGTTTTCATAGAGTTCCAACTTGAATTCATGTAACTTAGTCTTATCTCCTATTAACAAGACTTAATTAAGATGTAAAGGCTTAATCGAAACTATTATATCCAATCTTTGCAACAACTAAACCTCCTGGACTTAATTGAATTAGTTTTGATGGTTATTGTTCCCAAGCTTACATGAATGGTTGCTGATATGCTCGATTTCAATTCGGCAGAATTATGTAACACCCCCAATATATTCGGGAATATTACAGCGCCGTAAATCCTTTACATAAGAATTTACAAGGCTGATTAAAAGAAAAGACAATAACAGATACCACTTTATGAAATTAGTGAAGTAAAATACAACCGTCTGGTTGAAAACGAAATAGGAATATCCAATGAAGAGTTATTATTACATCACCAAAATCCAAATCATTATAATGGACGACGTACTCGAGTACTTATTGAAATAACCATCAAACAACAGACAGTAAACCTGGCCGGAACATCACTCTGCACCCTCGTCTTCATGCATCTCCAGTGGTTGTTTCCCCGCTCTTCTGGATCCTGAACATACACAAATGTTCACCCCCGAAGGGGTTAGCACAACGATGCTAGTACAAGTACAATAATCATAAAACAGTGATATAATCAACAATTATATCATAACAAGTTTCTCCAACGAGAATATCCACAACACATATCATATCATAACATTTCCAACATACAGATGGTATTCCAACGATCCAAGACACACTATAGATTCCCATGATGATCCCGTCGGACCAACACATGGTGGAACTACCTGTCCAACGATCCAGCGCACACAGCTATAGATTCCCATGATGATTCCCGTCGGATCAACACATGGTGGACATATATATACACAACATATTTACACAATACCATCACAATTGTCATAGTACAAACAATTAGAGTACTTGCCTCGGTTCGTTGACAAGAATAAACTTCCACGAATATCAAAATACTCGAAGGTCGTCCCCTTCGATCAGTCACGTGTTAAGCTAGAACCTTAACAAAAGAAAAAAGTACAGAATTCATTTTGTGCCGTACAAACGTCTAACAATTCAATAATTACGGTAGGAAGTCCTTAATACGAAATCTGTCTGGACAGATTAACGCACGCTACGAATCATATGTAGCGTACGTTAATGCTACTCGTTAGCGTACGCAGTACACACTGCCTAGCGTACGCTAACCCGGCGTTGTCAGTGCCTCACTGATCAGCCGACTGACTCGGCTGATGATTTAACGCACGCTAAGTACAAAACGTTGCGTACGCTAAACGTACTCGATAGCGCACGTTAAATCTCTTATATTAGCGCACGCTAATAATGCATGGCAGTACTTCACTGATCAGCCAACTGACTCGACTGATGGTCTAGCGTACGTTACGTACCAAACGTAGCGCACGCTAACTAGTACTCGATAGCGCACGTTAAACTGCATATCATAGCGTGCGCTATCTCTGCATGGCAGTTTACTGCTGAGCAGTAAACTGTTCTTGCCATGTTTGAAACAATGAAAACCTTCGTGATAATTCATGTTACTTCCATGAATACCAAGTTCTTACTCTTATGAATGATCTCCAGGATGATATCAACTTCAAGATGCAAATATACGTATAATCATCATGACACCATAATCCATCTTGATTACAATTCTCATGCAAAGTTGGTGATCTCCGGTTGATGTATTAGATGCTACTATCATTATACATATTCAGACTTCATTTTGAGGTGAACTAACAATTCCGACTTATACGAAAGAATATTTCCTAAGATGATTCTTCCTTTAAGTTCTTATAACATCTCTTCCAAATCATGATCACAAAGATAACATAAATCATACGGATTGTTAACTTCAGAATATTTCTCTCATCATTTGAAGTACTAGGATCCCAACTTCAAGGTTCCAACAATAATATCGTATTTGTAGACATTCCAATCTTCTAAACATGATGTTGTTGAATAATTCACTAATGAAATTCAATACCTCGATAATATGATCATCGTATCTATTGGAAATCCAAATCTAAGACTGGTGATAGGTTGAACATACCTTAATATGCCGAAATCACTGAACCACGAGGTATAATCCGACTCCGGTTGGTTGTGTGCCACTCCAAGGTGTTACTTCTCTTCAATAATCACTCACAAGTGATACACAATCATTCATTGATCACTAATATATGTTCTAAGTGTTTAGAAGGGATATACTTGCTCTCTGGACTCTCAAAGATGAAGTATAGACGAAGGAAATGAAAGCCAAAGCGGTTGCTGTCCCATTTATAATATTCTGCATTATTGACGAGTTAGCGCACGCTACCAATCATCCCTTAGCGTGCGCTAATAATGGTTGACTTCAGAATTTGTCCGGGTGCGTCAGCGGGAATCTTATCCGGACCCATGTCCCGGCTGGCGCATGTGTTAGCTGTCCCGCTCAATAATTGAGCTCTTAGCGCACGCAACCCCTACCTTCATAGCGTGCGCTAATAATGGCCCGATAGCGCGCGTTAAGATACATTATTAGCGTGCGCTATCACAAGGTTTCTTGAGCAATTTTGCATGTTTCTATACTTATGCATAATGATATCAATGCACTAAATATCATATTCCAATAATCAAAATCACCAATCCGAAATAATACATGGTTGAATACAGATGAAATACACTGTAATAAATCCGGATATTACATACTCTCCTACTAAAAAGGAGTTTCGTCCCGAAACTCAAGACGAAAATAACTCGGGATATCTAGACTTCATATCACCTTCTGCTTCCCAAGTGGCTTCTTCCATTCCGTGACGTGACCACCGAACTTTGACCAAAACGATTGACTTGTTCCTCGGTTGCTTGACTCGACTCGAGTATCTTGACCGGTCTTTCTTCAAATGTCCCATCCTGCTCGACTTCGATCTCGCCAAATCAATGATATGGACGGGATCTGGTATATATCTCCGTAATCGGGATACGTGGAACACGTTATGAACTTGACACAATGACGGCGGCAATGCCAACTCGTATGCCAACTCCACAACTCTCTCGAGGATTTCAAATGGTTCGATATATCTCGGACTCAGCCTTTCCTTTCCTTCCAAACGAAAGATTCCCGAGTAGGAGAAACCTTCAAAAGTACGTGATCTCGATCAACTCCAATGGACGGCGGCGTACGTCCGCATAGGATTTCGCGACTGCGGGCGCTAACGGCCTTTCACGAATCAAGGCTATCTTCTCTCGAGTCTGCTCGATCAACTCGGTCTGTTCGATCAAGTCCGATGAATCGTCCCAGCATAGGGGCGATCTGCATCTCCTTCCGTATAATGCCTCAAACGGTGCCATCTTAATGGAAGCATGCCAACTATTATTGTAGGTAAATTCAATCAACGGTAGGTGAATTTCCCAATCGTTTGACCAATCTAAGGCATGTGCCCTTAGCATATCTTCCACCGTTTGTATAGTTCTCTCAGTTGTCCGTCACCGGTGATAAGTCGATCTTGAAGTTCAATTCGGTCCCCAAGGCCTTATGAATCGCTTTCCAAAAGTGAGATACAAAACGACCGTCCCGATCAGAAACAATGGTCTTCGGCGTACCATGCAATCGAACTATCTCCGAAATAAATACTCGTGCCAACCTCTCTGGTCCCCACGTATCCTTAATGCCTAGAAAATGAGCCGATTTGGTTAAACGATCAACTATCACCCAAATCATGTTCATTCCCGTCCTGGTTTTCGGCATATTAGTGATAAAGTCCATCGATATGTCCTCCCACTTCCATTCAGGAATCGGGAGTGGCTTCAACATTCCAGCAGGCCGTTGATGCTCGATCTTAACCTGCTGACAAGTTAAGCATTTCGAAACATAGTCCACTACGTCTTTCTTCATGTTGCCCCACCAGAAGTTCTGTTTCAAGTCCTTATACATTTTACTGGTGCCCGGGTGGATAGAATAGGGCGAACCATGAGCTTCCTTCATAATCGTCTGTTTCAGAACATCAACATCGGGAACGCAGAGTCGGTTCTGAAATCTCAGAACTCCATCGTCATGAATTATGAATCCGGGGGCCTTTCCTTTGATCACTTCATCATGCAACCGAATCATCAGAGGATCATCTGTCTGTCTAGATTTGATTTCTTCGGTTAATGACGAAGTTATCTCCATTACGCACAGTTGTCCCTGGACTCTCTGTAACCACACTTCAATCCCTTCACGAATCATCTCTCGCTGAAGGCTAAGTTGGGATGTCAGCGTCTCCAGCATCTGAATAGAGACAGGCTTGCGGCTAAGTGCATCGGCCACTACATTTGCTTTGCCTGGATGATATAAAATCTCCAAGTCATAGTCCTTAATCAGTTCCAACCATCTTCTTTGCCGCATGTTCAACTCTTTCTGACTAAATATGTACTTGAGACTCTTATGATCCGTAAATATCCGATGCTGAGTCCCGTCTGCATAATGCCTCCGGATCTTCGTGGCAAAACCACCGCCGCTAGCTCCAAATCATGTGTCGGGTAATTCACTTCATAAGATTTCGGTTGTCGCGACGCATAAGCGATCACCTTATCATTACGCATCAACACGCACCCAAGTCCTTGGTTCGAAGCATCACTGTAAACTATGAATCCTTCAGTTCCCTGCGGAAGTGATAGAATCGGTGCCGTCGTCAATCTCTTCTTCAATTCATCAAAGCTAATCTGACACAGTTCATTCCACTCAAACTTTTGAGTTTTCTGCAGGAGTCGAGTAAGTGGGCGGGAGATTTTAGAAAACCCTTCCACGAATCGACGATAGTATCCAGCAAGTCCTAAGAAGCTTCGGACTTCTTTCACGTTCTTTGGAGGCTCCCAATTCATAATTGCTTCGATCTTCTGAGGATCTACTCGGACTCCTTCAGCCGACACTACATGGCCGAGGAACATTACTTCCTTTAGCCAGAATTCACACTTAGAAAGTTTGGCGTACAATTGCTCGTTTCTCAAAAGTTCCAATACAATCCGCAAATGCTGCGCATGTTCTTCCGGACTCTTAGAATACACCAGGATGTCGTCAATAAACACGACCACAAATTTGTCCAAAAATTCAATGAACACTCTGTTCATCAATTGCATAAATACAGCAGGTGCGTTAGTGAGACCAAACGGCATCACTACAAACTCATAATGCCCGTAGCGAGTTCTGAACGCTGATTTCGGAACATCAGACTCCTTAATCCTCAGTTGATGGTTTCCTGATCTCAGATCAATTTTAGAAAATACCGTTGCCCCTTGCAGCTGGTCAAACAGATCATCAATCCGTGGTAACGGATATTTGTTCTTAATCATCATCTTGTTCAGCTCCCGATAGTCAATACACAGTCGAAGCGATCCATCCTGCTTTCGGACAAAAAGAACTGGTGCTCCCCAGGGTGAAACGCTTGGCTGGATATAGCCCTTATCCAGTAATTCCTCCAGCTGCTTCTTCAGTTCATACATCTCGGTAGGTGCCATACGGTACGGCGCCTTGGAAATCGGTGTAGCTCCGGGTTCCAGCTCAATGGTAAATTCCACATCCCTTCGTGGAGGTAGTCCCGGTAACTCGTCAGGAAATACATCTGGAAATTCGTTCACCACAGGAATGGACGAAAGCTCCACAATTTCGTCTTCTTTCTTCATTGCATAACACCAATATCCGGTACAGCCCTGTTTCAACAATCTGACAGCTTTCATCGCTTTGATCAATTTTCCTGAGCTTCCCGGTTTCCATCCTTCGAACAAGATTTGAGCCATCATCGCCGATCGCTGAAATATTCCTCCTTCGGTAGTCTACAATTGCTCCATACCGATTAAGCCAATCGTCTCCGAGTATCAGGTCATCTCCTTGCATTTCTATCACGATCAGATTTGAGAGCCACTCTCTGCCCCCAAATGATACAGGGAAATTTCTAGTTTCTAAATTTCCAACAATTCTCTCTCCACTCGGTGAACCAACAACATAAGGTTCACAAGTATAAAAACTGGAAATATTCAAACGATTTACACAAGACAAAGATATGAAAGAATGTGTAGCTCCTGTATCGAACAAAACGCTAACTGGATGGGAAAAGATTTGGACAGTACCTGATGCGACAGCAGCATCCTGATCATCTGTCCTCCTCATCTCATACAAACATGGGGGAACAGATCCGGCACTCGATGTCCCCTTTCGGTCCCATTGTCCTCGCCTGCGCTGCCAAAATTCCGAGGCATCCGAACACTTTGCTTTGGTTCTGCTGACATCGGCTTCCTTCTGAACTGGCTGTGATGAGCGGGTTCCATTGTACTTAGTGGCGTCCTTACAAAACGTCGCACGGTGCCCTTCCTGTCCGCACTCAAAACATGTAACTGGAGTGCGCAAACAATCACGCCAAAGGTGGCCTGGGCGACCACAGTTAAAGCACTTCCTAGCTGTATCCGTCGTGGCTGACATTGTTCCGTAATTCTTTCCGCTCTTAGATGGGTGCGGAGGCTTCTTGAAAGAGAAAGAAGACTGGGCCTTGCGGGGCCCACTGCTCTTGTGCTCTGTAAAAGTACCAGAGACTTTCTGTTTCTTCGACTCCATAAACTTCTCCATTGCTGCTTCTTTTATTTCATACGCCAACGCCTTATCCTGGTACTGGCGGAGAGTGGTACATTCAAAACCGGACATGTACCTCTGGATTTCTGGTTTCATCCTCATTTCGAAATGAATCATCATCTCCGCATACATTCGACCGGATGTCGAACAAATGCTAATCACTGGTTAAACATCTTAATCGTCAGGATACGGGTTCATCGATGGTCGAGCAGAGAAAAATTCTCGAATTTTGGCTTCCCTCACAGACGAGGGCAATCTTGAGCTTCCATCATCATTTTAAATTCTCGCCCAATCGGCATCATGATCTGCAGTCGGATAGCTTCCCACCACTCGGATGCTTCCCTATCGAAAGTCTTGGGCAACAGGAGCTCTCTGTCGTCCGGCAATTAATTCCAAAAATTTTCTCCAGTTCCTTCAACCAATGGTCCCAAGTGGGAGTCTCGGAAAAGCCGTCAAATTTGGGTGGTTGCATCTTTGCCACCTCTTGTAACCATCGGTCACCTCGATTTCCCATTTCGGAATTCTTTGTTGTCCATCTCCCCGTGAATTCCGCCGCCACTTGCATTCGGTCCACGACTCCGAGCGAACCGAGTCATCTGGTTCACGACTTGACGAAGGATTTCGCACCCCAGTTCCGGTTCGTTATTGATGGATTGTTGCGGCTCCGAGCTATGACTAGCTCGATTAGAAGGCGATGCCTCCCTTTCAAGATTCCTTCGTCGCGTCCACGACCGCGACCACGTCCACGTCCGCCTCTCAACATACCGTAAGCACAAGTACTTAATACACAGAAACAAGATCGTTCTAATATTCAAGTATAAAGAGACACAACATGTAAAGAACAAGATAGAGTTTAGGAACTTACAACCACTGCTCGCATGAAGACGTGGCGGTGCGGTGATGTCGTTCATGACCGGTTACCTCAAAAGACATAAATGACCCTATTTTAACCCAACGGCCAAGATATCCATAATCTTAGCTCCGATACCATATTCGTAACACCCCAATATAGTCGGGAATATTACAGTATAGTAAATCCTTTACATAAGAATTTACAAGGTGATTAAAAGAAAAGACAATAATGATACCACTTTATGAAATTATCAAGTAAAATACAACCGTCTGTTGAAAACGAAATAGGAATATCCAATGAAGAGTTATTATTACATCACCAAAATCCAAATCATTATAACGGACGACGTACTCGAGTACTTATTGAAATAATCAACAAATAATGATAGTAAACCCGGCCGTAACATCACTTTGCACCCTCGTCATGCATCTCCGGTGGTTGTTTCCCGCTCTTACGGATCCCGAACATACACAAATGTTCACCCCGAAGGGGTTAGCACAACGATGCTAGTACAAGTACAATAATCATAAAAGTTGATATAATCAACAATTATATCATAACAAGTTTCTCCAACGAGAATATCCACAACACATATCATATCATAACATTTCCAACATACGATGGTATTCCAACGATCCAGCGCACACAACTATAGATTCCCATGATGATCCCGTCGGACCAACACATGGTGGAACTACCATCCAACGATCCAAATAGACACAAACTATAGATTCCCATGATGATTCCCATCGGATCAACACATGGTGGACATATATATACACAACATATTTACACAATACCATCACAATTGTCATAGTACAAACAATTAGAGTACTTGCCTCGGTTCGTTGACAAGAATAAACTTCCACGAATATCAAAATACTCGAAGGTCGTCCCCTTCGATCAGTCACGTGTTAAGCTCGAACCTTAACAAAAGAAAAAGTACAGAATTCATTTCGTGCCGTACGAACGTCTAACAATTCAATAATTACGGTAGGAAGTCCTTAATACGAAATCTGTCTGGACAGATTAACGCACGCTACAAATCATATGTAGCGTACGTTAATGCTACTCGTTAGCGTATGCAGTACACACTGCCTAGCGTACGCTAACCCGGCGTTGTCAGTGCCTCACTGATCAGCCGACTGACTCGGCTGATGATTTAACGCACGCTAAGTACAAAACGTTGCGTACGCTAAACGTACTCGATAGCGCACGTTAAATCTCTTATATTAGCGCACGCTAATACTGCATGGCAGTACTTCACTGATCAGCCAACTAACTCGACTTATGGTCTAGCGTACGTTACGTACCAAACGTAGCGCACGCTAACTAGTACTCGATAGCGCACGTTAAACTGCATATCATAGCGTGCGCTATCTCTGCATGGCGCCATCACTGAAAGCGATCGCTTCTTGCCATGTTTGAAACAATGAAAACCTTCGTGATAATTCATGTTACTTCCATGAATACCAAGTTCTTACTCTTATGAATGATCTCCAGGATGATATCAACTTCAAGATGCAAATATACGTATAATCATCATGACACCATAATCCATCTTGATTACAATTCTCATGCAAAGTTGGTGATCTCCGGTTGATGTATTAGATGCTACTATCATTATACATATTCAGACTTCATCTTGAGGTGAACTAACAATTCCGACTTATACGAAAGAATATTTCCTAAGATGATTCTTCCTTTAAGTTCTTATAACATCTCTTCCAAATCATGATCACAAAGATAACATAAATCATACGGATTGTTAACTTCAGAATATTTCTCTCATCATTTGAAGTACTAGGATCCCAACTTCAAGGTTCCAACAATAATATCGTATTTGTAGACATTCCAATCTTCTAAACATGATGTTGTTGAATAATTCACTAATGAAATTCAATACCTCGATAATATGATCATCGTATCCATTGGAAAACCAAATCTAAGACTGGTGATAGGTTGAACATACCTTAATATGCCGAAATCACTGAACCACGAGGTATAATCCGACTCCGGTTGGTTGTGTGCCACTCCAAGGTGTTACTTCTCTTCAATAATCACTCACAAGTGATACACAATCATTCATTGATCACTAATATATGTTCTAAGTGTTTAGAAGGGATATACTTGCTCTCTGGACTCTCAAAGATGAAGTATAGACGAAGGAAATGAAAGCCAAAGCGGTTGCTGCCCCATTTATAATATTCTGCATTATTGACGAGTTAGCGCACGCTACCAATCATCCCTTAGCGTGCGCTAATAATGGTTGACTTCAGAATTTGTCCGGATGCGTCAGCGGGAATCTTATCCGGACCCATGTCCCGGCTGGCGCATGTGTTAACTGTCCCGCTCAATAATTGAGCTCTTAGCGCACGCAACCCCTACCTTCATAGCGTGCGCTAATAATGGCCCGATAGCGCGCGTTAAGATACATTCTTAGCGTGCGCTATCACAAGGTTTCTTGAGCAATTTTGCATGTTTCTATACTTATGCATAATGATATCAATGCACTAAATATCATATTCCAATAATCAAAATCACCAATCCGAAATAATACATGGTTGAATACAGATGAAATACACTGTAATAAATCCGGATATTACAAATTATGCACTTGAGCTGCTATGATTCTCTTACGTCGCTATTGGTTTAGAACATACTGTCTTTTGTTGATTTTGTTACTGTGGTTGCATGTTACTTCTGGATTCATTTCACACTTGCCAATCCAAGCTAACATGCCATCCTTGCATTAATATTTATTTAGCGTGTTACGTCTCTACAACAGTTTCAGTATTGAGTGTCCTACAGTTGGGGCAGTTCTTCGAGTTTGAATGTAGTTTCGAGTCAGTTGAAGGCAGTCCCTTCTTTATTTGATGGCATTCCCGTCTTTTTCCTTGGCAATCACGATTCCAATGGAGGCAGTCCCTTTGTTGTTTGACGGCACCCCTGTCTTTTGACCGACGGCAGCACCGTCGTTTTTAGCTTGGCATTTTCAGGCATTTTTCTGGCTTAACTAAAGACAACCCCGTCTTGCAGTGCCCTCTTGTAGTTGTTGATCACCACATTGACTGTCTTTCAGACACTTTGCTTCAGTTGTCCTCCCTGCATCTTCCTCAACCACCCCTGGGATTATAGGCTCACATCAGTGAGGAGTGGTGGCATCCCCCACACTCTGGTTCTCTGGCATGATTCTTGGAAACTACTTTGTGTTGTGTCTTTTTAGTTCATTTTTTGTTTTTCAACAATTTCGCACTCATACGTTATTGTCTAGATTTACCTGTGCAAGGACATTTGTTTAGTTTTTTCAATCTGATACTGGCTTGTGGTAGTTTGGGCTTCTTACCTCTGCGTTTCATGCTCCGCGTAGCGTTTATTTGTCTTTCGATTTCTTTCTTGTGAGAGACCAGCCTGTGGTCTCCACATTTTTCACTTGTTTCCCGCGTTTTCTTTTCTTTTTATAATAATACCGATTAATCCAATCCTTGCAACAACAAGACTTAATCAAGAAGTAAAAGATTAATCAGAGCTGTTATAGCCAATTCTGAGTACAAAAGGCTCGAATATCATCAATAAACCCGAATTTACATAGAGTTCCGACTCGAATGCATGTAACATGGAATCTCCTATTAACAAGACTTAATCAAGAAGTAAAGGTTTAACTGGAGCTATTATAGTGAATCTTTGCTACAACAACACTTAATCAAGAAAGAAAAGATTAATCGGAGCTGTTATAGCCAATTCTGAGTACAAAAGGCTTATATCTAATCAATAAACCCGATTTTTCATAGAGTTTCGACTCGAATGCATGAAACTTGGCCTTATCTCCTATTAACAAGACTTAATCGAGAGGTAAAGGCTTAATCGGAACTATTATATCCAATACTTGCTACAACATGACTTAATCAAGAAGTAAAAGAATAATCGGAGCTGTTATAGCCAATTGTGAGTACAAAAGGCTCGAATTTAATCAATAAACCCGAGTTTTTATAGAGTTCCGACTCGAATGTATGTAACGTGGATTCTTCTATTAACAAGACTTAATCAAGAAGTAAAGGCCTAATCGGATCTACTATAGCGAATCCTTGCTACAACAAGACTTAATCAAGAAATAAAAATTAATAGGAGATGTTATAGCCAATTCTGAGTACAAAAGGCTCGAATCTGATCAATAAACCAGAGTTTTCATAGAATTTTGACTGAATGCATGTAACGTGGTCTTATCTCCTATTAACAAGACTTAATCGAGAAGTAAAGGCTTAATCCGACCTATTATATCCAATCCTTGATACAACAAGACTTAATGAAGAAGTAAGGCTTAATCGGAGCTATTATAGCGAATCCTTGCTATGTCGAGACTTAATCAAGAAATAAAATATTAATCGGAGCTTCTATAGCCAATTCTGAGTACAAAAGGCTCGAATCTAATCAATAAACCCAAATTTTCACAGAGTTCCGACTCAAATGCATGTAATGTGGTCTTATCTCCTATTAACAAGACTTAATCAAGAAATAAAGGCTACACTGGAGCTATTATAGTGAATCCTTGATACAACAAGACTTACTCAAGAAAGAAAAGTTTAATCGGTGCTGTTATAGCCAATTCTGAGTACAAAAGGCCCGAATGTAATCAATAACCCGAGGTTTCATAGAATTTTGACTCGAATGTATGTAATGTGGTCGTATCGCCTATTAACAAGACTTAATCGAGAAGTAAAGGCTTAATTGGAGCTATTATATCTTGATACAACAAGACTTAATCAAGAAGTAATAGATTAATCGGAACTGTTAAAGCCAATTACGAGTACATAAGGCTCGAATCTAATCAATATACCCGAGTTTTCATAGAGTTCCAACTCAACTGCATGTAACGTAGTCTTATCTCCTATTAACAAGACTTTTCAAGAGGTAAAAGCTTAATCGAAGCTGTTCTAGTGGATCCTTGCCGTAACACTCCCAATCCGCTCAGGGATATTACACGCCGTAGAACCTTTTCTCAAGGATCTACCAGGCTGGTAACAACATTGAACAACTCAACAATGCCTTCAAGGCTAAAATGACTGAGTAGACCGATTTGGTCTTTCAATAAAAACATACCACTCAATTACAATTCATGCCCACGCAGGGGTCAAAATACAACAACTCCCGTACAACGGGGAAAAATATTGCAGCGAGAAATAAAGTACAATTGAACCAATACACAACGTACGCCTCCACATGTGATTAGTATCGATCATCTTTCATCATCCTTCATGCCGACCCTGTGCCACGCTCCCTGAAACCTGAATGCAATACAGACATCTACCCCCCGAATACTCGGGGGGTTAGCAAAACTCCACTGTTTTGCTAGTGCAAGTACAAAGTGCAAATACGAGCCATATAATTCAAGTTCCAAGAATAACAATAATCAGGAATCCTCAAAGATTCAAATACAATGAAACAAACACTTCCCGAGGCAAGAGTTTGGGTAAAACGTTCCAAAACCAAAATATCACAATCCAGGATAAAACAATTTACAAAATGGTTTAATAAGCCATCAGGAGTTTTAGTAGAAAATAATTTAGGATTATCAAATCCTTCTCTTTCCAAAATCAACAGGGGTCACAGCCCAAAGGTTTTGTTTTCACAAATAAAACCAACAACAGTTCACAGGGTCAGAACCCACATCACGTGTCCTCGACGGAACATGAAAATCAACACAATATAATCACCCAAGATACGCGAATCTCGGTCAACGACACCAACTCATGAATCCAGGGCTATACCATTGGATTCCCTCCGTGGCCTCGCAGGACCCTCCCGAGGTGAGCAAAACACAATCACAATCATACACATAACACCATGAACACATGCCACGTCATCTCGCCGTTGGATCAATCACTTGTTGTCTCCTGACCATATGATCGCATGCCATATGTTACCGAAGGTCTTATCATCTCACGGTTGGATCAATCACTTGTTGCATCCTGACCACATGATCACAAGCCATGTGTCACCGTAGATTGTCTTAGGCTCTCACGGTTGGATCAATCACTTGTTTCATCCTGACCACATGATCACATGCCATGTGTCACCGTAGACCTTCGACCATATCCACACATTCACACACAGCAAAATACAACACATATATTCAAACAATTCACCAGAAGCATCAAACACTTAGCAAAACACCACGTCAAACCACAACGCACCGACATGAAATAATATACATCCACACGCAATACCAAGTGCAACATAGACACCAAACATATCCATAGAGTTCACATAGTCATTCACAAACCACACCATTTACAAAACACACATGTTTTGAAAGCAAGCCTTTAACAAGGCTAAACCAAATCTTTTGAAAGTTCAATTCAAACGACCAAACAAACATATTTAGACGATCACCAATTATCATATCCACAAAACAAGAATTATATGGACAAGGTACTTGACTCAAAATCACGATCGCAATGAGACGACGGATGGGATGCGGTCAAATAGCCCCGAACCCCCGAACAATATCAAGAACGCGATAGCACCACGAGTACTACGAGAATAACACCACACGAATCATCAATCACCAAACGGGATTCAACATCGTAATCCTCGAGCACTTATAATCCTCCGTAAGGAACAATAAAAGATGATTATGATGAGAATCAAGGCCGAAAACAACGAAAATCCCAACAAACTATCGAAAGGAACTCATTGGGGCATTTAGTCGAACACTAAATGTTCAATAATTCCCAAGAACATTCGAAACGTCAATCGACTTAAACAAACTCGATATATGGATATAAAATCCATTGAAAACAATTAATAACATCATACTACACCAACCGATGTATCAAAATCGGACTAGAATCGAAATCAAAAACAAATTCTCCAAAAAGTCAACTTGAAGGAAAATCAAGAAATATACCTTGATTCGACGAAGAACACGGATTGGATGATGATATAATCAACAAGAATCTTCAAAAAGGCCTTAGAAATGAGTATAATCGGCCAAGAACAACTCCTACCGGTCACTCCCGTCCGCAGCCGCACAAAAACGAGGAAAAAGTGAGAAAAACGAAGTCTGGCTGAGCCAGGCCTATATATGGCCGACAGGGTTACGGCCGTAACCGGCAGGGCCTTACGACCGTAACTGGCATTCGTCAAAATCTACCCAGAACCTGCTGATCGCTTATGGCCGTAACCGACAGGGCCTTACGGCCGTAACTCGGGCACTTACGGCCGTACCCGGCAGTTCCTTACAGCCGTAACCGCCATTCGTCCGAACACTGCCTGGCACCCGTACGGCCGTAACTGACAGCCCTTACGGCCGTAAACGACACTCGTCCAGCCATGTCTGCCGAGCACGTACGGCCATAACCGGCACCTTACGGCCGTAACTCGGCCAGTCCAGGCCCTGCTGCGGCCGTAACTCGGCCGTGGCCACTCCGACGGCCCGGACAACCCCGAAACCCGAACCTGAATATAAACCGAAGATACAGTTACGAAGTACTCGCAAAGACGAATCTAAGAGCTAAGAGTACACACGATTCCGACCACCCGAAGGCTCAAAATTCGACAACGGAAGTAATTACCCCAAACTTTGGGAAATTACGAAAACGGCCCAAAATGTCCGAAATACACGATACACGATCGAAACACCAAACCAAAGCTCGCAACATGAATAATAACATTAAATGAACTTACGAGAAACTCGAAACAACAGTTTTTCACGAGATTCGCAAGAATCGAACTCAAGTGCGGAAAAGCCGCTTAAGAACGCGGAACTCAACAAAACGACACCGAAACGAACTCGAATGACGAAAAGTGCAGAATTAATCATTCTCAGAATGACGATATGGTCATGAGCGAGTCGTCAAAATGGACTTCCGCCGAAAAAAAAAGAAATTACCGGAAATCAAAATTACGGATATTACATTCTACCCTCCTTAAAGGAAGTTTCGTCCCGAAACTTAAAACAAGTAGGGAGAAGCAATATACCACCAGGAATATTTCAATGAGATACACAAGAATGCGTAACTAACATCCAACGGCGAAACGTTACAAGCAACGCAAAGGAATAAACGGTGTGAACACACGCTCCATGACGACCAACACAACATCACCGATAGAGACATAATAAAACCAACAAGTGACAAACGTCATCAAACAGATAATACAATCAAGTCGATTATCCTAACAATCACAAAACACAACGAACGAAAATCAATACGATTGACCAACCCAATGGTACATCAATCAAAATGCGAGCCAATCGCTGAACAAATACGGAATTCCACCGCCCAAGGGTTGGAATATCGAAAACGAGACTAATTTCCCGAACTTAAGGAAATTACGAAGGAGTCTGAACACTCAACAATCACGAAACGCGGTCAACAAAAACTGAACAATCAATGATCGAACCACAACCATCGAGATAATAAAAATCGAACAATCATGTTCGGATCACGACGAACAATAAGGTTCAACCGACAACTCCGAGGTTCACATCTCGACTCGAGACAAAACATGATCCGGTGAAAACAACAAGATGTGCACTCACATAAGATCCACAGGAAAATGAATAGCAATTGAAAAGTCACAACGACAAATGAGTAATTCCGAAACAATACCACCCTAGTTCGATCAACAAAAGCAAGGGACAGGGCAAGCTCAAAAAACGTTAATGAGCATAAACGAGTCGACAGAGTCGAAAACACAGAAGTTCCAAATCCGATCCACTTCGAATAAAAGAACTTAATTTCTGAAGTTCGAAACAACAAGGTAATGAAATAACATAACATACAACTGATAGACCACGCCCCTCAGGGACTCCTCGGAGCCGGTCCTGATATCAATGCCCAAGTCCGTGCCTCGGAAGGCTCGGTGATCAACTCACAAAACTGAACATGATTTCCCTCGAGTCCGCACTTGAAACGCGTCACAGGCGAGGAAGGACAAATTTCACGTACATTCCCCCGGCACATCACGATTGAAATGGCTCGGCTCGGCATACCGAAAATACAGATGCTAGATACAATTGAACATAACACCGCAAAACAACATACCGGAGATGCCAACTCAGCATAACATAT
This sequence comes from Orobanche coerulescens, assembly GCA_033398695.1. Classification (NCBI taxonomy): domain Eukaryota; kingdom Viridiplantae; phylum Streptophyta; class Magnoliopsida; order Lamiales; family Orobanchaceae; genus Orobanche; species Orobanche coerulescens. The sequence goes on along the minus strand of CM065810.1, from coordinate 64,022,932 downwards.
CAACGCATACAAAAATCACAACAACAACGGCATCGTTCGACGACTACAACGGCCCAAACGATAGCCAGCACACAATCACAAACATCATGAAACAATCACCCATGTGCACAAACGCACAAAAATCCAAGCTTTAACAACTCACACTCGTGCGACAACATGCAAATCACCACGAGGCGATAAACAGTAAACACCAGTTCACACCTCTCACAGAGGGCTAGTACAATAAATGCGTGGCAACGCCTAGGTGTTCATGCCACCAATTCGATCATACTCGGGATCAAACATCATAACGACAATGTGAACATCATACATACATACCCAGCCCTCAAACGGGAATGGATAGGTTTTAAAAACGAAAACCTCCTTTTGAAAATAATTTAGAAAAACACAGGTTGATCCTGAGTATCACCTTTCAAAAAAAAGGTACAAACGTGAAACATCGTTATCGAGACTTTGGAGAACCATTTCGCATTTGATAAAAATGAGGACACTTTCTCTTAATGAAAAACTTTCAGAATATTCGACCCTCGGGTCTAAGTAAAAGTGTTTCTCAGACATTGAAAATATCTCAAAACATTTTGGTCCTCGAGGTAGAAGAATTTTGAAACATATTGTAGCACCTTGGATGTACCACGAGAAAATAATTCATTTTAAAAGTACGTCTCGAAATTTATTTTCTAAGATACTCAAGGTTTTCAAAGATAATTCAATGGTAGAATGCCCAAAAATTTCAGGTAATTACACGGAACATTATAGCGCCGTGGGTCCCACGCCGGAACAGACCAGGATAAAAACTATTTACAAAAACGCCAAAAAGGCCGATGACGGTAATATTTCAAAAACTCACAAAAGCCATTTACAAAATACTAAATACCGTCATAAGAATTTCGCCAAAACGATCAAGGCCATAATGCCAAAAACTCGGTTAAGGGAATCGGTTTTCAAAATAAAACTCAGTCGGTAAAATACCGAAAGACATTACAAAAGAACTCACGTAGCGGATAAAAGAAATACAGTCCAACATGCACAATCCAGCAACACTACTCCTCATATGAACGAAATATAAGAGTCAAATAACCACATAACACGAAATCAAAATCAATAAGAGGATTCCGTCAATTAACTCATAATCATACCTGTAACTCGCATCAGACGAGGCACAAATAGAAAGAAGGGAGACTTACATCCACAGGTCGCACGAAGATGATGATCGCCCCACGATACTAATCACGACCAACGAACTCAGACGGCGCGTCGCGACACGACTCAGTCAGACAAAATCCGACGAGACAAAACTCAAAAGACATCAATAAACCCGACTGCCTTGGTTTCCACAATCTAAGCTCCGATACCATTTATGTAACACCCCCAATCCGCTCAGGGATATTACACGCTGTAGAACCTTTCCTCAAGGATCTACCAGGCTGGTAACAACATCGAACAACTCAACAATGCCTTCAAGGCTAAAATGACTCAGTAGACCGATTTGGTCTTTCAATAAAAACATACCACTCAATTACAATTCATGCCCACGTAGGGGTCAAAATACAACAACTCCCGTACAATGGGGAAAAATATTACAGCGAGAAATAAACTACAACTGAACCAATACACACCGTACGGTTCCACATGTGATTAGTATCGATCATCTTTCATCATCCTTCATGCCGAACCTGTGCCACGCTCCCTGAAACCTGAATGCAATACAGACATCCACCCCCCGAATACTCGGGGGTTAGCAAAACTCCACTGTTTTGCTAGTGCAAGTACAAAGTTTAAATACGAGCCATATAATTCAAGTTCCAAGAATAACAATAATCATGAATCCTCAAAGATTCAAATACAACGAAACAAACACTTCCCGAGGCAAGAGTTTGGGTAAAATGTTCCAAAACCAAATGATCACAATCCAGGAGAAAACAATTTACAAAATGGTTTAATAAGCCATCGGGAGTTTTAGTAGAAAATAATTTCGGATTATCAAATCCTTCTCTTTCCAAAATCAACAGGGGTCATAGCCCAAAGGTTTTGTTTTCACAAATAAAACCAACAACAGTTCACAGGGTCAGAACCCACGTCACGTGTCCTCGACGGAACATGAAAATCAACACAACATAATAACCCAAGATACGCAAATCTCGGTCAACGAAAACAACACCAACTCGTGAATCCAGGGCTATACCATTGGATTCCCTCCGTGGCCTCGCAGGACCCTCTTGTTGTGGGAAAATCCCTCACAATATGCCGCAAGTGCACGGTGTCAACAAGTAATAAAGTGATAAGTAAAATATCGTTCCCTCGAGGACTGATTTCACTAAGTACGAAAATATAGTCAACTCACAATTATATTTGAAGAACAATTAAATAGAGTTTATATCTAAACTAATTGCAGAAAGTAAATAATAATACTACTAATAATAATAATACTAACAAGGGGTAGGATTATGATTTTTACCTCAAACAATCGGGAATGATATTTATTCGATTCAATTCACTGTTATTCAATTTATTGTAAGCCAGGAATTCCTAAATTATTCTAAAGCCTTTCCCAAGGTCTATAGAAAATACTATGAATTACTAACTCGATATATCCCTATTCGAATCAGATAATTAATAGCTAAAATAGTTCAAGAATTCCTACAATAACAGGCTTCACAATTCGCATGAGTATATCCCTATCTCACGAAAACTATGATTCGTCTAACAAGAACTATGCCTAAATTTCATCTCCCGAATCCATAAAGACATTCAAAACAAAATAACTGTTGGCCAGACGATTAAAAAGCATTAAGAACAGTAAGAAGAATCCAATTCAATAGAATAACGAGTAAATCGAAATAATAATAAATAATCAAACCGTCATGAAATTGGCTACAATCAAAATCCTACTCGAATAGATCTAAAAACTAAGATGCAGAAAAACCGTAGGGATCCGTGGTCTTGTCGTCGCGCACAAATCTCCTCCTTGTGTTTTCCTTTATTTCTTTTCCGCCGACCCACACCTGTTCTCCTCATTCCTGTGCCTTTTTATATCATATCTCTTACCCTCCAGTCGTTTTCCTTTTTCCTCTCAAGGAATTAAATTTCTTCACCTTTTTGTGCTCCTCTCGGCCCAAAAAGAAAAACCTATGCGGCCCAATTATCAAATTCACCAACACACATTTGTTAGAAGCAGTGGCGTCTTTTTGCGCTTTCTGTGCCGCGGCTCACTTGGTGTGTGCCGCGGCACACAGTACAGTGTGCACATCATTCGCTGGTTGTCTTCGTGTGCCGCGGTTCACTTGGTGTGTGCCGCGGCTCATGACCAAAAACTGCTATTTTCGCCCATTTTTCATCGTTTTGGCTTCCGGACTCCGATTTCCTGCAAAACATATAAAAATAATGCATTAAAAGCTGATTTATGCTGATTTAGGCTCAAGATGGATATAAAATAATGATATAAAAGCGCATAAAAATACGCCTCACAAATACCCCCAAACTTGAGCCTTTGTTTGTCCTCAAGCAAACAATTTTCAATTTTAAACAAAATGTATCGTGAATAATCATGCAAATCCATAGTGCTCAACTTAATCAATACTACCCTGAAAATCTCAAAGAATAATACAAGTATCGTAATAGTGAGTCACGTCCCGGACACTGATTCCACAAAGTAACCAATTTCAGTCCTAATCAATCGTTCAAGAAGAAAATCAAGCTCAAAGATTAACAAGCGTGAATTTAACCCACCGTCAATATGAAGGGTTAGATTAAACAAGCCAATTCGCCCAGTACCACAGTCTAGTGGCAAAATTCAAGAGTTTCATTATCAAAATTACCTAGGACAGCATTCCCTTATGTATGATCAATAATATGATTCGAGTTAACCACTAGGTTTCGGTTCTCGGGATATTTCATCGGGATGATCCTAGGGTGGATTTCCATTCTCATGTATCGGGGAACCGTTTGACGTAAAAGACACTCATGGGGCACATGGATGCTTCTAGTTACTAAGTCCCCCTCTATAGCGGAGAAAAAAAACTCGAATAGCAATTCCCGCATGTCAAGGTTGCTGTTTTACGCGAGAGTAAACAACGGGTCACGTGAATACCCCCGGTTACTAGGCTTCCCATCATCGGTAATGCGATATTTCTAAATTATTAATCTATTCAGGGTCGTCGTTTTACGCGAGAGTAAACAACGGGTCACGTGAATACCCCCGGTTACTAGACTTCCCCTCATAGGACAACTAATATCTCGACTTTTTGGAAAAACTGTCCGACTCTAAACTCAATCCAAGTGCCAACAAGACTCATAGTACTAGACGACTAGCTACGCGAAAAGTTTAACCAAACGTATAAACGGTGATTTGAAAACACGTATGCCTCCTTTCTTATCTGCTAAAATTTCTACAAAAGCGATAAAATTTCGGACCTAATTGAATATTCCACAGAAACAGATATCGCTGACTGCAACTAGACTAAAATTCAACCATTTCTTCCAAAAGACATCAGTATCGTAACATCAGTTTTACACACATGGAAGCATGAAAAATTCACTTTTTTAGCAAAAGCCATCAACAGCATGCGAGGACAATAAGGCAATGATGAAATCACAATTTATAACCAAGAAAAATCAAGACAATTATCGCATGCTTCAATTTATTCCACTACACATAGCATCATCAACAATAAAACTCATGTGAAAATAAAAGAGATAAGGAAAAAGAAGAATCTTATTCCAAATGTCTTCTTGCAAGCCAGCGCATGTCTGAGTGGAACCGACGTCCATATGTCCAATAACGCTCAACATCACGAGGGACCCCCAAACTTAGTCTCTAGTCATGAAATAACAATAAACATTAAATCAAGCAAGACTAGAATATGAAGAATAATAACTCATTGGGGTTATAAAAAGATTAGAGAAATAAGAGCCACAAGAATACACGAATCTAAACGAAATACAAAACAAAGAAAATAAAATTACTAACGAAAAATCAAATAAAAACAACTAACTAGAAAGCAAGTAAAAATGATGGGTTGCCTCCCATCCAGCGCTCTATTTTACGTCTTGAGCACGACGTGGCAAAAAAAATCTAACGTGGTTTTTTTTAGGGAGATTGCCAAATGCCCCCTCCTTGCAATCAATAAGCCTCTTATTCCACAAGGGAGGCTTTGGCTCATGCCCGGTTGCCAAAAATAATGAATAAGAATAATTATGCGGACAACCAAAAAATGATGGAAGAATATAATAATGATAAGGCATGAAAAAATAAGCAGAGTTCGAATGGGCAAATAATGAAGAATTATCATGCATAACCTCATTAGAACTCGAAGAATCAGCCTCAACAAAATCATGAGTAATGGGGTCAATCTCTCTCATTATGGATTTAGGAAAAATTATGCGTGGCACCGTTAATAAAATTTTTGGCACAAAAGTGTTCACCTTATTAGTTGTAATTTGATGACAATTTAATGAAATTTCTTTGGAAACATCATCAGTGGTAACTTCTTCTATAGGCTCATCACACTTTATGTAATTATCGGGTGCTGGGGGATCGACCCTAAAACTCAACATGTCATTCTTCTCAACCTCCCCCTCAACTTCACTACTAAATATGTGAGCTGGGAAATAACCGTAGTGAATTTCAAGACCACGACGTGCACATTCTAGCTCAAAAAGGGTACTATCAGGATTTTTAAGAGTGTCTACACATTGTTCAAGCATGGTCTTTTGTTTTGGGGGAGGGGGCTGACTGACCCTATTTGGCAAATTATTAAGAACATCGAAATTTATGAAATGCCAAGGGCCACGATACTCATAGGAAAACATAATGAAGAAAATAAAAATATAGAGACTAAAGAAAAAAAAACTTCAAATTAAAATTAGAGTCGCTTGGTATTGATATTAGCGAAAAATCAGTCCCCGGCAACGGCGCCAAAAACTTGTTGTGGGAAAATCCCTCACAATATGCCGCAAGTGCACGGTGTCAACAAGTAATAAAGTGATAAGTAAAGTATCGTTCCCTCGAGGACTGATTTCACTAAGTACCAAAATATAGTCAACTCACAATTATATTTGAAGAACAATTAAATAGAGTTTATATCTAAACTAATTGCAGAAAGTAAATAATAATACTAATACTAATAATAATAATAATAATAATAATAATACTAACAAGGGGTAGGATTATGATTTTTACCTCAAACAATCGGGAATGATATTTATTCGATTCAATTCACTGTTATTCAATTTATTGTAAGCGAGGAATTCCTAAATTATTCTAAAGCCTTTCCCAAGGTCGATAGAAAATACTACGAATTACTAACTCGATATATCCCTATTCGAATCAGATAATTAATAGCTAAAATAGTTCAAGAATTCTCACAATAACAGGCTTCACAATTCGCATGAGTATATCCCTATCTCACGAAAATTATGATTCGTCTAACAAGAACTATGCCTAAATTTCATCTCCCGAATCCATAAAGACATTCAAAACAAAATAACTGTTGGCCATACAATTAAAAAGCATTAAGAACAGTAAGAAGAATCCAATTCAATAGAATAACGAGTAAATCGAAATAATAATAAATAATCAAACCGTCATGAAATTGGCTACAATCAAAATCCTACTCGAATAGATCTAAAAACTAAGATGCAGAAAAACCGTAGGGATCCGTGGTCTTGTCGTCGCCCACAAATCTCCTCCTTGTGTTCTCCTTTATTTCTTTTCCGCCGACCCACTCCTGTTCTCCTCCTTCCTGTGCCTTTTTATATCATATCTCTTATCCTCCAGTCGTTGTAGTATAGTGGTGAGTATTTCCGCCTGTCACGCGGACGACCCGGGTTCGTTCCCCGGCAACGGCGCCAAAAACTTGTTGTGGGAAAATCCCTCACAATATTCCGCAAGTGCACGGTGTCAACAAGTAATAAAGTGATAAGTAAAGTATCGTTCCCTCGAGGACTGATTTCACTAAGTACCAAAATATAGTCAACTCACAATTATATTTGAAGAACAATTAAATAGAGTTTATATCTAAACTAATTGCAGAAAGTAAATAATAATACTAATAATAATAATAATAATACTAACAAGGGGTAGGATTATGATTTTTACCTCAAACAATCGGGAATGATATTTATTCGATTCAATTCACTGTTATTCAATTTATTGTAAGCCAGGAATTCCTAAATTATTCTAAAGCCTTTCCCAAGGTCGATAGAAAATACTACGAATTACTAACTCGATATATCCCTATTCGAATCAGATAATTAATAGCTAAAATAGTTCAAGAATTCCCACAATAACAGGCTTCACAATTCGCATGAGTATATCCCTATCTCACGAAAATTATGATTCGTCTAACAAGAACTATGCCTAAATTTCATCTCCCGAATCCATAAAGACATTCAAAACAAAATAACTGTTGGCCAGTCAATTAAAAAGCATTAAGAACAGTAAGAAGAACCCAATTCAATAGAATAACGAGTAAATCGAAATAATAATAAATAATCAAACCGTCATGAAATTGGCTACAATCAAAATCCTACTCGAATAGATCTAAAAACTAAGATGCAGAAAAACCGTAGGGATCCGTGGTCTTGTCGTCGCCCACAAATCTCCTCCTTGTGTTCTCCTTTATTTCTTTTCCGCCGACCCACTCCTGTTCTCCACCTTCCTGTGCCTTTTTATATCATATCTCTTATCCTCCAGTCGTTTTCCTTTTTCCTCTCAAGGAATTAAATTTCTCCACCTTTTTGTGCTCCTCTCGGCCCAAAAAGAAAAACCTATGCGGCCCAATTATCAAATTCACCAACACACATTTGTTAGAAGCAGTGGCGTCTTTTTGCGCTTTCTGTGCCGCGGCTCACTTGGTGTGTGCCGCGGCACACAGTACAGTGTGCACATCATTCACTGGTTGTCTTCGTGTGCCGCGGTTCACTTGGTGTGTGCCGCGGCTCATGACCAAAAACTGCTATTTTCGCCCGTTTTTCATCGTTTTGGCTTCCGGACTCCGATTTCCTGCAAAACATATAAAAATAATGCATTAAAAGCTCATTTATGCTGATTTAGGCTCAAGATGGATATAAACTAATGATATAAAAGCGCATAAAAATACGCCTAACACCTCTCGAGGTGAGCAAAACACAATCACAATCATACACATAACACCGTGAACACATGCCACATCATCTCACGGTTGGATCAATCACTTGTTGTCTCCTGACCATATGATTGCATGTCATATGTCACCGCAAGTCTTATCATCTCACGGTTGGATCAATCACTTGTTGCATCCTGACCACATGATCACAAGCCACGTGTCACTGTAGATTGTCTTAGGCTCTCACGGTTGGATCAATCACTTGTTGCATCCTGACCACATGATCACATGCCATGTGTCACCGTAGACCTTCGACCATATCCATACATTCACACACAGCACAATACAACACATATTTAAACAATTCACCCAGAAGCATCAAACACTTAGCAAAACACCACATCAAATCACAACGCACTGAAATGAAATAATATACGTCCACACGCAATACCAAGTGCAACATCGACACCAAACATATCCATAGAGTTCACATAGTCATTCACAAACCACACCATTCACAAAACACACGCGTTTTGAAAGCAAGCCTTTAACAAGGCTAAACCGAATCTTTTGAAAGTTCAATTCAAACGACCAAACAAACACATTTAGACGATCACCAAATATCATATACACAAAACAAGAATTATATGGACAAGGTACTTGCCTCAAAATCACGATCGCAATGAGACGACAGATGGGATGCGGTCGAATAGCCCCGAACCCCTGAACAATATCAAGAATGCGATAGCACCACGAGTACTACGAGAATAACACCAAACGAATCATCAATCACCGAACGGGATTCAACATCGGAATCCTCGAGCGCCTATATCCTCCGGAAGGAACAATAAAAGATGATTACGACGAGAATCAAGGCCGAAAAAAATGGAAATCCCAACAAACTATCGAAAGGAACTCATTGGGGCATTTAATCAAACACTAAATGCTCAATAATTCCCAAGAACATTCGAATCGTCAATCGAGTTAAACAAACTCGATATATGGATATACAACCCATAGAACACGATTAATAACATCATAATACACCAACCGATGTATCAAAACCGGACTAGAATCGAAATCAAGAACAAATTCTCCAAAAAGTCAACTTGAAGGAAAATCAAGAAATATACCTTGATTCGACGAAGAACACGGATTGGATGATGATATAATCAACAAGAATCTTCAAAAGGGCCTTGGAAATGAGTAGAATCGACCAAGATCAACTCCTACTGGTCACTCCCGTCCGCAGCCGCACAAAAATGAGGAAAAAGTGAGAAAAACGAAGTCTGGCCGAGCAAGGCCTATATATGGCCGGCAGGGTTACGGCCGTAACCGGCAGGGCCTTACGGCCGTAACCGGCATTCGTCAAAATCCGCCCAGCACCTGCCGATCGCTTACGGCTGTAACTCGGCACTTACGGCCGTACCCGGCAGGTCCTTACGGCCGTAACCAGCATTCGTCCGAACACTGACTGGCACCCGTACGGCCGTAACTGACAACCCTTACGGCCATAACCGGCACTCGTCCAGACATGTCTGCCAAGCACGTACGGCCGTAACCGGCACCTTACGGCCGTAACTCGGCCAGGCGAGGCCCTGCTCCGGCCGTGACTCGGCCGTGGCCACTCCGACGGCCCGGACAACCCCGAAACCCAAACCTGAATATAAACCGAAGATACTGTTACGAAGTACTCGCAAAGACGAATCTAAGAGCTAAGAGAACACACGATTACGACCAGCTGATGGCTCGAAATTCGACAACGGAAGTAATTACCCCAAACTTTGGGAAATTAAGAAAATGGCCCAAAACGTCCGAAATACACGATACACGATCGAAACACCAAACCAAAGCTCGCAACATGAATAATAACATTAAATGAACTTATGAGAAACTCGAAACAACAGTTTCGGATGAGATTCGCAAGAATCAAACTCAAGTGCGGAAAAGCCGCTTAAGAACGCGGAACTCAACAAAATGGCACCGAAACGAACTCGAATGACAAAAAGTGCAGAATTAATCATTCTCAGAATGATGATACGGTCATGAGAGATTCGTCAAAACGTACTTCCGCTGAAAAAAAAAGAAATTACCGGAAATCGAAATTGCGGATATTACACTTGCTACAACAAGACTTAATCAAGAAGTAAAAGATTAATCGGAGCTGTTATAGCCAATTTTGAGTAAAAAGGATTGAATCTGATCAATAAACCCGAGCTTTCATAGAGTTCCGACTCGAATGCATGTAGTGTGGTCTTATCTCGTATTAACAAGACTTGTCAAGAAGTAATTGCTTAATCAAAGCTGTTATAGTAAATCCTTGCTACAACAAGACTTAATCAAGAAAGAAAAGATTAATCGAAGTTGTTATAGCCAATTTAAGTAAAAAAGGCTCAAACCTAATCAATAAACCTGAGTATTCATAGATTTTCCGACTCGAATGCATGTAACGTGGAATCTCCTATGTTGGGCTTCGGTCAGCATCGTGCCTGCATTAGCTTAAAAAATGCCCGAGGCGCGGCTTGCGATTCGACCTCTGAGATCTGCACTAGAAAGTGGTTAAATGAATTGATTTGGACTACTCATACCAACAAGATGCATCTTCTTTTCTGGTATCCATCTCATAGAAACTCCAAAGTTAAGCGTGTTTGGCCTGGAGTAGTTATGGGATGGGTGACCCCCTGGAAAGTTTCTCAGGTACGCGTGAGTGAGGGCAAAGCGCGCTAGAAAAGACTCGTGTTGGTACAGTGGGGACAGTCTTCATCATTTCAGGGACCAACAATTGGTATCGGAGCCGGTCACAGGTACGAATTCCCTCGAAGTATCCTACAGTGGAGGCTCCCAAAGTGTTGGAACTAAGAGGCGGGCATGCAGCAAAATGTTGCCAGTTGGCTGGAACTAAGATGTTGGCACTGTGGAGGTTGTCAGGTGCTGGAGGGCTATGTGATCAAATCTAGTATGATGGAACTGAGATACTGGCGCAGCACAAGTAAACGGAGCTGGAACAGATGTTGATGTCAAGTGTTGGAGGACTGTGTGAATAAATCCAGCCACTAGAGGGCTGTGTGATCAAATCTAGTTCGCGGAGGTTTCCAAACTATGGGGCTGAGATGATGGCAGGTACTGGGAGGGGGATTGTTGGGCTTTGGTCAACATCCTGCCTGCATTAGCTTAAAAAATGCGCGAGACGCGGCTTGCGATTCGACCTGTGAGATCTGCACTAGAAAGTGGTTAAATGAATTGATTTGGACTACTCATACCAACACGATGCATCTTCTTTTCTCGTATCCATCTCATAGAAACTCCAAAGTTAAGCGTGCTTGGACTGGAGTAGTTATGGGATAGGTGACCCCCTAGGAAGTTTCTCAGGTATGCGTGAGTGAGGACAAAGCGCGCTAGAAAAGACTCGTGTTGGTACAGTGGGGACAGTCTTGATCATTTCAGGGACCAACATCCTATTAACAAGACTTAATCAAGAAGTAAAAGCTTAATCGGAGCTATTATAGTGAATCCTTTCTACAACAAGACTTAATTAAGAAATAAATGATTAAGAGGAGCTATTATAGACAATTCTGAGTACAAAAGGCTTGAATCTAATCAATAAACCAGAGTTTTCATAGAGTTCCATCTTGAATTCATGTAACTTAGTCTTATATCCTATTAACAGGACTTAATTAAGAAGTAAAGGCTTAATCAGAACTATTATATCCAATCCTTGAAACAACTAAACCTCCTGGACTTAATTGAATTAGTTTTGATGGTTATTGTTCCCAAGCTTACATGAATGGTTGCTGATATGCTCGATTTCAATTCGGCAGAATTATGCACTTCAACTGCTATGATTCTCTTATGTCGCCATTGGTTTAGAACATACTGTCTTTTGTTGATTTATTTACTGTGGTTGCATGTTTATTCTGGATTCCTTTCACACTTGCCGATCCAAGATAACATGTCATCCTTGCATTGATCTTTATTTAGCGTGTTACGGATCTACAACAGTTTCAGTATTGAGTGTCCTACGGTTGGGTCAGCTCTTCGAGTTTGAATGTAGTTTCGAGTCAGATGAAGGCAGTCCTTTCTTTATTTGATGGCATTCCCATCTTTTTCCTTGGCAGTCCCGATTCCAATAGAGGCAGTCCCTTTGTTCTTTGACGACACCCCTGTCTTTTGACCGCCGACAGCACCATCGTTTTTAGCTTGGCATTTTCATGCATTTTTCTGGCTTAACTAAAGACAACCCCATCTTGAAGCGCCCTCTTGTAGTTCTTGATCACCGCATTGACTGTCTTTCAGGACACTTTGCTTCAGTTGTCCTCCCTGCATCTTCCTCAACCACCCCTGGGATTATAGGCTCACATCAGTGAGGAGCGGTGGCATCCCCCACACTGTGGTTCTCAGGCATGATTCTTGGAAACTACTTTGTGTTGTGTCTTTTTAGTTCATTTTTTATTTTTCAACAACTTCGCACTCATACATTGTTATTGTCTAGATTTACCTGTGTAAGGACATTTGTTTAGTTTTTTCAGTCTGCTACCGGCTTGTGGTAGTTTGGGCTTCTTACCTCTGGGTTTCATGCTCCGCGTAGCGTTTATTTGTCTGTCGATTTATTTCTTGTGAGAGACCAGCCTATGGTCTCCACATTTTTCATTTGTTTCCCGCGTTTCCTTTTCTTTTTATAATAATACCGATTAATCAAATCCTTGCAACAACAAGACTTAATCAAGAAGTAAAAGATTAATCAGAGCTGTTATAGCCAATTCTGAGTACAAAAGGCTCGAATATAATCAATAAACCCATATTTACATAGAGTTCCGACTCGAATGCATGTAACATGGAATCTCCTATTAACAAGACTTAATCAAGAAGTAAAGGTTTAACTGGAGCTATTATAGCGAATCTTTGCTAAAATAACACTTAATCAAGAAAGAAAAGATTAATCGGAGCTGTTATAGCTAATTATGAGTGCTAAAGGCTTATATCTAATCAATAAACCCGAGTTTTCATAGAGTTTCGACTCGAATGCATGAAACTTGGTCTTATCTCCTATTAACAAGACTTAATCGAGAAGTAAAGGCTTAATCGGAACTATTATATCCAATCCTTACTACAACATGACTTAATCAAGAAGTAAAAGAATAATCGGAGCTGTTATAGCCAATTGTGAGTACAAAAGGCTCGAATTTAATCTATAAACCCGAGTTTTCATAGAGTTCCGACTCGAATGCATGTAACGTGGATTCTTCTATTAACAAGACTTAATCAAGAAGTAAATGCCTAATCAGATCTATTATAGCGAATCCTTGATACAACAAGACTTAATCAAGATATAAAAGATTAATAGGAGTTGTTATAGCCAATTCTGAGTACAAAATGCTCGAATCTGATCAATAAACCCGAGTTTTCATAGAATTTTGACTCGAATGCATGTAACATGGTCTTATCTCCTATTAACAAGACTTAATCGAGACGTAAAGGCTTAATCCGAGCTATTATATCCAATCCTTGATACAACAAGACATAATCAAGTTGAAAAACATTAATTGGAGTTGTTATAGCTAATTCTGAGTATAAATAGTTCGAATCTAATCAATAAATTCGAGTTTTCATAGAGTTCCGGCTCAAATGCATATAATGTGGTCTTATCTCCTATTAACAAGACTTAATCAAGAAGTAAAGGCTTAATCGGAGCTATTATAGCGAATCCTTGCTACTACAAGACTTAATCAAGAAGGAAAACATTAATCGGTGCTGTTATAGCCAATTATAAGAACAAAAGGCACGAATCTAATCAATAAACCTGAGTTTTCATAGAGTTCCAACTCGAATGCATGTAACGTGGTCTTATCTCCTATTAAGAAGACTTATCAAGAACTATCGATAAAAAAAAACACAAGACTTTTCAAGAAGTAAAGGCTTAATCGAAGCTATTATAGTGAATCCTTCCTACAACAAGACATAATCAAGAAGTTAAAGATTAATCGGAGCTGTTATAGCCAATTCTAAGTAAAAAGGCTCGAATCTAATCAATAAACCCAAAGCTTTGATAGAGTTCCGATTCAAATGCATGTAACGTGGTATTATCTTCTATTAACAAGACTTAATCAAGAAGAAATGGCTTAATCGGAGCTATTATAGCGAATCCTTGCTACGACAAGACTTAAACAAGAAAGAAAAGATTAATCGGAGCTGTTATAGCCAATTCTGAGTACAAAAGACTCTGATCTAATCAATAACCCGAGTTTTCATAGAGTTCCGGCTCGAATGCATATAACGTGGTCTTCTCTCCTATTAACAAGACTTAATCGAGAATTAAAGGCTTAATCGGAGCTATTATATCCAATCCTTGATATAACAAGACTTAATCAAGAAGTAAAAGATTAATCGGAGCTGTTATAGCCAATTATGAATACAAAAGGCTCGAACCTAATCAATAAACCCGAGTTTTCATAGAGTTCCGACTCGAATGCCTGTAATGTGGTCTTATCTCCTATTAACAAGACTTAATCAAGAAGTAAAGGCTTAATTGGAGCTATTATAGTGAATCCGTGCTATGACAAGACTTAATCAAGAAAGAGAAGATTAATCAGAGCTGTTATAGCCAAGTTTGAGTACAAAAGGCTCGAATCTAATCATTAAACTCGAGTTTTCAAAGAGTTCTGACTCGAATGCATGTAATGTGGTCTTATCTCCTATTAACAAGACTTAATCAAGAAGTAAAGGCTTAATTGGAGCTATTATATAGAATCCTTACTCCAACAAGACTTAATCAAGAAAGAAAAGATTAGTCGGAGCTGTTATAGCCAATTCTTAGTAGAAAATGATCGAATCTAATCAATAAACTCGAGTTTTCATAGAGTTCCAACTCGAATGCATGTAACGTGGTCTTATCTCCTATTAACAAGACTTATCAAGAAGTAAAAAAAACAAGACTTTTCAAGAAGTAAAGGCTTAATCGAAGCTGTTATAGTGAATCCTTGCTACAACAAGACTTAATCAAGAAGTAAAAGATTAATCGGAGCTGTTATAGCCAATTCTGAGTAGAAAAGGCTCGAATCTAATCAATAAACTCGAGTTTTCATAGAGTTCCAACTCGAATGCATGTAATGTGGTCTTATCTCCTTTTAACAAGACTTATCAAGAAGTAAAAAAAACAAGACTTATCAAGAAGAAAAGGCTTAATCGAAGCTGTTATAGTGAATCCTTGCTACAACAAGACTTAATCAAGAAGTAAAAGATTAATCGGAGATGTTATAGCCAATTCTGAGTAAAGAGGCTCGAATCTAATCAATAAACCCGAGCTTTCATAGAGTTATGATTTGAATGCATGTAACGTGGTATTATCTCCTATTAACAAGACTTAATCAAGAAGTAATGACTTAATCGGAGCTATTATAGCGAATCCTTGCTACAACCACTACGCTATAGATGGTCTATCGCCACCTCATGGGCATGGTGTTGCCTTCTCAGGTGTTGCAGTAGATATGAAATTTTTGCCCTATGGCAACCTTGTAACCTTGGTGTTACCGTAGACATAAATCTGTGTTGCTGTAGCTATAAATAGGTGTTACACACTGCAACACTATGCCTGTGTTGCCTTAGATTATTATGGCTCATTTGGTAGCCATGTTTCGGCAGGTTAGGATAAATTAACCTACCGAAATATGCGTTTGGTAGCCTTGTTTCATTAACTCCTTGGCCCGGCTTTAAGCCCAAGCCCCGGCTTATTCACTGTTCAAGCGTAGCTTACAAACTCACCAAAATGGTGGGGTTAAATAACATGAATTGAACAGTGCTCATTGTTGTGTCGAGAATTATACATCTCAACAAGCGATCGGCACAGAGACTGGGCGACCGAGCCATAGTCGAATAGACCAAGGCAGGTTGGCCGATCGAAGGTCCAGGTCAAATCTCAGTGCCGAGCGATCGACATCTAAGGCGATCGTCTCTTGGCACCTGGCGATCGACTCTGGTGCCCGGCCAATGGCGACCGCCTCTTGCCACGCAAAGCCAGCATGTCTAGTCGGCGAAAAGACGAAGCTCGAACAGAGACCCACATGCAGATCCGGAAAAGGTGCCGCAGGACATGGATCGTTGACCACAGCCTGTCAGCATCTACTCACCTACCGACAGACCCGCCGAAAGGTGCAAAGTGGGACCGCCCGGGACTGCGACTCAGGACGCATGCAGGCTCCCCATTGGACCGCACAGCTGGCTGCCAGCAGCAGCCGCGGACTTCAAGGCAGACAGCCCATGTGTTAAAAGACGGTCGCCCCCTTATTATATTACAAGAAAGGCGATCGCCCGTCAGAAAAAGGCATCCCAGCTCCTATAAGTAAGAGGCATCCTGCACTTGGAAAAGTCTCGGCTTTCCGACCAGTCTTCTCTCTGGCTTTTGGCTTGGCTTTCACTCTCTTGGCAACGCTATACACTTCGGACATATTTCTCTCTCACTCTCGAGACCTCTTAACCCATAAGACGGTCGGCAGAAACGCGAACAAGAACTCAGAGCAACTCTAGTTCTTCCGGCAAGTACTCAACAGCTAGATAACTAGGATCTTTTACATTCATTGTAATCGCATTCTTACATTAATATTTGTACTCAAACGTATTCTTATTAATAACATCTCGCAAGAGCATTCAAGCCCGGGCCTAACAAACCCGGCAAATCTTGTGTTATTTCTATTCCCTCGGACGTGCTCTCGCACTTTGTTTGTTGTCCATCCATTGCAGCAATATCTATCTCCGGATAACATTTTGGGCGACAACACTCATGTTAACCCAATAATCTCAAAATTACCCCAAGCCTTATTTTTTTTAAATTCGAGAATATTAATATTAAAAATCGGAAATTTTTATTTAAAGTTCGAAAATAAAAAATAAAAACAAAAAACAGTTCGAAAATAAAAAATAAAAAATCGGATGTTTTTATTTAAAGTTCGAAAATAAAAAATAAAAATTAGTTCGAAAATAAAAAATAAAAATTAGTTCGAAAATAAAAAATAAAAATTAGTTCGAAAATAAAAAATAAAAAATAAAAATTAGTTGGAAAATAAAAAATAAAAATCGGATGTTTTTATTTAAAGTTCGAAAATAAAATATAAAAATCGGATGTTTTTATTTAAAGTTCGAAAATAAAAAATAAAATCGGATGTTTTTATTTAAAGTTCAAAAATAAAAAATAAAAATCAGATGTTTTTATTTAAAATTCAAAAATAAAAATCGGATGTTTTTATTTAAATGATTATTCTATCCATAATATTTTTCTCAACATGAATATCTACATATAATAATAATAATTATAATCATTATAAAATATTATGATATAATGACTGGAAATAGAATATGATGCATAAAATTAAAACTGATTACTAATATTAATTTAAGATTCAACATTAATAATGGTTTGGTCAAAATAAAACTGGAAGTGTATATTAAGAGCTGTTGGGATCGATTGAAAAACAATTAGTAACTGACTGGGGTAAAAATCGAAGTAATCAGAAATCTGGGGTTAAATTGCATAACCCTAAAAACGAAAGTGTATAAAACCCCTATTCATTCTACGTAGTCGGCAGAGACCATTCTCACTTCTCGCCCGTTCTTCACTCTCTCTCAAATTCTCTCTCTAGTTTTTGGGTGAAGCAAGATGCAAAAAGGGGAAGCAAAATTCATCCCACCTTCCTCTTGGCCGACTCCTGATGAATTATACACTATACACCGGAGTAAAAACACACATACACCGGTAAAGATGAATCATCAACGAGGGGCGGATAGCAACAACGCACACACTCTGGCTCGTTTAAACTCCGATTAACCAGCCGCGGCTACAGGTTGCGGCGAAGGCGATTTCCAATAGCTCGTGGGGTTCCAGGGAGGACTATTAAACTCTCCTGGAAGTTGATATTTCTGATCTACAGAGTTAATTTGTGTCAATTTGTATCATCTCCTGGAGGGTTCTATTGTTTTATTCTTTTAAATCTGTCTCATGTATGTTGTGTATTTCTGTAGTACACCACTGCTATTGATATTTGGAGCGTATGATTCATATTTGTGGAAGTCTTGTCAGGGAAGCCATTATTTCCTGTTAAAAGTGTTGTTCATCAACTGGATTTGATTATGGATCTTCTGGGTACACCATCAACAGGCACAATATCGGGAGTAAGGAACATGACCCTGTTTTGTTTTTGTATTTCCTGATTGTGTGTGTAACTATTTATGTCCTGGAGGACCATGTTTTGTTTTTTGTACTTCCATATTGTGTGTTTATGAACTGGAGGTGAATATCTGTTATTAGCTCTTGTTGTGCTCATGTAGCAATCTTATCCTTACAACGTGAAGTTAACTTTGGCTAAGCTTTAACAGTATGGATCATTTCAACCTTGTCTATTTTTGACATATTAGCTTGTACTTCATCCCTGTGACATTCTTAACCGGGAGGGAAGCGGGTGTAATAGAGTAGGAATTATCTCCTACAAACTTATGTTCTTAGATTTCTTGTAATAGAGAATCTGGTCGTTGCTTGAAATTGTGTTTGATTAAAACTTGGACAATAGTGATGCTATGGCTTAGTTTGCATCTTATCGTTCAATGCTCTTCTCATTTTTTCCTTTTCGTTAGTTTGCAACGTCGTTCAATAGTGAGTTTCTTTTTTTATGATGATTGTCGTGAGATATTGTTTGTTTGGAATGATGTTGCATTTTATTTATATATTTTTCATGTCATTTGGAATGATGTTGCATTTCATTTATATAGCTTTGACACTGTCTACCTTGACAATGAGATTCGTGTGGCGAAAGATATTTGGGCAGACTTTCTAGTTGTTTATCGTGCTTGTTATTCTTGGACAGAATGAAGGTAGAAAATCAGTTTTCTCAAGTCTATATCTTTTGTTTTTAGCCTATGTAAATTTTCCAAGTATGCTTAGTTTGAAGTTAGTTTTATAGTAACCTTTATATGATTCTTCTTTTTCTCTTTCGCACCCGGTGACCTTTATTTCTATCCTTAAAAATTGTATAAATGTATCCTTAAAATTTTAAGGGAAGAGGAGGGACAAAGCATACATGTGTTAGAGTATACAATTTACAATTAGTAGGAGTGAATTGTATACTTATCTTTTATATAAGAGTAAAATATTTTGAGTTTCCTTTTTCTGATAGTAGAATCACTTCTCTGCAACGTTGTTTGGTTAATTTGAATATTGAAAATTTGAAAAAGTTCATTTTGGCATGTACGTGGTTTGTAGAACAATATGAAGAATTGAGGTTTATAAGAACAGAAAAATAGGATTGGATTAGGAATATTATAAAGTATATAATCCTTTGATTAATAAGTATATAAATAGAACACAAGGACTAATTTGACTAATTTTGGACAATCCTTTGTGTGGAAATTAAATTCGATAGTATGAAAAAAGTTTGGTGTTTTGGTGTATATTTGTACAACATACTTGTTTAATTTGTGGATACAGCGGTTGCGGGTTCTACCATTATTTCTTATATCCAGTTTGATAGTAAAACGTACACTGATCTTTGTTTGACTAGTAGGGTCATGTTCTTTTAGAAAAACACTTCTGTGTTGTCTGGTTTATATTCAGTAATTCACATTGCGTCTATACACTTGTTTCAGGACATGGCAGGGTCGATGAAAAAATGGATGCCAAGATGAATCAGATGGTCCAGCACAACCTGACATGAATTCTGAAAAAATTAGGTGAAGCCAACCCTCACATGAAAATTGATATTGGTGCAACACTTTCTGGTGACACACAGCACTCCAATTATGCGAGAATATGGTACTCCAATTACGCAAGAATGACACTCCTGTTACAGGAGGCCCTAGCTCTTAGATGTCATCCATTTGTTTTTCTTTTTTGAACAATTTTCATCCATTTGTCTATTTAGTTGATGTAATGGATTGGTTGATGTTTTTGGTGGATTGATTTACTTGTTGGTTTTACTATAGCTAGATTAATGATGCAGAATTATTTTTTTTATGGGAAATGCAATATTTAGATGCTATATTTTTAATGGGAAATGCAATATTTAAATGCTATATTTTTATTCTGTTCATTTGAGGTGTTGCAATAGTAGTTAGTGTGTTGAAATTAGTTAATATATTGCAATACACATTGGGTTGTAGTTGTCATTATCTGGTGTTGCATTAACCACGTTTCCACAATATGGGCCCACAAGTGGGTCCCACAGTTATGCCCCACACAATCTGGTATCTATTTTATTTAATTATAACGTCTATTGCAACACAAATAAAATGTTGCAATAGGGTGCCAAGTATGTTGCCATAGGCTCCTATGGTAACATGAGATCAGTGTGTTACCTTAGGCCATTCGCATGTTGTCTTTGTGGTCAAAGGCAACTGCTGAGAACAAAACGCACTTTTGGTGTTACCTTTGCCCTTTTTGAGGCTAAGGCAACACCAAACCAGGTCTATGGTGACACAGTTTCAGGGTTGTTGTTGGCCATATATGGCGTAGTGAACAAGACATAATCAAGAAAGAAAAGATTAATCGGAGTTGTTATAGCCAATACTGAGTACAAAAGGCTCAGATCTAATCAATAACCCGAGTTTTCATAGAGTTCTAACTCGAATGCATGTATCGTGGTCTTATCTCCTATTAACAAGACTTAATCGAGAAGTAAAGGCTTAATTGGAGCTATTATATCCAATCCTTGATATAACAAGACTTAATCAAGAAGTAAAAGATTAATCAGAGCTGTTATAGCCAATTCTGAGTACAAAAGGCTCGAATCTAATCAATAAACTCGAGTTTTCATAGAGTTCCGACTCGAATGCATGTAATGTGGTCTGATCTCCTATTAACAAGACTTAATCAAGAAGTAAAGGCTTAATTGGAGCTATTATAGAGAATCCTTACTTCAACAAGACTTAATCAAGAAAGAAAAAATTATTCGGAGCTGTTATAGCCAATTCCGAGTAAAAAAAAATCAGTCCAGCCCTAGGCGATTTACACACACCAAAGGTGCAATTTACACACACAAAAAAAGATTCTTCTTTTTTCTTCATGCCGTCATCTGTCTTCCCTCACCGCTGCCGGCCCGTTTCTCCCCCTAGCATATCCTCAAAGTGACCGCTGCCACCATGACTAATGTATTCACCACTTACGGCTCTCTTTTTAGTTCTTTATGCAAGGTATACCCGTGGTTGCGCAAGTTTGCGCCTAGGGTTTTCCCATCATCATCGCCGGTGAACTCCTCCTCGGTGGCACCTCTGACAACCTTCCTCGTCAACCCTCTCACTGGAGGAGAGGGTTGTTAGGTGTATTTTTATGCGCTTTTATGTCATTATTTTATATCCATCTTGAGCCTAAATCAGCATAAATGAGCTTTTAATGCATTATTCTTATATGTTTTGCAGGAAATCGGAGTCCGGAAGCCAAAACGATGAAAAACGGGCGAAAATAGCAGTTTTTGGTCATGAGCCGCGGCACACACCAAGTGAACCGCGGCACACGAAGACAACCCGTGACAGCATGCACAGCATCTTGTGTGCCGCGGCACACACCAAGTGAGCTGCGGCACAGAAGGAAAAAAGACGCCGCTGGGAGGAAACTAAGTGTGCAGAATTCTTTGTGTTGGGCCGCAGATCATTGGGCTTTTGTTTTGGGTGTGCCGAGTGGAGCACTTTGAGGAGGGATTATTTGATTTTTTTTTTCGTGAGACACAAGGTGAGGGGGATTGAAAAAGAAAATCTATAAAAGGCACATCAATTATTAGAACCCGGGGGGATCGGCGGGGAAGAAATCAAGCAGAACACAAGACTCCGGGGAGAGCGGAAACGAAGAGATTTGTGGGCGACGATAAGACCACGGATCCCTTACGGTTTTTCTTAATTTTTCCGCATCTTAGTTTCTAGATCTATTCGAGTAGGGTTGTGATTGTAGCCGATTACATGACGGTTTGATTTAATTATTATTATTTCAATTTACTCGTTATTCGTATTGAGTTGGATTTTTCTCATTGTTCTTAATGCTTTTTAATTGTCTGGCCAACAGTTGAATTATTTTGAATGTCTTTATGAATTCGGGAGATGAAATTTAGGCATAGTTCTTGTAAGAATAATCATGATTTTCGTGAGATAGGGATATACTCATGGGAATTGTGAAGCCTATTTTTGGGAATTCTTGAACTGTTTGAGCTATTAATTATCTAATTCGAATAGGGATATATCGAGTTAATAATTCGTAGTATTTTCTATCGACCTTGGAAAAGACTTTAGAATAATTTAGGAATTCCTGGCTTACAATCAATTGAATAAAAGTGAATTGAATTGAATAAAAATCATTCCTGATTGTTTGAGGTGAAAATCATAATCCTACACCCTTATTACTATTATTATCTATTTATCTGAAATTAGTTTAGATATAAATTCCATATAATTGTTCTTCAAATAAAATTGTGAGTTGACTATATTTTGGTACTTAGTGAAATCAGTCCTCGAGGGAACGATACTTACTTATCACTTTATTACTTGTTGACACCGTGCACTTGCGGCATATTGTGAGGGATTTTCCCACAACAAGGTTTTGGCGCCGTTGCCGGGGATTGAAATTTTTCTAATATCGATTTCAGTATTTCTAGTCTTAGTTTGAACGTTTTTATTTACTTGTTTTCGTGTATTTAATTTTATTTATTTATTTGTTTTTCCTTTTAGGATCTTTCGCGTAGTGCATGAGAAAACTCGGTAACGAAGGCCTACTACCTTTGGATACCGAACTCGAGCGCACTCTTCGAAGGAACAAGAAGGAGAAACGAGAGTTACAGACGACGATGACCATGGCCGAAAATATCGAAATTCAAGAAGGAAATAATCTTGTGCAGCAAGCTCAACCGGAAATGGCACTTTGAGACTATGCCATGCCGCAGATCAACGCAAACTTTTCGGGGATTCGGCGTCCCACTATCCAAGCCAACAATTTCGAGATCAAGCCTGCGATCATTCAGATGGTCCAGGCGAGCCAATTCTGTGGATTGCCGAATGATGATCCCAACGCACATATTGCTTCTTTTCTTGAGATTTTGACACGTTCAAGGACAATGGTGTCACCGACTATGCTATCCGATTACGGCTTTTCCCTTTCTCTTTGAGGGATAAAGCGATATTTTGGCTGAATTCTTTACCGCCGGGGTCGATCACAACATGGGCAGAGTTAGCGCAAGCCTTCCTTGCTAAATTCTTCCCACCCTCTAAGACGGCGAGATTGAGAAACGAGATCACCACTTTCGGTCAGTATGATATGGAATCGCTCCACGAGGCATGGGAGCGATACAAAGATTTGTTACGGAGATGCCCACACCATGGCCTTCCAGACTGGCTTCAAATTCAGATGTTCTACAATGGATTGAGTGCCTCTACACGCACTCTCGTGGATGCAGCTGCCGATGGGGCTTTGATGGGAAAGACTATGGCCGAGGCACACTCGTTGTTGGAAGCTATGGCCGCAAATGCATATCAATGGCCATCTGAAAGATTAACGCCGAAGCGAGTTATGGAAGTTTCTAGTAATGATCCGATATCCACATTGTCAGCCCAAGTCGCAGCATTAACGCAGCAGCTCCAAGCATTTTCGCATGCTCATTCCCCCGTTACCATTGAGACTTGCAATTGGTGTAACGGATCTCACCCTAGTGCGGAGTGTCAAGTCGGAAATCCGTTCAAGCAGTCCCAAATTGAACAAGCTCAGTTTGTAGGAAACGGAAACCAGCAAAATAATCCGTACTCCAACACGTATAATCAAGGGTGGCGAAATCAACAAAATTTTTCATGGAGAAATGGGCAAGCTTTAAAACCTCCACAAGCTCACTTCGCGCAGCCCCCACAGCAGCCCCTTCAATCACCAAAGGTATCATTGGAAGATGCTCTTGCTCAATTGGCGGCTAACATGAGCCAATTCATGACCCGCACCGAAACGACCCTCCAAAATCATTCTACCTCCATCCGAAACCTAGAAACACAAATGGGGCAGATTGCTAATCTATTGTCCTCTCGGTCTCAAGGTGCATTGCCTAGCACAACCGAAATGAAACCCAAGGAAAACGTGCAAGCAATCGAATTACGAAGTGGTAAGTAGTTGAAAGGGCAGCCTATCAATAACAAAGAGCAGCCGATCGAGCAAAGTGAGAAGGAAAAGGATGAGGCACCCAAGCCAAAGGAAGTATCGACTACTCAGCCCACTCATCAAATCCCATTCCCACAACGTTTCCAAAAGCAAAAACTAGACAAGCAATTTTCAAAGTTCCTCGACGTCTTCAAGAAATTGCACATAAACATTCCATTTGCCGACGCGTTGGAACAAATGCCGAGTTATGTAAAACTCATGAAAGAAGTCTTGTCGAACAAAAGAAAACTCGAGGTGTTTGAAACTGTCGCCTTGACGGAGGAATGCAGCGCGATTCTTCAAAAGAAGCTTCCACCAAAATTGAAAGATCCGGGAAGTTTCAACATACCGTGCACCATGGGCAATATTTGTTTTAACAAGGCATTGTGTGATCTCGGTGCTAGTATTAACCTCATGCCTTTGTCCATTTTCAAAAAGCTGGGAATTGGAGAAGCAAAGCCGACGACGGTCTCCTTGCAATTAGCGGATCGATCTATTAAGTATCCAAGAGGAGTGATTGAGGACGTGCTAGTAAAAGTGGATAAATTTATCTTTCCAGCGGATTTTATTGTTCTCGACATGGAGGAAGATGAAGATATCCCGATTATCTTGGGACGACCATTTTTAGCGACCGGCAGAATTCTTATTGACATGGAAAAAGGAGAATTAACCTTGCGGGTTCAAGAGGAGCATGTTACGTTCCAAGTATTCAAATCCTTTTCATGGCCGGGAGGTGTTGATAAGAGCTCACAAAGTGAAAGTGTGGAGGCCGTTGCAGAAGAAAAACACCGAAAACATCGTCGGTCGAAAAATTCAGATTCCGTTTCAGATGGTCCCAATTTTAAGAAAGATGTAGAACGAGTAGCATTTCTCGAGCATGTGAACATGCAACCATTGCCATCTGACCAGCCACACTCGGAAAAGTCCGCTGCAGTCCTAAGTGCGTTCGTGAAAGAGGGGAATAAGCCGGAAATCAAACGGACATCTAGTCATGAGAAAAACGGGTGTTTCGGGAAGTTGTTCTCATCAAAACCTTTCCGCAACCAACATTGGGTGTCCGAACCGAAAATCAAATCGTTAATGACCGATGGTCAAAATTTTAAAAATCATATTAACGGTTCGATGAACGGGGCGGAGATCAAATGGAGTTTGTGAAAGCAAACTGATTTTTAAATAGGTCCGGCTGAAGACTATAAACTTAGCGCTTCTTGGGAGGCAACCCGAGTTCGTAGTTGTAGATTTTTGAGTTTCTGCTTTTATCTTGCATTCTTGAATTTTTATTTTTCATCATTTTGTTCTTTGAGTTGCTTCTACCTCTCGCTTTTGACGTGTTCTTCTCAAAATTCTCTGCAGGAAAAATCCCAGGGGAGAAATTCATTACTATGCCGTGGCACAAGTATTGTGAGCCGCGGCACACACAGATCGAAAGGGAGGGCTAAACAAACTGTACTCTGTGCCGCGGCACAACATTACTGAGCCGCGGCACACTTGAGCACTGAGCCACGGCACACGAAACCTGAGCCGCGGCCCACGACAAAACATGCGAACAGGTAAAAAGGGACTGTACGCGGTGCCGCAGCTCACTTGAGCTGTGCCGCGGCACACCATGCGGAATTCGAACAGCCAGGTACCTTATAACCTGCATTCGGCCGGCCACTCCAGGTACAATTCCCTTTCTTCCTCCCCTCCCCTTGCGCGTGATCGGCCGAACACTTTTCCTTCTCCTTCTTCTTGCGATTTTCTTGCATTTTCCACAATCCAAGTAAGGTATGTCTAAATTCCTAATCTCAAATTGTTCCATGAATTTGAATGTGAAGTTGTGTAGTGCATTTGATGGTTGAATATTCTTATTTCCTTGAAAAGTTCTAGGATAGTTAAGTGAGGACATGATGTTTTGATCGATTTTTCATGATTATTTTTGATATTGAATGAATTGAATATGTCGTTTTGATGGTGAATAATTCGTGTTTTTGTTCTTGGGGATTTAATCAAGCTATTGCCATGTTTGTTCTTCAAGTAAACTCTTGCTCTTTAGGTATTTGATGAAATGTCTAAATGAAAAAAATTTCTTTGTTGAGGCAATATTTTGAATCTTTGTGCAACGTATTCGTTCTGGAATTACAGCAACCCCAACCCGTACGTCTAGTTTAAACGTTATGGTTCAATTTCATTTTCCTCTCACGGTTGTGCTATCTCGTAAAGATTTCTGATTTACGACCGGATATCCTTAGCCGAGTGATGATTATTCTCGTTATTAGTTGAGTAAGTAACCTTCGGTGTTTAAATTTTTTCAGGACTGACTATGGCTAGGACGAAGAAGCTGAGCAAGAGAGCCAGGACTCAGTCATCCCCCAATCGAGGGGAAACCTCTCGTAGCCGCGCCGAGTCGAGGACACCGGTTTCGACCACGAAATCCACAAATCTTCAATGAGAAGATTCGGCTGCGACCTCTTATTCCGGAGAGGGGATTTACTCCAGCCCCCCAAGACGGGGAACTGCTTACAATGATAGATGAGATGGGGTGGGCCCGATTTGCTGCACCCCCCGAGCCAGCGGTGATATCGATAGTGCAGGAGTTCTATGCCAGTGCGTTATTGAAGCACATTCGAGCAGGCCAGATGTTGCAGCAGTCAGACACTCGGACTCAGGTCGATGTCCGAGGTATTACGGTTAATTTTTCCACAGCTGCTATTCGGAGGTTGTTTGGGCTTCCGGTGGTAGATGAGTCGGCTTATGACCGAGTTATGACTAGCCTCGCGAAGGAGGCTCTGCTAGAGACTATTACGCAGCCCGACTCCGACTGAGAGCAGCACGCACCGGGTTCTTCCACTTTTCATTTCAAGAGCTCGCGCCTCAGTCGGCTCGGGCGTGCCTGGCTATACTTTATTTGCGCTCGTATAGACCCCACATCTCAGATCCGCACTGTTTTTCTCTCCCGCGCCCGGACACTATATGCTATCACATCCGGGCTGCGGTTCGATGTGGCCCCTCTCTTGGTCCGTTCTATATTCCAGTGCATTCAGGGAGGGGCCAAAACGGGGTTGAAGCACCCCTCTCTTATCTGCGCTCTGTCTGCCGTGATCGGGGGCGCGTGGTGGGCGACAAGCCAATGCTTGCTCCCCAGGCCCCGATCGACCACCGCAGCATCTCACATTTTGACTAGTGGGGAGGAGCGCCGGCGCACGCTCGGGGGAGAGGATTTCTACTGTATGAGGCCAACGAGGGGTCCCCCGAGCCTCTTTTGCTGACACAGGGGCAGGCAGATGCCGGCCCGCCGCCCGACAGAGATAGATTTCAGGCTATGTTCGATGGGCTGAGAGAGGATATGAGGAGAGAGAGAGAGGAGACGAGGAGAGAGAGAGGATATGAGAGAGGACATGAGGAGAGAGATAGAGGAGATGAGGAGAGAGAGGGAGAGTATGCTGGCTGCCATGCGAGAGGAGCAGCGGACGGAGCGAGAGAGCATTATTGCTGCCGTCAGGGGTGAGATGCGAGAGCAGGCCCGCCGGGCCAACCGGCGTGAGGCGAGGCATCTGGCAGCGAGGGACGCCTACCATCAGGAGCACCTTGCCACTTGGACGGCCCATATCATGCACCCAGACGGGCCATTTATTGCACCTGCTCGGCCAGCCACACCACCCTCTTCACCGGATGATGCCAGCACCAGCTCGTGAGAGGACTGGAGGGGAGTACTTGACCTTCTTATTCTATTGCTTATTATATTTTGTCCATTGAGGTCAATGTACGTCCTACGTTTGGGGGGGGGGGGGGGTTTACTTTCTGTTGCTACATTCATTGTTGTACTTATTTTGTTGCACTTTTTGTTAATTTTAGTTATTTTTGTCGATAGCCTTGCTTGTCTTGATTTTACTCTATTCGTGAATTTTCGTGCTTCTATTTGTGTGATACTGATGTTACGACACTGTTTCTCTCTCTGAAGAAACGGTCGAGTTTTAGTCGAGTTGTAGGCAGTGATTTCTGTTTTTGCTTAGTCTTCATTTAGGTCCAAAATTTTTTCTCGTGATTGTAGAGGTCTTGGCGGATAAGAGAGGATACATACTTGTTTTACAATCACCGTCGATACGTTTGGTTACATTTTTTGGTTAGCTAGTCGTCCAGTTACATAAGTCGTGTTGGCACTTAGATTGAGTTTAGAGTCGGTCAGTTTTTCCCAATAGTCGAGATAATATTTGTTCTATGATGGGAAGTCTAGTAACCGGGGGTATTCACGTGACCCGTTGTTTACTCTCGCGTAAAACGACGACCCTAATTAGACTAGTGATTTAGAAATTTCACATGTGCCGATGATAGGGAGCCTAGTAACCGGGGGTATTCACGTGACCCGTTGTTTACTCTCGCGTAAAACAGCGACCTTGATTCGGACATGCGGGAATTAGCTATTCGAGTTGTTTCTCCGCTGTGGAGGGGAACTTAGTAACTAGAAGCATCCATGCGCCCCATGAGTGTCTTTTACGTCAAACGGTTTCTCAATACATGAGAATGGAAGTTCCACCCTAGGATTATCCCGATGAAACATCCCGAGATCCAAACCTAGTGGTCAACTCGAATCAATTTCTTAAGCATATATATATAAGAGAATACTGTCCGAGGATTATTTTTATGAAACTCGTGAAAATTTTGCCATTAGACTGTGGAACGGGGCGACTTTAGCTCGTTTATTTTAACCTTTCATATTGACGGTCAATTTGATTCACGTTTGTTAATCTTTGAGCTGGATTTTCTTCATGAACGAGTAATTTGGACTGAACTGGGTTATTTTGTAGAATCAGTGTTTTGAGTATAGCTCGCTATTACGATACTCGTATTTTTCAGAGAGAATTTCAGGATAGAATTGATTAGGTTGAACACTATGAGTTGCATGATTATTCACGACACTCCTTTGTTGAAATTAATTCTTTTTGCTTGAGGACAAGCAAAGGCTTAAGTTTGGGGGTATTTGTTAGGCGTATTTTTATACGCTTATTTATCATTATTTTGTATTATTTTGGAGAGTGAATTTGCTTAAATGAACTCTTAATGCCTTAATTTTGTATGTTTGTCAGGAGATTGGAGTCCGGAAGCTAAAACGAGGCGAAACGGGCAAAAACGGCGAATTTTGGTCGTAGGCTGCGGCACAAGGCAAGTGGGCCGCGGCACAGGAAGGCAACCAATGGCACAAAGTAGATCGTACTCAGGCCGCGCACACCTGTCAGTGAGCCGCGACACGTATGAATTAAAAGGCGCCTGTGCTTCAGTGAAGACCATGTGCCGCGGCACAGATTTAGTGAGCCGCGGCACACTAGGCGGTTATGGTGAGCTCCGCGCGGATTTGGGCCGTTTTGAAGCCAGTTCTCGACCTACTCACATGGACGCAAATTGGAGACTGTGCAGAGCTATAAATAAGGGTTTAAGACCCTAATTAATTATCTTGGATCTTGGGATCTTGGGAAATCAAAGAATCTTGGAGGCTTGGGAGAAGAAGGAACACAGACGAGAGATCAAGGGCAGAGGGCGGAAGCCAGAAGAACGGAGGAATCCGAGCTTCATCTGCATTTGATTTTCATGCTTTTATCTATTAATTCTGTATTTTCATTAATTAGCATGTCAGGCTAAAACCCTAATCTAGGATTTTGATGAAACCTACGTTTTGACGGATTTGCTTGAGATTATCTATTTAATTCCCTTTTTGTTGAGTGTTCCGAATCGTGTTTAATGCTTTCAATTATCTGGCCAATAGTTGTATTGTTTTAATCATGCAATTCGAATCGGGAGAGGAGAGTTGGTGAGGAACTATTGGTGAGGACCGTTTTATTATGTGAGATAGGAATATACTCATAGGAACTACGTGGCCTTTTGGAGATTTTATGCTTTTGCCTATTGACAAATCAATTCACCTAGGAATAGAGTGCGTTATTCGCCTTTAGAAAAATCTATTGACCTCGGGAGAGGCGGTAGAATATATTAGCAATCTTCGCCTTCAGTAAATCGGGAAAATCATTAACTTCAAGATAATCGAGAGTAAATTCGGATAAACCGAGGTGGATTCAGAATCCTAGACTTATTCATCATTCGATTCTCTTTCTTCAAGCTATCGTTTTCTACTGTCTAGTCTTTTATTAATTCTCTTAGTAATTAATTGCAAAACCCAAAATTCGATTGTTCGAATAAAACTAGAATACATAAAAATAGGTAGTTAGTGATTCAGTCCTCGTGGGAACGATACTCACTCATCACTTTATTACTTGTATACGATAACGTACACTTGTGTTCAACAAATATCGCAACAAGTTTCTGGCGCCGTTGCTGGGGACTGATTTTTCGCTAATATCAATACCAAGCGACTCTAATTTTAATTTGAAGTTTCTTCTTTAGTCTCTATATTTTTATTTTTTTCATTATGTTTTCCTATGAGTATCGTGGCCCTTGGCATTTCATAAATTTCGATGTTCTTAATAATTTGCCAAATAGGGTTAGTCAGCCCCCCCCCCCAAAACAAAAGAGCATGCTTGAACAATGTGTAGACACTCCTAAAAATCCTGATAGTACCCTTTTTGAGCTAGAATGTGCACGTCGTGGTCTTGAGATTCACTATGGTTATTTTCCAGCTCATTTATTTAGTAGTGAAGTTGAGGGGGAGGTTGAGAAGAAAGACATGCTAAGTTTTAGGGTCGATCCCCCAGCACCCGATAATTACATAAAGTGTGATGAGCCTATAGAAGAAGTTACCATTAATGATGTTTCCAAAATAATTTCATTAAATTGTTATCAAACTTCGACTAATAAGGTGAGCACTTTTATGCCAAAAATTTTATTAACGGTGCCGCGCATAATCTTTACTAAATCCATAATGGGAGAGATTGACCCCATTACTTCTGATTTTGTCGAGGCTGATTCCTTGAGTTCTAATGAGGTTGTTCATGATAAGTCTTTATTATTTACCCATTCGAATTCTGCTTATTTTTTCATGCCTTATCATTATTATATTCTTCCATCATTTTTTCGTTGTCCTCATAATTATTCTTACTCATTATTTGTGGCAACCGGGCATGAACCAAAGCCTCCCCTATGGAATAAGAGGCTTATAGATTGTACGAAGGGGGCATTTGGCAATCTCCCTAGAAAGAAGCCACGTTAAACTCTTTTTTCCACGTCGTGCTCAAGACGTAAAATAGAGCGCTTGATGGGAGGCAACCCATCATTTTTACTTGCTTTCTAGATAGTTGTTTTTATTTGGTTTTTCGTTTATAATTTTTCTTTGTTTTGTTATTTCGTTTGGATTCATGTATTCTTGTTGGCCCTCATTTCTCTAATATAATTTTTTTAACCCCAAATGAGTTATTATTCTTCATATTCTAGTCTTTCTTGATTTAATGTCTATTGTTATTTCATGACTAGAGATTAAGTTTGGGGGTCCCTCGTGATGTTGAGCATTATTAGACGTATGGACAGTCGATTCCACTCGGACATGTGCTGGCTTTCAAGAAGACATTTGGAATAAGTTTCACTTTTCCTTATCTCTTTTATTTCCACATGAGTTTTATTATGGATGATTTTATGTGTAGTGGAATTGATTTTCTTGGTTATAAATTGCGATTTCATCATTGCTTTACTTTTCGTGAATTTTTCGTGCTTTCATGTGTAAAACTGATGTTACGATACTGATTTATCTTGGAAGAAACGCTTGAGGTTAGTCGAGTTGTAGTGAGCGATTTCTGTTTCCGTTGAGTATTCAATTAGGTCCGAAATGTTATCATTTTTGTAGAAATCCTAGCAGATAAGAAAGGAGACATACGTGTTTTCAAATCACCATTTATACATTTGGTTAAACTTTTTGTGTAGCTAGTCATCCAGTAATATGAGTCTTGTTGGCACTTGAATTGAGTTTAGAGTCGGACAGTTTTTCTCAAAATGTCGAGATATTACATGTTCTATGATGGGAAGTCTAGTAACCGGGGGTATTCACGTGTTCCGTTGTTTACTCTTGTGTAAAACGACGACCCTGAATAGATTAATAATTTAGAAATATCACATTACCGATGATAGGAAGCCTAGTAACCGGGGGTATTCACGTGACCCGTTGTTTACTCTCGCGTAAAACAGCAACCTTGACATGCGGGAATTGCTATTCGAGTTTTTTCTCCGCTGTAGAGGGGGGCTTAGTAACTAGAAGCATCCATGTGCCCCATGAGTGTCTTTTACGTCAAACGGTTCCCCGATACATGAGAATGGAAATCCACCCTATGATCATCCCGATGAAATATCCCGAGAGCCGAAACCTAGTGGTTAACTCGAATCATATTATTGATCATACATAAGGGAATGCTGTCCTAGGAATAATTTTGTTAATGAAACTCTTGAATTTTGCCACTAGACTGTGGGACTGGGCGAATTGGCTTGTTTAATCTAGCCCTTCATATTGACGGTCGGTTAAATTCACGATTGTTAATCTTTGAGCTTGATTTTCTTCATGAACGATTGATTAAGACTGAAATTGGTTACTTTGTGGAATCAGTGTCCTGGACGTGACTCACTATTACGATACTTGTATTATTCTTTGAGATTTTCAGGGTAGTATTGATTAAGTTGAGCACTATGGATTTGCATGATTATTCACGATACATTTTGTTTAAAATTGAAAATTTTTGCTTGAGGACAAGCAAAGGCTCAAGTTTGGGGGTATTTGTTAGGTGTATTTTTATGCGCTTTTATGTCATTATTTTATATCCATCTTGAGCCTAAATCAGCATAAATGAGATTTTAATGCATTATTCTTATATGTTTTGCAGGAAATCGGAGTCCGGAAGCCAAAACGATGAAAAACGGGCGAAAATAGCAGTTTTTGGTCATGAGCCGCGGCACACACCAAGTGAACCGCGGCACACGAAGACAACCATCGAACGCTGTGCACACTGTACTGTATGCCGCGGCACACACCAAGTGAGCCGTGGCACAGGAGGAAAAAAGACGCCACTAGAAGGAAACTAAGTGTGCAGAATTCTTTGTCTTGGGCCGCAGATCATTGGGCTTTTGTTTTGGGTGTGCCGAGAGGAGCACTTTGAGGAGGAATTATTTGATTTTTTTTCCGTGAGACACAAGGTGAGGGGGATTGAAAAAGAAAATCTATAAAAGGCACATCAATTATTAGAACCAGGGGGGATCGGCGGGGAAGAAATCAAGCAGAACACAAGACTCCGGGGAGAGCGGAAACGAAGAGATTTGTGGGCGACGATAAGACCACGGATCCCTTACGGTTTTTCTTAATTTTTCCGCATCTTAGTTTCTAGATCTATTCGAGTAGGGTTGTGATTGTAGCCGATTACATTACAGTTTGATTTAATTATTATTTCAATTTACTCGTTAGTCGTATTGAGTTGGATTTTTCTCATTGTTCTTAATGCTTTTTAATTGTCTGGCCAATAGTTGAATTGTTTTGAATGTCTTTATGAATTCGGGAGATGGAATTTAGGCATAGTTCTTGTGAGAATAATCATGATTTTCGTGAGATAGGGATATACTCATGGGAATTGTGAAGCCTATTTGTGGGAATTCTTGAACTGTTTTAGCTATTAATTATCTAATTCGAATAGGGATATATCGAGTTAATAATTCGTAGTATTTTCTATCGACCTTGGGAAAGGCTTTATAATAATTTAGGAATTCCTAGCTTACAATCAATTGAATAAAAGTGAATTGAATTGAATAAAAATCATTCCTGATTGTTTGAGGTGAAAATCATAATCCTACACCCTTATTACTATTATTATCTATTTTTCTGAAATTAGTTTAGATATAAATTCCATATAATTGTTCTTCAAATAAAATTGTGAGTTGACTATATTTTGATACTTAGTGAAATCAGTCCTCGAGGGAACGATACTTTACTTATCACTTTATTACTTGTTGACACCGTGCACTTGCGGCATATTGCGAGGGATTTTCCCACAACAAGGGTCCACTTCTCTGCCCTTTGCGACGAGTTTCCCTGGCTCTTACCATTCATAAATGCCACGATCTTCAAATCAGCTACCTCCACAAGCGCCGACGTCTCTCAACCGCCGGACTGTCAAGTCAATGAAACCAACTCCCCCGTTTCACGGCCGTTCTCGAACTAATCAGATAAGGTTTAGACCCGCCTCATCGAACCCAGGCCGGCTGCAGTGGCATGTACTCCTACCAGTGTTTCGTCATCTCCGTGAGACACCTCTTCCTCCTCGCCGTCACCGCCCGATGATCGTCCCGCCGCCTCGGCCATACCTCCGTCTTCGTCTCAACTCAGCGAAGCCCTTACTAGTGTTAGGAATATGCCCTCGAATACCACTCGGGGGATAAGAGAGGAAGGGCATTGTACTTGTAATTATGGAATTATTAATAAAAGGAAATATGATTCATTCATTATTTATTGTATTTCAAATGCATTCTTGATTTGGTAAAGATTGAAGTGAAGTCCTTGTAAATAAGAGCGAACATTCCACTCTCATTATCGGATAAGAGAGAAGTGCACTGGAAGTGTTTAAGGCTTATTTACGTAAACTGTTCGCAAGTCGATAAAATTAATTGGGCATTAAGTTTTGAGTAAGGCTTGTATAACTGTTGCTAGGACATGTGCATGTCTTGATAACATAGTTATAGGTATAATGGTGGGACCAGTATACTCGAACACGACTCATTTTTGATTCAGTCACACAGTATTCACTCTTGGAGAGTCGATGATGAATCGAAAGGTTGTGATAGTATACGTGGACCTTTGACTTAAGGGTTTAGTAAGAGATGTGCCTGTGACATTTAGTTTGTCATTAGAGTAGTTAGACCCATTTGCTTAATCGCTGGGTCAACCTTGAAGTGCGGACTATATGGGCAGGTAGCAGTCTTTACTGTACGCCAAGAAAGGATTCTATCTCCTGTTAGTGAGCAGACGAATGTCCTATACGGTTAATGGCAAATAAGATCATAAGTCTTTGGCCAAAGCATTCTGATCTAGTCATATTGAATACACTAGTAATCAGTCGGTCTTGATTTGCATGAAGACATGTATAATGTCTAGTCATCAATAGGGCTTGACTTTACCATGACCCGAAGACTTGACGAGGACATCTGATGAAGGGTCTATACGTATATCGTATCCACGACATGATGGTTCTCAAATGATCCCTTCATTCGTTCGCAGTTGGGGTTGTTACAGTGCGGCCTGCTAGGCTGGCTAAGTGCTGCCCGCACTCATTGGTTCCTCCCAATGCCGGCTGAGACGGACCTACAGAGTCGCGCATCAGGATCGTTGACGGATAAATATGAATTTATCATCTCTCTATTAATTTAGATATCTAATTATGATTTATTGGATAAATCAAATAGCGGTCTTATGAATTGATATTAAATTACTAGGTAATTAATTTAGTTCATAAATAATATTTCTTAGAGAAATATATTTGTATTTGATATAATTAATTAATTGGATTAATTAATTAAGTATAAATACATTGGATATTAAACGGAGTGTATTTAACAGAGTCGTTTAACAAAGGTCCAGTACACGAGCCGAGTTACTCGGCCCATTTCCTCACACCTTCCTAAGGCCGCCCCCTCCCCTCTCATGTTGTCTTGGTGTGTTTTTGTTTTTATGTAAGATAAGGCATGTTAGTCTTTCACATGATTCCAAATGAAATGATAAGATTTATCTTATCAAATCATTTTCATATCTTACCTTCTGTCATAAAGACTTGTAAAAAGAAACAAAACAGCATCAACCTTATCATATGTGAGGAACGGCCGAGAGCTAAGGAGTGAGGAGGGAGAAATTTTTCTTAAACAAGTTCTTCATCTTAGAGGTGAAAACAAGCAAGAGAAATTAGAGAGAAAATTCCTACGATAACTTCTTAGCCGTGTTTCTCAAGAACGGAGTTTCGTTGAAATTTTACGGGAAATATCCGACACGTGTGAAGTAGAGACATCGTATTTTTGATGTTTGCGATGAAGGGATTTCATGCTCGTGTTCGGGTTCTTGATCATCATTATATTGTTAAGATATTATCAAAGGCTTCAAAAGTATGGGACTTTAATCCTTTATCTTCGTCAATTTATATTTTTCGTATATGCGTTACTTGATCAATCCTGTTTGGGATTCTTTATATTGAGTTACTTTTTTACTCCGCTGTGTACTCGTTATTGTATCCGGAATCCCACTAGTGGTATCGAAGCGAGCTCAATGATACCGTATATACGAATATATTTGCATTTTGAATGCTATTGGTTGAAGTTTATTATTGTAATATCCGCAAATTCAATTTCCGGTAATTTTTCTTTGTTGGCGAAAGTCCATTTTGACGACTTGCTTAGGACCATTTCGTCTTCCTGAGAATGATTAATTCTATACTTTTTGTCATCCGAGTTCGTTTCGGTATCGTTCCGTTGAATTCCGTGTTCTTTAGCGACTTTTCCACGTATGAGTTCGACTTTGTTAAATCACCATAAATTTTTGGAAACTCCAACAATTCTGAATCTTTGCAATATTATAAAGCATCTAGTTATCTTTCCAATGGTTCAAACGGTGAGTCAATCGGAGTCCAGACGAGGGAGTTATGGTCGAAATAGCTAAGTCACTCTCATTTTCCAGATTCGGCCAAAACCGTCTGTACCCTGTGCCGCGGCACACTTCGGCTGAGCCGCGGCACACTGCCGAGCCCTGGGAGCAATTTTAGGCCTGTGCCGCGGCACACTTCTACTGAGCCGCGGCACACATGACATTTAACCCTATATCTGCGTTTTCTTGAGCGGATCACCTCATTTTTCCCCATTTCTTCACTTGGGCACGAGAGAGGAGGCTTGAGAGGAAGAAGTTTCTTCACCTATCACTTGAGCGTGTGATTTCTCTTCATCTCTTTTCGATTGTGAAGCTCGGATCATCGATCTATCGAGTATTCTTCGAATCATAGTGCTTGGATCTTCAAGAGGTAATTTCTTCAACATCTTGGATTTCGATTTTGTATTGGGTAATGATGTTTTGGGTGTGAAAATCATGGGGTATGAAGTGATATACGCATGATTATGGACATGTTTGAGTATTCATCGGATTATTGAAAGATTATTCAAGAACACTTCGAATTTTGTGTTGGAAATTGGGGATTTTGTTTGACTTCATCCTTTTAATCCGTAGTAATTTAGATTGTGATGGATTGATGATTATTTAGGTGTATTCTATCATTTCCATCGTTATTCCACGGTTGGATTGTATTGATTCGTCGTTTTGGTTGAGTTATTAGTCGACACCTTGAAGGTGTCCGACAAAAGGTCTAAGAGGGGGGGTTTGTACGTTGTACGATTATTATTCATCGTACGATTGTTGATTTATCATTGATATGACTTAGGGACGAAATCCTTGTGAAGAACTCAAGTCGGAACCCTTTCGTTCGTTGTCTTCTTCATGGTTCAAGCTTCCCGGTCGAACCGTGTTCTTCGGGATTTTCGGTAACGTTTATTAAGGCAAGTATACATTTATGATTGTACGTTCTCGACTTTGAAAGTAAGAAATATTGATGGCATATCATGAACGAACCGTTTTTACGGCATTCATAGATATATTGTTGGCATGTAATGAACGAACCGTTTTGACGGCATTCCTACATGTATCGGCGTATGAGGTGAGCAGACGTTTCTACGGCATTCACATACGTAACGGCGTATGAGGTGAACGAACCGTTTCTACGGCATTCACATACGTCTTATGAGATTTTAGTTATTCCGGAATACTAGTCTTGAATTGATGAATTGACGGATTACATTTACTTTATTGTCGAGGAGTATTGTGTTTCATACTGTTATACTTGCACTAGCTATTCGACGGCTAACCCCTTTTTGGGGGAAATACGTTTCATGTATTTCAGGTTCCAGGAGAGCGGACAGGTGGGTACCGGGTCGGCATGAAGATGATGGGCAAGTGTGATACTGTGTCTTGTCTCCGGTTATTTTCTTGGATTCCTCCATTCAGTGTTGTTGAACTGGAATGGATTTTTAAATACTCGAGTATTGTATTTTCAGTTTCCTTGATGTTCCGGCCTGTGTTGCCGAGGTATTGATTTGTGTGGTGATGTATATGGTTTCATTGGTTATGGTTTTTAATACCATTTGTATTGTCCTTCATTCCATTGTATGTAGACCTTCTCGGTCAAGTTTCATAGTTCCGCGTATGTTTAGCCTTGTGGGTCCCACGGCGGGGCTCACGGCGCTGTAATATACCCTGAATAACTTGGGGGTGTTACAGAATATGGTATCAGAGCTTAGGTTTATGGATACCTAGGCTGTCGGTCTTTTGGGTCGATTGAGTCGGCATTTGCCCACAGTATCACTACTCTGCCATCATCACAGTGCGACCGGTACTTGTAAGTCCTCTCACTCTTCTTGTATTTTTCTTAATCGTTTCGTTTATATCTTGGTATTCTTGGGATTTGGTCACTTCGAGAATGTGCGATTCGGATTATACTTACGCATGTATGTGCCCTTCAGAATGTTCGCTGAAAGTAGGAAGAATCGTGGCCGTGGTCACGGACGTGAACTCTTCCTTGAGATTTTGTTAAGTTGTTAATTGCGATAATGGTGTGTATCGGTATTATGTTGAGACTTTGTTTAGGAGTCGCATGCTAGTATCACGGGAGATCTTCGACTTCGCAGACTTGTAAGTATGTTGTTCGGATTATTCGATAATTCTTGGTGAATTTAAATTTCCGTTGAAATGTTGTTTGTGCGAGTGATTGCAAGTTTCGAGGACGAAACTTATTTTTAAGGTGGGGGGGGGGGGTAGAGTGTAATACCCCGATTTTTCGGATATATTTTTTTTTTCGTTTATATGTTGGATGTCGTTGATGGATAATTGTTCTTGAGGATGATGTGAACTTATGACAATGTTATCGAATGCGTTTATGTATTCATTGTTCCGTACGATCGTTTGGTATGTCGAGATGTTTGTCCAGAATAGCGGAAAATGGCTAAGTACAGCCACGTTAGCGCACGCTACAAGGTATGCCTAGCGCACGCTAAGACATATATACTTAGCGTACGCCACGGTGCATACTTAGCGCACGCTAAGAGGTTTGAGTTACGTACGCTAAGGAGTACCCCTAACGTACGTAAGGTATTCTGGATAAGGTCCATAAAGTGGCCGACAGGTAGGCCCAGACTGTTTATTATCGGCGATTAACGCACGCTAATTTCAGATCATCAACAAGGAATCTTGGCTTTATTGGTTGCTTTCGGCGTGTAGGACCCGGACATCTTCTGGAAAGGTACAGGTTGTCGGGTCAACGACGATTAGCGCGCGCTAAGGTTGAGGAATAGCGCACGCTACTGAGCATTTCACTGTAGCAAGTCAACGCCTATTTGCGTACGTTAATGCATGGGTATTATGTACGTTAGATGAATTTCGAAGCAATGCAGTAGCTTCTGGACTTCCCGATAGCGCACGCTATCAAGGGAGGATAGCGCACGCTAGTTCTATAGCGCACGCTAAATATAAGGTCTAGCGCGCGCTAGTGATGTGTTTTATAGAGGGGATAGACGAGTGCTGAGAGGCATTTTGTCCATTCTCCTTCTTTCAGTCAATAGAGAGAGCCTTGGGAAGTACTTGAAGTTCCTAAACATTGAGAGATGATTCTCTTAAACAAGATTAAGATGGAGAGCTCGGATTTAAGTATTGTTCTTGAAGTTTTTGATGATTCTTGGAATGAAGTTCAATTATTCTTCTTCGTGGTTCGTCCATACAAGGTAATCCTTGTATCCCTTTGATAGTGGTTCGTTTTTAAAGGATTACTACTTGGGAGGGAGCATGTTGGGAATCGTGTATTTTGATGTTCGTTATTATTTCAATGTAAATGCATATATTGGACTGTACTTTTATCCGCTGCGTGAGTATTTTGAAATTGCTTTTGGTATTTTGCCAACTAAATTTTATTTTGTAAAACCGATTCCCTAAACTGAGTTTTTGGCATTTTAGCCTTGATCGTTTTGACGATATTTGGAAAATAATTTTTTTTAGTATTTGAAAAATATTACCGTCATCGGTCTTTTTGGCATTTTTGAAATGACGCGGAAAATTGTGCTTAGCCTGGTAAATCCTTGTGAGAAGGGTTTACGGCGTATAATATTCCCATGAGGATCTGGGGTGTTACAATTATGGTATCATGTGATAATGTTATACGAGATTTATTGGAATTGTAATAAGAGATTTCGGATGTTGATATGATTATTGAGATCTTCTTCATATGATGATAAGGGTTTTGTTGCGATTCTTGAGGTTGTATGAATGACATGATGAAGAAAATGGTAACATGGAGATATATACCTCGGATATGTTGTTCTGAACGTGACTTCGGATATTTCATGTTCTTGAAGAACTCTTGAATTATACGAGGTGATGAAATTTTTTTTAGAAGTGTTGATGTTTTGAAAATGAATATGGAATATTCATATCTAGAGCTAAACTATGTGTTGGAAATAATATTCGTATAGGAATACGAATGTGATTATGAGTTTGATGAGACTATTATTCATCTCTGAATTTGGAAGCCCATACGTATGGAGCAAATATTCAAATCGAATGATTGGATTGTTTGATAACCTTTTTAATATGATTATCTATTGTTTTGAACCAGTCGGATGATTCGAATTGATGACGGTCATAAGTAAATTTTAACGATGGATTTACGAGAAGGGAACCTTGTCAATTCGTATTTAAGAATTGAGTTTGGAACATTTAGACCCTTATTATTGGTCCGAATTGGTTGCTGATATGATCATCATATTTCGACTCGTATTGTGGACAGGATTTGTAAGTGTCTGAGTTGGATTGTTCAGACTGTGATTAGTCGAGATATGGTGAAACGGTTGAGTTTGTGGTTTGGTGGTGTTGATATTGGTCGTCATCGAACCTGTTGATTATTAATCCTTCGTTTTACAATAAGACATGATGTGTGATCATGGATTATGACTGTTGTGTTGCGGTTGAGGTTGAAGAATTCGTAGATTACCTTGGTCGGGACTGAGGAACTCGTAAGACGAAATCAACTGAATTGGTAACAGTTCGTTGTATTGATATCGAGGCAAGTTTTATACTTGTACTAATCAATGAGATTAATGTTATCGTGTAGGTGTATGAATGTGTGTATCATTTCGAGACTCGGCCTCTTTATGATTGTATTGAAATCAGGGGATCATTTGATACGACACCCGTCGACAAATTATGCCAAATATTATTGTTGTTCGTAAATGGCCGATTTAAGGCATTGCGATACTTGTTGGTAATATTTGTCGATAGCCGGTTCGCGGTATCGACGTATCGATTGTTATTATTCATTGATGTTCCATCACGATATTTTTTGTGAATCGTCGTTATTGATATCAGTGTTTT
This sequence comes from Orobanche coerulescens, assembly GCA_033398695.1. Taxonomy (NCBI): domain Eukaryota; kingdom Viridiplantae; phylum Streptophyta; class Magnoliopsida; order Lamiales; family Orobanchaceae; genus Orobanche; species Orobanche coerulescens. The sequence goes on along the minus strand of CM065810.1, from coordinate 63,981,330 downwards.
TCTATTGATGTCGTTTTGGCCGATTGAAGGCATTGACGTATTCGATTATCGTCTTCGTTATCGGTAACCGATTAAAGGTGCCGAGACATCCGTTGTATAATTGTTATCGATCGTCCGCTCTAAAGGTAATCGATATATTGAATTGGGATTATCAAAGATAATTCCCATCCGTTGTCAAAAATATTCTCATTCGTTGTATCGTTGTTATCGATTGGCCATTCTACGGTAATCGAAGTATTGAATTGGGACTGTCGAGGATAGTTCCCATCCGTTGAATTATTATTGTCGTGTCGGCCGACTCAAGGCAGCACACTATTATTCTTGTGAACTCGGTAGTTTCGTGATCGTTGAGGGTTGAGGATTTTCCGAATTGTTGTGTTGTGATTATTGCTCGTGTTAATCGGTCCTTCGGGATTTTGATTCCAGGATGGTTGGTTTGGATATTGTTGGTCGTGTCGGTCTTTCATTATTCGTGCGTCATCGTTCACTTGGTTAGTCGCATGATTCGTATTGGATATGTTATCCTTTGAGTTTCGCGGTCATGTTGTATCGTGGCATATCTGGAATCATATCTGCGTGCCGATGGGTTATGTGTAGGATTTTTAGCCGGGCACACGATGGTCATGCGGGGATGTTTCCGCATTGGACCGTGCACACGAGGCGTAGTTCGTGAGGCTAATTAGGTACATTGTCACACGTATATTCTGGATTCCGTATACGGGGTGGACATGTGCACGGACACATTTCCGGATCGGGCGTACTGTGATGTTCCCTCTTGAGCCTTATTGTTTGGTCGTTCGTAGTCCATGTTGTATTGGATATGTCCGACGATTTGCGATTGGTTGTTCATACGCCGAGGGGTATGCCCGACAGTCAGGTTTGCTTCTTTGAGATCTGTATTGTGATGATTCTGACTTTGGACTATTCGGCTTTCGGGCCATCGTGATATACGGCTTCGGTTGAGGGCTTTCAAGCCATTGCGACGTATTGGTATTTCTATTGGAGCCTTCAGACATTGTGATTCGTATTTACTTCAGCGTTGGCTTGGATTACCTTCGGGTAATGTATTGTTGTGTTACTTGTAACGTTTCGCCGTTGGGCGTAAGTTACGCGTTTCTTGTGTATCTCGTTGAGTTTTCCTGGCGGGATATTGCTTCTCCCTAGTTGTTTTAAGTTTCGGGACGAAACTTCTTTTAAGGAGGGTAGAATGTAATATCCGCAAATTCGATTTCTGGTAATTTTTGTTTGTTGGCGAAAGTCCGTTTTGACGACTTGCTTGGGACCGTTTCGTTTTCCTGAGAATGATTAATTCTACACTTTTTGTCATCCGAGTTCGTTTCGGTATCGTTCCGTTGAATTCCGTGTTCTTTAGCGACTTTTCCACGTATGAGTTCGACTTTGTTAAATCACCATAAATTTTTGGAAACTCCAAAAATTCTGAATCTTTGCAATATTATAAAGCATCTAGTTATCTTTCCAATGGTTCAAACGGTGAGTCAATCGGAGTCCAGACGAGGGAGTTATGGTCGAAATAGCTAAGTCACTCTCATTTTCCAGTTCGGCCAAAACCGTCTGTACCACTGTGCGCGGCACACTTGGCTGAGCCGCGGCACCTTTGCCGAGCCACAGGAGCAATTTTGGGCCTGTGCGCGGCACACTTCTCTTGAGCCGCGGCACACATGACGATTAACCACTATCTGCGTTTTCTTGAGCGGATCACCTCATTTTTCCCCATTTCTTCACTTGGGCACGAGAGAGGAGGCTTGAGAGGCAGAAGTTTCTTCACCTATCACTTGAGCGTGTGATTTCTCTTCATCTCTTTTCGATTGTGAAGCTCGGATCATCGATCTATCGAGTATTCTTCGAATCATAGTACTTGGATCTTCAAGAGGTAATTTCTTCAACATCCTGGATTTCGATTTTGTATTGGGTAATGATGTTTTGGGTGTTAAAATCATGGGGTATGAAGTGATATACGCATGATTATGGACTTGTTTGAGTATTCATCGGATTATTGAAAGATTATTCAAGAACACTTCGAATTTTGTGTTGGAAATTGGGGATTTTGTTTGACTTCATCCTTTTAATCCGTAGTAATTTAGATTGTGATGGATTGATGATTATTTAGGTGTATTCTATCATTTCCATCGTTATTCCACGGTTGGATTGTATTGATTTGTCGTTTTGGTTGAGTTATTAGTTGACGCCTTGAAGGTGTCCGACAAAAGGTCTAAGAGGGGGGGTTTGTGCGTTGTACGATTATAATTCATCGTACGATTGTTGATTTATCATTGATATGACTTAGGGACGAAATCGTGGTGAAGAACTCAAGTCAGAACCCTTTCGTTCGTTGTCTTCTTCGTGGTTCAAGCTTCCCGGTCGAACCGTGTTCTTCGGGATTTTTGGTAACGTTTATTAAGGCAAGTATACATTTATGATTATACGTTCTCGACTTTGAAAGTAAGAAATATTGATGGCATATCATGAACGAACCGTTTTTACGGCATTCATAGATATATTGTTGGCATGTAATGAACGAACCGTTTTGACGGCATTCCTACATGTATCGGCGTATGAGGTGAATGAACTGTTTCTACGGCATTCACATACGTAACGTCGTATGAGGTGAACGAACCGTTTCTACGGCATTCACATACATCTTATGAGATTTTAGTTATTCCGGAATACTAGTCTTGAATTGATGAATTGACGGATTACATTTACTTTATTGTCGAGGAGTATTGTGTTTCATACTGTTATACTTGCACTAGCTATTCGACGGCTAACCCCTTTATGGGGGAAATACGTTTCATGTATTTCAGTTCCGGGAGAGCGGACAGTGGGTGCAGGTCGGCATGAAGATGATGGGCAAGTGTGATACTGTGTCTTGTCTTCGGTTATTTTCTTGGATTCCTCCATTCAGTGTTGTTGTACTGGAATGGATTTTTAAATACTCGAGTATTGTATTTTCAGTTTCCTTGATGTTCCGGCCTGTGTTGCCGAGGTATTGATTTGTGTGGTGATGTATATGGTTTCATTGGTTATGGTTTTTAATACCATTTGTATTGTCCTTCATTCCATTGTATGTAGACCTTCTCGGTCAAATTTCATAGTTCCGCGTATGTTTAGCCTTATGGGTCCCACGGCGGGGCTCACGGCGCTGTAATATACCCTGAATAACTTGGAGGTGTTACAATTATTTAGTATCATAATTGGTATAATTGAAGATATTTAATTGTTCTTTGTAAATTTTATTTCTATGATTTTATGTGAATTATAAATCAGAAAAATTTTATTATATTGATTTACAAGTTCTACATAAAAGTCAGAAACATCAAATTTTGGAAACGGGCCTAAAAACGAGAAAAACGGGGATTGAACTCGATGACACGAGGTCACCGAAGTCATCTTGGTAGGCCGCGGCGATGCGGCACAGGCGGCCGAGCGTAGAGTCGCTGAGACATTGCTCGGCCATGCTGCCTCTCGTGTCTTGGCCCGATTTTGAATCGGGCTGCGGGCTGGGCCCGCTACCTGTAACACCCCGATATATTCGGAATAATTACAGTGCCGTAAATCCTTTGTACAAGAATTTACAAGGCTAATTTGAGAAATACGAGATAAATACTAAAGTGTTATCAAACTAAAAGAAGTTCAAACCCGATCGACAAATCAAGTAACGCCATTACTACAAAACATCTCCAAAACATCAATAACATAAGCGTACTCGAGTACTGGAAAATAACCATAAAATAAAATAACATGGTCCACATCACTGAGCCACTTCATCGTCATGTCGGTACTGTGGTTGCTTTCCCGCTCCTCGGCTACCTGAACATCAAAACAAATGTCCACCCCCGAAGGGGTTAGCATAACAATGCTAGTACAAGTATCACAATACATAAATCAATGATGCATCAAAATACATACAAAACGGACTTCCGTCACCGGAATCCGATGATGTGAATCCTCACGATTCCATCAATACAATACAGGGTAATCCAACGATCCAGCGCCCTTGGTATAGATCCCCATGATGATCCCGTCGGACCAACGCATGGTGGAAAACCCATCCAATGATCCAGCTCCCTCAGCATAGATCCCCATGATGATCCTGTTGGACCAACACATGGTGGACATTCGATCCAGCGCCCTCAGCATAGATCCTCATGACCCCCTCGGATCATTTACAATATAAACCATGAAATCATGCATACATATATGCATTTCAATATGTTCATCAATACGAACAATTAATAACGAATACCATGACAAATCAAAGAAATTAATTTCATACTCGACAACATGAACAAAACCATATGCATGATCAAAGTTCCAATATAAACCAAACTCAACATATGATACTTGCCTAGAAAATGGCAAGAATAAAAATACTCCAACGAATGTCATGCGTCCGTATGCCACTGCCCCTCGATCGACCCCTATGCAAGGCTCGGACCTTGTTCAAAAAGAGATTCAAGGAACTTAACATACTACTCGATACTAACATACGATCACCGAACAACTTATATTAGAATCGTAAAATAGTGATGCAAGGCCGGTTCATGGTTAGTATACTAGATGAGAGCTAAACCGGAAATGATAATGCACTTCATGAGAGTTGAGCGATCATTTCGAAGGTGAAGTGCCAATGTTTATGAATTCAAGGGTTTACAAGATATTAAAGATTTCGGGTTTAAATATGGGATTCAAATTCCAAATTCTCATGTGTTCGGCTATTATGATTTACCACAAATGTTACTCAAGATGACAAGCATGCCCAAGTATTACGCAAGGAAAATGATACTACGGTGATCCGGGTCGAGTTCAAAGACATGGCCGATTCGTCATCCACATGAACATGAAGAATATTGTCAAAACAAATTCCTCTAACATACATGAATTTCATCAGTGGAACATCGAAGGAGTTCATGGAATCTAACTGAAATCATGCTCATTATTCCAACGAATTAAGGATACTACATGCTAAGGTTTTCATCCACTGAGGCTAAATCAATACTCTAAGTAATGGAAGAAAAACAAGGTATAATCGGGTTCTAATCTCCAAAATATGGTGCTGGACTCAAAAGATCTTTAACTAGTCCAATGATTTCCAAAACAAGCTCAAAGCATAGCTAAGAACATAAATTCTAGCTTGGTGAATCGTAACATACCTTAAACGGAAGGATAAGTTGGAATAACTTGATGAACTTTATGCCCAAAAGCTAGAATACCGATCCTCAAAGCCCCTTCGTCTTCAATGATGTGTTAGGAAGCTGATATGAAGGTTGAAGATGGAGAGGGTAACTCTCAAAATTGCGGAATTATGTTGTGGGTTGAAGTGGAAGTCTGAAAATGAAGGAGGGTGCTGTCCTATTTATAGAAAAGGGTTATTAACGCGCGCTACTCCTTCAAATTAGCGTGCGCTAATAGGCTGTCAGTCTACTGTCTCTGACGTGTCTCGGTATAGCATACGCTAAGCAGCCTTACGTGTGCTAAAATCAACAATTAGCATATGCTAACAACTATTTTTAGCATGCGCTAACGACTGGACGAAGGTTCACTGACCTCGCTGTACTAGACTTAGCGTGCGCTAGCCTTGTACCATTAGCGTGCGCTAAGTACCATTGACTCGACTTTCCTAGAAAGTTGTCCAGGTTCATCCCGACATAATCCCAACAAAATCTGCGGCCTGATCTCACCTACCAACATGTCTCAATCATGTTGACTACGTATAGCGCGCGCTAAGGTTCATACATAGCGTGCGCTACGAAACCCAAATTAGCGTACGCTATGCTTAGTCGATAGCGTGCGCTATAAGTGCAAAAATCACAATTGAACACATTCATGAAATCATACGCTCAACAACACCGGATCATGAAATACGGATAATAATACTCAGATCAAAATACAAAAATTACAATATCATAAGGTTCAAATACACATCCGAAATCTCGGGTATTACATCCTCTCTCCCTTAAAAGAAGTTTCGTCCCGAGTGGCCTCCTCGACTCCATGTCGTGACCATTGCACTTTAACAAAGGATATTGGTTTATTCCTCAATTGTTTGATCCTACTCTCAAGTATTCTGATTGGTCTCTCTTCGAAGGTGCCGTCATTAGCTATCTCGATTTCGCCAAAACCAATGATATGACTGGGATCTGGTATATATTTCCATAACTGGGATACGTGAAACACATTGTTAACGTGACTCAGCGATGGCGATAAGGCCAACCTGTATGCTAAATCCCCAACTCTCTCGAGGATCTCAAATGGTCCGATATATCTCGGACTTATCTTTCCTTTCCTCCCAAAACGGAAAATTCCCCGGATAGGAGAAACCTTCAATAGTATATGATCCCCAATCTCAAACTCCAACAGGCGACGGCGCACATCTGCATAAGACTTCTGTCGACTCTGGGCAGTCAACAGTCTTTCCCGAATTAGAGCTACCTTCTCTTGAGTCTGGACTATCAATTCTGGTTCCGTCCCAATCAAATCAGAAGAATCATCCCAACACAGGGGCGATCTACATCTTCTTCCGTACAACGCTTCAAACGATGCCATCTTAATGGAAGCATGCCAACTATTGTTATAGGTGAATTCAATCAAGGGCAATTGAACCTCCCAGTCGGTTGACCAATCTAAAGCACAAGCTCTAAGCATGTCTTCTACCGTCTGAATAGTTCTTTCGGACTGACCGTCCGTCTGAGGATGATAAGCCGTGCTAAAGTTAAGCTCGGTTCCTAAAGCCCTGTGAACTGCCTTCCAAAATGCGACACGAAATGACCATCTCGATCCGAAATAATGGTCTTCGGTGTACCATGCAATCGAACTATCTCTGAAATAAACACTCGTGCCAATTTCTCAGGTCCCCACGTGTCTTTAATACCCAGAAAATGAGCCGACTTGGTTAGTCTATCAACTATTACCCAAATCATGTTCATTCCCATCTTGGTCCGTGGCATACTGGTGAAAAAGTCCATCGATATATCCTCCCACTTCCACTCAGGAATCGGAAGTGGCTTCAACATTCTGGTAGGTCGCTGATGTTCAATCTTAACCTACTGACAAGTCAAACACTTCAAAATGTATTCTGCTACGTCCTTCTTCATATTTCCCCACCAGAAATTTTGTTTCAGATCTTTATACATCTTACTGCTCCCCGGGTGAATCGAATAGGGCGCGCTGTGAGCTTCCTTCAGAATTATCTGTCTCAAAACATCATCATCGGGAACGCAAAGTGGACTCTGAAATCTCAGAACTCCATCATCTTGTATCACGAATCCTGGGGCCTTTCCTTTCTTTACTTCGTCACATAACCGAAGAATCAGAGAATCGTTCAACTGCTTGGATTTGATTTCCTCGACTAGTGATGAGGTTAGTTCCATCACATATAGTTGCCCTTGGATTTCTGGTGACCATACTTCAATCCCTTCGCGGATCAGTTCTCGTTGAATGCTGGTTTGGGACGTAAGTGCTTCCAACACTCGAAGAGAAACAGGTTTACGGCCCTGTGAATCGGATACCACATTTACTTTATCCGGATGATAGAGGATTTTCAAGTCGTAATCCTTGATCAATTCTAGCCATCTTCTCTGCCTCATGTTTAATTCCTTCTGACTAAAAATATACTTGAGGCTCTTATGATCTGTAAAGATCTGACAATGAGTGCCGTATAAATAATGTCGCCAAATTTTCAAAGCAAAGACTACAGCTGCTAACTCCAGATCAAGAGTCGGGTAATTAATTTCGTACAATTTCAACTGTCGAGAGGCATAGGCAATCACCTTATCCTTTTGCATCAACACACATCCCAGACCCTGATTCGAAGCATCGTTGTATACCATGAATCCCTCGGTTCCATCTGGTAATGCTAGTATAGGTGTTGTCATCAGTCTCCTCTTAAGTTCATCAAAGCTATCCTGGTATTTGTCATTCCACACGAATCTCTAAGTTTTCTGCAACATCTGAATGAGCGGACGAGCAATTTTGGAAAATCCCTCTACAAAACGGCGATAATATCCAGCAAGTCTTAAGAAACTTCGGACTTCTTTCACATTAATAGGACATTCCCATTCCAAGATTGCCTCGACTTTATTTGGGTCCACGTGAACTCCGTCAGCTGATATTACATGCCCTAGGAAGGTCACCTCCTTAAGCCAGAATACGCATTTAGAAAGTTTCGCATAAAGTTGTTCCTTTCTCAAAGTGTTCAAAACGATACGTAAATGCTCTGCATGTTCCTCTGTGTCTTTCGAATAGATCAAGATGTCATCGATGAAGACTACCACAAATTTATCCAAGTATTCTAAGAACACCCGATTCATTAATTGCATAAATACCGCAGGAGCATTTGTGAGTCTGAATGGCATCACCACGAATTCATAGTGTCCGTACCGGGATCTGAAAGCAGATTTCGGTATATCCAATTCCTTAATTCTCAACTGATGGTATCCTGATCGCAAGTCAATCTTCGAGAATACTCTTGCCCCTTGCAGTTGATCAAACAAGTCGTCAATTCGAGGTATAGGATACTTGTTCTTGATCGTCACCTTGTTTAGCTCTCTGTAATCAATACATAGTCGGAGGGATCCATCTTTCTTCCAGGCAAAAGAGAACGGGTGCTCCCCAAGGAGAAACGCTAGGTTGAATGTAACCCTTCTGCAATAATTCCTCCAGCTGCTTCTTTAATTCATACATCTCGGTTGGCGACATACGGTATGGTGCTCTGGAAATAGGAGCGGCCCCAGTCTCTAATTCGATAGTGAATTCTACTTCTCTCCGCGAAGGTAACCCAGGTAGTTCGTCAGGGAATACATCTGAGAATTCGTTCACAACTGGAATATATGAGAGCTCGACTCCTTCCTATTTCTTCATGGCATAGCACTAAAATCCGTGACATCCCTACTTCAGTAATTTCACTGCTTTCATAACTTTAATAAATTTTCCCGAGCTTCCAGGTCTCCATCCTTTGGATAAATGTTCAGACCCATCATCGGCAATGATAGAAATAACTCTCTTTCGGTAATTCAAAATAGCTCCATAACGGTTGAGCCAATCGTCTCCGAGAATTAAATCGTCACCATGGATGTCGACTACAATAAGATTTGGTGGCCAATCTCTCATTCCTATAGTCACTGGAAAATCTCTAGTTTCTAGGGTTCCCACAAGTTTCTCTCCGCTCGGTAATCCCACAACATAAGGTTCACAATCATACAAGAACGAGATTTTCAAACGATTAACACAGTTCAAAGATATGAAAGAATGCGTAACTCCTGAATCGAATAAGACACTAACTGGTTGCAAAAGGATCTGAATCGTACCTGATGCAACAGCCATGTTCCGATCATCTGACTTCTTCATTTCGTAAATACGCGGAGGAACGGACCCAGCACTGGATGCCTCTCTTTTCCCAACATTCGGCTGCTGGAAACCACTCTGCTGCGTCTGGTTTACACTTGTATCCTTCGAAACCGGTGCAGGAGTGCGAGTACCAATAGATCGAGTCGCATTTCCACAAAATGTTGCACGATGTCCTTCCTATCGACACTCGAAACAGGTCACAACAGGTGCGAAACAATCACATCGAACATGCCCCGTTTTGCCACAATTATAACATTTCCTACCTGCGTCTGAAATGGTTGGTGCTGCCCGGAACTTCTTTCCACCTCGAGAAGGATGCGGAGGCCTCCTGGATGAATGAACTGAGGACTAGCCCTTGCGGGCCCCACTAGTCTTGTTCTCCGTGAAGTTGCCAGACACTTTCTGCTTCTTTCCTTCCGTTGATTTTTCTACTGCCGTCTCTTTCATATCATAGGCCAGTGCTTTGTCCTGATACTGTCACAAGGTGGTACATTCAAATCCGGACATATACTGCTGAATTTCCAGCTTCATCCGCATGTGAAATGGAAAATCCTATCCGCCTCGGTCCTGAACAAGTGGGGCACATAAGACAGTTGGTGATTAAAAGTCTTAATCACGTCTGTCACAGATGCCTCTAAATTTTGTGGTGAGAAAAACTCCCGGACTCGGGCCTCTTTAACTGGGCGAGGACAATATTGCGCTTCCATCATTAATTTGAACTCCGTCCAGTCAGCATTATGATCCTCAGGTCGAATGGCTTCCCACCAGTCGAAAGCCTTCCCAGTCAGAAGATACTGGGCGATCGGAACCTTTCTTTCGTCGGGACAGTTAATCCCTACAAAGATCTTCTCTAACTCCTTCAGCCAGTGATCCCATGAAAATGTCTCAGCAGAACCGTCAAATTTTGGAGGGTGCAATTTGACCACCTAAGTGAGCCATTTGTCTCCCCGATTATCCTCGTTATGCTGTTGTCCCATCGCCATCTGCATGCAATCAACAACCTGAGCAAACTGGTTTATCTGAGCAACCACCTGTTGAAGCAGTCCCGGCACGTTAGGATTTGCATTATTATTTGCTGATCCCTACTGTCCTCCCGAATGGGAATCGGTGCGACTAGCCGATAATTCTGGGGTAGACGCTGAATCCTCCTGTCTCGCATTACCACGTCTGCGTCCACGACCACGTCCGCATCTACGACCTCCCCTCAACATACTGTAAACACAAATACTCAATATCCAGGGCAAAATTTCTAAAAGAAAGTCCGTCAATATTCACAAAACAAGAATTAAATAAATCGGTAGTATTTGAGATTTGGAGACTTACAACCACGATCCACATGACGATGCTGGCTCAGCAGTGATGTTATAAATGACCCTTAACTCAAATAACGTAAATAGACCCAACTAAAACCCAATTGCCAAGATATCCATGAATCTTAGCTCTGATACCATATTCTGTAACACCCCGATATATTCGGAATAATTACAGCGCCGTAAATCCTTTGTATAAGAATTTACAAGGCTAATTTGAGAAATACGAGATAAATACTAAAGTGTTATCAAAGTAAAAGAAGTTCAAACCCGATCGACAAATCAAATAACGCCATTATTACAAAACATCTCCAAAACATCAATAACAAAAGCGTACTCGAGTACTGGAAAATAATCATAAAACAAAATAACATGGTCCACATCACTGAGCCACTTCATCGTCATGTCGGTACTGTGGTTGCTTTCCCGCTCCTCGGCTACTTGAACATCAAAACAAATGTCCACCCCCGAAGGGGTTAGCAAAACAATGCTAGTACAACTGGGATACGTGAAACACAGTGTGAACGTGACTCAGTGATGGCGGTAAGGCCAACCTGTATGCTAAATCCTCAACTCTCTCGAGGATCTCAAATGGTCCGATATATCTCGGACTTAGCTTTAATTTCCTCCCAAAACGGAAAATTCCCCGGGTAGGAGAAACCTTCAATAGTACATGATCCCCAATCTCAAACTCCAACGGGCGACGACGCACATCTGCCTAAGACTTTTGTCGACTCTGGGCAGTCAACAGTCTTTCCCGAATTAGAGCTACCTTCTCTTGAGTCTGTTCTATCAATTATGGTTCCGTCCCAATCAAATTAGAAGAATCATCCCAACACAGGGGCGATCTACATCTTCTTCCGTACAACGCTTCAAACGGTGCCATCTTAATGGAAGCATGCCAACTATTGTTGTAGGTGAATTCAATCAAGGGCAAATGGACCTCCTAGTCGGTTGACCAATCTAAAGCACAAGCTCTAAGCATGTCTTCTACCGTCTGAATAGTTCTTTCGGACTGACCGTCCGTCTGAGGATGATAAGCCGTGCTAAAGTTCAGCTCGGTTCCTAAAGCCCTATGAACTGCCATCCAAAAGTGCGACATGAAACGACCATCTCGATCCGAACTAATGGTCTTTGGTGTACCATGCAATTGAACTATCTCTGAAATAAACACTCGTGCCAATTTCTCGGGTCCCCACGTGTCTTTAATACCCAGAAAATTAGTCGACTTGGTTAGTCTATCAACTATTACCCAAATCATGTTCATTCCCATCTTGGTCCGTGGCATACTGGTGAGAAAGTCTATCGATATATCCTCCCACTTCCACTCAGGAATTGGAAGTGGCTTCAACATTCTGGTAGGTCGCTGATGTTCAATCTTAACCTGCTGACAAGTCAAACACTTCGAAACGTATTCTGCTACATCCTTCTTCATATTTCCTCACCAGAAATTTTGTTTCAAATCTTTATACATCTTACTGCTCCCCGGGTGAATCGAATAGGGCGCGCTGTGAGCTTCCTTTAGAATTGTGTGTCTCAAAACATCATCATCGGGAATACAAAGTCGACTCTGAAATCTCAGAACTCCATCATCTTGTATCACGAATCCTGGGGCCTTTCCTTTCTTTACTTCGTCACATAACCGAAGAATCAGAGAATCGTTCAACTGCTTAGATTTGATTTCCTCGACTAGTGACGAGATTAGTTCCATCACATATAGTTTCCCTTGGATTTCTGGTGACCATACTTTAATCCCTTCGCGGATCAGTTCTCGTTGAATGCTGGTTTGGGACGTAAGTGCTTCCTGTTGGGTTTTCTATGTATCGAATACAGAATAATCGGAGTAAAAACGCAGCGGAACAATAAATGTGAAAACCCAATTTAGGATCTCATGCAGTAATTTAATTGTTTAACTAAAGAGTTAATCGAATTACCTTAATCCGATTGAACAATTCTAGATCCGGACTAGAAGCAGATGAATATCTCCTTCCTCTTTTGGTGATCCACACACGAACAATTCCACAAGCCGGATTGCTACATCCTTACGAATAATATTGATAAATAGTACAACACAAATTCCTTACTAGAAGGATTGTACTATTGATCAAGATCAACTAAGGGAAGAGGGATGATCGACTCCGTTCTCCTACAATATGATGTAGATGGCCGATTTTTCTTCTCCTTGAAGGGCCGATTTTTAGGTCTTGTATTCTCATCACAACTCCTTGTCCAAGACCTTATATATATATACTAAGTAAACCCTAGATTCAATAATCTAGTATTTGCTTAGTTGCCCCTCAACTTATTAAATAATACAATATATATAATATCCAATATTATATATATTACTTATTATTTAATCTCCTTATAAATATAATATCCAATATTATATTTATTATTCCCAGTTGATATTTATTCCTACTTGTCTATAATTGTCGTATGTGTGACCCAAAAGGCTTATATTATGTTGGCAATTATTTAATACCTTATTAAATAATAAATCATAAGCGGCCTCTAGCAAGACATTATGATTACCCAAATAATATAAGTTAATAGTCCATTAAACCTTTTAACGTGTCAAATCCCTTTGTCACGCGATATCATATTTGAACTAAGTCATGGAGTCTGTCATACTTATTTATGTTCAAATGCTTTCTCGATCTTAAGTAGGATTGAATCAAATGACTCTTCATTTGAGCATGGCCATGCATTTCCTTGATCCTACTTATCGAGGAGCCAATGAATATCTCTCTCACTTAAGAGAGGGACAAATCCCCATCTTGATTATTCATTGCCCTCTACATGACTCCCACTAATCCCGATCGCTAACCTTTATGATCACCATGTTTCGATGACGTTGGATTACGTCAAGGCATAGCAGTTATCATGTTGGACTCTATGATAATCTCGGGTTCAAGGATTTATTGACATACCGTATTGAGATTCACTTATGACATTTCCATGCGGTGATCTCAATGCGGGTCGGTCCGAGATTAGTTCTACAACCAATACCCATAAGATTGATCCGTACCATACGCATAATCATCCGATGATTATCAATCAAACTTATACTAGTATATTAATCACTTGAGTCTCTACACAACGCGATTTTAAAAGTGACATTTGAATAATCTTATTATTCTTGAATAACTATTATTCGATTATTATAATATTAAAACATGCACACATTATAATAATCAACGAGAAATAAATGATATCAAATAACTTTATTTAAATGTGACAATTACAAATCTAGGCACATCGAATGTCCTAGGGCACTATTCCCAACAATCTCCCACTTGCACTAGGACCATTCATACATGACTTTTAGTCCTATCGCTCTAGCATGCTCAACATGCTTTCCTTGTGAGAGAGGCTTGGTAAGTGGATGCAACATTCTCTTCTTGCTACTTTGCATATTGTAATATCTCCTCGTCGACGATCTCTCGACTAGGTGATATTTTACGAGTATATGTTTGGAATTATGATGGGACCTAGGCTCTTTAGCTTGTGCAATAGCACCATTATTGTCACAATAAAGGCTTATGGGACCTGGATGGTTGGCACCACTCCTAGTTCGGTAACGAACTTCTTGATCCATACGGCTTCCTTAGCCGCATCCGATGTTGCCAGTACTCGGCCTTGTGAGAATCGGACCAACCGTGCTTTGCTTGGAACTCTTCCAACTCACAAGACCTCCATTCAATACAAGCACATAACCGCTTTGCGATTTAAAATCGTCTCTGTCGGTTTGAAACTTGCATCGGCGTAACCTCTTACAACCCACTCGTTTCCCACCCTCCATAAACTAGGAAATCATCCTTAGTTCTTCTCAAGTACTTTAGGATGGTTTTCACCTTTGTCGATGACTTTCACTGGATTCGATTGGTATCGACTTGTCATACTAAGAGCAAACGATACATCCAGTCGAGTACAAATCATGGCATACATGATCAATCCAATAGCCAGCGTATGGTATCTTGCTCATACGGGCTCGCTCATCGGGAGTCTTAGGACTCGAGTCTCACTCGGATGAATGCCATGTGACATTGGCGTGAGTCCTCTCTTGGAGTCTTGCATATTGAACCTCTTCAATATTTTATTAATGTATGTACTTTGACTCGGACCAATCAATCTCTTTGATCTATCTCTATAGATCTTTATCCCAAGAATGTAAGACTTCTCCTAAGTCTTTCATTGAGAAACAACTTCCCAACCAAGTCTTGGTATGCGCAGGTGGGAATATCATTTCCAATGAGTAATATGTCATCTACATATAAGACTAAGAAAACAACTATTCTCCCACTAACCTTCTTGTACACACAAGGTTCATCTTCATTTTGAATGAATCCAAACTCTTTGTGAGTTTCATAAAAACGAAGATTTCAGCTCCGAGAAGCTTTGCTTCAACCCATAAATGGATCTTTGAAGCTTGCAAACCTTTTTAGAATTTTACGGATGAACAAAACCTTCGAGTTGTGTCATGTACACATCCTCGAGTAAGTTTCCATTAAGGAATGCTGTTTTGACATCCATTTGCCATATTTCATAATCATAGTATGCGGCAATGGCAAATAAAATTCTAATTGATTTAAGCATGACTCTTTGCGAAAAGGTCTCATCATAGTCAACACCATGAATCATCATAACCTTTTGCCACTAGTCTAGCTTTATAGGCTTGCAAATTATCATCCATGTCTTTCTTCTTTTTATAGACCCATTTGCACCCAATGGTTTTAACACCCTCAAGTCGATCTATCACGATCCAAACTAGATTGTCATACATGGATAGCAACTCAGACTTCATGTCTACTAGCCATTCCTACGACTCAGGTCCTGAAGCATCAACTGTAAATGAACTAGGCTCATCATCAATGAGCGATGCATCATAATCATACGTTACGATATAACCATATCTCTCGGGTTCATGTCGCATCCTATCGATCTGCGTGGGACGTGTGTACTTTGAATGGGCTCTTCTTCTGTTTGTTGAGCTTGTTCGGTTTCTATCGGTGAAGGGATGTCTTCTTGTGGTTCTCGATTTTCCTCGAGAATTACTCTTCTCCAACTGTCTCTTTTGGAAATTTATTCCCTTTCTAAGAATACGGCATTTCGAGCAACAAACACTTTGTTCTCTGCGGGCTTGTAAAAGTAATATCCTTTAGTTTCCTTAGGATATCCCACAAATAAACATCTTTCGTATCTGGATGCCGCTTGTCAAACACTTGGCGCCTTACGAACGCTTCGCAACCCCAGATCTTTAGAAAAGACAAGTTTGGTCTTTTACCACCCATTTCTCAAATGGTGTCTTTTCAATCGCTTTAGATGGAACACGGTTAAAGGTGAATGCTGCTGTTTCTAAGGCGTGGCCCCAAAATGATAATGGAAGCTCTGTTCGACTCATCATGGATCGAACCATATCTAATAAAGTTCGATTCCTCCTCTCGGACACTCCGTTATCTTTGAGGTGTGCCGGGAGGAGTAAGTTGCGAAACAATTCCACAACTCCTAAGATGATCATCGAATTCTTGGCTCAAGTATTCCCCACCTCGATCTGATCGAAGGGCTTTAATTGTCTTGCCAAGTTGATTACGTACTTCATTCTCAAATATTTTGAACATTTCAAAAGATTCATGTTTATACTTCATAAGATAAACATATCCATATCGGCTAAAATCATCGGTGAACGTAATGAAGTATTGGTATCCGCCTCGCATGAGTGCTAAGAGGTCCGCATACATCGGTATGTATTAGGCCTAATAGATCACTAGCCCTTTCTCCATGACCGTGAAAGGATTCTTCGTCATCTTGCCCAATAAACAAGATTCGCATGTCCCATATGATTCATAGTCAAAAGAGTCTAAAAGTCCATCATTATGGAGTTTAGAAATGCGTTCTCGTTTATGTGACCAAGTCGACAATGCCATAAGTAAGTCGGATTAGAATCATTGAGCTTAGGTTTCTTGAATGCAATGTTATAGACTTCCAAAGTGTCGGACTCATCTAGATCAATATTGTAAAGGCGTATATAACTTTGCGGTACCATAAAGCAAGTCATCAAAGAAAATACGAATGATCTTATTCTTAATAAGAAAAGCGTAACCTTCACAATCTAATGTAGAAGCGAAATAATATTCCTATTCATAGCAGAACATAATAGCAATTGTTCAAAACTAACAAAAGCCCATTGGGCAAAACTAGATCATAAGTTCCTACGGCTAGTGCGGCAACTCTTGCGCCATTGCCGACTCTTAGATCTACTTCCCTTTCTTGATTCTCTCGCTTCTCAACCCCGCACATTTGTACAAATGTGAGATCCACATCCAAAGATCTAATACCCGGGAGTTAGAGGTAGATAAGTTAACTTCTATAACAAATATACCTGTGGCGGTCTCACCGCTTGGTACGCTTTAGCTCTTCCAAGTAAATCTTGCAATTTCTTTTCCAATGTCCTGGTTTATTGCAATGATGGCAATTTCCATCTTTGGGAGCTTTAGCCTTGAAACCCGGCCTAGTAGGGTCTTTAGATTTGGCAACTTTTGCCTTACCCTTGCCCTTGCCTTTGTTCTTAAAGGATTTCCCTTTGCCGACCATCAACACATGGTTTAGTTTCTTCTTAATATTACCTTTCGGCCGTTTTAAGCATCCCATGCATTTCAAGAATGGACTTCTCCATCTCATTCATATTATAGTTCATAATGAATCGGCCAGAAACTTTCGGGCAATGAGTTTAGGATCACATCCGTGGAGTGCTCCTTAGAAAGTGGAAAACCAAGCCTTTCAAGATGATCAATATATCCTTTCATCTTGAGCACGTGAGCGACGAGATGTCCCCTCAACCATCTTGCAAGCATACAAGGCTTGAAAGGTCTCATACCTCTCTTGCCTAGCATGCTTCGAGAAAGTTTCCTTGAGGTGAGCATTTAGCTCATAAGCTTCCATCTCCTCCAGTTCTTCAAGTTACGGACAAATGGTGGCCAACATAAGACAACCGACATCAATGGAATCATCACAATGTTTCTTCCATTTGTCTTTTGTTGCTTTATTTGCATTGTCGGTGGCTCATCGGGAATTTCTTCCTCAAGAACATACTGACTTTCTTTCTTGCTTGAGAACTATTCTCGTGCTCGGATCAATCCAGGATAGTTCTTTGCCATTTTCTTTCGGCTTGTCCTTCTCAGGACGGATCGCGATGAAATGGTGGATGTGTTGTTTGATGCCATTCTACAAAATTCAATATGCAAAATATTTAGTCACATTATTTTATTTCTCGAAAAATACTCCCACTAAAACAAAGCACCCTCAATTTACAACATTTGTAATTTTAGTGGGCTAAGATCCCATTTCGCACAATCCTAAACTCAGCTTTGGCATGACGCCTAGAATTGAACTACTTTAGGTGGATAACTCTTTATCGATTACATCATATGTAACTCTTAGATTATATCATGGGATTTGGCATCGTATGCCCAAGCATGTTATAATCCCATCTTATGCCTTAAGGTTCAAAACTATTTTGATTTCCAAATTCATTAAACGTATAGGTATCACCATTACCTATCCTACCTTACTAAGATAATCCGAGTGCCCAGCTTTGGCATGACCCACTCATGATGATCGAAGTCTTGATAGGTGTTTTTCAAATGAACGGCATTAAAATTTTTACTATTGATTTTTATCCTATGTTAATTTCTATGTTTGCTAACATACATCTAAACATACATAGCATCACATACATGCATAAATTTAAACATACATCGCATCACATGACAATAAAGCATCGGACCGTGTATAGCATGACCATAATCTAACGTGATTTTCATGAGCCAACATGAAAATCACAAAGGTCATCTAAAGGGTTAAATATGGTCTTCATTGATCTTCCAACTCCTTGGAACGTCATACGCGATCAATTTGCTCCTCGAGTCCGTCTTTCGTCCTTCTTGTCTTCATTACATTAATGAAATTTAATACTACACTAATAAATTAAATTACAAGAAGTACAAACGACACACGCAGCCGTAAAATAATAAACAATTTAAATAGACGACTCGCAGCCGTAAAACCAATTATAATTAAGCGACACGCAGCCGTAAAACCAACCCATAAGAAATTAAATTATCCAATCACATTGGTCAATTTATGGTCATGCCATACACCACACACATACCATTAATAATTATCAAATAATTAATAAAGCATGTAATATACTAAATAATCTATTTATCGACAATCGCACAATAATTAAAATTTGTGTCATCACATGAACAAAACCGGACTCTGGCCGAGATGGTGCCCGGCGAGATCTGGCGGGGTTTGCCGGGTTCGAAACCGGCGGTTGCGATTGCAACATTTTGCAACTATTATTTCCAAATTTACTTTTATAACAAAAGGACTTATAAAAGGAACTACTGAAAAGTTACCAAAAACAGATCCAGCCGAGATGGTAAGTGGTGCTGAAGGGTAGCCGAGTGGCGCGGGATCAAATCCCAGTTTTTGCGGAAGTATTTTTGCAATATTTAAAACAGATTTATTGCCTTTAATAAAACATCTGTGAGAAAAATTCCAAAACAAAATTGCAGCGCACTTGGTAAGTAGCTAGGCGGCTGGCCTGGACCACCAGGGTTCGAACCCCTGGTGATGCAAAATCATTTTTGCTAATTAATACAACCCGCGGGTCCAGGCCCGACCCGACCCGGACCCGAATCTGCCCGACACACGCCCATTTATCTTGTTCGAGCGATTCGGGCAGCGATTTTGCGAAAAACAGTCCAGAAAATTATTTTTGACGATCCGATTTAATCAAATTAAACCGGAAAAAATATTTTATAAAATCTATATTTTATAAACATAATCAGGAACATAATTTACACATAAATATGTTCTACACAAACAATTAAATTACATGCAAGTTGTCTCCGATACCACTGTTGGGTTTCTATGTATCGAATACAGAATAATCGGAGTAAAAACGCAGCGGAACAATAAATGTGAAAACCCAATTTAGGATCTCATGCAGTAATTTAATTGTTTAACTAAAGAGTTAATCGAATTACCTTAATCCGATTGAACAATTCTAGATCCGGACTAGAAGCAGATGAATATCTCCTTCCTCTTTTGGTGATCCACACAGGAACAATTCCACAAGCCGGATTGCTAGATCCTTACGAATAATATTGATAAATAGTACAACACAAATTCCTTACTAGAAGGATTGTACTATTGATCAAGATCAACTAAGGGAAGAGGGATGATCGACTCCGTTCTCCTACAATATGATGTAGATGGCCGATTTTTCTTCTCCTTGAAGGGCCGATTTTTAGGTCTTGTATTCTCATCACAACTCCTTGTCCAAGACCTTATATATATATACTAAGTAAACCCTAGATTCAATAATCTAGTATTTGCTTAGTTGCCCCTCAACTTATTAAATAATACAATATATATAATATCAAATATTATATATATTACTTATTATTTAATCTCCTTATAAATATAATATCCAATATTATATTTATTATTCCCATTTGATATTTATTCCTACTTGTCTATAATTGTCGTATGTGTGACCCAAAAGGCTTATATTATGTTGGCAATTATTTAATACCTTATTAAATAATAAATCATAAGCGGCCTCTAGCAAGACATTATGATTACCCAAATAATATAAGTTAATAGTCCATTAAACCTTTTAACGTGTCAAATCCCTTTGTCACGCGATATCATATTTGAACTAAGTCATGGAGTCTCATACTTATTTATGTTCAAATGCTTTCTCGATCTTAAGTAGGGATTGAATCAAATGACTCTTCATTTGAGCATGGCCATGCATTTCCTTGATCCTACTTATCGAGGCCCAAAGAATATCTCTCTCACTTAAGAGAGGGACAAATCCCCATCTTGATTATTCATTGCCCTCTACATGACTCCCACTAATCCCGATCGCTAACCTTTATGATCACCATGTTTCGATGACGTTGGATTACGTCAAGGCATAGCAGATTATCATGTTGGACTCTATGATAATCTCGGGTTCAAGGATTTATTGACATCGTATTGAGATTCACTTATGACATTTCCATGCAGTGATCTCAATGCGGGTCGGTCCAGTATTAGTTCTCCAACCAATACCCATAAGATTGATCCGTACCATACGCATAATCATCCGATGATTATCAATCAAACTTATACTAGTATATTAATCACTTGAGTCTCTACTCAACGCGATTTTACCAGGGACATTTGAATAATCTTATTATTCGTGAATAACTATTATTCGATTATTATAATATTAAAACATGCACACATTATAATAATCAACGAGAAATAAATGATATCAAATAACTTTATTTAAATGTGACAATTACAAATCTAGGCACATCGAATGTCCTAGGGCACTATTCCCAACACTTCCAACACTCGAAGAGAAACAGGTTTACGGCTCAGTGCGTCGGCTACCACGTTTTCTTTACCCGGATGATAGAGGATTTCCAAGTCGTAATCTTTGATCAATTCTAGCCATCTTCTCTGCCTCATGTTTAATTCGTTCTGACTAAAAATATACTTGAGGCTCTTATGATCTGTAAAGATCTGACAATGAGTGCCGTATAAATAATGTCGCCAAATTTTCAAAGCAAAGACTACAGCTGCTAACTCCAAATCATGAGTCGGGTAATTAATTTCGTACGGTTTCAACTGTCGAGAGGCATAGGCAATCACCTTATACTTTTGCATCAACACACATCCCAGACCCTGATTCGAAGCGTCGCTGTATACCATGAATCCCTCGGTTACATCTGGTAATGCTAGTATAGGTGCTATCGTCAGTCTCTTCTTAAGTTCATCAAATCTATCCTGGCATTTCTCATTCCACATGAATCTCTGAGTTTTATGCAACAGCTGAGTGAGCGTACGACCAATTTTGGAAAATCCCTCTACAAAACGGCGATAATATCTAGCAAGTCCTAAGAAACTTCGGACTTCTTTCACATTATTAGGAGATTCCCATTCCAGGATTGCCTCGACTTTATTTAGGTCCACCTGAACTCCGTCAGCTGATATTACATGCCCTAGGAAGGTCACCTCCTTAAGCCAGAATTCGCATTTAGAAAGTTTCGCATAAAGTTGTTCCTTTCTCAAAGTGTTCAAAACGATACGTAAATGCTCTGCATGTTCCTCTGTGTCTTTCGAATAGATCAAGATGTCATCGATGAAGACTACCACAAATTTATCCAAGTATTCTAAGAATACCCGATTCATCAATTGCGTAAATACCGCAGGAGCATTTGTGAGTCCGAATGGCATCACCACAAATTCATAGTGTCCGTACCGGTATCTGAAAGCAGATTTCGGTATATCCGATTCCTTAATTCTCAACTGATGGTATCCTGATCGCAAGTCAATATTAGAGAATACTCTTGCCCCTTGTAGTTGATCAAACAAGTCGTCAATTCGAGGTATAGGATACTTGTTCTTGATCGTCACCTTGTTTAGCTCTCTGTAATCAATACATAGTCGGAGGGATCCATCTTTCTTCCGGACAAAGAGAATGGGTGCTCCCCAAGGAGAAACGCTAGGTTGAATGTAACCCTTCTGCAATAATTCCTCCAGCTGCTTCTTTAATTCATACATCTCGGTTGGTGCCATACGGTACGGTGCTCTGGAAATAGGAGCGGCCCCAGTCTCTAATTCGATATTGAACTCTACTTCTCTCCGCGGAGGTAACCCAGGTAGTTCGTCAGGGAATACATCTGAAAATTCGTTCACAACTGGAATAGATGAGAGCTCGACTCCTTCTTATTTCTTCATGGCATAGCACTAAAATCCGTGACATCCCTACTTCAGTAATTTCATTGCTTTCATAACTTTAATCAATTTTCCCAAGCTTCCCGGTCTCCATCCTTTGAATAAATGTTCAGACCCGTCATCGGCAATGATAGAAATGACTCTCTTTCGGTAATTTAAAATAGCTCCATAACGGTTGAGCCAATCGTCTCCGAGAATTAAATCGTCACCATGGATGTCGACTACAATAAGATTTGATGGCCAATCTCTCCCTCCTATAGTCACTGGAAAATCTCTAGTTTCTAGGGCTCCCACAAGTTTCTCTCCGCTCGGTAATCCCACAACATAAGCTTCACAATCATACAAGCACGAGATTTTCAAACGATTAACACGGTTCAAAGATATGAAAGAATGCGTAGCTCCTGAATCGAATAAGACACTAACTGGTTGCAAAAGGATATGAATCGTACCTGATGCAACAGTCGTGTTCTGATCGTCTGACTTCATCATCTCGTAAATACGCGGAGGAATGGACCCAGCGCTGGATGCCTCTCTTTTCCCAACATTCGGCTGCTGGAAACCACTCTGCTGCGTCTGGTTTACACTTGTATCCTTCAGAACCGGTGCAGGAGTGCGAGTACCAACAGATCAAGTCGCATTTCCACAAAATGTTGCGCGATGTCCTTCCTGTCCACACTCGAAACAGGTCACAGCAGGTGCGAAACAATCACATCGAACATGCCC
Source organism: Orobanche coerulescens (assembly GCA_033398695.1). Classification (NCBI taxonomy): domain Eukaryota; kingdom Viridiplantae; phylum Streptophyta; class Magnoliopsida; order Lamiales; family Orobanchaceae; genus Orobanche; species Orobanche coerulescens. The sequence continues at coordinate 63,958,129 of CM065810.1, read as the reverse complement.
CGTTTTGCCACAGTTATAACATTTCCTCCTTGCGTCTGAAATGGTTGGTGCTGCCCGGAACTTATTTCCACCTCGAGAAGGATGCGGAGGCCTCCTGGATGAATGAAATGAGGACTGGCCCTTGCGGGGGCCCACTACTCTTGTTCTCCGTGAAGTTTCCAGACACTTTCTGCTTCTTTGCTTCCGTTGATTTATCTACTGCAGCCTCTTTCATATCATAGGCCAGTGCTTTGTCCTGATACTGTCGCAAGGTGGTACATTCAAATAAACATATACTGCTGAATTTCCGGCTTCATCCGCATGTCAAAATGGAAAATCCTCTCCGCCTCGGTCCTGACCAAGTGGCGCACATAAGTCAGTTGGGGATTAAAAGTCTTAATCACGTCTGTCACAGATGCCTCTAAATTTTGTGGTGAGAAAAACTCCCGGACTCGGGCCTCTCTAACTGGGCGAGGACAATATTGCGCTTCCATCATTAATTTGATCTCCGTCCAGTCAGCATTATGATCCTCAGGTCGAATGGCCTCCCACCAGTCGAAAGCCTCCCCAGTCAGGAGATACTGGGCGATCGGAACCTTTCTGTCGTCGGGACAGTTAATCCCTACAAAGATCTTCTCTAACTCCTTCAGCCAGTGATCTCATGAAAATGTCTCAGCAGAACCGTCAAATTTTGGAGGGTGCAATTTGACCACCTCAGTAAGCCATTTGTCTCCCCGATTATCCTCGTTATGATGCTGTCCCATTGCCATCTGCATGCGATCAACAACCTGAGCAAACTGGTTTATCTGAGCAACCACCTATTGAAGCACTCCCGGCACGTTAGGATTTGCGTTTTTATTTGCTGATCCCTGCTGTCCTCCCGAATGAGAATCGGTTCGACTAGCCGATAATTCTGGGGTAGACGCCGAATCCTCCTGTCTCGCATTTCCACATCCGCGTCCACGACCACGTCCGCGTCCACGACCTCCCCTCAACATACTGTAAACACAAATACTCAATATCCAGGGCAAAATTTCTAAAAGAAAGTCCGTCAATATTGACAAAACAGGAATTAAATAAAACGGTAGTATTTGAGATTTGGAGACTTACAACCACGATCCACATGACGATGCTGGCTTAGCAGTGATGTTATAAACGACCCTTAACTCAAATAACGTAAACAGGCCCAACTAAAACCCAATTGCCAAGATATCCATGAATCTTAGCTCTGATACTATATTCTGTAACACCCCGATATATTCGGAATAATTACAGCACCATAAATCCTTTGGATAAGAATTTACAAGGCTAATTTGAGAAATACGAGATAAATACTAAAGTGTTATCAAAGTAAAAGAAGTTCAAACCCGATCGACAAATCAAATAACGCCATTATTACAAAACATCTCCAAACCATCAATAACATAAGCGTACTCGAGTACTGGAAAATAACCATAAACCAAGATAACATGGTCCACATCACTGAGCCACTTCATCGTCATGTCGGTACTGTGGTTGCTTTCCCGCTCCTCGGCTACCTGAACATCAAAACAAATGTCCACCCCCGAAGGGGTTAGCAAAACAATGCTAGTACAAGTATCATAAATCAACGATACATGAAAATACATACAAAACGGACTTCCGTCACCCGAATCCGACGATGCGAATCCTCACGATCCCATCAATACAATACAGGGTAATCCAACGATCCAGCGCCCTTGGTATAGATCCCCATGATGATCCCGTCGGACTAACGCATGGTGGAAAACCCGTCCAACGATCCAGCACCCTCAGCATAGATCCCCATGATGATCCCGTCGGACCAACACATGGTGGACATTCGATCCAGCGCCCTCAGCATAGATCCTCATGACCCCCTCGGATCATTTACAATATAAACCATGCAATCATGCATACATCTATGCATTTCAATATGTTCATCAATACGAACAATTAATAATGAATACCACGACAAATCAAAGAAATTAATCTCATACTCGACAACATGAACAAAACCATATGCATGATCAAAGTTCCAATATAAACCAAACTCAACATATGATACTTGCCTCGAAAATGGCAAGAATAAAAATACTCCAACGAATGTCACGCATCCGTATGCCACCGCCCCTCGATCGACCCCTATGCAAGGCTCGGACCTTGTTCAAAAATAGATACAAAGAACTTAGCATACTACTCGATACTAACGTACGATCACCGAACAACTTATATTAGAATCGTAAAATAGTGACGTAAGGCCGGTTCATGGTTAGTATACTAGATGAGAGCTGAACCGGAAACGATAATGCACTTCATGAGAGTTGAACGATCATTTCGAAGGTGAAGTGCCGATGTTTATGAGTTCAAGGGTTTACAAGATATTAAAGATTTCGGGTTTAAATATGGGATTCAAATTCCAAATTCTCATGTGTTCGGCTATTATGATTTACCACAAAGGTTACTCAAGATGACAAGCATGCCCAAGTATTACGCAAGGAAAACGATACTACGGTGATCCGGGTCGAGTTCAAAGACATGGCCGATTCATCATCTACATGAACATGAAGAATATTGTCAAAACAAATTCCTCTAACATACATGAATTTCATCAGTGGAACATCGAAGGAGTTCATAGAATCTAACTGAAATCATGCTCATTATTCCAACGAATTAAGGATACTACATGCTAAGGTTTTCATCCACCGAGGCTAAATCAATACTCTAAGTAATGGAAGAAAAACAAGGTATAATCGGGTTCCAATCTCCAAAATATGGTGCTGGACTCAAAAGATCTTTAACTAGTCTAATTATTTCCGAAACAAGCTCAAAGCATAGCTAAGAACATAAATTCTAGCTTGGTGAATCGTAACATACCTTAAACGGAAGGATAAGTTGGAATAACTTGATGAGCTTTATGCCCAAAAGCTAGAACACCGTTCCTCAAAGCCCCTTCGTCATCAATGATGTGTTAGAAAGCTTATATGAAGGTTGAAGATGGAGACAGTAACTCTCAAAGTCGCGGAATTATGTTGTGGGTTGAAGTGGAAGTCTGAATATGAAGGAGGGTGTTGTCCTATTTATAGAAAAGGGTTATTAGCGCGCGCTACTCCTTCAAATTAGCGTGCGCTAACGGGCTGTTAGTCTACTATCTCTGACGTATCTCGGTATAGCATACGCTAAGCAGCCTTACGTGCGCTAAAATCAACGATTAGCGTACGCTAACAACTATTTTTAGCGTGTGCTAACGACAGAACGAAGGTTCACTGACCTCACTGTACTAGACTTAGCGTGCGCTAGCCTCGTACCATTAGTGTGCGCTAAGTACCGTTGACTCGACTTTCCGAGAAAGCCGTCCAGGTTCATCCCGACATAATCCCAACAAAATCCGCGGCCTGATCTCACCTACCAACATGTCTCAATCATGCTGACTACGTATAGCGCGCGCGTTAAGGTTCATACATAGCATGCGCTACGAAACCCAAATTAACGTATGCTATGCTTAGTCGATAGCGTGCGCTACAAGTGCAAAAATCACAATTGAACACATTCATGAAATCATACGCTCAACAACACCGAATCATGAAATACGGAGAATAATACTCAGATCAAAATGCAACAAATACAATATCATAAGGTTCAAATACACATCAGAAATCTCGGGTATTACACTACCGGATTGTCCGGGACTCCGTTTTGATTTTATGTTTTCGTTGTAATTATTTCCCAAAATATAAATTGAATTTAATTTGACTTAATAAATATTTGGAATATTTTGGTTAAGGGAAATAAATTAAACAAGAATATTATTTTGGTCGGATTACTTCGAGCGAATTAAAATGACGATTATAGGTATTAAATGGATTAATACCATTAAAATTGAATAGATTAATTTTTATATTAATTGGATTAATATCTTAATTGATTATTTAATTTTAATGCCACTAAATATTTATTGGATCTATATTGTATAAATTGAATAGATTAATTTTATATATTAATTGGATTAATATACTAAATTAATTATTTAATTTATTGCCGTTACATGTTGTATGGAATGCCTTATGTGATGGTGATATAGTTTGTGGACTTAGTTTTTGATCTGGTTGTTTCTATTGGGTTGTGAAGGCCGTTTTGAACCTATTTATTTTTACTAGAAAATTTGTATAATAGGATGCATTTTTCAATGATGTAGTTATTTATTCGGCTATGACGAAGACCGAAGACAACCGAACGAGAAGACGAAGAATCAAGACTGCAATTTTTATTTTCTTTATTGGGTCATTCGCTTGGCCCAGTACTTAGGAAAAAGTCCACGAGCTATATGTTGGTAATAACTAGGTTGCTATTTACTGTTTTTCATTTTGAATGATTGAAAAACACACATGCACTTATAAATGAATTAATGTGTAAAGTGTAACATTAATCTCGAAATTCTCCCGACTAACAGACAGAATAAGTTTGAAAAAGGTTACGAGGTTTCCTACCCTCCATCAAACTCATAGAAAATTGATACCCGAGCTGGTGTGCTATGTTTCCGAGTTATCGGGGTAGTACTTTTGTTAGAGGTTGATAAATTCTTGAGTTCATTTGATGCCTTCGGTTGGTGATAAATTTAGCCCCTTGAAACCTGATAGGATGCCGGGCGAGAATCAATAGTCAGACCGATATACATTGATGGTCAACAACTTAGATAGTGCGGATTACCAAGAAACCTGATAGGTTGAGGGCATGAAGACTAGGGGTAAAAGAAGATCGAATCACCTGTTGGACGGGTTGGTGTAGGACACCACTTTACAGAAATTAATAGGCAAGAAAACTGACAGGTTGCGTCTGTTGAAATTTGTAAAGAACTCGATCACCACTAAGAAGTCGATCTAACCATGACTTCCGGGTTATAACATGGGAGTGTGTAATTCCGATAACATTAGTGGGATCCGAAGCAAGAATTATGCAAGCCTTTAAATTCTATACTCTGTCATAATAAAAAAAGTCACTAATTCAATCTTGTCTAAATCGATGATGTAAAACCCAGAAATTTTGAACATGTAAAATACCCAAAATACCCTTTGATCTTGAACTTATAAAAGACGTTTAAATATTTAATACATTACATTCTGATGTTAACCTAAGTATTTAATTCGTTAATATTTGAACAAATAAAAGTTATGTGAATATAAAACTTATGGAAAACTAATTTGTACATAATTAAAATTGTCACACGTTTCCTATGTCACCTAGCCGAATTATTTTATTTGTACACATACGTTTCGAGTCTCGAATTGTGACTAAGTTCGCATTTTACTTGGTTCTATTGATTTACTCCCCTAAATCGGCACCTTCCATTTTAAAATCCATATCACACGTATGTACATTATGTTCGGGCCCATTTATATTATGTACACAAAATTCGAATTATGGAAATTTTATTGTGATTATCACTCATTTAATCACCTCTTAATCACCGTTATACTTTGGCCCTAATCAACCCCATAATTCGGCAATCAATCACCTCCCACAATTCACGGCTAATCACATTAAACTCACCCCTAATTAGTCTCCCCATTTATCTCTCAAATCATACGACACATACCTTATTTGATAATCCTCTTTCCTCGTTTTTTTATTAAACGCATAGTCCTCTCCCTCCTATTTATACGACAACCAAAATAATAAACCACAAAGTTCTGCCATTTTTTTTCTCTCTCAAGATCAAGGTTTGAATGGTGCTGCTGTGGTGATCATACGTAGGTTATAGGGCTGCAGTTGGGTGTTGATTCGTAGGGTTGTGATTCGTAGGGTTGTGATTCTCATTTCTTTGTTTCGAATCAGCAGGTATCACCCTCACTTTTGTTTTCCATCTAGAACTTATATGAATCTGAATCTAAACAATCATCCAAACGTTAACATGCTAATCTGATCTTTTATTGTTGGCTGCTCATAACCTGTTATATCATGTATGAAAAAGGGCCACATGAAATCTAACCTAAAAAATGATAAAAGCTGGTGTATACAATCTGACATTTTCTGCTTCAATTCGACTCTTGTTCTAATCTGATTCGACCCATCATGTGTTCGACCTAATCTTATATTACAACCCTAATATTATCTCAATAACGTGCTTCTAAATCTGGAACAAACCCCTAGGAAAATTAATATGAGGCGTATAGAATTTATGAGACGAATTGTTTTGGATCATTTTATGTGGGCTGTTCATGTGATAGATCCATGTGCATGTATGCATGATTGTGTGTCGACTTTAAGGGCTGTTGTACCTGTATTATGGACTAAATAAACCTATGAAACAGTTCTTGTGATATATGAAGGTCTCGTGTGCGTTTGTGTAAGTAAAACATGTTATAAAATGGCCTAAAATGGAATTCTGAATGAGACAGTTTTGAAAAGCTGAATATGTGTGCGTTATATCTCGAGTTTCATAATGGTTTAATTCTATATTTTTTAATGAAAACTTAGTATAATGTCTTATTTAAGTTTTTCAATTGGTTTGAAGGGAATTGGAGTTGTAGTGGTCATGCTTTTGAATTTTACGGAATCATATGTCAAAACCTGAGTTTTAAGAATTTAAATTCAGTCCGGTTTCACGATTTTTCATTTGAAAACTATAAGGGTTTATGACTTGCCAATTTACAGGAGTTATATTTCATATGTTTACTAAATTTTGGAATTTTTGTGGAGTTTTCCAAAGTGTTTTGATATGCCTTTGTAATGCATACTTTCTGGGTGTTTCAGCAGTTTACTTTCTGGACAGTTGTGTAAAGAGTGATTTTTATTGTGTGATTGTACTAATGAATAAAATCTGGGAAAATTCAAGTAGACTCCTAAGACGTATATGCTTCTGTGATAATTTTGGTGAATTTTTATTTTTGACATGTGGTGTGGTGTTAAAATTCATAAAGTGAAGGCTAAAATATAGTAAAACCAGAATTTTGTTAGAAGTTGAGATTTTTGTGATTTTAATACCATCTAATATGTTTGAACCCTAAAATGTACTTGAACATTGATTATGATATAATTGGTCATATATTAACCTAATTCAAATAACGAAACCCTAATCATATTAATAAATGGTGTTAAGTAATTAAGAACCCGTTATGACATTAATGAGCTAATAAGCATAAAATGAACCTAATTCGTGTAGATTCGCTGAAGAAGGAGTAACCTCTGATCTTTATATCTTCTGATATATTTTGCATTTTGCGGTTTGAGGTACGGATATTCTTGATACCCCCTTCTCTCTACCATTGTTACCGGTTGTTTTGTTTGTTTAATTATTCGTACGGATATTCTTGATACCCCCTTCTCTCTACCATTGTTATCGGTTGTTTCATTTGTTTGATTATTCGTACGGATATTCTTGATACCCCCTTCTCTCTACCATTGTTATCGGTTGTTTCGTTTGTTTGATTATTCGTACGTATATTCTTGATACCCCCTTCTCTCTACCATTGTTATCGGTTGTTTTGTTTGTTTGATTATTCGAACGGATATTCTACCCTTTCTCAGTAAGGGTTCTGATACTATATTCTATTGTTATTGTTTGTTTCGTTTCGTACAGATAATCTAACTTTTCTCTTAATTTTTCTCATGAATCTTAAACATTTTTTATTTTAGCTATTTTGATTATGAACCTTTGCTATGAACCATTGAACCATTTGATATGAACTCTTTGATTTGAGATTTTGCTATGAACTTTCGATTATAAACCTTTGATTATGAACCTTTAGTTGTGGACCTTTGATTGTGATATCCTGATGGCTTAGACATCTGCCAAACTTTTGACCTTGCCTTTGATCCTTCAGTTTGATACCCGAGCCATTATACTAGGCATGGGGGTTCCATGTCCGTGTCATTGATGCACCAATGGCATGACTCCAGGGTGGTCGAGTGATTTGCCATCCTGTCCCTTTTTGTTTGTTGAAGATATGGCCACTAATACTTTTGCAGGGGCGTATGGATGCATCCTAGATTTGTGTTGTATATGTATCTGTATCTGATATGTTTGGTGATTGATGTTGTGTGCAATACACGTCCTTCACACTTCGGGAGCTAGTTACTCCATTTGGTTACTTATGATATGATATGGTTTGATTTGTTTGGGCTCGTGGTCGATTTCTGATTTCCTTACACTATCCTATACCTTTGTTTATACCTTATGCTTGCCCCAATGTACTATATCCTGTTATCCTTTGATTCTCCATATTCTTGTTTCAGTTGACTCACAAGATTTGTTCAGTTGACCATTAATCCCTTATTCATTTGACAGATGACATTATTTTCAGCAGGAGCTTATTTATTCTTTTCTTATTCTTATATACGTATCGGTTATTCGTTTGTTTCACTAGGCTTTTTAAGCTCAGCCACATTTTTTTCTCCGCGGCAGGTTATTAAGCTAGGAGCTGGGGCTACCTTTGGGCTAAGAGTAGGAGCTAGAGTGGACTTACCTAGAGATTTCACATTCGTTAAGATTCTGTTTATATTTCCTTTCATTTGGTTATCTTGGAACTTATGTAACGATCTAGTCGTGTTGACTTGTTTTCCTTTGATATTATATAAGACTTCCGCTTGCGTTTATTTATGTATAATCTGATATGCCACCATAATGTGATACTTCAACCCTTGTCGGGTTGTGGTGTTACAGATGCAGAGAAATGAAACTATATCTCTCTAAAAATGGCAAAGAACCCACTTGCAATACTACTTGAAAAGAATCTCCTAACTGGCCCCAACTTTGTTGACTGGTTGTCGAATTCGATGATTGAACTCAGTATGGAGTCTCTGGGATACGTCTTAGAGGCGGTTATTCCACCGACTCCAGTCCGGACTAGGGGTAATCAGGAAGAAATTGACGTCCACGAAAAATGGGTCAAGAATGATGTGCTGGTCCGTGGCTTTATGATGGGCTAAATGACTAATGAGATGCAGAGAGCGCACGAGAAAATGACTTATGCTAGGCAGATTCTCGAACACTTGACCGAGCTTTATGGAGAGCACAGTAGAACTGCTAGATATGAGGTATCGAAGCGGTTATTTAGTGCTAGGATGAAAGAAGGGGATAAAGTGGGAGACCACGTCCTCAAGCTCCATGATTGAGAGGCTCGAGGTGCTCAACTTTCACATGGATTTATCCCTCCAAATTGATCTCATCCTTCAATCTCTACATGACTCCTTCACGCAGTTTGTAATGAATTTCAACTGTAATGAGATTTCATGCACATTAGCTGGGATATTGAACAAACTGGTGATGGCACAGTCTAACATGAAGACTAAGCCAAGGGAGGCTGCTCTTGTGATTTCTTCTGGGCCTCGGAGTTCCAAGAACAAGAAGAAAAAGACCTATCAGCAGTATAAACCCAATAAAGGGGTGCAGAAAGGCAAGGGCAGGGCCCTAAAGGTTTAGAAGGTAGGCGGTAACAAACCTACGGACAAATGTCTTGTATGCGATGAGCTGGGCCACTGGCGTAAGACTTGTCCCAAGGTCAATGGCGTATCAGGTACGGAACTTTTAGTTTTTGAAACCAATTTTTCCGCTACTCTATATTTTACTTCATGGATTCTAGATTCAGGTGCTACTTCTCACACTTGTACTATGAATTGGGATCTGGAATGAAGTAGGCAGCTTGGAGCTGGCGTAGTGATGGTCACTGTCGGAAGCGGACAAAGTGTCGAGGCAACCGATAATGGATCACTCCTACTAGTTTTGTAATCCGGTTTTATTTTGACGTTAGATGAAGTACTGGTTTTACCTAAGGGGCATAAAAACATTGTATTCATTCCATTCTTGGACCGGAAAGGATTTTCTTTCTTCATCGGCAATGGTAGTTGTAAAATTTATTTTCAAAATAAAATTGTTGGTAAAGCTGCATTGTTGAATGATTTATATCATCTCAACTTGCAAAATAAATCAATAGTGAACACTATAACTAGGAAACGTGGTAGGCATGATACTAATCAATCTCTTAAGTGACACCTTAGACTCGATCATGTTGGTCGGACCAAGGTTCACAAAATGGAGAAAGATAGACTTTTAAGTCCATTGGGTGAAAACCCTATCAAACTTGTGAATCCTGCCTTAGAGGTAAGATGACTAAGTCCCCCTTCACAGGGACATTTGAAAAGGCTGCTGAGAAACTTGGCTTGGTACATATCGTTGTTTGTGGTACTTTTGAAGCAGCCCGAGACAGATATCAATATTTCATAACATTCACAGATGATCATACTAGGTATGGTATTGTGTGCTTAATGAAACACAAATCCGAAGCCTTTACTACATTCAAGGAATTTAAGGCCCTAGTTGAAAAACAGACTGGATGTCATATCAAATCACTTCGGTCGGACCGAGGTGGTGAGTATATGAGCATCGAGTTTGATGAGTTCCTTTAGGAACATGGAATAGTTTCACAATTCACGCCGCCAGGAACCCCACAGTTAAATGGTGTTTCCGAAAGGAGAAATCGGACTTTGTTGGACATGGTCCGTTCCATGTTGAATTACACTGATTTACCAATTTACCTGTGGGAGTACGCCTTACTTACCACTGCCTATGTCTTTAATTGATATCCTTCCAAATCCATTCCTATCACTCCGCATGAGATGTGGAAGGGTAAAAAAACAAATCTTAATCACATAAGGATTTGGGGATGTCCAACCTATGTCAAAAAGGCTAAGGTGGACAAATTGGAAGCAAGGTCTGTCAAGGGACGTTTCATTAGATACCCATAGGACTCGATGGGTGATCTATTCTACATGCCAAAAGACCATAAGGTAGTTTTGGCTATACAAGCGCACTTCCTTGAGGATGAATTCATTTAAGAAGGTGGCTTGGGTAGAAATGGCTCTTTGGAATAGCACAATGAAATTCCTGAGGAGACATATGATCAGGGATCACGAACCAAACCTATTGTAACACAACCTCCACTTCGAAGGTCTCATAGGGTGTCTCACTTACCTGAGAGGTATGGCTATACACATGTCGAGGAATTAGGTCTCCACGATGTACCTGATAGCTGTGAGGACAAACCTGTCACATATGACCAGGCAGTAGTAGATGTGGACTCATATAAATGGCAAGAAGCTATAGAATCTGAGATGGACTCGATGCATGCCAATTAGGTCTCGACTCTAGTAGATCTACCAAGTGGCATGAAGCCTATTGGAAGTAAATGGATCTATAAGAGGAATACTGATGGAGATGAAAAGGTTGACACATATAAGGCCAGGCTTGTGGCAAAGGTTTATACCCGAAAAGAAGGGATCGATTATCATGATACCTTCTCGCCCATAGATATGATCAAGTCTATTCGCATGATGCTTGCCATTGCTGCCCATTACGATTATTGAATATGGTATATGGACATCAAAACGGCTTTTCTAAATGGATACCTTGAGGAGGAAATCTACATGGAACAGCCTAAGCATTTTGTGTCCAGAGCTAATATTCATAAGGTGTGTAAGCTGCAATGAGCCATTTATGGGTTGAAGCAAGCTTCTCGGAGTTGGATCCTTCGATTTGACAATGCAGTCAAGGACTTTGATTTCGTGCAAAATGAGGAGGATCCATGTGTTTACAAAAATGTCAGTGGGAGAAACATTACATTCTTAGTACTATATGTAGATGATATTATAGTTATGGGAAATAACATAGCAATGCTCAACAGTGTGAAATCTTGGCTTTATAAAATGTTCTCCATGAAAGACTTGGGAAAAGCTTCCTATATTCTAAGGATCCTGTCTTTATAGAGACAGACCACGAAGAATGATAGGACTTTCCTAAGATCTCTATATACAAAAGATCCTGAGAAGATTTAAGATGGATAATTCTAAAAGAGGCTTCCTTCCAATGCGACATGGAATTCACCTCACTAAGAAAATGAGTCCTCAAAGTTAGGAAGACAAAATAGAGATGAGTAAGGTACCCTATGACTCGGCAGTGGGTAGTCTCATGTATGCTATGTTGTGCACGAGACCAGACCTAGCCTGCGCTGTGAGTGTGGTAAGTCGTTTTCAAGCAAACCCGGGATGGGAACATTGGACTGCCGTTAAGAACATTCTTAAGTACTTAAGAAGGAGTAGAGATATGGTTCTTACTTACGGTGGTGGAGAACTAAAGGTGGTTGGATTCACTGATTCTGATTTTCAAGGAGATAAGGACGACGGTAAGTCGACATCTGGGTATTTGTTTACTCTCAATGGAGGAGCAGTGTCTTGGAGAAGCTCCAAACAAAGCACTTCTGCAGATTCCACCTGCCAAGCAGAGTACCAAGCTGCCTCAGAGGCTAGAAATGAAGCATTCTAGATGCAGAAGATTGTGCAAGAACTTCAAGTGGTGCCTAACACGGAGATGCCTATATCACTATTCTGTGACAATGATGGAGCTGTCGCCCAAGCCAAGGAGCCTAGGGCTTACCATAGCACCAAACATATAGAAAGAAAGTATCACCTCGTTCGAGAGATGGTTAGCAAACGATATGTTTCGTTGCAAAGAGTAGACACAGAAGACAACGTCTCTGACCCGCTTATCCGAGCTGTTATCTCAGGCTGTTTTAGAAAGACATCTGAAGAACATGGGTAGTGAATACCATGATGTATGGCATTGAGTGCAAGTGGGAGATTGTTAGGAATATGCCCTCGAATGCCACTCAGGGGATGAGAGAGAAGGGGCATTGTACTTGCAATTATGGAATTATTAATAAAAGGCAATATGATTCATTCATTGTTTATTGTATTTCAAATGCATTCTTGATTTGGTAAACATTGAAGTGAAGTCCTTGTAAATAAGAACGAACATTCCACTCTCATTATCGGATAAGAGAGAAGTGCAATGGAAGTGTGTAAGGCTTATTCACGTAAACCGTTTGCAAGTCGATAAACTTAGTTGGGCATTAAGTTTTGAGTAATACATGTATAACTGATGCTAGGACATGTGCATGTCTTGATAGCATAGTTATAAGTATATTGGTGGGACTAGTATACTCGAACACGACTCATACTTGATTCAGTCACACGGTATTCACTGTTGGAGAGTCGATGATGAATTGAAAGGTTGTGATAGTATACGTGGACCTTTGACTTGAGGGTTCAGTAAGAGATGTGCCTGTGACGTTTAGTTTGTGATTAGAGTAGTTAGACTCATTTGCTTAATCGCTGGATCAACCTCAAAGTGCGGACTATAGGGGCAGGTAGCAGTCTTTACTATATGCCAATAAAGGATTCTATCTCCTGTTAGTGAGCAGGCGAATGTCCTATACGGTTAATGGCAAATAAGATCACAAGTCTTTGGCCAAAGCATTCGGATCTAGTCGTATTGAATACACTAATAATCAATCGGTCTTGATTTGTATTAACACATGTATAGTGTCTAATCATCGGTAGGGTTTGACTTTACCGTGACCCGAAGACTTGAGTTGGACATCTGAGAAGGGTCTATACGTATATGGTATTCACGATATAATGGTTCTGAAATGATCCCTTCATTCGTTCTCAGTCGGGTTTATAGTGCGGCCCGCTAGGCTGGCTAAGTGCTCCCCACACTCATTGGTTCCTGCCAATGGGGCTGAGACAGACCTACAGAGTCGCACATCAGGATCGTTGACGGATAAATATGAATGTATCATCTCTCTATTAATATTAGATATTGGAAATCTAATTATGATTTATTAGATAAATCAAATAGCGGTTTTATGAATTGAAAATAAGTTACTGGGTAATTAATTTAATTCATAAATAATATTTCTTAGAGAAATATATTTGTATTTGATATAATTAATTAATTGGATTAATTTATGAAATATAAATACATTGGAGATTAAACGGGGCGTATTTAACGGAGTCATTTGATGAACTTCCAGTACACGAGCCGAGTCACTCGGCCCGTTTCCTCCCACCTTCCTAAGGCCGCCCCTCCCCTCTCATGTTGTCTTGGTGTTTTTTGTTTTTATGTAAGATAAGGCATGTTAGTCTTTCGCATGCTTCCAAATGAAATATAATATTTATCTTATCAGATCATTCTCATATATTACCTTTTTTCATAAAGACTTGGAAAATGAAAACAAAACAACACCAACCTTACCTTATGTGAGGCACGACCGAGAGCTAAGGAGTGAGGAGGGAGAATTTTTTCTTAAACAAGTTCTTCATCTTCTAGGTGAAAACAAGCAAGAGAAATTAGAGAGAAAATTTTACGATAACTTCCTAACTAATTTCCTCAAGAATGGAGTTTCGTTGAAGTTTTCCGGGCAACATCCGATGCATGTGAGGTAGAGACATCGTATTTTCGGTGTTTGCGATGAATGGATTTTGTGCTCGTGTTCGTGATCATCATTATATTGAGAAGATATTCTCAAAGGCTTCAAACGTATGAGACTTTAATCCTTTATCTTCGTCAATTTATATTTTTCGTACGTTACATGATCGATCCTGTTTGGGATTCTTTATATTGAGTTTTTTATTTCGTTGCGTACTCATTATTGTATCTGAAATCCCAACACTCAGCACCCTTGGCTACATCCGCTCATCTCCATCCTCGCTTTTGCAGCGTCTCCGGCTGCTTTACGTCATGTTAACGACTCACCATCAAAAGGTAGTATTAGTCTGCATGGCGCTCCTTCTATGATGCCTCAATTGTCCAACAATAACTCCCCTATGAACATTGTCTCAAATCAGCATGTTATTGTTCCTAATTCATATACTGATTCTAGTTACAATGCTCAAGTTGCTACTCATGATATGGGATTGATTAGCTCGAGTGAAGACGATGACGTAGTGCTCTATATGGACAACCATGTTGCATGCTCAAGTGCAGCCCGCATTACTTATTTGGGTGAAACAAGTGCAGGTCTTGGCGTGACTTTGGTGCTCGGGATGACTTAGTTTATCATCTCATTTTTATTTTTGTAGTCCTAGAATGTACTTAATTAAAGGGTGTGACATGTGCATCCCTGTTTTTTTTGTTTTTTTTGTTCGTTTTAGTGCTTTCCTTAAACAGTAGTAGGCTGAACCTTCCTTAGGGAATTTTAGGAAGTAGACTTTTTGTTTTGCTATATTTAGAAGGCTATGTAAGCCCTTATATCAGCCAACAAGGAGATCAGAATATGAAGAAATAAAAAAACACAAGTTTGAAACCGTAAATCTTGAGTTCTAGTTGATTGATGCGTTTCAATCAAAATCTTGGTTATTATTCGACGCGTTCTCGAATTCTAACCCGATCAATACTCAATAGGTCTTGAGAGGCGATCACCATTGGCAAGTTATAGGTCTAACTCGACAAATACCCCAGATATGCACTCAATTTCGCATCTGAATTTACATCACCGGATTGTTCTTGCTCGGTTGTTGCGGTTCGTTTCCGATCATTATGTAGATTATTACAAGTGCAGATCGTTCTTGATCATTTGTTGCTGTTCGTTTCCGCTTGTAAGTTTTCTTTCCACTTCGATCCATTATTGTTCATATCATTTGTGGTATCGGAGCCTCGGTTCTTGATCCTTTGGTGTTATGGATTTCAATGATACTGATTTCTTGGTTAAACTTCGCGATGCATTACGTAGCATACCTGAACAATGCAACCCTCATTGGAAACCTAGACGTGGTGATTACGAATGGTCCCCATGCCCTATCAATGAGTTTAAAGTAAACGAACTCACTGAGTTCGTTGGTGGTACAGATTTAGAAGTTTACATGGAATGGGAATGTAAGATTGATCGTATGTTCGATTTTAAAGACCTTAGGAATGAGAAACGCTGCAAGTATGCTATTCTTAAATTGGGCAGGGGCACTTCCCTTTGGTTCGAGTGGCTAAAAACGCAGAGGGCTCATACGGGGAAATAAAAGGTTACTTCTTGGGAGTCGTTGAAATGAAAACTCCGCATAAGGTATGTATCTACGTCGCATAAACTGACCTTGAATCGTAAGATTGCTGATTTTGTGCAAGGCAAGTTGGGTGTTAGTGAGTATATTGATGAGTTCGAAAACTTATATTTGATGGGTGAATTAGAGGAGAATGAGAAGCAGAAATTGTCGCGGTTTTTGCATGGTTTGAATCGTAACATAGCTAATTTCGTTGAGTTGTACCCATACGCTGATTTTGATACGTTGTGTGGATTATGCTTGAAAATTGAGGCTCAAAACAGGCTGAAGTGTTCAAACACGGAGTACAGCAGGTTTAGTGGGTGGTCTAAACCCGAGTTTTCATCGAAATTCGGAGCTCCGAGTCGCCGCTCTAACATGGCTGCCAAAACCGTGCAAACACTAGCTCCTAGTACGGCTCCTAAGGCTCCCACTGTGATTAGGGAGATGATTTTGTTGAAGGTGTGCTGTTTTAGATGTCAAGGGTTTGGTCATTGTCAAAATGCTTGTCCGAATAAACGAGTTGTGACGTTAAGAGAGGCTATCGCTGTCCGGGATGAGTTGTTGGACGAGGAGTAAAGGGAAAGGATGGGTGATGTGTTCGATTTTAATGTGGGAAACGACGAGGAGGAAGAATTTGAGGCTTATGATGCTCCAAATTATGATATGGCTTTGGTCCTTCATACTTTACAAACCAAATCAGTTTCGAGTGATTCAGAGCAGCGGGATCAAATATTTTATACTAAATGTCAAGTTGGGGACAAATTGTGTAGTGTGATCATAGACGGAGGAAGTTGCACCAACATAGCTTCGAGTGAGATGGTGTCTAAACTTGGGATGACCACCACGGCTCACCCAAGGCCTTACGCTTTGCATTGGCTCGATGACGGGAGTAAAGTGAAGGTTTCAAAACAGGTGGGCATCTGTTTGACAATGGGTTCGTATTGTGATGAAGTATTGTGTGATGTAATTCCTATAGATGCTTATCATGTGCTTTTCGGGCGTCCATGGCAGTTCGATAGGGATGTTTTACATCATGGTAGGAGTAATGAGTATGAGTTGCAGGACAAGGGCAAGAGGATCGTGTTCAAGCCAATGTAGCCTCAATCTATTCGTTCTATGAGCTCTAATCGAGATAAGAGCCCAAATCTGACCATGTTTGCTAGTGAGCAGGAGATTTAGCACGCTATTGATGGTGGTGAGCGTGTATACATGCTGGTGGTTAAGGAGACCCGGGATGATGGCGTGGTTGGATAAAATGGAGGAGAAATGGCTGATTTATTGCATGAGTTTGCTGATATTTTTCCCGATAATTTGCCTCCGGGTTTGCCTCCTATTCGTGTAATTGAACATCAAATCGACCTTATACCAGGTGCGTCTCTTCCTAATAAGGCTGGGTATAGGTGTAATCCCAAGGAAACGAAAGAACTACAAAGATGGATTGAGGAACTAATGAACTGTGGTTATGTACGGGAGATCTTGAGCCCTTGTGCAGTTCCTACTTTGCTTGTTCCTAAGAAAGATGGAACGTGGCGGATGTGCATTGATACTCGGGGTGCAAATAAAATAACAATCAAGTATCGATTTCCGATTCCGAGGCTTGATGATATATTGGATGAACTACATGGCTCAATGGTCTTTTATAAGATTGATTTGCGAAGTGGCTATCATCATATTCGTATGCGGGAAGGGGTTGAATGGAAGATGACTTTCAAAACTAAGCATGGGCTGTATGACTGGAACGTCATGCCGTTTGGTCTAACAAATGCTCCGAGTACTTTTATGCGTTTGATGAACGAAGTACTTAAACCATTTTCGGCAGATTTACTGTTGTTTATTTGGATGATATTTTGGTTTATAGTCGATCTTTGCAGGAGCATTTCAGCCATTTACGGAAAGTATTAGAGACTCTTAGGACCCAAAAGCTCTATGGAAAGAAGGAGAAGTGCGTGTTTCTGGTCGAGAGCATAGTTTTTCTTGGCTATGTTGTTTCGAAAGACGGAGTATCGATTGATCAATCTAAGATCAAAGCAACTAAAACGTGGCCTGTCCTAAGACAGTGACTGAAGTCAGGTCATTCCACGGCCTTGCCTCTTTTTATAGGAGGTTCATTCGAGATTTTAGCATCATTACGAGTTCGATAACAGAGTGGTTGAAGAAGGGTGCGTTTTTGTGGAGTGGGGCTGCCCAAAAGGCATTTGAGCTGATGAAAACGAAGTTGTGTGAAGCACCCATCTTGGTGTTACCTGATTATACCCAACCATTCGAAGTTGAATGTGATGCTAGTGGAGTTGGTATTGGGGCGGTCCTTATTCAAGGTAAGCGGTCTATTGCTTACTTCTAGGAGAAATTGGGAGGTGCTCGGCTTAATTATTGTACTTACGACAAAGAGTTCTATGCCATTGTGAGAGCTCTTGATCATTGGAGCCATTATCTTTGTTCAAATCACTTTATTTTGCATGCGGACCATGAATCTTTGAAGTATATTAATGGCAGCAAAAGTTGAGTCCGAGACATGCTAAATGGGTGGAGTTCCGGCAATCATTTCACTTTTCCTCAAAGTATAAAGGCGGTAAGAGCAACGTTGTGGCGGATGCGTTGTCTAGACAGTATGCTTTGCTCTCTACTCTTGATGTTGGCTTGCTTGGATTCGAAACTTTGAAAGATTATTATGTTGATGATGCTGATTTTGGTGAGACCTTTGCTCGTTGTAAGTCTGGTCCGTTTGGGGAATTTGTGATACAAGATGGGTTTCTCTTTAAGGGGAATCATCTTTGCTTGCCCAAACATGCTGTTTGTGGGCTGTTGGTTCGTGAGGCTCATGGAGGGGGCTTGACTAGCCATTTTGGCGTGGCTAAGACCATGGAGGTGCTCAAGGAACACTTTTATTGGCCGAGAATGCAAGGAGATGTGCATAATGTCGATGGTAAGTGCGTGACCTGCTATATTGCCAAGAGCTCGTTCAAACTGGGCGTGTATATGCCTCTACCTGTTCCGAACAGGCCATGAGAGGATGTTTCCATGGATTTTATTGTTGCTTTGTCTCGTACTCAATGAGGTAAGGATGCTATTGTGGTTGTTGTTGATCGTTTTTCGAAGATGGCTCACTTTGTTGCTTGTCACAAGACCGATGTTGCTGATTTGTACTTCCGAGAGTTGGTACGTTTACATGGAGTTCCTAAGACTATTGTTTCAGATCAGGACTCGAAGTTCCTTAGCTACTTTTGGAACACATTGTGGAGAAAGGTGGGCACCAAGCTTTTGTTTAGTACTTCGCATAATCCTCAAACCGATGGCCAAAACCGAGGTAACTAATCAAACTTTGGGTACTTTATTATGCAGCCTTGTAAACAAAATGCTCGTACATACCGTTGGACCAAATTCCCTTGCCGATTGATGAGTTAGTTCATAAAGATGCGGAGTCTAATCTCAAGTCGATGATGAAGTTACATGAGTAGGTATGTGATCGAATTAAGGCCGTAAATGATGCTTACAAACGCAGGTCTAAAAAGCAAAGGAAACCGAGATTATTTGATGTTGGCGACCTGGTTTGGGTGCATTTGAGGAAGGAATAATTCCCGAGTAAGCGCAAGAACAAAGTGATGCCGCGATCCGAGGGTCCTTACAAGGTTTTTGCTAAGGTGAACGACAATGCATACAAAGTAGAGCTTCTGGGTGTTTATGGTGTGCATGCTACCTTCAATGTAGGTGATCTCTCTCCTTATCTTGATGATGACGGGATTGCGGAAATGAGGACAATTCCCTTTAAAGGGGGAGGGCATGATACGGGATTGATTAGCTCGATTGAAGATGACGACGTAGTGCTCGAAATGGACAGCCATGTTCCACGCTCAAGTGTACCCCGCATTACTTATTTGGGCGAAACAACAAGTGCAGGTCTTGGCGTGACTTTGGTGCTCGGGATGACTTAGTTTATCATCTCATTTTTTATTCGTAGTCCCAGGATGTACTTAATTAAAAGGTGCGACATGTGCAGACCTATTTTGTTTTGTTTTGTTTTGTTTTGCTCGTTTTAGTGCTTTCCTTAAACAGTAGTAGGCTGAACCTTCCTTAGGGAATTTTAGGAAGTAGCCTTTTTGTTTTGCTAGGTTTAGAAGGCTATATAAGCACTTCAATCAGCCAACAAGGAGATCAGAATATGAAGAAATAAAAAAACACAAGTTTGAAACCCTAAAGCTTGAGTTCTAGTTGATTGATGCGTTTCAATCAAAATCTTGGTTATTATTCGACGCGTTCTCGAATTCTAACATGATCAATACTCAATAGGTCTTGAGAGGCGATCACCATTGGCGAGTTATAGGTCTAACTCGACAAATACCCCATATATGCACTCAATTTCGCATCTGAATTTACACGACCAGATTGTTCTTGCTCGGTTGTTGCTATTCGTTTCTGCTCATTGTGCAGATTATTACAAGTGTTGATCGTTCTTGATCATTTGTTGCTGCTCGTTTTCGCTCATTGTGCTGATTATCACAAGTGCATATCCTTCTTGATCAATTGTTGCCATTCGTTTCTGCTTGTAAGTTTTAATTCCACTTCGATCCATTATCCTTCGTATCACCTCATGATTTCGTTAATAATGATAATTTGCATATCTAGTCGTATTAGATACACTAGTAATCGGTCGGTCTTGATTTGCATTAACATATGTATAGTGTCTAGTCAACAATAGGGTTTGACTTTATCGTGACCCGAAGACTTGACCGGGACATCTGATGAAGGGTCTATACGTATATGGCATTCACGACATAATGGTTCTGGAATGATCCCTTCATTCATTCTCAGTCGGGATTTACAGTGCGGTCCGCTACTGTCCGCACTGATTGGTTCCTCCCAATGTCGGCTGAGACGGACCTATAGAGTTGCGCATCAGGAGCGCTGTCGGATAAATATGAATTTATCATCTCTCTATTAATATGAGATATTGGATATCGAATTATGATTTATTAGATAAATCAATTGGCGGTCTTATGAATTGAAATTAAATTACTAGGTAATTAATTTAAATCATAAATAATATTTCTTAGAGAAATATATTTTGTATTTGATATAATTAATTAATTGGATTAATTAGTTTACATTAATACATTGGAGATTAAACGGAGTGGCTAGATTCGTCGCCCGATGTATGACGTGCGAACAAGTAAAAATTGAACACCGCAGACCAGCTAGAATCATGAAATCCCTACCCATTCTGGAGTGAATATGGGAAAGCATATCAATAGATTTTGTTACCAAGTTACCAACGGTGGTGGGAGAAAGGGACACCATCTGGGTTATCGTTGACCGACTAACAAAATCGCCACATTTTATTCCAATTCAGGAAGCAACTGGAACAGAACAGTTAGCCACTATTTTCATCAGGGAGATCGTGAGGCTGCATGACATTCCCTCGTCCATCATATCGGATAGGGACACCAGGTACGTGTCCTGTTTTTGGAAAGCCGTTCATAATTCTATGGGGACCCAGTTGCAATTTAGCACAGCCTATCACCCTCAGACGGATGGACAAAATGAGCGCACGATACAAACCTTAAAAGAGATGTTGAGGGCATGTGTGCTCGATTGGGGTAAGGATTGGACTAGGCATCTGGGGTTGGTGGAGTTCTTCTACAACAACAGCTGGCATGCGAGCATAGGCATGGCACCATTTGAGGCCCTGTATGGACGAAGATGGAAGTCACCATTATGCTGGGATGATGCTTCTGACACCGTGTTTACCGAGTTAGATCTGATCCAGGAATCCATTAAGAAGATCTCTGTTGTTCGAAAACACATGCTAGCAGCACAGAGCCGGCAGAAATCATATGCCGAAAACCGGCAGCGACCGTTGGAATTTGCAGTCGGGGATCACATTTGGGTCAAAGTATCACCTATGCAAGGTATCCGGCATTTCGGTCAGAAGGGCAAGTTAAGCTCAAGGTTCATAGGCCCGTTCGAGATACTGGACCGGGTAGGAAAGCTTGCGTATCGATTAGCGCTACCGCCGCATCTAGATGGAGTGCTTAACGTCTTTCACGTCTCTCAGTTAAGGAAGTATGCCTATGATCCGAGTCACAAACTCAATTTCGAAGAAGTGGAAATTTCCGAAAACGCTACCTTTAGAGAGGTGCCGATCGCTATGTTGGATCGGCGTATGAAAACATTGCGAATAAAGCCATACCCCTTGTAAAGGTTTAGTGGTCGCACCAAGGTATGGAGGAAGCAACTTGGGAAACCGAGTCGAGCATGAGGGAGAGTCATTCCAAGTTCTTTTCTTAGTTTCGGGATGAAACTATTTTAAGGGGGATGGTATGTAATACCACTGGTATTTCATGCTTAATTACCTTGTACTATGTGATTTATTATAGTGTGATGTTGCCTTTTTTATATTATGTGATTTCATTTAAAGTGCTATTATGATACAATTGTGTGATGTGAATAGAATGGAGGTGATGTACCTTGACGCCGTTGGACTATCGTCGGTGCGAATATGACGGTGGCCAACGTCTTGTTCCCCGATGAATTGTCGACGAGTGAAAAGGTGGTCGCCCCGAGATGGTTAAAATGTGATGTATGACTAAGGCGCTGAGTGGCTAACGTACGCTATCGGATATGCATAACGTATGCTAGTTTCATAATGTTACGTACGTTAACATCACTTGGTTATGTACTTAAGGATGGAATTGGTCTTCCGACCAGAATCTTTCTTTTAACGCGGATTGGGGTACTTTCGGCGGGCTAGAAGACAAATGAGTCAACTGCTCGTAGCGTACGCTAATTGCCAAGCTTAACGTACGTTATGGTCAGGTTTTTTACGTACGTTATGGCACCCTACGTACGTAATATGTGGGGGCATTCTAGGCAGTAGCCTCTGGACAGCCTTTATGCACGTTAACTGGAGGGCATTATATACGTAAGCCCACTTACGTATAGAAAGCCTTGAGTTATAACGTAGGTTAATGTGATTGACTGTTATAAAATAACACTTCATCCTTCATTCTCCCTCGACCAAAAACCTCTTAAGAAACATCCTTGAAGCTTTTTCCAACCAATACACGATTCTTGGCCTCCCCAATCACTTATATCAACATAGAGGAAGGGATTACTCAAGCTCCGGAGAAGATTATCTAGGTCAATCGATTCACTCTTCGTTACTCCTCGTGGTTCTTCGTCGGATTGTCATCATTCCTCATTGTTCTTCCTTTATTAAGGTAAGACTACCAAACCTTGAGGCTATCTATTTAATGTTGTCATTATGCCTATTAGATTACGGGTATTCAGGTAGTTTGCTAACTCTCGTAGACAATATAACCAGATGAACTTGTAGTAATCAAAACTATCATTGCTCGTATATTTCGTTTTCTTGCATCTCGTTATATTAATCATATGCAAAAATCCCCCTCTCAACCGACCTTGGAAATGTAACACTTGACGAATCAATTGTAGGAGAAATTGCGTAGGAACCCGTCACCGTATGTTAAACTAGTTGTACCTCATTTTTGCCATATGATTGTCAATGTTAAATTAACTAGGAAGAATCAACTCGGTAGTATTACCATCATTAAGAATCGAGAAGCGAAATTTTTGTGTGAAATGGTAACCCAACGAATGAATCACTTGGAATAGATAATTGGATTAGTAGTTATGGAATCAATTACGCTATAGTCGATTGTTGTCAACCGAGATAATATTAGGAATAATCTTGTTGGGTAAATTGTTGTAACAATCGTTAATCATAAAAATTGAACAACATGATAATACGTATTGCTTGTGAACTTAGAAACACGATATTCGTTTTGGTGAGATCGAACGAAGTTAAGAGTTTTATTAGGAAAGGGAAGGGGAAACTAGTTTTATTCGTCTTTATCCGTACGAGATGTTAATTGGGGATTATGTGATTAGGTTAAGCTCGATTGGTCGTGGAAGTCCAAGTTATCGTAAGGCACCTACCGTCGGGTTAAAGGCAAGTAAAGTCTTGCTCGATAAATGTTAATCTTATTGCAATGTTCATAATACATGAATGTGCCATTGTGTGATGAATGCCGACGATTGTCTTTCTCTAGAAAATGTGTTATGAGTGGGCCGATGTGTTGGGGATAAAACCTGAATGGTACCCGTGTGGAAATGTGTTTAGGGATAACACCTAAAAACGGCACCCACGTTTCGAGGTATTCCTGTGTGGATACTTCCGTGACCCTTGGTTGCGACCTTGGGGTTTATATGTTATAAGGATAAAGACAACATCGGCGATACTGCGAACTATATTCTATCTGTTATGTGGCACGGTGTTGATAAATTATCTATATTATTGCAAATTATTATTATTGATATTCATTCTCTAACCCGGTTTGTCTGGCATGATTCGTCGTGCCAGGTAAATTTTTTGAATATGTGCAGGACATTCCCGAGGGGTCCGGTCAGGCTTGAACGGTGTTGGGATAATGTCTTGCCGCCGCATGATTTAATTTTGATTTTCGAAACCTCCGTTTATGTAATAATCCCGCCTTGAATTATGTTCTTTCAAAACATTCCATCTTATGTTGTGTAACCGTGGACTCATCGTTTTATAATAATTTCTTTAAAATATCTATTCCCCAAAATAGCCTTGTGGGTCCCACTCGGGATTCACGACACTGTAATGCCCCGGGAAATTTTGGGGGTGTTACAAAAAATGGTATCAGAGCGGTCGGTTCTATTGTAAAAGATTTTGAATTTTTTTTCCTTATTTCCGAAGTTTATCCAAGTCCAACACCCAAGCGACCGTAACTCATGGGAATGCAAAGTAAGTAATGTGTGTGTTTTATGTTTGGATACAAAATTTAATTTGCAAGTGATAATTGTGTGTTGAACTGGCCGTAGATTAATATTGTGTGTAATGGCACGCCGTGGAGCTAGGAGGATAGTAAACGAGGCTCAGGGTTCCGCCGTGAACTAGAACGAGAACAAGAACACTGCTGAGACCGTTCCGGCTGGACACCAGCTGCCGCTAATTAATCAAAATGATCAGGAGGAAGAACGCCAGAATAACAATCCTGGAGGCATGGACACGGCCTTCATTCAGGCCCTTGCCCAAGCTATTGCCATGGGAATCGCTCAATTCAATCAGACAGAACGGGTACCGGTCATCAATGTGGAGGAGAACGCATAGAGAGACTGATGGTTGGGAGAGATGTTGAAGGCTAAGCCACTATTATTTGACGGAGTAGGGGAGAAACACGTGGATGACTGGATTTCTAAAATGGAGACCGCTTTCGATGTGATTGGATGTCCAGATAATCGAAAGGTGCCGCATGGGATTAATCAGCTCCACGACACTGCTGCTCGCTGGTGGAGAACTTACAAGCCGGAAAACCGAGTAGTCTGGTTGGCCGAATTTGCCCAGCTACTGCGGAGCGAGTACTGTCCTAGATCAGCCCAAACCACTCGTGCATGAGACTTTTTCAGTGTCGGACCACAGAATTTGCCAGTACAGAGATCATTCGGGCCTACCGTACCGATCTTAGTTACGTCTCATAGATGGTTCCATCAGAAGATTAACGAATCTGTCACCTTGCACAGAGGTTTCCGAAAGATGTACAACGCTATGCCGCCGGATTCCACTGCACGACTCTGAGGGCATACGAAGATGTAGTCACAGCATATGCCGGTACTGTTGTTAACACTGACACCAGACATAATTTGAAGAAGCGGTAGACATCTACTCAGTCAGGGAGCAACAACAAGACGAACTCGGGGTCCGTATCTTCTTTTAAGTCAGCAGTTTCGTACCAACAGATGGGTGCATCTGATCGGACTTACTGTAAAGACTGCTTCAATTGTGGCGTACCTGGACATACCAAGGACCGGTGTCATAAGTCGGTTACCAAATGCTTCTCTTGTGGAAAGAGTGGACATATGTATTGTTACTGCTGGAGGGCCAACCCCACAGCGAACTCAACTCCTTATTAGAGTCAGCAAGGCTATGTGCAATCCCCCAGAACACCTGCCGTTTCCAACTACCGAGATCCACCCCACCAGACTCAACCACCACCCCACGGCGCTGGTCGAGGCCATGGGAGCGGTGGTGGCAATTCATCCTTTACGGAGTCGTTACCATCCCGTGTATTTGAACTGAGGCTACGGATGGTCATTCCGCGCCAGCTATCTCAGGTACACTTATTGTTAACGCCCAGCCTGTTCATGTACTATTTGATACTGGAGCCATGCATTCATTTATATCTATGGAATGTGTTGAGCATTTAAATCTTCCTTGAGTACCTTGTGAATCCTTTACTGTTAATCTACCCAAGGGTAGTAGAGTGGGTGGAAATCTAGAAGTTCGAGATTGTTAGATTCACGTCAATGATCATAGTTGGACTGCAAATCTTATGGTTTTTCCGCTTCAGAATGAAGATATAATTTTAGGTATGGACTGGATGGCCTTTCACAGGACGATACTGGATACCTACAACTTGACTATTTCCATCATGGCTTGCGACGGTACCAAGCATGTTATCAAAGGTCCAGAACACTTCAATACGTAAGGGTCTCTTAGCCTTCTTGCATCTGAAGTCTCCTGTAACTCTCGAGAAATATACTATTGGTGTTATGTCCTACAAGAGGATACATCCCAACTTTCGGTCGTGAACATCCCAGTGGTGAATGAATTTCCATAGGTCTTTCCTGATGAACTTCCAGGGCTTCCGCCGCACCGAGAAGGTGATCTCTCCATTGAACTTGAGCCGGGGATGAGACCTATTTCCAAAGCTCCTTACTGGATGGCACCAGTCGAGATAAAAGAATTGATGATACAGCTTGAAGATCTTCTGGAGAAGGGATTAATAGCTAGGAGTATGCCCTCGAATGCCAGTCAGAGGATGTTGAGTGAGGGCATTATACTTGTTATTATGTAAATCACTATCATACGACAATGAATGTTTCCTTATTTACTGGTAGTTACTGGCATTCCTAACTCATAAATATACATATAGAAACTAGTCCGTGTATTTGAGAGGAAAACATTCCACTCCTTATTGGATAAGGGGGTCGGCACTGGAAAGGTTTATAGCTCAAATACTTAATCGTTCGCAAGTCGACAAAACTTGTCTGGGCGTTAAGTTTATGTGAAGACTTGTATGACGTGTTCTTTGACATAGAGAGTTTCTGTCGAACACTAATGGTTAGTGGGAGCACACGTTATAGGTATTCTAATTAGATTAGTATACTCGAATCGACTCACCCTCGATTCGTCACACGGATTTCACTCTGGGACAGTTAATGACGGAATCGAAAGGTTGTGATAGGTATTAATGAACCTTCGACTTGAGGATTTAGTAGGGATGTTCTTGTGATGTCAAGATTTTCATTAGAGTAGTTCGACCCTGTAAACCGGAAGGCGGGGGTCAACCTCGACATGTATCTTGACGGGCAAGTAGCAGGTCCAACTGAATACCAAGAAAGAATTCTTTCTCCTGTTAGTGAACGGGTTATATGTCCTATGCGGTTATTGGCAGATGAGATCATAAGTCTTTGGCCAAAGCATTGTAGCTAGTTGTATTGGATACATGAGAGCTCGATGATCTCGATTTGCATTAACTCATGGATAGCGTCAAGTACAGATAGAGTTTGACTGGCCGTGACTCTATAACTTGACGGGACATTTAAAAGAAGGGTTTATACATATACTGGTATTCACGACCGAATGGTTCTTAAATGATCCCAAATTATTCGTTCTTAGTTGGGGTACAGTGTAGGCCGCCAGGCTGGCTAAGTGGTGCTACTACTCTTTGGTTCCTCCCATTGCTGATTGAGACGGATCTACCGAGTCGCACAATAGGATTGACGGCGGAATGAATCGACCTTATTCTCTCATTATGAATATTAGATATTGGATATCTAATTTGGGACATTGGATGTCTAAATCGATTTATTGGATAAATTGATTTACGGCCTAATGAATTAAATAAATTACTGGGTGATTAATTTAATTCATAAATATAATTATTTCATGGAGAAATTAATTATGTTATTTTTGTATTTGATATGATTAGTTAATTGGATTAATTAATTGATATAAATACATCGGAACGGAATAGGAGTTTATCTGTTTGGACTCATGGGAGTCCGAAACGGACCGAACTTTTTCCTACCCTTCTAGATGACCCCCCCCCCCCCCCCAACTCACTTCCATGTGAGTCTTGTCTTGTCCACATCATGATAGGTGAAAGAGCAAGACTTTGGGAGACATGATATCTTTTAATATCATTTTGAGTTGGTACCTTTTGTCTTGATTGAAGAATAAAATGGAAGGAAGACCAACTCTCTTACACCCTATTCATTCAATCCGTGAGTTAAGATAATAGAGAGAGAAAATTGTTTTTCTCAAAGTCTACTTCTTCATTTCATTTCTTCTTGTTTTTCTCGGAGAAAGTTCAAGACATAATTTGAGAGATAGTGAGTTATACATTTAGAGTGTTATAATCACAGTTGAAAGCTTCATCATCCTAGCTCTAGCCGTATCCTTGGAGGATAGCAAGGTGATCGTCATTCCATTCGTTTCTCCAGCGCGTGGCTAGTAGAGACGCGGTACTTTCGGCGTTGGATCGTCCAAGAGCTTGGAGAGGATTGGTTAGTAGGGAAATCAACTAAAGCTTGGGGAATAGCTCAAGAGAAGGACACCATTTAATCAACAGACTACAAGGGTATGTTTCTAGTATCTTTTTGTGCTTCGTATTAATATTCGTATACGTAGCTCGATCGGTTCTCGTAGGGACTAGCATCGAATTAATTTTTGTTTTACTGCTTCCGCTGGGCCTTTGTTTTAGACACCGAATCCCAACAGTGGTATCGGAGCGTAGGTCTTGCGATCGATATACGATATTGGCATTTGGAATGCTTGATTAGATGGTGAATAAATTGGAATCATTTATAGTCATAATCGTGGTGTATGTTTTTCGTTCGTTGTAGTTGTATTTTTCGTAAGTTTATATATAAATATAAATCTTTAATTTTTGGGAAATGTGATTTATATTGAAGATATGAAAGTCGGAAAATATTGATATTGGATATCCGGTCGAAAATCTAGCCCTGAATCGTCATTGGACGACTTTTTGGACGAAGGGAAGGAAGCTGCCGGGATTACCCGAACGTGTCAGGCGACATGGGCCGTGCCAGCAGGCCAGTATCGGCAGACTGTCGGGGTTATCTGATCGTGCCGTTCGTCACGGGCCGTGTCTGGCTGGCAGACTATCGGGACAACCCGACCATGTCATTTGACACGGCCGTGTCTGGCGGGCCAGCTTTGAAAGCTGTCGGGGTAACCCGACCGTACCGTTCGGCACGTGCTGTGTTTGGCCGGTAGACTGCAGAAGGTGACTCGACCGTGCTGATCGGCACGGTCCGTGTCCGGCAGGCAGTTTTGCCCCGGCTCAATTTTTGCGTGTATTCTAGAAAATTAATCTCCCGCATGTTAAATTGGATTTAATATGATTAAAGTGATTTATGGTACTTCATTTTATAAGGGAATTTCGATTAATTGGAATATTTGTGGGTGACCGAATACTTTGAACGTTTTTTCATATTACCAATTGTGTGAATTGATTGGATCGATTCTATTTATTGTTTGTATGTTGATTGGATCAATGTATCTCTCCACAATCCGTTTATATAGTATTATTGGATGAATGCTTTTGAATGGGGATGTAGTTCATGGACTTAGTTTTGAATCGTCCGGTTTTATTCGATTGGCTTGTAAATGCCGTTTTGAGCCTGTTTATTTTGCTAGAAATATTTGTATCTATGATGTAATTTTTCAATGTAAAATTTATATGTAATGACGAAGACCGGAGGAAGATCCGTTCGAGAATACGAAGATTCAAGACCGAAGACTTGTAATTAGATTACAGACTTTTTGATTATAGGAATGGTCCATGAACTACATGTTGGTAGCAACTAGGTTGTGAATGCTTGTTCATATTGTATGAATGGTACAAACGCGCTTAAATGGATAAAGTGTAATATTAATCGCGAAAATTCTCCCACGACAAATTACTAAGTTTATAAGGTTTCAAGGTTTCCTTCCCTCCATCGAGCTTTCGGGAAATTGAAATCCAAACCGGATGTGCTATGCTTCCGAGTTATCAGGATAGTCATTCGGGGAGGATGGATAAATTACCGGGAGTGCATTGGATGCCTTCGGTTGGAGTAAATTTTATCCCTAGAAACCTAATAGGTTGCCGGATAAGATTTAATTATGAAACTGATTTGCGTCGATGGTATAAACTTAACTTGTTCACGAACCATAAAAACCGTATAGGTTGAGGGGAGTGAACAAGGGGAAAAATAAGATCGAATCATCCATTAGATGGGTTGGTGTTGGATACCACTTTATGAAAATTAATAGACTAGAAACCTGTTCGGTTGCCCTCTATTAAGATTTATGAAGAACTCGATCACTACTATGAAGTAGAGCGACGATACTTCCAGATTTCACATGGGAGTGTGTTATTCCGATAAAAATAGTGGGAGCTGGGTAACAAGAATAAAAAAGACCTTAATTCTATACTCAGATCATAATTAAACGAGTCACTAATTAATCTGTCATACTTAATGCAGTCATAACTCTCAATATGACAATAAACCCACTCGCAATTCTACTAAAAAAGAACACCTTGATCGGACCTAACTTTGTGGAATGGATCCACAATCTGATGATAGTCCTCAGTATTGAGGCACTCGGATACGTCTTGGAGACAGACATTCCGGCGCCTCCGGTGTGGACAAGAGCCAATCAGGAAGAGATTGAAAACCTCGAAAAGTGAGTTAAGGATGACGTAAAAGTCCATGCTTTCATAATGGATTCTATGTCTAATGAGCTTCAGAGAGCTCATGAGAAAATGACTTCTGCTAGGCAGATTCTATCTCACTTAACCGAGCTTTATGGTGAGCACAGTCCAACGGCTAGATATGAGATAGCCAAGCAACTATTTGGTGAAGGATGAAGGAAAGTGAGAAGGTTGGGGACCACGTCCTCAAAATGATATCTATGATCGAGAGATTGGAGGCTCTTGATTTTAAGATGGATACTTCTCTTCAAACCGACCTTATCCTACAGTCTCTCCCTGATTCCTTCTCACAGTTTGTTATGAACTTCAACTGCAATGAGATTGCATTTAAGTTAGCAGGGCTAATGAACAAACTGGTGACCGCTCAGTCTCAGATGAAGACTCCGCGGATGAAGTAGTCTGCCCTTGTGGTTTCTTCTGGATCTCGGAGGTCCAAGAATAAGAAGAAAAAGACCAAGAAGCAGACGGGAACACAAGTCAAGGACCTTAAGGGTAAGGGCAAGGCCCCAATGGTTTCGAAGAGTAAGAAGAAGGACGTTTGTCTCAAATGCGGTGAGCTGGGCGACTAGGAAAGAGACTGTCCGATTCTTCATGGCACTCCAGGTACAGAACTTTTAGTTTTGGAAACAAATTGTTCTGCTACTGTATTTTCTACTTCTTGGATACTGGATTCTGGTGCTAGTTCTCATATTTGTACCGTGAATCAGGATCTGGAAGAAAGTAGGAAGCTTGGAGCTGGGGAAGTGATGATTACTGTCGGAAGCGGGCATAGTGTCGAAGCAACTGACATAAGATCACTTCTTTTAGGTTTAGAATCCGGCTTTATTTTAACTTTAGAAGATGTACTTGTTTTGCCCAACGGGCATCAGAACATTGTATCTATTCTGGTCTTGGATCGGAAAGGCTTTTCATTTTTCATTGGTGATGGTTCCTGCAAAATTTATTTTAGAAATAAACTCGTGGGCACTGCTACATTGTTAAATGGACTGTATCATCTAAACCTTAGTAACAAAGTCTTTGTGAATACTATGACTCAGAAGCGTGGTAGGGATGAAACTAATGAAGTTTTGAAATGGCATCTTAGACTTGGTCATGTTGGTCAGACCAAGGTTTACAAAATGGAAGAAGATGGACTTATGGGTCCATTGGGATCGGATCCCTTTCTTACTTGTGAATCTTGCCTTAAAGGCAAAATGACTAAGTCCCCCTTCACAGGGACTTTTGAAAGAGCTGCTGATAAACTAGGATTAATCCATACCGATGTATGTGGTGCTTTGGAAGCAGCACGTGATGGATATCAGTATTTCATTACGTTTACAGATGACTATACTAGGTATGGTTATGTATACTTAATATGAAACATAAATCCGAGGCCTTTGAGAAATTGAAGGAATTTAAGGCCCTAGTCGAGAAACAAACTGGAAATCATATCAAAGCACTTCGGTCGGACCGAGGTGGTGAGTATATGAGTATGGAGTTTGGCGAGTCCTTTAAGGAACATAGAATAGTATCACAACTAACACCTCCAGGTACTCCTCAGTTAAATGGTGTGTCAGAAAGAAGGAACCGGACTTTATTGAACATGGTCTGTTCCATGCTAGGCTATACTGACCTACCGATTTACCTGTGGGGGTATGCACTCCTGACTGCCGCTTATATCTTGAATATATGTCCTTCCAAATCCGTTCCTAAAACTCCACATGAGATGTGGGAGGGCAGGAAACCAAGTCTTAATCATATTATGATTTGGGGATGTCCTGCCTATGTCAACAAGACTAAGGTGGAAAGTTGGAAGCGAGGTTCGCGAATTGACGTTTCATTAGATTCCCATCTGGGATGATGAAATATCTATTCTAAATGCCCGAAGATCAAAAGATCGTTGTTGCTTTGCAAGAACAGTTCCTGGAATATTAGTTCATTCAGGAAGGCGGAGCAGGTAGAAGTATTTCTTTGGAAGAATACAATGAAACTCCTCAGGAGATACCTGTGCAAGAAATTGGAACCGAACCTTCTGAAACACAAGTAAAACCACCTCGTAGGTCTACTAGGGTGTCTTATTTACCTGAGAGGTATGGTCTTGTACACTTGGAGGAGCTAGGTCTCCAATAGGTTTCAAGTGATAGCCAAGAGACCGACCCAACGACCAATGACCAAGCGATGGTGGATGGAGACTCCGCTAAATGGCGTGAAGCTATGGAAGCTGAGATAGACTTGATGCATGTAAATCAGGTCTGGACTCTAGTAGACCGCCCCAAGTGCATAGTACCTATTGGGAACAAGTGGATCTACAAGAGAAAGACTGATGGTGATGGCAAGGTTGACACCTATAAGGACAGGCTTGTGGCAAAGGGTTATACCCAGAAGGAAGGGATCGATTACCATGATACCTTCTCGCCCGTAGCTAGGATCAAGTCTATTCACATGATGCTTGCTATAGCTGCCTACCACGATTATGATATATGGCAAATGGACGTAAATACGGCTTTCCTTAATGGATTCCTCAGGGAGGAAATCTATATGGAGCAGCCTAAAGGCTTTGTGTCCGAGGTCGATATTCGGAAAGTGTGCAAGCTTCAGCATTCCATTTATGGATAGAAGCAAGCATCGTATAGTTGGAACCTTCGTTTAGACGACGCGGTCAAAGAGTTTGACTTCGTGCAAAATGAAGAGGAACCTTGTGTATACAAGAGGGTTAGTGGGAGCAATATCGCATTCTTTGTACTATATTTAGATGGTATTCTACTAATAGGAAATGATGTGGGAATGCTCAATTCTGTGAAAGCTTGGCTTTCGAGTAATTTCCCTATGAAATACTTGGGAGAAGCAACCTATATTCTTGGTATTCGGCTCTACCGAGATAGAGCGAAGAGAACGATAGGTCTTTCCCAAGCCCTCTATAGATAAAATCTTAAAGCGATTTAAGATGGATGATTCTAAAAGAGGGTTCCTACCGATGCGACGTGGAATAAAACTCTCCTAGAAGATGTAAAGTGATGAACAACGAAAGGAAATGAGTAATATACCACATGCTTCAGCCTTGGGTAGCCTTATGTATGCTATGTTGTGTACGAGACCTGACATTGCACATGCTGTGAGCGTGATAAGTAGGTTTCAGGCAAATCCAGGTAAGGAACATTGGACTGCCATAAAGAACGTTCTCAAGTACTTAAGAAAGACTAGAGATATGGTTCTTATATACGGCGGTGGACAATTGGATGTGGTAGGATTAACTGATTTAGACTTCCACGGACAGAAAGACGACTCGATGTCTACTTCTGGCTACATATTTACTCGTAATGGAGGAGTAGTATCTTGTCGTAGTGCCAAGCAAAGCGCGACTGCTGATTCCACCTGTCAGGCTGAGTATCAAGCAACCTCGGAGGCTTCCAAGGAAGGGTTCTGGATTATGAAGTTTCTTGGAGAACTTCAAGTGATACCATGTGCTGAGCTGCCTGTTCCGCTGTACTGTGACAATGATGGAGCTATTGCGCAGGCCAAGGAGTCGAGGATTCACAACAGCACCAAACACATTTAGTGGAAGTATCATCTCGTAAGAGAATTTGTTCACAAAGGTTACATTGTGCTGCATAGAGTAGACTCAGCCGACAACGTTGCTGATCCACTGACCAAGCCACTTTCTCAGACTAGCTTGGAGCATCGAGAACATGGGTATTAGATACCATAGTGTGTGGCATTGCGTGCAAATGGGAGATTGTTAGGAGTATGCCCTCGAATGCCACTCAGAGGATGTTGAGTGAGGGCATTGTACTTGTTATTATGTAAATCATTATCGTAAGGCAATGACTGTTTCTTTATTTACTGGTAGTTACTGGCATTCCTAACTCGTAAATATAAATATAGAAAGTAGTCTGTGTATTTGAGAGAAAAATGCTCCACTCCTTATTGGATAAGGGGGTCGGCATTGGAAAGGTTTATAGCTCAAATACATAATTGTTCGCAAGTCGATGAAACCTGACTAGGCGATAAGTTTATGTGAAGACTTGTATGACGTTTTCTTTGACATGGAGAGTGCCTGTCGAACACTAATGGGTAGTGGGAACCCACGATTCGTCACACAGATTTCACTCCGGGAAAGTCAATGACAGAATCGAAAGGTTGTGATAGGTATTCGTGAACCTTCGACTTCAAGATTTAGTAGGGATGTGCTTGTGACGTCAAGATTTTAATTAGAGTAGTTCGACCCTGTAAACCGGAAGGCGGGGGTGAACCTCGACGTGCATATTGATGAGCAAGTAGCAGGTCCTACTGAATACCAAGATATAATTCTTTCTACTATTAGTGAATGTGTTATATGTCCTATGCGGTTATTGGAAGATGAGATCATAAGTCTTTGGACAAAGCATTGGATCTAGTTCTATTAGATACACGAGAGCTCGATGATCTTGATTTGCATTAACTCATGCATAGCGTCAAGTACATATAGGGTTTGACTGACCGTGACTCTATAACTTTATCGGGACATTTGAAAGAAGGGTTTATACGTATACTGGTATTCACGACAGAATGGTTCTTGAATGATCCCAAATCATTCGTTCTTAGTTGGGGTACAGTGTACGCCGCCAGGATGGCTAGGTGGTGCTACTACTCTTTGGTTCCTCCCATTTCTGACTGAGACAGACCTACCGAGTCGCGCAATAGGATTGACGATGGAATGAATCGAGCTTATTCTCTCATTATGAATATTAGATATTGGATACCTAATTTGGGACATTAGATGTCTAAATCGATATATTAGATAAATTGATTTATGGCGTAATGAATTAAATAAATTACTCGGTGATTAATTTAATTCATAAATATATTTATTTCTTGGAGAAATTAATTATGTTATTTTTGTATTTGATATGATTAATTAATTGATATAAATACATCGGAACAGAATCGGAGTTTATCTGTTTGGACTCACGGGAGTCCGAAACGGACCAAACGTTTTCCTACCCTTCTAGATGCCCCCCCCCCCCCCAACTCACTTCCATGTGAGTCTTGTCTTGTCCACATCATGATAGGTGGAAGAGCAAGACTTTGGGACACATGATATCATTTTGAGTTGGTACCTTTTGTCTTGATTGAAGAATAAAAGGGAAGGAAGACCAACTCTCTTACACCCCATTCATTCCATCCGTGAGTTAAGATAATAGAGAGAGAAAATTGTTTTTCTCAAAGTCTTCTTCTTCATTTCATTTCTTATTGTTTTTCTTGGAGAGAGTTCAAGACATAAATTGAGAGATAGTGTGTTATACACTTAGAGTGTGATAATCAGAATTGAAAGCTTCATCATCCTAGCTCTAGACGTATCCTCGGAGAATAGCAAGGTGATCGTCATTCCGTTTGTTTCTCCGGCGCGTGGCTAGTAGAGATTCGGTACTTTCGGCATTGCATCATCCAAGAGCTTGGAGCTGATTGGTTCGTAGGGAAATCAAGTAAAGCTTGGGGAATAGCTCAAGAAAAGGACACCATTTAATCAACGGACTACAAGGGTATGTTTCTCGTATCTTCTTGTGCTTCGTATTAATATTCGTATATATGAAGCTCGATCGACCCTCGTAGGGATTCAGATCGAATTAATTTTTGTTTTACCGCTTTTGCTAGGCCTTCGTTTTAGGCACCGAATCCCAACATTAATCCACCTGAGCATCTCGCTGTGGGGCGCGCCGGTACTATTTGTTAGAAAGAAGGACAGCTCTCTACGCTTGTCCATTGACTACAGAGAACTAAACAAGGTTACTATCAAGTATCATTATCTGCTTCTCAGGATCGATGATCTCCTATATCAATTACAGGAGGCGGTTGTGTTTTCGAAGATCGATCTATGGTCCGGATATCACCAATTGAGGATTCGGGAAGAAGATATATGCAAGACTGCATTTCGATCGAGGTATGGACATTACGAGTATATCGTGGTATCGTTCGGTTTGACCAATGCCCCAGCCGTTTTCATAGAGTTGATGAACAGAGTTTTAATCGATTTCCTCGATAAGTGCGTTGTGGTTTTTATTGACGACATCCTTGTTAGGAATATACCCTCGAATGCCACTCAGGGGATGAGAGAGTAGGGGCATTGTACTTGTAATTATGGAATAATTAATAAAATGCAATACGATTCATTCATTGTTTATTGTATTCCAAATGCATTCTTGATTTGGTAAACATTGAAGTGAAGTGCATGTAAATAAATCGAACATTCCATTCTCGTTATCAGATAAGAGAAAATGCACTAGAAGTGTTTAAAGCTTATTTACGTAAACCGTTCGCAAGTCAATAAACTTAAATGGGCATTAAGTTTTGAGTAAGACTTATATAAGCGATGCTACGACGTGTGCATGTCTGGATAGCATAGTTATAAGTATATTGGTGGGACCGGTACACTCGAACATGACTCATACTTGATTCAGTCACACGGTATTCACTCTCGGAGAGTCGATGACGAATCGAAAGGTTGTGATAGTATACGTGGACCTTTGACTTGAGGGTTCAGTAGAAAATATGCCTGTGGCGTTTAGTTTGTCATTAGAGTAGTTAGACTCATTTGCTTAATTGCTGAGTCAACCTCGAAGTGCGGACTATACGGGCAGGTAGCAGTCCTTACTGTAAGCAAATAAAGTATTCAATCTCCTATTAGTGAGCAGACGAATGTCGTATATGGTTTGGCAAATAAGATCATAAGTCTTTGGCCAAAGCATTCTGATCTAGTCGTATTATATACACTAGTAATCGGTCGGTCTTGATTTGCATTAGCACATGTATAGTGTCTAGTCAACAGTAGGGTTTGACTTTACCGTAACCCGAAGACTTGACCGGGACATCTGATGAAGGGTGTATAATGGTATTCACGACATAATGGTTCTGGAATGATCCCTTCATTCGTTCTCAGTCGGGATTTACAGTGTGGCCCGCTAGGCTGGATAAGTGCTGCCTGCACTCATTGGTTCCTCCCAATACCAGCTGAGACGGACCTACAGAGTCGCACATCAGGAGCGTTGTCGGATAAATCTGAATTTATCATCTCTCTATTAATATTAGATATTGGATATCTAATTATGATTTATTGGATAAATCAATTGGCGGTCTTATGAATTGACACTAAATTACTAGGTAATTAATTTAATTCATAAATAATATTTCTTAGAGAAATATATTTTGTATTTGATATAATTAATTAATTGGATTAATTAATTTACATAAATACATTGGAGATTAAACGAAGTGTATTTAACGGAGTCGTTTGACGGACGTCCGGTACACGAGCCGAGTGACTCGGCTCGTTTCCTAGAAACCTCCAAGTAGCACCCCCCTTTCTTCCCCTCACATGGAGTTGCTTTTCCATGCATGTGATGTCTTGTTGTTATGCGATGATATGTGGAGATTTTTTCTCCTTAATATATTATCTCTTTTGGGAGATATAATATATATATCACAACAAAGACAACAACACATACACACACCCCATTCTTCTTGTTTTGGTTCAGCCGAAAGAGATATTAGAGGGGAGAGAAATTTTTTATCAATTTTTGGTTCATCTTTGAGGTGAAACAAATTAAAAAAATAGAGAAATAAATTCCGTTGAAGCTTCCTAGCCGTGTTTCTTCAAGAACGGAGTTTCATTGATTTTTTCGGGCAAATTCCGACATGTGCTGATGTAGAGACATCGTGTTTTCAGTGTTTGGGATGAAGGAATTTCGTTCCCATGCTCGGGTTCGTGGACATCATCAACTTACGAAGCTATCACTTCAAGAGTATGGGACTTTGAACCTTTCCTCTTTCGTATATACGTTACTTGATCGATCCTTGTTTGGGATTCTTTTATTATTTTCCGCTGCGTATTTCGTTTTATTTCCAAAATCCCAACAGTGGTATCGGAGCGAGGTCAATGATACCGTATATACGATTATTTGTGCATTTTGAATGCTTTTGGTTGATGTTAATGATTTAGAATCATTATTGGTATAATCGTAGATTTTAAATTGTTCTTTGTAACATCACGTTTAGGAAATGAGCTGAAAGGGCTGCCTGCTACTCGGACAGTAGCAGGCAGGTGACTTGCTCCAGCGAGTCACCCTCGGCCAGCCCTCTTTTAGGGCTCCATTTGCGGGCTGGGCCCGTTTCAACTTGTCCGGAACTTCGTTTAGTCTTTGTATTACGTTGTAATATTTTCCCACATTTTAAATTAGATTTAATTTGATTAAAATGAATATTTGGAATATTATTTTAAATGGGAAAGATATTAAACGAAAATACTATTTTTGGCCGGATTACTTCGAACGAATTGAAATGACGATTATTAGTATTAATTGGATTAATACCATTAAAATTGAATAGATTAATTTTTATATTGATTGGCTTAATACATTAATTGATTATTTAATTTTAATGTCATATATTAATTGGATTAATATAGTAGAAATTGAATAAATTAATTTTATAGATTAATTGGATTAATTTATATTAAAATTAATTGTTTAATTTCATTGTGGTTACACGTCGTGTGGAATCTTTATGTGATGGTGATATAGCTCATGGACTTACATTTGATTTGTTCGATTCGATTGGGTTGTAAAGGCCGTTTTGAGCCTATTTATTTTTACTAGAAAAATTTGTATAGTATGCCATTTTTCAATAATGTAATTATTTTTGGCTATGACGAAGACCAAAGACAACCGACTGAGAAAACGAAGAATCGAATACTGTTTTTATTTTTTTTTATTGAGTCATTCGCTTGGCCCAGTACTTAGAAATAGGTCCATGAGCTATATGTTGGTAGTAACTAGGTTGCTATTTACTGTTTTTCATTTTGAATGATTAACATACAAATGCGCTTATAAATGAATTAATGTGCAAAGTGTAACATTAATTGCGAAATTCTCCCGACAACAAACAGATTAAGTTTGAAAAATTGTAACACCCCAAATTAAGCCGGACGTCATAGTGCCCTAAATCCCGGGTGAGACCCACAAGGCGAGTTTTGAAAGAGGTTTCAAAAACAAATTATTTAACAAGTAGTTTGTGGAAATGTCCAAATGAAAGCGTTCATACATCCGAAATATAAAAGGTAACAAAGTCCGTTCATATGATTATTACACAACGTGGATTATTCAAATTTAGTTTAAGAAATAACAAGCCTCCTTTCCAAAACTACTCAGACCTGACCGGAACCTTCGGGAATATCCTGCACATATTCAACAAATTTTCCTAACACGACGTATCGTGTCAGTCAAACCAGGTCAGACATTTCGAACAAACTTCAAAGATAGAATCAGATGAATTCAAAAACAAGGTCATCACCGAATATTCAATTTAACGTCATTCCTTTTATCAGCACATAAACTCCCAAGGTCGCAACCAAGGGTCACGGAAGTATCTACACAGGAATACTCCGGACATGGGTACCATTCAGGTTTTATCCCTCAACACAGTCCCGCAATGTATATCAACATATAAACTCCCAAGGCCGCAGCTAAGGGTCACGGAAGTATCTACACATGAATACTCCGGACGAGACAGATAAGATGAACACTTTACCATAGACAGTAACACATGTAAAATTCTGAAATACTAATACGTAAAGTCTGAGCAAGATTCACTTGCCTCAAATCCGACGAGAGTTACTTCCTTGATAACACGATGGCTCGAATGACCACACCCGAAAGCCCAACCTATTACATGATTGTCGATTAACATTTTGTAGTAATAATGATGATTAATGACTATCCTCCCCGTCCCGTAAGGATCCTAAACTTGATTGTTCATGTTGCCAAAATCCGAATTCTCTATTGACCATAATGGGTTTTACTAGTTTCCTCGATTCGCCATTTTACAATTTATCATCTCGTTGATTAATGTTCTAATACAACATCTCTATGTCGTGATTATGGTTCAAGGCCAGTGTATTTGCATCACTAATTTTAGTTTAAATTACTAGAATGGAATGATTAAGCACTAATTCCCCGAACTTAACATGTTTGATCACTTATCCAATTTTATCGTCGTTAGTTAGTTCATCAAGGGATTATTAACGTTGTTACGATATGGTAATCGGATTATAATTGAAATCTACAACAAGATAATTATAAGGTGTTGGTTATTTAACAATTCGGTTATGAGTTCCCATTCAATTACGAGTACTACCACTACTCATTCTAGTCACTTAATATGTTAGGCATCGGTTAATAATTATGATAGTTTTCACCGTTCCGATCATCCTCGAAAGTTCTAAACTATCAAAAGCATTCGAAATTTAGTATAGCTCGTATAACAACACTAAAATGAGTTCAAGATTTGATAGACTTACCTCAGATGACAAAATAGGATGAAGAACGGCGAAGGACGACGAAGAACGAAAGGTTAGCACCTTCAAAACCTCCTCCGGAGCTTGATCAACTTACTCCAACAGGATAACACTTAATTAGGGAAGCTAAAAACCGACTTAGAGACGGTGGAGGATAGTATGAAGAACAAAGAGTGAGTTTTGGGTCGGAAGAAATGAAAGGGAGGGTGTCCTTATATAAAAATGTAATGGCTTTACGTACGTTAGTCCTGAATCTTTACGTACGTAAGACTTGTTACGTACACTATCATTGAGGGCTTAGCGTACGTAAGTAAAGACTCAGAACTTGCTGGACTATTTTACACACATCGTTACGTACGTAGCGAAAGTCGGCTAACATACATAACACCCGTTGATTTGCCTGTCACTATCGCGCCGAAAGTTAGTCTGACGATGTATCATCTGGCGAAGATTCCCTATCCGAAGACCAAAACCCATGTTACGTACGTAAGGCATAACCTTTAGCGTACGTAATGGCACATACTTAGTGTACGTAATACATAGTTTTTAAGGTACGTAAGTTTCAGTTTGTATATTAAGTTATTATCACATTGATTCCTATAATGCGACTCCTTCTCAATCTCATCGAGTAATCTCTCGGGGAACAAGACATTGGCCACCATCATATTCGCACCGATAATTGCCCAACGACATCGAGGTATGTCACCGACAAACCATCAATCATCATACAATCACGATACAAGAATAACAGGCGTGGACAATCTTTATTCATGTTAAAATAGTACGAACACATCATCCAAAATACGTTTACCATGACGGAGTACAATTATTTATTAAATAGATGAAATAGAAATGATCGCTCAACGTGAAATAGCATGTAATACTGGTGGTATTACATACCACTCCCCTTAAAAATAGTTTCGTCCAAAACTAGCAAAATAACTCGGGATGATTTTCCTTCATGCTTGACTCGGTCTCCCAACTCCCTTCTTCTATGTCATGGTGCAACCATTGAACTTTTACAAGAGGTATGGCCTTATTCCTTAGAGTCCTTACGCGTCGATCCAAGATCGCGGTTGGGACTTCTCTAAAGGTAGCATCATTAGAAATCTCCACCTCCTCGAAATTAATCTTGTGGCTTGGGTCGTACACGTACTTCCTCAGCTGGGAAACGTAGAAGATGTTATGCACTCCGTCTAATGAAGGTGGCAGTGTAAGTTGATAAGCGAGTTTACCAACTCGGTCCAGTATTTCGAAAGGGCCAATAAATCTCGGGCTCAATTTGCCCTTCTAGCCGAAGCGTCGAACACCCCACATCGGTGATACTTTGACCCAAATGTGGTCCCCGACCATAAATTCCAACGGTCGCTGGCGGTTCGTAGCATATGACTTTTGGCGGCTCTGAGCTGCCAACATGTGTTTTCGAACAACGAGAATCTTCTAATAGATTTCTCGATCAGATCCAACTCGGTAGCGATGACATCGGATGCATCATCCCAACACAGAGGAGACTTGCACCTTCTACCGTACAAGGCCTCGAAGGGTGCCATGCCTATGCTTGCATGCCAGCTGTTGTTGTATGAAAATTCCGCCAAGCAGAGGTGTTTGGTCCAATCCTTACCCCAATCGAGTACACACGCTCTTAATATATCCTCTAGGGTTTGTATAGTATGTTCTGTCTGTCCATCTGTTTGAGGGTGATAGGCCGTGCTGAAATGTAACTGAGTACCCATAGCCTTGTGGACAACCTTCTAGAAGCGGGACACGTATCTAGTATCTCTATCTGATATAATACCCAATGGAATGCCATGTAGCCTTACGATTTCTCGGATGAGGATGGTGGCCAGCTGCTCTGTCCCGGTGGTCTTCTGAATTGGAACGAAATGTGCCGACTTCGTCAGTCGATCTACAATGACCCATATCGTGTCCTTTCCTCCCGCCGTCACTGGTAACTTGGTGACAAAATCCATTGATATGCTCTCCTATTTCCATTCCGGAATGGGTAAGTGATAAGTGTCCGTTTTATACACTTATCCATGGTTTGTATCGATAAAATTCACCCATAATTGAGCTAGTCTACTCGTTTTTTGCTTTTAATTAATTAGTTTTTAATAATTTTATTTTTATCGGATGATGATGTAAATCTAGTCTTAATCGGATTAAATAACTGATTTACTCAAGAAATAACATGTTTATTAAATATTCTCTTTATTGAATTTTGATATATTCATGTTGTAGGGCTTTCCGAGATGAATTCGGCAGTCTTTCCGGATTCAAAATCAGAGTTATATATCAAAAGTTATCATCCGAAGAAGATTTGGGGCAAAAATGCAAAGTCTGAGAAATTTTGGGCTGAAAACGTAACTATCAAAGCATCCAGTGAGCAATTTTACGAAGCCAAGTTACGGCCGTAACTACAGAATGTTACGGCCGTAAGTCACCCTAGTTACGGTCGTAACTCCTGAATGTTACGGCCGTAACTCTTGACAGATTGTTATGATTTGTCTAATTTTTTATACTTTTTGTGTATTATTGAGGGGATGGATGGCATTGATCCGATCTATTGTAATAATGCTGGAGTTTTGGAGCTATTAGATGACTTTAGATGTATAAATAGACCCCTTAGATCATTCAACATTCATCATTCATCTTATAATTTTCCATTTTTTGTAAACTTTTCTTTTTGTGTGAAGAACACACTTGTGTTCTTGAGTGATCTTTGTAAGTGTGGTATAGCATATGTTGTTCAGAGAGTTTATTGCTTCTATCTCCTTTATCTACTAAGGGAGTTAGGATCAATTCTTTCTCTTGATTCAACTAATAATGACCACAAAAGCTTGTAATATGTATATTAAACCCTTCATGGGCTAAGTAACCTTTGGTTGGGATTATAAACAACGTTAGTCATGTTATTTATGTTTGTATAAAGATCTATTGTGAATTACTTATTATTGTGTGTGATTTTCATTGTTTTAACAATCTTTAGTTATTTGGCCAATAAATGACGATATTTATGGTCTTCATATGTTTCGAAAGAAAATATGTTTGATTAGATCAAATGATCTTCACTCTAAGTTGTTCTAGGGGATAGAAATATACCTCTAGACCTTAGATGGTTCTTTGAGTTATTTTCATAAATCCTAATGCTATGTATTGAAGCCAATCAACATGGAAATATAGTGGATTGATTCAATATGTAAGGGGTGTTTTATAGTTCGAAAGAGAAACCGTCTTTTTAAGGAAAATCGAATCTACACAACATAATAAGTAAATTCATCTTATGATCTCCTATACATCTTTTATAACTAACGACGAACTAAGTTTGTAATCCCAACTATTTCATTTTATCGTTAATCAATCTATTATTATTGCTATCTTTTTATTTCTTTATAAGTTTAGAACTATTATTGCATTATCTTTGCAATTATTAAACCAAACTCTTCAATTGTGTGTTTCACTTATCTTAGTATCTATA
Source organism: Orobanche coerulescens (assembly GCA_033398695.1). Classification (NCBI taxonomy): domain Eukaryota; kingdom Viridiplantae; phylum Streptophyta; class Magnoliopsida; order Lamiales; family Orobanchaceae; genus Orobanche; species Orobanche coerulescens. The sequence continues at coordinate 63,913,686 of CM065810.1, read as the reverse complement.
AAAATAGACTAATAGTGTATAATTCAAATTATAACCAAACTTCCTTGTGGGATCGATAAACCGGACTCAAAAAGTCCACTTTACTACTTGATACGATATCGTGCACTTGCGATAGTTACACTAAAAACGTGTAAGGGCTGCATGATTCCGGCCGGCTTGAAGTGTTTAATATTCACCTGTTGACATGTCATGCATCGAGCAACGAACCTCGCTACCTCCTGTTTCATGTTCTTTCACTAGAAGATCTTCCGCAAATCTTTATACATCTTGCTCGCCCCGGGATGCACCGAATAGGGAGTAGAATGAGCTTCCTTGAGTATAGTTTGCTTAAGGTCGTCATTCGGTGGAATACAAATTTTGTTCCTAAACCTCACCAAGTTTCCTTAGATCCTGTAGTCTAAAATAAATACCCCTTCGGCCCTTACGCCGATCGCACGAAGTTCCGGGTCTTCCATCTGTGCCAGGCGTATCTCGTCTATAAAAGATGAATGAATGTTAATTGAGCATAACTGTCCCTGGCGGCGTTGTATCCATACTTCAATGCCATTTCTCCTTAGATCTTGTTGCAATTCTGACTGCACCGTTAAACCCGATAGTGTTATCTCCTGTGCAGTTTTCCGACTTAGTGCATCTGCCACGACGTTGGCCTTCCCAGGGTGATATAAAATCTCCACATCGTAATCTTTGATCAGCTCTAGCCAACGCCTCTGTCTCATGTTTAACACCCTATGGGTGAAGATGTATTTTAAACTCTTGTGGTCCATAAAGATTTTACAGGTAACTCCATAAAGGTAGTGTCTCCAAATCTTAAGGACGTGGACCACAGCAGCCAGCTCAAAATCATGTGTCGGATAGTCCACCTCATATGGCTTAAGTTGTCGAGAGGCATATGCAATAACTCTATTCTTTTGCATGAATACACATCCAAGTCCATGCTTAGATGCATCGGTGTAAATTACGAATCCTTCTGTGCCCTGCGGTAGTACCAGTACCGGCGCAGTAGTCAGCTTCCTCTTTAGTTCGTTGAAGCTCTCCTGACAATCCGTTGTCCAGACAAACTTGGTACTCTTCCTTAGTAGATTCATCATCGACCGAGCAATACTAGAAAAAGCTTCGACAAACCGTCGATAATATCCTGCCAATCCCAGAAAACTCCTCACTTCCTTGACATTTCTTGGTGGTTCCCAACTCATGACTGTCTCGATCTTCTGAGGATCTACCTTAATGCCTTCTGCCGAAATCACATGTCCCAAAAAGGTCACCTCCGGCATCCAGAACTCGCATTTAGAAAGTTTGGCATAAAGTTGGTGTTGCCTCAAAACGTTCAACACCTGCCTCAAGTGTTCCTCATGCTCCTGTCGGCTCCGGGAATATATCAAAATGTCGTCGATAAAGACTACCACACACTTGTCGAGAAATTATATCAGAACCTTGTTCATCAATTCCATAAAAACGGCTGGGGCATTAGTTAATCCAAACGACACCACCATGTACTCATAGTGTCCGTACCTCGATCGAAATGCGGTCTTTGGAATATCCTCCTCTCGAATTCTCAATTGGTGATATCCAGAACGTAAATCGATTTTTGAAAACACAGTCGCTCCCTGTAGTTGATCCAATAAATCATCAATCCTTGGTATCCTGTAATCTAAATGATATTTCCACTTTTTTCTTTTCTCTGACATCTAAGATTTTGAGTATGATATTGACAGGAGAGAAATGGTGGAAGAGTCACCTGCCAAGACTACAGCACTGGATGCTTTATCTGACAGGAGACACAGCTCTGCACCTAGTACATCCAAATCAGCACACAAGACCGCAGACAGCGACGATGACATCCTATCGCAAGGTGAAATGGCCCTGCTCATGCACACGTTCAAAAAGTTGATCAAACAGTCTGGAAAGACTCCCTACAGGCCAAAGCCTTTTCACAAGGTAAGATCTGAATCTCCTTCATCTGGTGATTCTAACTTATGCTATAAATGTAGAAAACATGGACAATATGCAAATAAGTGTCCACATCTGAAAGTTCAAAAGTTGCCAGAAGCTGAGCAACAGGAAAAGGATGAAATAAGACGTGTCTGGAAAAACAAGCTCAAGACCCTGATTGGTGAATCAGAAGCCTCGTCCGCATCGAACAAGACTGAGGAGTACCTTGAGGAAATCACTGATAGTGACTCCTCCGACGATGAGAACGAGGATAATATGTGCTTTATGGATAAAGAAATACAGGATGATGAACGATGATGAAGTAAGTTCAAACTCAACTATTCATGTACATGCATCGCATACCTTTGAAAATATGATGAATGAATTAAAAACATTCAAAAAGCCGATGCTACACTAAAACTAGAAAACATACAACTCGAAATTTCGAACTTAGAGCTGAAAAATGAAAATGATTTGCTGAAAAACATTTATGAAAACATGTCTCTTGATTGTGGAAACGGCAAACTTACCTTTGAAAAACTCATGGAAAGCAATCAACAACTTGCCAGCGATCTAAATGAGGCAAAGTCTCATAATGAGAGCAAGACAAAATAATTTTACTTTACTCGAAGTCAAAGTAAAAACTCTCGACAAGCGAGAACGAGAATTAGAGACCATCCTGAAATTATTTGAGAAATCTTCTAAACGGATGGAAGAAATTCTAAGCAATGGGCAGCATGCCCACGATAAACGTGGCTTAGGATATGACTCATTCTCCCATAAGGTAAAAACTAGTATGGTATTTGTCAGGAGTGTGGAACCCATTCATGTACCTGAAGAGACCCCAAGTCCCGCAAAGGTTACAGCTGCCCCTCGTACAGCGAAGGCTGCGATTCCGCCACCACAGTCATATCATAGACAGCGGAAACCTCAGTCTCCCAGACCAATAATACGTGATCAATAGTATGCTCCTCGAGCATATCAACAGTGCCAGCAGCCATTCAGAAAGAGAGTTGTATCTAAATATCAAAGGCACGCACCGCAACATTACCAACAGTACAATGCGCCTAAATATTGGATACATGAGCCCCGCTATCCATCAAGAAAGCAGGCCACCGCGCAGTATCAACAACAGCTCTGAAAATCCAACTGGAGACCCAGAAGACAAGTTGTAAGGTCAAGGAAAATGGCTCCACCTCCTAGACGGCAATCGTACTAGAATAATAACCCTAGATTTTACATGCAAATAATCAAGGTTACAATGACTACGTGCCTGCCCCATGTACACATCGCAAAACAGGACCAAAAGTAATATACAACAAACCAATTGCTGGCAGGCAAATTTGGGTACCTAAAGGCACTAACATCATGGACCCAACAGTCAAAGGTACTAAATCTACTTAAATTCGTTCCTTACAGGATATCAAAGAAAAGGACATCTGGTACTGTGACAATGGATGTTCTCGGCACATGATAGGAGATATCAGCAAGTTGCCAGACTATGTAGAAGGTCGCGGTCCGAAGGTGCATTTCGGTGAAAAGTTCAAAGGAAGAACAAGAGGGGAGGGAACCCTGCTTGTAGGAAAGTTCAAATTCACCGATGTAATGTTGAAGGATTACAGTACAATCTACTTAGTATTTGCCAGTTTTATGACAAACATTTCTCGGTCAAATTCTAAGTAGATCACCGTAGAGTGAAGGACATCCAGACCAAAGAAATCGTCCCCACAGGAAGCAGATTAGGTAATATGTATATTGCTGAGTGGAATCCTACGAGCTCCACTATTCCATGTTTTGTTGCCAAAAGCACTGCAGATCAAAGCAGGCTATGGCACAAGAAAATGCCTCATATCAATTTCAAGACGATCAACAAACTCACCTGACAGGGAATGGCCAGAGGTTTGATAAATGTGTCATTTCATAAAGCGTCTGTAGACCCTGTTAGAAAGGCAAACAAGTCAAAACCACCCTGAAAAGCATGTCATACGTATCCACCCACAGGGCTCTGGATTTGCTACACATGGACCTCTACAGCCCTGTAGACCTTGTAAGTTTAGGAGGTAAGAAATATTATCTCGTTATTGTTGATGATTTTTCCAGGTATGCTTGGACAATCTTTCTAAGCAAGAATAAGGAAACAACAACGAAGTTGCCAGAGCACCTGAGAAAGCTACAGAATGAGAAAGGGTTGAGTATCATGTCCATTCTTTCGATAGAGGTACTGAATTCACAAATTGCTTTATAGAGCAATAGTTTTTGGACAATAGAATACAGCACGAATACTCAACATCCCGGACTCCTAAACAAAATATTATTGCCGAGCGAAAGAATAGGACGCTCAAGGAAGCAACAAGAACCATGATAGCTGAAAGCAAGTTTCCGTAATGGTTCTGGGGAGAAGCAAAAAATACACTGTCCTACACACAAAATCGTTGTATCATCAACGAGCATCACAACAAAACAGCCTATGAGGTATGGAACAATAAAACTGCATTATGCATACTTTCACATTTTTGTATGCAGGTGTTATGTTCTGAACAACGGAAAGGATCAACTCAAGACCTTCGACAAGAAGTTGGATGAAGGGAAATTCGTAGGATATTCTTTTGTCATCAATGCTTGCTGGATCTTTACCAAAAGGAAGCTGACAATAGAGGAATCTTTCCATGTCGTGTTCGATTAACCCCATCATGATCCTGCAGGAGTAGAAAGCATAACCCAAACCATCTAAACTCTTTCCATGTCAACGTACGTAATACGTACGTTGACTTGCTACAGTAACATACTCGTTAACGTATGTAATGATCCGTCCTTAGTGTACGTAATGCTCGAGGTTGACTCGCCTGTCCACATCTGCCGCCGACATCGGGTCCCACCTGCCAACCAAAACTCAGTCGTATCCAATTCCTCTTGTTACGTACGTAATGCCTTATGCGTAATGTACGTAAAACATAGCAATTTAGTGTACGTAAGTCCTTAAGCTTAGCGTACGTAATTGCCTTCTGTACTTGGCCAAAATCCAACTGTTCCTCTCCAACGACATACTAGATACGTATATACGCGTACTGAATACATATATTCAATCCAATAATATTCTCATATGATATACCCAATATCAAAAGTACGATAACCTAATAAACGATATCCTCAAACACATTTGTCGACCAAGTACGACAATTGTACAAATACAACTGTCTCAGTCCTCAAACTATTTTATCCATACTGTATAGACACCAGGCTATGCAGTATTTCTCAGATAAAATAACGCGAAAAATTTATACTGAAAATCCGGATATTACAATATTGAGCTTATATTGTTAGTTTGAGTGTTTATATATTCAACACATACACGAGAGGTAAAAGAAAAGATATGATTGGATTCATTGTTATTAGGATCAAGGATCCGGCATTATTAGAATCGCAATCGATATCTTCGTGAGGTTTATCTAGTACCGATAGAAAGCTAGAGTGGTTGATTCCTTGTCCAATAGAAAAGGAAAACAATTTAACTTGGACCGACACAAAGACAAGTATGAGTGGTTTATCACGGACCAATTAACGATGTGATTGTAACGGTAATCCATCGACCGATAGAAGAGAGGCGTAGAGGTTTATATCTTTAACCTATATAAAAAGATACCGAGAGAGGACATAGGCTCGATTATAGCCAAACCTCTATAAATTCATGTGTCATTTATTTTCCGCACTTTATATTCACGCCTGCACAACGGCGCAAATTCCGATATTGCTCGAGCAATTGGTATCAGAGCGGTACCTCCAATAATCGGCTTAACATCCAGGAGAAGATCCAAATGGCGTTCCAATTTGCTCTAGTCGAAGGCCTAGCTCTTAACCAACCACCATTTTTTGATGGCGTAAATTTCATGACATGGAAGAAAAAGATGTCAATATTCATCCGAGTGTATGACATCGAGATTTGGAAGATCATTTGTCTTGGCCCGAAAGTTCCAATCAAACAAGACGAATCTCTTAAGAGTTTTGAAGAATATAATGATGAGGATTGGAAGAACGACCATCTAAATTGTAAGGCTACTCAACTTCTATATTGTACCTTAAATCCGGAAGAGGTCAATCGTATCTCATCGTGTGAAAGTACTAAAGAAATACGGAAAATTCTTGAAATCACACACGAAGGGACAACTCAAGTCAAGGAGACGAAGATCAATATGCTTCTCCATGACTACGAGTTATTCATGATGAAGGGTGACGAGTCCATCACCAACATGCTCGACCGATTTTCGGTCATCACAAATGGACTTGCTTCGTTCAGTAAACCATTATCAAGTAGTGAGAAAGTCAAGAAAATCTTAAGATCACTACCTGTTGAATGGGACGGAACGGTGACGGCAATTATGGAATCGAAAGATCTCAATAATCTTGATTTTATTTCCCTCGTTGGTTCACTAATAAATTACGAGATTGTCCTTAAATCTCGAAATGTAAAGCCGAAACCAAAGGAAAGATCGATAGCCTTGAAGGCTAAGATGTCAAAAAGAGAAGAAATCCCGGTTGATGAAAGCGATGAAGAATCGGCATATTATGCCAAAAATATTACTCCCTCTGTCCCAGCTAACATGAGCATTTTGACTTTATATGGTCAATAATTTCTAAGTTTTACTAAGAATTAATCTCAAAATATAATGGTAAAATGTTTAACAAAATTATATTCTAAAACTTCACCATCTAAAGTTTCATAATATAATTTTGTTAAATATTTTACCATTATAGTTTGAGATTAATTTATAGTCAAACTTAAAAATTATTGACCGTATAAAGTCAAAATGCTCATGTTAGCTAGGACAGAGGAAGTAATAAGTTTCAAAAATAGCCAAACCCAAAAACAAAAGAGGCCACAAGCGACCAATAGTGCTACGTGGAGCAAAATGGAAAGCGTAAACTACCACAAGCCGGTAGTGGACTCGTTAAATGAAAAAGTCCAAGCAGATCGGGCGTTGAACATCGTGGAGGAGCAAGCCACGTGCAAGTGGACTGCAACGCCAAGGGTGAGAGGCAACACTCAAAATAACAGGAGATCTGCTTCCGGGAACAATATCCGAAATGATGGTATGGGTAGCATGGGTGGCTGATCTGGTACAAGTAAACCAGTGGAAAGCGGCAGAGCAATGAGTGCCATGGAGGTCCGTCCAAGGCAATAGAACTGTCGGGCGTGTCTCTAAGACAGACACCGAGATGCAAGAAGCATCTGGAATTCATCACAGAGTAGGATGAACTCGCTGGCCTCGTTAAAACCCAGTATTGAAAAATCCAGTGGGAAAAAGCGTACCAGCGGCCCGAAGGCCATACCGTCAATACCAAGTTTGTGTAAAGAACCTAAAAAAGCAATGGGGGTGGGGGACGTAAGGGTAAAAATTGGCGTGGTCCAGAGAAATATCGAGAGAATCCTGCCGAAACACTGAGAAAACCAACGGGGAAGGGGTAGCATGAGAAAAGGTTGTCGTGACCTAAAGGGGAAGTGATGGTATCCTACAAAAGCAACACTCAAATGCCTGCAAAAACTAGAGGAAAGGAGGTTAGTGAAAACGGGTATTTGTAATTAAGTCATGATGAGCAATGTGTGCCACGTGATGGGGGAGAGGTTTCCACCATGTGAAGGGGTTGTGCATGTTGGAGAGGGCATCAGCAACCTGATTACCCTCTTGGAAGATGTGCGTGACCTTAAAAGTGAAATCCTTACTCAAATGTAAAGTCCTGATCTAACGGGCACGAAGACCCAGGGGACCTCTAAAGAGCGAATCTGAAAGTTGTTCACCACATAGGAGGAATCAGACTCCTGCCAAAGAGTCAACCATCCCCGATCCTTAGCAACCTCGATAGCAGTCATAGCAGCCTGAAGCTCTACCTCGAAAGCAAAGTCCTGGGGGAAGGTGACAGAGAATCCACCGAGTGCAAAACCCCTACAATTCCAAAAAATCCCGCCACCCGACGACAGACAAGAAGAGCCAATCGCACATCCATCAATGTTAACTTTATTCCAACCCGACGGTGGTGGAGTCACGAGACTGTGGTGTAGGTAGGAGGCTTGACAGGATTGACGCGTACTCGCAACTTTATCAGAGTGTCCAGACCACGAATTGTGTTATTCATATTGGCCAAGATTAAAGTATTGGACTCACGTACGCAAAATAGGATGATGGATAAGGTGTGAGTGGCTGATAAGTGGTAATTTTACCACATTTTTCTAGGATTTTATACTAGGTTTTTATCTCGTTTCGTGATTAATGTGCTCGTATTTGGCTTATTTATGATTAGTCGAGCCGTATTACGTGTTTGGGTTGGTTTTAGTGTGTTTGCAGGTTTTTAGAGCCAAAAGGACCCAAAACGAGACAAAGGACCGAGAGTCGAGTCACGGACGGAAAAGACGGAATTTTGCGAGAGACAGACCACCCTATCGGCCAAGCCTATCGGCCGATAGGTGCGCCCGAAAGGAGTCCCTGCCCTATCGAGTGAAGAGATCGACGAACCATCTATCGGCCAGCCTATCGGCCGATAGGCCAGTCCGATAGGCTGCCCAGCGGACTCTCGTGTTTTGACGAATTTTGACTCTTTTGGATAGATTTTATTTCCTAGATTAGGGCTAATCGGGATCAGAACCCCTTAGGCTATATAAACCCCTTTTTAAGACCTAGTTTGAGGATCCATCATCTATCTTTTACGATTCTTTTTCATCTTTTATAATTTTACATCTTTTTAGCAAGATTAATTCTTGGGATACAAGAACTTTGGAGAGCAATTATTATTGTTTTTCTGAGTTTGAAGACTCGGAGTTCATCCGTAAGGGTTGTAATCTCTCTTTTCATATTAATAATATGCATTCTTCATCAATTTCTTGTTTAATTTCAAGTATGTCTGGCTAATTCATTGATTGATTCTAGGGTTAGTAATTTTAATTGATGTTCACATGATGTTCCTTTGATTACCTTTTGACCTTTCATCCTAGGCTTGTGTTCAAGTTGTGTTAAATCTCATGTTAGATTAAAGGGCCCTTAATCGATGCATGTTAGCTAATTGATTTTGTCCTAAGGAGTAATTGATTAGTGGAAATACTTGATGCACAATATGATTTTATCTTGAGACTGACGGAGAAAGATAAACCATAGATAAATAAGTTGGCGCTTTTTAAGTGATTTAAATTCTTTGAGCCACAGCGGGAAAAAGGTTTAGATTAACTATCTTTCTAGGTTGCCTTGATCGGAATTCTAGATTGATTGAGTGATTATTTCTAGGATTGAATTAAAATTTGGGGAAAAGAAATCAAGTGAATGGATTGTGTGAACTCAATTAGATGATACTACCCTAGGATCAATTACCTTTCGACTTGTGATTTTATCTTGCTAATTTGCTTAATTTGCTTGATTTAGATATTTCATCTTTTATTTAATTTTTATTTTTCGATTTTTAAATTTAGATAATTAGAAACAAACCAATATTTCGGATTCCTAAATAATACCAAATTTTGAGTAGAGTTACTTCCTTTATTTTCGACACATCAATTCCTGGGTTCGACACCTTGGAAATACTCCGAGGTTTTACAAATTTTAAAATTGATCGGATTTGAAAACCATACTACGCGAATCCCAATGATCAATTTTTGGCGCCGTTGTGGGAATTGATAGAAAACTTAAGGGGATAATTCGAAAAAGAAGAGATTGTTACTTTAGGTAGTTTACTTTTATTATTAATATTCGATCTCGTTTCCTCACATCTTGTTTTCTCTTCTTTGTAGGCGGTGCATGATCACAAGATCCCAAGGAAAGGACTTATATCCTTTGAATCCAGAAATCGAGAAGTCTTTGAGGAGGAAGAAGCAAGAAGCGAGAACCGAGACTCTTTCTATACCTTTCGTTGATACCATGGCCGGCATTGTTGACCCACCACGAGAACTCGCTCGTCCCGAGAAGATCCCTTTGAATGCCCGCTTTCGACCTAAGCTGGACGATTATCAAGAAGGAGGTTGGGGAAAGATTGATGCCAACAACTTCGAGCTTAAGCTGTCCCTCATAGCTACAGTGAAGTCTCAAACATACGGAGGAGGAGTTAATGAAGATCCAAACGCTTATCTTGAGTCATTTTTGGACATATGTGCCACCATCAAGCAAAACGGAGTGCCTCCGGATGTCATTAAGCTCCGCCTATTCCGGTTCTCTTTAGAAGACGATGCGCTAGATTGGTACAAGAGCCTAGATCGGAAGGAAATTGGTACTTGGAGAGAGATGACTCGGTTGTTCTTAGCACAGTTCTATCCTCCCTCGAAGGTGCAAAAACAAATCAATGATATCTTGCAATTCGAGCAATATGAGGATGAATACTTATACGAGGCATGGATCCGATTTAAGAAGCTACTTCGCAAATGCCCACAGCATGGAATTGACAAGGAGGAAATCTATATTCGGTTTTATCGGGGTTTGACGAGGAAGGCTAGAAGAGAGTTGGACTATTCATCGAAAGGGGGATTTCTTGCTAACGATTATGAAGAGGCCAAGAATCTCATTGAGCTAGCGGTCAACAATGATTACGAGGAGGTGACCGATAGGAAGATGACGAGAAGAAAAGTTCCATCCGGTGACGAGGACGCCTACGGTGATTTGAAGGCAAAATTTGAAAAACAACAAAAAGAGCTTGAGATGCTAAAAAAGAAGAGGATGCAAATTACGTGCAAGGAGGAAACTTCCGGCAATTGAAGAGGATGCAAATTACGTGCAAGGAGGAAACTTCCGGCAAGGGGGAAATAGGGGAAGCTATTATCCGAACAATCGAAACCACCCTAATTTCTCCTATGCCAACCCGAACAATGCTCTCCAGCCACCACCGGGATTTAACGTGAAAAACGGGGTTATTCAAGAGCCGATTGCTAAGACACCGATGGAAGAGATGTTGGAACGGTTGGAGGCAAGTCAAAAAGATTTTATCTATAAAGGCATAAGAGGTTCGGGGCTCTCGAGCATAGTGTGACATCTATTGGAAACTCGGTGATAGCCTTGACAAAGCGGATGTCGATGGTGGAGACCCAAATGAGTCAAATGGCGAACGCCTGCCGGATTTCATAAGCGGGCCATTTTCCGAGCAAAGACTCGAGACCAACCCGAAGACGCAACAATGCAACGCAATCGAGCTTGAGTGGGACAAGGTATAGTAATCATGGGGCTGGAGTTGAGGAATCGAAACGAGGATGTATTAGAAACGGAGCCGAGAACGAGAAGGCGGATGAAACACGGCAGAACCTATCGGGTAGCCTATCTACCGACAGCCCAACCGATACCTGCATGAAGGCCGGCAGTGGAGCCTATCGACCCGCCTATCGGCCGAAAGGCTCCTGGAAGTTCGAATGTGAAGGATTTTGAGGTAAAAGCTCCATTTCCACAGCGATTGGCCAAGTCGAGACATGATCAAAAGCTTCAACGATTTATCGACATGTTTCAAAAGGTGAATATCAACATTCCACTTCTAGACGCTTTGAGAGACATGCCGGGGTACGTCAAATTCTTGAAAGACGCTGTGGCAAGCAAGAGGAAGTTGGGGAAGTTTGAAGCAATAAATTTGACAGAGGAGTGCAGCGCTATCATTCAAAACAAGCTCCCGCTCAAGCAGAAGGATCCGGGACGTTTTACTTTTACATGCATGATTGGCGACCAAACGTTTCGTAATGTGTTGTGTGATCTCGGGGCAAGCATCAATCTTATGCCTCTATCCATCTTTAAGAGGTTGAAAATTGGGGAGATGAAGCCGACTACCATTTCTCTACTCATGGCGGACCGGTCGATCACTTATCCGAGGGGAGTTGTGGAGGATGTGTTCGTTAGAGTCCAACACTTAGTCTTCCCGGCCGATTTCGTAGTTCTTGATATGCCCGAGGACGAGAATCAACCATTGATCTTTGGGAGACCATTTCTAGCGACGGGGAGAGCACTTATAGACGTCCAAGAGGGTGATCTTACCTTAGGGTTAATGACCAAAATCTGAAAATTTCCATCTATGACGCGATGAAGAAGCCCGAGGATGCGCCCGAGGAATGTTATGCAATTGAGTCTATTATGCCGCCCCCGACCGACTTGTTGGAGCATTGCATTTCACAATCCATTTACTCACATTCTGAGGTTGAAGAAATTTACGAGGAATTACCAGAGTATGTTCGAATGTTGGAGGCGAACGAGTTCCGATCTAATGAGAGGGATGTATGCTATCTTGATGTCAACAAACCCATTCAAGGGGGAGTTGCCGCTGAGGACCGATCGATCGAGGTGCCAAAGTTAGAACTTAAGCCTTTGCCGGATCACTTACAATATTGCTTCTTGGGCGAGAACGAGTCTTATCCCGTGATAGTTTCTTCTTCTCTCGGACCTACTAACTTGGAGAAGCTATTACGGGTGCTGCGAAAACACAGAGGGGCGATTGGATGGACGATTTCGGACATTAAGGGAATAAGCCCTTCTATTTGTATGCACCGGATTTTGCTAGAAGACGATCATAAGCCGAGGGTGCAGCCGCAACGAAGATTAAATCCGGCAATGCAAGAGGTTGTGAGAAAAGAGGTGCTCAAATTATTAGATGCCGGGATGATATATGCGATTTCCGATAGTGAGTGGGTGAGTCCTACTCAAGTCGTCTCTAAGAAAGGGGGTATGACCGTGATCAAGGACGAGAAAGATGAATTAATCGCGACAAGGCTAGTCACGGGATGGAGAGTTTGTATCGACTACCGGCTACTTAATGCGGCGACGAGGAAGGATCATTTTCCACTTCCATTTATTGATAAAATGCTAGTTCGTTTGGCCGGATACGAGTATTATTGATTTTTGGACGGGTATTCGGGGTACAATCAAATTGCTATCGCTCCGGAAGACTAGCACAAGACTGCTTTCACGTGCCCTTATGGGGTATTCGCTTACCGGAGGATGCCGTTTGGCTGGTGCAACGCACCCGCAACTTTTCAAAGGTGCATGATGGCCATCTTTCACGGATTAGTCGAGAATATAATGGAGGTATTTATGGATGATTTTTCAGTTTTCGGTTCATCTTTCGACCATTGCTTGAAAAATTTATCTTTGGTACTTGCCCGGTGTGAGGAGACGAACCTTGTTCTAAATTGGGAGAAATGTCACTTCATGGTGCAAGAGGGAGTAGTGCTGGGGCATAAAGTATCTTCGGAAGGATTGGAGGTTGATCGAGCGAAGGTGGTTGCTATCGAGAAATTACCGCCTCCAACCAATGTTAAATCAGTACGAAGCTTCCTAGGCCATGCGGGGTTCTATAGACGGTTCATTAAAGATTTCTCAAAAATCACGAAGCCGTTATGTTCCTTGCTCGAGAAAGACGTGAAATTTCAGTTTGATGATGATTGCTTAAGGGCGTTTGAGACATTGAAACAAGCCTTAATTTCGACGCCGGTCTAGATCACTCCGGATTAGGGTGCACCATTCGAGTTGATGTGCGCGGCGATTGGCCGTTAGGGCCGTTTGGGTCGAAACGGATAAGCTTTTCCGGGTAATTTATTATGCGAGTAAGACGATGGATTCGCCCAAATGAACTACACCACGACGGAAAAAGAGCCGCCGCTGTGGTCTATGCATTCGACAAATTCCGACCTTACCTAGTGGGCACTCACACTATTGTTCATACCGATCACGCGATTCGCTATCTATTTGCCAAGAAGGATTCAAAGCCGAGATTAGTGAGATGGATACTCCTTCTACAAGAGTTCGACATGGAGATCCGGGATAGGAAGGGGTGCGAGAATGTTGTTTCCGATCACCTTTCCCGTCTCGAGAAGCCGGTTGAGGGAGAAGATTCGAGGGTCGAAATAAAGGAGAACTTTCCAGACGAGCATATCCTAGCCTTGGCCGATGATACACCATGGTACGCGGACTATGTTAATTTCCTTGCTATCAAGCATGTTCCAACGGGTCTTTCTTCTCATCAAAGAAAGAAATTCTTCCATGACGTTAAATTCTACTATTGGGAAGACCCTATTCTTTATCGGAGGTGCGCAGACGGGATTATTCGCATGTGTGTTCGACAAAGCGAATGGCAAAGGATAATTGAAGAATGCCATAGTGCACCGAGTGGGGGTCATTTTGCGAGAAATCGAACGGCCATGAAGGTGTACCAATGTGGTTTCTATTGGCCTTCTATTCATAAAGATTGCCAAGCTTTTGTGAAACATTGCGATAGATGCCAACGATTGGGGAACATAGCAAACAGACACGAGATGCCGCAGCACACTATTATGGAAGTAGAGTTGTTTGACGTATGGGGTATCGATTTTATGGGTCCGTTTGCAAAATCACGAGGCTATTCGTATATTTTACTTGCGGTCGACTACGTATCGAGATGGGTTGAGGCGATGCCGACGATTACGAACGATTCGAAGGTAGTGATTAAATTACTTAATAAGAACATTTTGACTCGTTTCGGGACTCCACGAGCTTTGTTGAGTGACGGGGGGAGCCACTTTAATAATAGGTGGTTAGGAACCCTTCTTGCAAAATATGGAGTTAAACATAAGATTACGTCCGCCTATCATTCACAAGCTAATGGACAAGCCGAGCTCGCCAATCGGGAGATCAAACAAATTTTAGAGAAGACGGTCACGAACAAGAAGGACTGGGCTAAATATCTAGATGATGCACTTTGGGCTTATCGGACCGCGTTTAAGACTCCAATTGGAATGTCTCCATACCAGCTCGTCTTTGGGAAATCCTGTCATTTACCGGTGGAGCTGGAAGTTAAAGCGTATTGGGCCACTAGACGGATTAATTTCGAATTTCTTGAAGCTAGTGGATCAAGAAGAGAGAAGCTGCTGGAAATCGACGAATGGAGAAACGAGGCTTTCGAAAATGCAAGGATTTACAAGGAATGAGCGAAAAAGTTTCACGATGATCGCATTCGGAAGAAGGACTTCGTCCCGGGAGACGAAGTGCTCGTTTTCAATTCACGGCTTCGTCTATTTCCGGGGAAGCTGATGTCAAAGTGGACTGGTCCATACACCGTCTTTCAAGTAAATCAAAACGGATCATGTGTCGTTATGAAAGAAGATGGGAACAAGTTTATCGTGAACGGACATCGGATGAAGCACTATTTCAAGCCGTTGCACCACGAAGAGAAGTATGTCACTTACCTCGGAGACCCGGAATGAATGAGGTATCGTCTAGCTAAAGACGTTAAACGTAGCACTTGTTGGGAGGTAACCCAACGTATGTATATTAGTTCGTTTTATTCGTTTATTTTCGATTTTTCGTTTGCATGATTTTTGTAGTTTCTAGTTTCGTAGTAGCTTTGCTAGTTTTTGTTAAGTTCTTATCCATGCACGCCGAGTTTTGAATACTTGCAGGTCTTTAATCGCCATATCCAAGCAAAAACGGGACCAAGTGTGCGAATTAGAGAAAGCTGAAAAAAAATTTTGAGACAGAAAATCCTATCGGGCGAGCCTATCGGCCGATAGGCCCGGCCGATAGGCTGAGGAAATTAAAAAAAATTTTATTGTAACAAGTAGTGGTCGATAGGGTATGCCAATCGACCGATATCCCACCCGATATGAGGTATGTAAGAGACAGAAGTTCCTATCGGCCCAGCCTATCGGCCGATAGGCCAGGCCGATAGGAACATACCCGGCCCAGTATCCACTTCGACCCGGTTGATTAATACCCCTTTTAAACACCTTCACACCCGATTTTCTCACACACTTACACACTTATCGGCCGATAGAACACAAGAACGAAAGGGGCGATTTTTTTTTCTACTTTTCTTCCTTCAAACTCGATCAAGGTACGTAGTTTCGACTGTTAATCCTCTTGTTTTTCATTTCTATACATGTTTTGAAGCACTATGATGGATTCTTTTTGGAGTTTTGATGAAAATCGAATTGGGGATCCACTTTTTGGGACTTTTGTTAGACTTGGATGTTCTTTGAATTTTATGCCCGATTGTTGATAGAACCTTGATGGAAACATGTTATCTATGCTTGATTGTTCATGGGTACTTCGAATTGGGGGATTAATTGATGAAATTGAACGAATTTTGAAAAAACCCCCAAATTGGAAGAACCCTAATTTCGAATTTGTTGAAATTGGGTGAATTTGTTGAATTGAATGGTTAATTGGGATTGATATGAGTTGAATTGTTGATGAATTAGATTGGATTGGAGAGAATTTGCCCTAATATGATCGTAGTGTGTTGTTTTGTTATTGTGGGTGGTGATTTTGATCCTTTAAATATGAAATGGGGGAGTCTAAGTTTGGGGGAGATTGTGTGATTTATAGGAGTCTTAGATGTTATTGTGGGATTATTGGATTATGTCGACGCTTGTTTAATGTTTGTGTTATGAGTTGCTTATTGGATATTAATTGGATGGTTGTTTTGTAGGAACTTTGAAATGGGAAAGCAAAGCAAGAAGTCGAATCCGAGTACAGCCGGAAAATCTAAGGCAACCACAGAGAAGGAAAAGGCTCCGACGAAGGTAGTGCCGGCTATTCCGATCCCGGCTGCGCTCGACCCGAATAAATTCAAGCTAAGATTGACCGGGCCAGAGTCTAAAAGAAGGTGGTCGCACCTTATCGGAATGTCACACAAGCATTGCCGATTTTTGCATGAGGAGACGGCTCGGGGTATGGGAATATATGATGATATTGTGCTACTAGCGAGGCAGTGCGGGTTTGAGCAAATATTTAGGGCAAACTATCTCGCTTACCACATGCTCACCGTGGAGTTTCTGTCCACACTTGACGTTTTTAGGGAGAACGGGACTCCGGCATCCATTCGCTTCAACCTCGACAACATAGAAAGGGAGCTCTCGGCCGACGAAGTTAATGCCATTATCAACGGGGCCGAGGACGGGTCATTCCAGCAGGGCGATCATGCCAAAGAAAAATTAGAGCTGTGGTCCAAGATGATTTACCGTAGGGAGGAGACGCTCCTCATTTATAATCCGACATATGCCAAGGCCTCCTCGATCAGGAACCCAGTTCTCCGTTATATCCACCGGCTGTTCACCTCGACGATTTTGAGCCGTACCGACTCGGGGACGTGCTTGTCCACTGATCTTCACCTTTTATGGTCGGCCTTGAACGGTACACGGAAGCACGCCGGATGTTTTCTGATTGAGCACATGGAGAAACAAGCCCGGCTGACCGGGAAGCAGAGGATTGGGATTGGGGCGTTCGTGACCCCTATCGCGGAGCATCTTGGGGTGCACATTAGAGGAGAGCCGGTGTCCCGAGACATCTATTTGGATAAACCGACACTGCAGAGGCAAGAGATGCTTGCCTTCACCGAGGGGTTCGACTGGAAATTGCACGGTCGGAACAAAACCGTGTCCCTCTTCCGACTACCCTCTCCGACCTTGACTTCTGTGATGGGCGACGCGCCCGATGTATATGCGAGGTGGAGTATGAGCTCCTCGGCTCATGTGGCACTTATCCGACCGTTGGATGCGTCTCGTAAGAGGCAACGCCGGGAGGGGACCATTGATGAGCCATTCTTGGAGGGAGCCGAGGAGGAGATGGATGATATACCCGAGGGGGGTAGCCGTGACGAGATTCCCACCGGTGGAGGTAGTAGTTTTCAGATGAGAGCTCCGGATTTTTATGATTTTGAGACGAGGTTTTTTGAGAGAGAGAGAGAGAGATGCACGAAGAGAGTATGCAAGCGCAAGACAACTATCATTTGGCGAGTATGCGTTCTTTGACAGCTGAGTTTGGTTCTTTGGGAACTCGGCTGGGCGAGGTTGAGACTCGGGTGGGTGTTGTTGCCACTCGGGTCAATGAGTTGTACGAGCTCGTGGAGAGACGAGCCGAAGAGGACAGAGCGTGGCGACAAGAGGAGATTGCTTGGAGGGAGCAAGAGAGGAAGAGGCAGGAAGATAGGTGGGCCCAGGAGGACCACTACCACCGAATGCTACACGAGATGTACCACTTTGCTCGTTTCCCCGATTCACATGCCCGCTATGATCCGAGCTCGCCGACAAACCCGCCATTTCCGCCACAGTGATCAGGTACTCCATTAACAAAGCCACTCCTTTCTCTTTTCAAACTTATTCCTCCTTTGGGATGCGAAATAAGTTTGGGGGGGGGGGGGAAGAAGTGCGGCTTTGTTAATTTCTTTACGTGTGAGTACCTTGTTTGCCTTGTATCTTTCTTTGCTTGTGTCGGTGCCCGTTGTTTTTATTTGTGCTTATCATATTGGTGTTGCGTGGTTTTGGCTTTTGTTGCTTAGTTTTTAGTTTTTTTTATTCATTTTCGTTTGGTGTGTTTGCTAGTTTCTATTTTCTATTTTTTTAGGTCGTAGTAGTTTTTGCTTTCGTGTTTGCTTTTCGTTGTTTGCTTTGATGCCTTGCTTGGGTAGATTTTTAATTTTTTTTTTTAGATAGCTTTGCTTGTCTTAGTTTTTTTTTTTTATTCGTGAATTTTTCGTGCTTCTAATTGTGTGATACCGATGTTACGACACTGTTTTTCTCTCTGAAGAAACGGTCGAGTTTTAGTCGAGTTGTAGTCCGTAATTTCTGTTTTGCATAGTATTCATTTAGGTCCAAAATTTTTCGTGATTGTAGAGGTCTTGGCAAGATAAGAGACGAGACATACTTGTTTTAAAATCACCGTCAATACGTTTGGTTACATCTTCCGGATAGTGAGTCGCATCAAGCCACGATCGTGTTGGCACTTAGATTGAGTTTAGAGTCGGTCAGTTTTTCCCAAAAGTTGAGATAGTGTTGTTCTATGAAGGGAAGTCTAGTAACCGGGGGCATTCGCGTGACCCGTTGTTTACCCTCGCGTAAAACGACGACTCTGATTAGACTAGTGATTTAGATATTTCACAAGTGCCAAGGATAGGGAACCTAGTAACCGGGGGTATTCGCGTGACCCGCTGTTTACTCTCGCGTAAAACGGCGACCTTGATTCGGACATGCGGAAATTATATATTCGAGTTGTTTCCCCGCTGTAGACGGGAACTTAGTAACTAGAAGCATCCATGTGCCCCATGAGTGTCTTTTACGTCAAACGGTTTCCTAATACATGAGAATGGAAGTTCCACCCTAGGATTACCCCGATGAAACATCCCGAGATCCTAACCTAGTGGTCAACTCGAATCAAATAGTTGAACATATATATAAGGGAATACTGACCGAGGTTTATTTGTTATGAAACTCGTTAAAATTGTGCCACTAGACCGTAACGGACGAACTAGCTTGTTTATTTTAGCCTTTCATATTGACGGTCGATTTGACTCACGTTTTGTTAATCTTTGAGTGGATTTTCTTCATGAACGAATGATTAGGACTGAACTTGACTACTTTGCGGAATCATTATTCTGAGTGCAGCTCGCTTTTACGACACTCGAATTATTTAGAGAGAATTACAGGATAGTATTGATTAGGTTGAACACTATGAGTTGCACGATGATTCACGACATTCTTTTTCTTTTCTTTTTGTTGTTCGGGACGAACAAGGCTAAAGTTTGGGGGGGTTTGATAAGTGGTAATTTTACCACATTTTTCTAGGATTTTATACTAGGTTTTTATCTCGTTTCGTGATTAATGTGCTCGTATTTGGCTTATTTATGATTAGTCGAGCCGTATTACGCGTTTGGGTTGGTTTTAGTGTGTTTGCAGGTTTTTAGAGCCAAAAGGACCCAAAACGAGACAAAGGACCGAGAGTCGAGTCACGGACGGAAAAGACGGAATTTTGCGAGAGACAGACCACCCTATCGGCCCAGCCTATCGGCCGATAGGTGCGCCCGAAAGGAGTCCCTGCCCTATCGAGTGAAGAGATCGACGAACCATCTATCGGCCGATAGGCCAGTCCGATAGGCTGCCCAGCGGACTCTCGTGTTTTGACGAATTTTGACTCTTTTGGATAGATTTTATTTCCTAGATTAGGGCTAATCGGGATTGTAACCCCCTTAGGCTATATAAACCTCTTTTTAAGACCTAGTTTGAGGATCCATCATCTATCTTTTACGATTCTTTTTCATCTTTTATAATTTTACATCTTTTTAGCAAGATTAATTCTTGGGATACAAGAACTTTTTGGAGAGCAGAATTATTATTGTTTTTCGGAGATTGAAGACTCGGAGTTCATCCGTAAGGGTTGTAATCTCTCTTTTCATATTAATAATATGCATTCTTCATCAATTTCTTGTTTAATTTCAAGTATGTCTGGCTAATTCATTGATTGATTCTAGGGTTAGTAATTTTAATTGATGTTCACATGATGTTCCTTTGATTACCTTTTGACCTTTCATCCTAGGCTTGTGTTCAAGTTGTGTTAAATCTCATGTTAGATTAAAGGGCCCTTAATCGATGCATGTTAGCTAATTGATTTTGTCCGGAAGGAGTAATTGATTAGTGGAAATACTTGATGCACAATATGATTTTATCTTGAGACCTGACGGAGAAAGATAAACCATAGATAAATAAGTTGGCGCTTTTTAAGTGATTTAAATTCTTTGAGCCCTGGCGGGGAAAAGGGTTTAGATTAACTATCTTTCTAGGTTGCCTTGATCAGAATTCTAGATTGATTGAGTGATTATTTCTAGGATTGAATTAAAATTTGGGGAAAAGGAATCAAGTGAATGGATTGTGTGAACTCAATTAGATGATACTACCCTAGGATCAATTACCTTTGGACTTGTGATTTTATCTTGCTAATTTGCTTAATTTGCTTAATTTAGATATTTCATCTTTTATTTAATTTTTATTTTTCGATTTTTAAATTTAGATAATTAGAAACAAACCAATATTTCGGATTCCTAAATAACAGTCAAATTTTGAGTAGAGTTACTTCCTTTATTTTCGACACATCAATTCCCTTGGGTTCGACACCTTGGAAATACTCCGAGGTTTTACAAATTTTAAAATTGATCGGATTTGAAAACCATACTACGCGAATCCCAGCGATCAGTGGCATCGGCTTTCTTATTGTCGAAAACGCATTCATTCCTAGCTACCCAAATTGCCCAAATTGCAGAGATAAACGCATCTCTCCAAAGATTCGAGATTTGTGGGATCAGTTGAACCTGCATTGCTTGTAACAACAAGTTAAGGAACCCCTCATGAAAATCAAGAGTAATGTCAAAAGCCCAACAAAGCTTAGTATAAATGCATAACGAGAATGAGCATTCAGAGAAAATATGGTTAGAAGACTCTTATGAGTTATGGCAGAGACTGCAAATGGAGGGGCCCTGGATGCGATAGGACCGCAGGAGCTCCCAAGATGGAAGATGCTCGAAAATAGCTCTCCAAGTGGTGTAATATATGCTCAATAGATGAATCTCTCCCATATCCACTTACCCCAAGAGATGGGGAGGAAAGAGTGGCGAAGGTGATGATATGACAAGGTAGAGGTCACTTGGCCATTCTTGGAGCGGGTCCAGACTCTATGATCCTTCCCCCTGGGGGTGATGATAGTGGAAACAAAATCTAGGGCAATATAAGGGTAAGTCTAGACAAAGGCCTGATCAAGGTGCCAAGCATCATCATAATAGAAATCCAAGATTTGATGCTGATAAAGATGAGATATCTCTGAAGGAATGCCGACCATGTCAGAGAGTGTATATACGATGGATGTGGGGGCGGAAGGTGCTGAATAAAGAAGATTTCCGGAAGTAGTTCCTCGCCATACCATTTGAAATCCAAAGATCCCTAAGCAGATACATTCCAGAATCGGAAGATGTGAGCACATCCCAAGCAAAATGGAAAAGATAAGCAACATTGGCTGCCCTAATAGAATGAATACCAAGGCCGCCCTCATCTTTGGGAGAGCAAATGCGTTTCCAGGATATGTTGAACTTCCCACCAACAGCAATATCGCCCGTCCAGATGAAATTACGCATGGCGGTTTCTACCTTTGAAAGAAGTGTCAACGGCCACCGATAAATCATCATGGAGTGCAAAAGGGAACTAGAAATGACACTATCGACCAAATAAGCCCGATATGCCATAGAAATGGAAGATCCGACCCAGCGGGAAAATTTAGAGATGATGGAGTCCGCGTAGGGCTGGAAAATCAAACGGGTAGGGGCTCCAATGAATATGGGAACACTTGAGTATTTCATAGCTAAGGAGCATTCCGACATGCTGGATAGTTTAAGAATTTTGGACTTGTGTCGGAGTGTACTATTCGAGCCAAGAAACACCCTGGATTTCGCCGAACTAACCCATTGGCCCGAGAAGAGACCACGAACGTCTCAAAAACGGCTTTAATTTGTCGAACTGAGGAGACTTTCATAGCACAAAAGACCAAAATGTCGTCAGCATAGAGCAAGAATGGTGGGCAAGAAATGCCCATCTGGGCCATGGCCGGTCTGATAGTCTTCTTTAAATGGCAGTCCATGATCTTACGGCTAAGATATTCTTCCGCCAAACAGAAGAGCAGAGGGGATAGAGGGTTCCTTGTCTCACACCATGAGAGCAAGTATAGATAAGCGGCATGAATGTAGTATAGTGGACATGCATGCAACCACTAAATCTGCAAAACTAAGAAACTGAAGAAACGACAGAAGGAAGCACCATTTGACGGTGTCAAAAGCTTTCCTAATGTCAATCTTGAAAGCCAAATTGCCATCATCTCTGTCCCTGTGCAAGCAGTTAAAACATTCAGAAGCATAAGCATTACAATGATGGATACGTTTACATAGGACAAAACCAAACTCATATGGGGAGAGGTGGGTGCCGATGAAAGAGCCCAAACGAGTAGCATAAATCTTAGTGATGACTTTGAAGAGAAATTTGCTTAGGACAATCAGACAAAAATCCTCGACTTTGTTAGCGCCCTTATTCTTAGGGATAAGAACCACAAAACTGGAATCGAGGCCATGAAGAAGGAAGCCCTCCGTAAAGAAAAATGTGACTACAACAGTTATGTCATCCCGAATAATATCCCAATAAGTCTTATAAAAGTAGCCTGAGAATCCATCGAGACCTAGGGAGATATCTGGAGAGAGGGAGAAAATAGCGATCTTAACTTCATCCGGGAGAGGGACCTTCAAGAGAAGATCGTTATCAACGTGAGAAATAGCTGGCTGGATTACCTCTCCCATCATGGAGAAATCGATTGGAGAGGACGTGATGGGCTCCGAGAACAGATCTGTAAAGTACTTCACGATATGATCGACCAAGCGCTGGTGTTCATTGACCATCTCATCGTCAATATGGATGGAATTAAAGTGTTGTTTCACTTTGGCTGAAGCGTTACGCTTGTGGAAAAAAGAGGTGTTTCGATCCCCGTCTCTCAACTAAGTGAGTCAATTCTTCTGAATATAAAATGCTTGAGGTTGAGAGAGTGTCCAGTTGATGAGGACTTGAAGCTCTACCTCTTGGTCGAAAAGAATCTCCGAGTAACCTTGAGAATAAATGGACTCCTGGAGGGCTGCTAAATTAGCGTAGTGCTCAGTCACAGTAGTGTGAATATTACAAAACACGTTAATATTCCAGTCTTGAATAGATTCCTTGAGACTCTTCAGCTTACGAACCACTCTAGAAAGGCGATTCGTTGGAGTTAAGAATTCAGCCCATGACTCGAAGACCAAGGAGCGGAATCCTGGGTGAGAAGGCCACATCATTTGAAAGCGAAAAGGGCGCGGGGTTTAAGGCTTCGAGTCCATGCAAGAGAGAAGAATGGGATGATGATCTGAATTGATGCGAGGAAGAACCCGTGAATGGATCGAGTCCCACATAGCAATAAATTCGCTGTTAACAAAGCTGCGATCCAATTTAGAGGCCTTAAGCATCCCAAGTTGTTGACGAGAGCACCATGTAAAGGTGATTCCTTCGTTTTCCACTTCCAGAAGCTCTGCTTCATCAATGGCCTGTCTAAATTCAGAACAAGAAATATGGGGAGGGGGTGCCATACTGAAGCGCACATGAGTGCCGAATACATCATTAAAATCACCCATAACACAACAAGGCAAAGAAGGTGCATGCAACAGATCAAACCATAATGAACGACGATGAGTATAAACATTCTTAGCATGTACAAAAGCTAAATGTGTTGGAAATTCCCAAATAATAGTATAGGCTATTAATAACTGATCCGAAACATAAACAGTGTAAGAGAGATCTGCAAGTTCAGATTTGCAATAAATCCAGGACGAAGAGGAGGTCGCGAATTTTTCCCGAGAAAGACCAAATTAAGGGAGCGAAAGAATCAAGGAGATAGAGAAGACATGTGTACCTTAGGTTCAATAATATCTAGCCAATCTGGAGAATGTCTCTGATAGATGTTCCGAAGAGAGGACTGTGACTTTTTGCTCCCTAGACCGCAATCATTCCAGATGAGGATATTCATGTAGTCTAGCCAGAATCGCTGTGCTTAGGCAGCATTTCTTCAAGTTCCATTTGATCTGCCCACGAACCAGTAGCGGCATTGTGCATGGCTTGAAGAGGTTTGGAGTTTGGCTTAACATGAACAACAAAATCTGCCTTGGCGTGTTCTGCCAAATTTGGCATTTCGGCATGAAGTGTTTCATCATTCAAATATGGCTGATCTTGATCGGCAGACATAGAAGCATCAGGCTCTGGATATGTCGCCTCAATTCGCTTACCTCTCTGTGGAGGAATAGAGCAAGATCAAGACCTGTGAGGTTTAGCTCGCTATCGCTTTAGAGATTCACAAAGTTTCGAGCAAAGTGGTAGAGCATAAGTGATCATGGGCGGCTCTGAGTCTCGGGGGATGCAAGATAAATTCAAGTGTGTGGATTCTGATAAAGTCACCGAGGGTCTCTTAGGAGGGGGCAATGATGGAGGGATCTTAGTATGTAGCTCAAGCGAAGTCAAGAGGTTAGAAGCCTGTGGAGATGACTTTGTCTGTGCCTCGTAGTGGGTGATGACTGAGTCCACCACGTTACACAAAGGTGATGGGTCAGAAATGGAAGTGAAAGGGATGGTTGAAGGTGGGACTCCAGTGATCGTCAAGGCAGTGGTTGTTGTGGCCTGTGAAACCGTGGGACGAGGCCTATATTCCTGTCTAGAGCCTGTCGACGTCCAATAGATCTGCCCCATGAGCAGCGTTTAGAGCGTGACCGAGTAGTGCGAGTCTGAGGAGAAGTCTGTTTCAAGTTTGCAGAGCGATTCGCGGCAACCGCTTTTTTCTTACAAATGTCTGAAGTATGACCCAAGAAACGACAATAGGTGCACACGTCCAGAAAGTTTTCGTAGGAGATATAAGATAGAGAATAATTACCATCGGCCTCAACTGAAATCTCTCAGGGAGGGAATCGAACTTCGTAACTTCAACTTCCAGGAGGACTCTAGAAAAGTGCCCAACTGAGCCTTCGACAGCTTGTTCATCAATATATAGAGGATTACCAACAGCCTTGGCGATACCCCAGATAGCAAGTGTTTCCCAATGCTCGAACCCAAGTGCGGAAATGTGATTCCATACTTGCACAGTAGTGGTGTTAACATTGTATGGGTTGAAGTTAGGAACCCATGTGGATATCCGAAGAGTGGTAGCGACCAGGCTGAGTGACTACTAGCTTTGGATCGATCGGAGTCATTGGAGAATTGTAAATTGTAGCAGCCTTTCGCCAATGGTATAATTTTCCATTCATGTTCAAGCTTCCACAAAGATGAGAGTTTATTTTTGAGTGTAGGAACCTCCCAAGGCTTGTCAGACTTCACATAAAATAGTCTCCCGATCAAAGTGTTAGAGAGAAACTGAACCCGTTCCCTGTATCTATCCACAAGAATGCAAACTAAGTCTCCTCGACGGAATAGCTCATACGGCTTGTTGCTGGAGGAGGATGGCAGTTGATGGATGTTATGTGTGGCCGAATTAAGAGTTGATGGGGAAGATGGCTGATGCAAGGAGCCAAATTTGATTGGGCAAGTACCTGCATGCACAGAAGAAGAAAAACCTCCCATGACTGGAGAAATTCCGGCAGGGGAGGATTAAACGACGAGACAGACGAGACAGGTAAAGACAAAGAAAGATGTTCACATATGTGAGGATTATTGGCATGGATGGACGCATTAAATGCCGAAGGAACATATGTGTCATGCACAACTGGCCGAGAGACCTCATGATGATGCAATAGACTGGTAGGGATCACTTTAGTATGCGAATTAGCATTATTAACGAAATCATGAGGTGATACAAACGATAATGGATCGAAGTGGAATTAAAACTTACAAGAGGAAACGAACAGCAACAAATGATCAAGAACGATATGCACTTGTAATAATCTGCACAATGAGCAGAAACGAACAGCAATAAATGATCAAGAACCATCTGCACTTGTAATAATCTGCACAATGAGCAGAAACGAACAGCAACAACCGAGCAAGAACAATCTGGTCATGTAAATTCAGATGCGAAATTGAGTGCATATCTGGGGTATTTGTCGAGTTAGACCTATAACTCGCCAATGGTGATCTCCTCTCAAGACCTATTGAGTATTGATCGGGTTAGCATTCGAGAATGCGTCGAATAATAACCAAGGTTTTGATTGAAACGCATCAATCAACTAGAACTCGAGCTTTAGGGTTTCAAACTTGTGGCTTTTTATTTCTTCATAATCTGATCTCCTTGTTGGCTGATATAAGGGCTTATATATCCTTCTAAGCCTAGAAAAACAAAAGGGCTACTTCCTAAAATGCCCTAAGGAATGTTCAACCTACTACTATTAAAGGAAAGCACTAAAACGAACAAAACAAGACAAAACAGAACAAAACAGGTCTGCACATGTCGCACCCTTTAATTAAGTACATCATGGGACTACGAGAATAAAAATGAGATGATAAACTAAGTCATCCCTAGCACCAAAGTCACGCCAAGACCTGCACTTGTTGTTTCGCCTAAATAAGTAATGCGGGCTGCACTTGAGCGTGCAACATGGCTGTCCATTTCGAGCACTACGCCGTCGTCTTCACTCGAGCTAATCAATATCGTATCATCCCCTACCCCTTTAAAGGGAATTTTCCTCAATTCCGCAATCCCGTCATCATCAAGATAAGGAGAGATATCACCTACATTGAAGGTAGCATGCACACCATAAACACCCGGAAGCTCTACTTTGTATGCATTGTCGTTCACCTTAGCAACGACCTTCTAAGGACCCTCGGCTCGCGGCATCAGTTTGTTTTTGCGCTTACTTTGGAATTGTTCCTTCCTCAAATGCACCCAAACCAGGTCTCCAACATCAAATAATCTCAGTTTCCTTTGCTTTTTAGACCTGCATTTGTAATCATCATTTACGGCCTCAATTTGATCACATACCTGCTCATGTAACTTCATCATTGACTTGAGCTTAGACTCCACATATTTATGCACTAACTCATCAATCGGCAAGGGAATCCGGTCCAACGGTATGTACGAGTTCAGCCCATAAACGACTTCAAAATGAGAGTGAGCCGTTGCAAGAGTAGGAGAACGATTGTACGCAAATTCAGCATGTGCAAGTTTAAATCCCAATCCTTTTGCGTTTTGATTACAAGAGCGCATAATAAAGTACCTGTTGGGATTCGATGCCAAAAACGAAGGCGCAGCGGAAATAAAACAATAATAAACCAAACCCTAAAACCGGATCGATCATGCATTATATATACGAATATAAAAAAAGGACAAGAGTAAAGTAATCGAAAAACTTACCCTTGTAGTCCTTTGATTAAATGTTGGTGAAGAACTTTTCCACAAACTGAATTTTGTAAGCCTTCTTGAAAAAATCCCCAAGCACCGAAAATACCGTGCCTCCACTAGTCACGCACCGGAAGATGAGCGAAAAAATTCTATACTTTCTTGTTCTCTTGGAACACGGGTAGAAGAAAATATATTGAGATTATTTATAATTTTACAAACACTCTAAGTAATGTAAAATAATTTTCTCTCAATTTTTCATCCACTTTTCTCTAAGAAAATGATGAAGAAATGAAGAACCAAAAGAAAACTTCTCTCCTCACCCTCTTTTGCTTTAGCCGTATGATCTCTCCTCTTGTTGGTGGAATGATGAAAGTATACAATATATAATACAAGATTCCACCTAATGATAAGATTACATCTTATCTTGTTTTGTCCTTAAGTGTGAGGAAAACACCACACACATGCACTAAAGGGACAAAAAGGATCATCCCTCATAAAAAATAAGAAGGGGCGGCCAAGGCAATAATGGAGGAGTTTGGTTTGTTTCGGTTCGTGAAACGGACCGTCGTGTATCTAGCCCGACAGATACACCTTGATACATTTCATAGTAAATCAATATAATTAATTAATCTAATTAATTAATTATATTAAAATATTATTTCTCCAAGAAATAATTATTTATGAATTAAATTAATTACCCAATAATTTATTTAATTCACCGAACCGATTTAATTTATCCAATAAATTAATTTAGACATCTAATGTCTAAAATTTAATTAAGAGGGAATAAGCTCAAAGTAATCCATCGTCTCCCTAATGCGCGACTCGGTAGGTCCGTCTTAGTAATCAGTGCGAGGAACCAAAGAGTTATAGCACTACCTAGCCAGCCTGACAGCCTACACTGTAACCTTACTGAGAACGAATGATAGGGATCATTCCAAAACCTTTTTGTCGTGAATACCAGTATACGTATAAACC
Organism: Orobanche coerulescens; assembly: GCA_033398695.1. Lineage (NCBI taxonomy): Eukaryota > Viridiplantae > Streptophyta > Magnoliopsida > Lamiales > Orobanchaceae > Orobanche > Orobanche coerulescens. Next base: position 63,885,175 of record CM065810.1, on the reverse strand, counting down.
CTTCTTCCAAATGTCCCGATCAAGTTACAGGGTCACGGTCAGTCAAACCCTATCTGTACTTGACGCTATGCATGAGTTAATGCAAATCGAGATCATCGAGCTCTCGTGTATCCAATAAAACTGGCTCCAATGCTTTGGCCAAAGACTTATGATCTCATTCGTCAATAACCGCATAGGACATATAACCCGTTCAGTAATAGGAGAAAGAATTCTATCTTGGTATTCAGTAGAACCTGCTACTTGCCCATTAAGATGCACATCGATATTGACCCTCACCTTCCGGTTTTCTGGGTCGAACTACTCTAATGAAAATCTTAACGTCACAAGCACATCCCTACTAAATTCTCAAGTCAAAGGTTCATGAATACCTATCACAACCTTTCGATTCCGTCATTGACTGTCCCGGAGTGAATGCGTGTGACGAATCGAGGGTGAGTCGGTTCGAGTATACTAATGTAACATTCCAAACTAGGTGGATATTATAGTGCCGTGGACCCCCAATTGGGACCCACCAGGCGAATGAAAATTAATGAATTAAATAATATATTTGTAGTACCGAACCACATTATATCATCAATTACTCTGATGAAGAGTTTCAAGTACAACACACCCAGGAAATACAGAATACATGTATATTTTATATGAAGATAAAATATACAACTCTGAATAAAAATAATATCCAAATGGAAATCTGCAGCGGAAATGAAAATGAAGAAACATGAATGACTAAAAAGGACTAGGGGCCCCTACTAGTATTATTGGGACTCCTCGTCGTCAACATTCTCTTCCCGTGCTTTTGCCTTGCCATGACCTAAAAACAATATCCCTAACGGGGTCAGTTACACAGAACAACAATCCTCAAGAGTTGAACAAGCACAATCATTAAATATGTATGGCATGAAATCAAGCTGAAGAGGGGCATCATAGTACGCCCATAATGAGACGTGCAAGTGCACAAGACGAGTGTCCGGACACACCCGTCCTTGTACCTAATTACTCTCACGGAGGCACATTACCGTGTGCACAGTCCATTGTGTCGGTGAACCCTTCACATGACTATCGTGTGCCCGACTAAAAATTCCACATATAACCACCCGACCACGCAATATGAACCTAGAAGGTCACAAAAACAAAGTGACCATGACGAATATCAATTAATAACAAATCGACAAGGTTCAAGAATGACTCACCGAGAAGAAATAATAATGAAAGGAATGATAGCTCACTGAAATGATTGGAACCGTCGTTCCTCATGAATTAAATGATTAGTTTTATAATTACAAGTCTTGACATGAATAATATATCATGAATGAATTATGAATATGAATGAACAACAACAAAAGGAATGAATATCATTTTAACCGAGTAAGAATCAACTTACACAATACCGGTGATGAAATGTCCTCTCTCGAACAAACGTCCTTAATGGGAAATTGGTCGCTCAAACAACCTTGAATAACACAATTACCAATAATCCGCTTAATAAACGAATCAAACATGATCACAACCCACTTCAAAAGTCGATACAACAATATACAAACTCATTCAGGCATTATGACAAACACTTAGCAAACATTCATCCTTTGATTATAACCAACCACAAATATATCGAAACCAAACTCCAAAATGAGTAGTTAAATCTAACAAAACACCTTCAATGATATCAATAATCCAAAAGGAAACTACAACTCAAGGTTACGACAACATCAATTGGAAACCCCCAAAATAACCAAAGTCAACCCTCAAGGGTTCTTGAATAATTCCCCAAATATTCATCAAATCCGAAATATACACCAATAAATACGTAGGAATACATGTATCCAAGGTAGATAATCCATATCTAACATATTCCAACATAATAGTAAGGTTACACAAAGAGATCTGGAGGAAAACATTCAAAATCCGAAATTCTAGATCCAAGAGTGGTTTACCTTGATTTGATGTGTTGGAGGAGATTAGATGATGATTAATCCGAACTAGAAGCTTGAAGATGTTGATATGAGGATGCAGCTCAAAGAGATCTCTCCAAAATGTCTGAAACCGTCCAAAACCGTCGAAGGAATGAAGTGAAATGAAAAATGACGAATATGGATTGCACTGTCCAGTTTATACTGATCCCAGCTTAGCGCACGCTAAGTCCTGATATTTAGCGTGCGCTAGCGGGTTAACTGGGCAGTCCAGTGAGCTCTGACTGCCTCGTTAGCGTGCACTATGAACTTGGTAGCGTGCGCTAACGCCTTCCCAATAGCGTGCGTTATCCCAAAAAGTTAGCGTGCGCTAACTGATGTTTGATACCCAGCAACTCGAGTCCAGAACCTACTGTCCCAAGGTCTGATCGAACCTTAGTGTGCGCTACCTGATGCTTATCGTGCGCTACCAAACTAATCCTTGCGTACGTTACCCACTCCTAGCGTGCACTACGAATTATTATATCTCAGTCCAGTACCCACTGGACTGTCTGTTCCAATACGCTAGCGCGCGGATGGATACCGATAGCGTGCGCTACAAACACCATTAAGTACATTATACACAAACCGTAGTGTGCGTTATGACTCTCACTAATCTAGTCCAGTGCCTTCTGGACTATCTGCCTGAACCGCACTAGCGTGCGCTAATTCTCAGAGGTAGCGTGCGCTACCTATACTCAATTAGCACGCGTTAAAGAGAGTATCTAGCGTGCGCTACTCCTCACACACAACCCACTACAAAGATGACAAAGTTGATATTCTCGGCCCGATTTTCCAACCAAGTTGAATGATGAATAATAACTGATACACGATACAAATTACTCCGAACGTTGAATACAGTGAATGAATATGATTGATGTATGACTCATAATGAGTGAAAATTACTGAGTGACAATATACTGAATGACAATGAATGAATTTACAAACGGGTATTACATACTCCCCCCCTTAAAAAGAGTTTCGTCCTCGAAACTAAGGGTCAAACACATCGGAATAACTCTCCCGCATACTATCCTCGGTTTCCCAAGTAGCCTCTTCGACTCCATGTCTAGACGACTGAACCTTAACCAAAGGAATCATCTTGTTCCTCAACTATTTGATACGCCGCTCTAAGACTCGTACAGGATGCTCCTCATACGAATGATCATCCACGATCTCGATTTCATCGAACTGAAGTATGTGACTCGGGTCGGCAACATACTTCCTCAACTGAGATACGTGAAACACATTATGAATTCGGCTCAATGCCGGAGGTTGTAACACCCCCAATCCACTCAGGGATATTACACGCCGTAGACCCTCTCCTCGAGGATCTACCAGGCTGGTAACAACATTTAACATCTCGACAATGCCTTCAAGGCTACAATGACTCAGTAGACCGATTTGGTCTTTCCACAAATACATACAACCCAAATACAACTCATGCCCACGCAGGGGACAAAATACAACCACACCCGTACAACGGGAACAATATAGCAGCGGAAAATAAAGTACAACTGAACCAACACACGATGTACGGTTCCTCAAGTGATTAGAATCAAACATCTTTCATCATCCATCGAGCAGACCCTGTGTTATGCTCCAAAACATTAATGCAAAAACAGACATCCACCCCCCGAATACTCGGGGGTTAGCAAAACTCCACTGTTTTGCTAGTGCAAGAACAAAGTGCAAATACGAGCCATACAATTCACATTCCACGAATAACAATAACCGAGGATCCTCAAAGATCCAAACGAAACGAAAAGTACTTCCCGAGGCAAGGGTTTGAGAAAACATTTCAAAATCGAAATATCATAAATCAATGGAAGTAATTTATAAAATGGTTTAGAATGCCATCGAGAGTTTTAATATAAAACAATTTAGGATTATCAAATCCTGCTTTTCAAAATCCAAAAGACAAAAGGGGGTCACCGCCCCAAAGGTTTACTTCCCGAAAAAATGATATTTACCAAACCGTTGGGATTTTAGCCCCAAATCTTAGCAACTCACAGTACACAAGAACGACCACAAGGTTCGTCTCCCAACATCAAAATCCACAAATAAAAGATTTAAAACAAACAACAAAATACTCTAGTGCCATCCTAGCCAAGTAAGCCAAACGAACAACTTACCTCTTACACACTTAGTCAATGCATGAAATCATGAAAACCGTTCAAAAGCACTCATTTCCGGAAATGCCAATGATCAAACCACATTTGTAAAAATGCACCACAATTAACCGCGGACCCACAGCTTCGTGGATCCCTGCCGAGACCCCGTCGGATCTAACCCACAGTGGTTAAAAGCAAGCTCGCGGTTCCACAGCTTCGTGGAGCCCTACCGAGACCCCGTCGGATCTAACCCGTAGTGAGCATACACACACACACGTTACTCATGCAATACTAACATGCTAAGAACGTAAGTTCATTAAGAATACTCACTAGAGATGGCCATTAACTCGACACCACTACCAAACTCTTCAAAAATACAATAACAAGATTAAATACGGAATACACGATTCCATAACTTAAACAATAGGAGTATCATCATAAAATCCTTCAACGTTCGAAATAACCAAATCATAATCAATTCTCAAAACACCGTTCACAAATCACACTCGTTTTGAAAGAAAGCCTTTAACGAGGCCAAACCGAAATCCTTTGAAACTTCATTTCAAATAACCAAACAAACACATCAAGACGACCACCGATCATCATATCCATAAAACGAGAAAAGTATGGGCAAGGTACTTGCCTCGAATAACCACAACGCGGAGAATCGGCCGAAGTAGGTTGGCACGAACCGACTACGAACTCGCCGACTCCACCGAACGACAATCCACAACAATGAACTACGAACGAAAACAATAACAAAGAAAATGAATTCCAAAGAACAACCCAAAGCCGCTGAATTCAAAGAACAAATGACGAAGGTTCAAGGATTTCCCCCAAAACGGCCAAGAACACGATTCGTTCCGTCAAAACCCGAAAACGGAATTCCAAGTTGAAATATGGATATACAATCCATAGAATATGTTTAACAACATCATTTAACCATAATCGATCCATCGAAAACGGATGAAAAACGAGATCGGGGACAAATCCCCCAAAAAGTCAATTCGAAGGAAATCAAGAAATATACTTCGATTCGACGAAGAACAATGGATTAAATGATGTTAAACACAAGAATACTACCAAGATTAATCATACCCATCATGAATTAATCAACAACACGGAACGAGACGAAAATGCAAAAATCCCCAAATTCACGAAATTAGGGTTCTAAGGAAGATTACCTTGATTCGCTGGATCAAAGGTTGATAACGGACGATCGATTGATGTTATGAACTCAAGGACTTCATGGATTTGTTGTTAAACAACATGGCTTCGTCACCCATGAATCCCCACTCGCGGACGGAGAAGGAAGGAAGTGAAAAACGAAGTGAAATGTGATTTCGGCCACATTTATATCGGGCGGACTAGCGTCGCTAGCCTTCCCGGACTAGCGTGCGCTATCGGCCAGATCGGCCGAGTACCCTCGGCCAGGCCCACACGACCCGGCATCACCGACAACCCCGCCGACCAAACACTCGACCCGACTCCGCTAGCGTGCGCTACGGCGGAAGCTCTGCGCTAGCCGACTGTCCGGAGCTCTGGATCGACCGCCTGCCAGTAACGTCGCTAGCCGGCCGGCGGCGTGCGCTACGCCTGCCGACTAGCGCGCTACGCCGCGTAGCGTGCGCTACCCGCCGATCCCGACCGAGTCCGAACCTCGAAACCCCACCGCCTGTGCCCGATGGCGTGCGTTAGGCGGCCAGAAGGCGTGCGCTACACTGCCGGTTAGCGCAGCCTTCCGGCCAGAAGGCGTGCGCTTACGCGGTTCTGCACCTGGCCCGTCCGGCCGGTGCCCGCAATCGTCCGGCCAGTCCCGCCACCGTCCGGCCAGTCCCGCAACCGTCAGGGCCCGACGACCCGATTTCCGAAATCGCACGGAACGAACACGACAAAAAGTGCACGGACGACATAAACGACTCGAAATGAAAACGTAATACCATATTTAGTCATACGCGACCAAGAAACGGGTCGAGACAACCATTACAAATACGGATACCCGTAACTTTCAAGAAATTACAAAATGGCCCAAAACGCCCGGAAATCACGATACGTGATCGAATAACCAAACCGAAGTTCACAACACGTCTAACAAAGTTAAACGGACTTACGGGAAACTCGAAACAACAGTTTCGAACGAGATTCGCAAGAATCGAACTCAAGCGCGGAAAAGTCGCTAAAAAGCACGGAACTCAACAAAACGACACCGAAACGAACTCGGATGTCAAAAAGTGTAGAATTAATCATTCTCAGAATGACGAAACGGTCATGCGCGAGTCGTCAAAACGGACTCCGACCGAAAAAAGAAATTTGCCGAAAATCGAAAATTGCGGATATTACATTCTACCCTCCTTAAAAGAAGTTTCGTCCCGAGTTAAAACAAGTAGGGAGAAGGAATATTCCGCCAAGGAAAACTCATCGAGATACACAAGAATGCGTAACTAACGCCCAACGGCGAAACGTTACAAACAACGTAATGGAATATACGGCATGAAAACACGCTCCACGGCGACCAACACAACGTCGCCGTTAGCGATATAATAAAACCAACAAACGACAAGCGTCATCAAACGGATAATATAGCCAAGTCAATTATCCGACAATCACAAAACACAACGAACGAAAACCAATATGATTGACCAACCCAACGGTACATCAATCAAAACGCGAGTCAATCGCTGAACAAACACGGAATCCCACCGCCTAAGGGCTGGAAGATCGAAAACGAACTAATTTCCCGAACTGAAGGGAATTACGAAGGAGCCTGAATGTTCACCAATCACGGAATGAGGTCAATAAAAACCGAACAATCAAACGATCAAACCACAACGATCGAGTCAACAAAAATCGAATAATCATGTTCGAATCACGAAGAACAATAAAATTTCAAACAACAACTCCAAGGTTCACATCTCGACTCGAGACAATATATGATCTGGTGAAAATAACAGGATGTGCATTCACATAAGATCCACAGGAAAGAGAATAGCAATTAAAAAGTCACAACGACAAACGAGTTATTCCGAAACAATACCACACTCGTTCGATAAACAAAAACAAGGGGCAGGACAAGCTCAGAAATGTCAACGAACATAATGAGTCGACAGAGTCGAAAACACAAGAGTTCCAAATCCGATCCACTTCGAATAAAAGAACTAGTAGAACCAGATGATGTCACTCCCAAACAAGGTTCACAAGAATCGAACTGAACCCGAAAAAGTAACATCGATAACCAGATCGACCCACAACAAGATCACAGCTCGTTCGGACGATGAAACCGAAATACAGAACAAGTTCATAAAGTGCCAACGAACATGAACGAATCGATAGACTGGGGAAAGAGAAAATACAGAAGTCAAAATAGTACGGGCATTACCTCCGACCTCGTCCACGAAATTCACAAAAACGGGAGCAAGGTAACAAGACATTAAACAATCGACGCATAACGGAACCATCACCGATGCACACGGTCATACCAAACCAAGCTCGAACAGCTCGCACATGCGCGACAACGCAGGAATCACTACGAGGCGATAATATTCAACACCAACATCCCGCCTCTCACAGGGGGCTGACACAACAAATGTGTGGAAAGCGACTCAACGCTCACACCGCCAATTCGGTCATACTCGGGAGAAAGTATCAAAATGACAACACGAACATCACACATACATACCCAGCCCTCAAACGGGAATGGATAGGTTTTAAAAATGAAAACCTCATTTTGAAAATAATTTAGAAGAACACCGATTGATCTTGAGTATCATCTTTAAAAAAAAAAGTACAAACGTGAAGCATCGTTATCGAGACATTGGAGAACCATTTCGCATTTGATAAGAATGAAGATACTTTCTCTTAATGAAAACTTTCAAAATATTCGACCCTCGGGCCTAAATAAAAGTGTTTCTAAAACATTGAAAATATCTCAAAGCATTTTGGTCCTCGAGGTAGAAAATTTTTTGAAATATATTGTGGCACCTTGGATGTACCAAAAGAAAATAACTCATTTGAAAAGTATGTCTCGAAATTTATATTTCTAAGATACTCAAGGTTTTCAAAAATCCAATAGGCCAGAATGCCCAAAATTCACACATACCGACGTACACTAAAACAACTCCTAGTACACGCATCAAAACGTTTAAAATCAAGACAATACATGTCTTTAAATGGAAATAAACGATAAAATACCACATTCAGAACAAAACCACTGATAAAATACTCTCCCGCACTGTAATATCCGCAATTTCGAATTTCGGTAATTTTCTTTTTTTGGTGTATTTCTCGATCGTAGTGACTCTCGTATACCTTTCAGTGTGTCCTTCCTGTCAACTGTTGAACTGTATTTTCGTTATTGATGTGCGGAACCGCCGTTTCGGGGTTGCCGCGGATCCATTTCGTGTTATTGGTTCCCAAATATTGATTCCTATCGTTTTATTCTCTTTCCGGATCATTTTCATCATTTTGGGACCCAAAGGGGTGTGGGCAGCGGCACAACAGTGTGCCGCGGCACACATATTTCTCCAGTCGATGGTCGAGCGAACTGTACAGTGTTCCGCGGCACACCCATCCGATGCCGCGTCACAGTGCCGAGTCACTGCCGCGGCACATCCGTCCGGTGCCGCGGCACACCCGGGTGACATCTGCGACCAAAACTCACTGTGCAGTGTGCCGCGGCACGCTGGCCTTGCGGCACAATGCCAAAACCTGGGAGTAAATTTTCGGCCTGTGCCGCAGCACACTTCGGCTGTGCCGCGGTACACGAAGCGGTCAACTGTGCAGTTCGTCTTTATTAGACAAAATCGGTCGTCTTCTCCCTCATTTTCACCTGCATCGCGAGAGAGAGTGAGAGAGGGGAAGGGTTCTTCATCTATATCCATTGGGGGGTTGATTTTCACCATTTTTCTTCGGTTGTGAGGCTCGGGCAATCAATCTAACGCGTGTTCTACGGATCTTGGTACTTGAATCTCATAAGGTAATATTCTAAAACCCTATTTTCGATTAAATTGGGGGTTTTGGGTTTTTCTTCCGATTCGTTCCATTTTGTTGGTGGATTCATGATGTATACGATTAATATTGTTAGTATCTTTAGTTTTCCTACGGATTCATGGATATTTTGTGGATTTTTACGGAATCGAGAGGGTTTGGTTGTGGTCCGCCCTCGTTGTTGTTTTCGGTATGAATATACATGAATCGTAGGCGGGTTTCCGGGTGTATTCCATTTCCATAATCGTTTAGAAGTGGTTGTGATTGTACTATTCGAATCGTTAGGTTCATTTTCGTCGGTTCCTCGCGGTCGTGCTTGATTCTTCCGTTCCGTTCATTGTCGTCTTCCTTTTCGTTAGCATCGGGCGTTCCGAAGCTTCCCGGTTGAGCCGTATCCATTCGTGGTTCAGTGCTCGTGGTATCGAGGCAAGTACCTTGCCCATACTTTCTCGTTTTATGGATATGATGATCGGTGGTCGTCTTGATGTGTTTATTTGTTTATTTGAAATGAAGTTTCAAAGGATTTCGGTTTGGCCTCGTTAAAGGCTTTCTTTCAAAACGCGTGTGTTTTGTGAACGGTACTTTGAGAATTGATTATGATTTGATTATTTTGAACGTTAAAGGATTTTATGATGATACTCCTATTGTTTAAAGTTATGGAATCGTGTATTCCGTATTTGATCTTGTTATTGTGTTTTGAAGAGTTTGATAATGGTGTCGAGTTAAGGGCCATCTCTAGTGAGTATTCTTACTGAACTTACATTCTTAGCATGTTAGTATTGCATGAGTAACGTGTGTGTGTGTATGCTCACTGCGGGTTAGATCCGACGGGGTCTCGGTAGGGCTCCACGAAGCTGTGGAACCGCGAGCTTGCTTTTAACCACTGTGGGTTAGATCCGACGGGGTCTCGGCAGGGATCCACGAAGCTGTGGGTCCGCGGTTAATTGTGGTGCATTTTACAAATGTGGTTTGATCATTGGCATTTCCAGAAATGAGTGATTTTGAACGGTTTTCATTTGCATGCATTGACTAAGTGTGTAAGAGGTAAGTTGTTCGTTTGGCCTACTTGGCTAGGATGGCTCTAGAGTATTTTGTTGTTAGTTTTAAACCCTTTATTTGTGGATTTTGATGTTGGGAGACGAACCTTGTGGTCGTTCTTGTGTACTGTGAGTTGATGAGATTTGGGGCTAAAATCCCAACATTTTTGTAAAAGTCCTTTTACGGATTTGGGGCTAAAATCCCAACGGTTTGGTAAAGGTGATTTTACGGAAAGTAAACTTTTGGGGCGGTGACCCCTTTTGTCTTGTGGATTTTGAAAAGTGGGATTTGATAATCCTAAATGGTTTTCTATTAAAACTCTCGATGGCATTCTAAACCGTTTTATAAATTATTTCCATTGGTTTATGGTATTTCGATTTTGAAATGTTTTCTCAAACCCTTGCCTCGAGAAGTACTTTTCGTTTTGTTTGGATCTTTGAGGATTCCTGGTTATTGTTATTCGTGGAATGTGAATTGTATGGCTCGTATTTGCACTTTGTATTTGCACTAGCAAAACAGTGGAGTTTTGCTAACCCCCGAGTATTCGGGGGGTGGATGTCTATTTTTGCATTCAGGTTTTGGAGCATAACACAGGGTCGGCACGAAGGATGATAAAAGATGAACGATACTAATCACACGAGGATCCGTTGATGTCGTATTGGTCTAGTTGTATTTTCTTTTCCGCTGTAGTATCTTTTCCCCGTTGTACGGGAGTTTATTGTATTTTGACCCCTGCGTGGGTATATGTTGTAATTGAGCTGTTTATTTTTATTGAAAGACCAAATCGGTCTACTGAGTCATTTAGCCTTGAAGGCATTGTCGAGATGTCAAATGTTGTTACCAGCCTGGTAGATCTTCGAGGAGAGGGTCTACGGCGTGTAATATCCCTGAGTGGATTGGGGGTGTTACACGCACTGGCTAGTGAACAAGTCGAATGCATATAAGCACAAAGTTCCCACAATAGAACTTGTAAAACGTGCAAATCGATTCGAAAATCATCGACAACGGACAAAAACAACAATAAAAAGACATCACAAGCGACGACACTCCTCGTATAAATCAAATACGAGAGTCGACTAAATACATATCGTGAAATCAAAATTCACATAAGGATTCCACCACTTAACAAATAATCATAAAAATAGCTCGTGTCACACGAGGCACAACACAAAGAAGGGAGACTTACTTCCACAGGTCGCACGAAGATGATGATCGCCCCACGATACTAATCACGACCAACAAACTCAAACGACGCGTCGCGACACGACTCAGTCAGATAAAAATCCAACGAAACATGACTCAAACACCACGACTTGACCCGGCACCTAGGTTTCCTCAACCTAGGCTCGATACCATTTATGTAACACCCCGATCCACTCGGGGATATTACACGCCGTAGACCCTCTCCTCGAGGATCTACCGGGATGGTAACAACATTTAACATCTCGACAATGCCTTCAAGGCTACAATGACTCGATGGACCGATTTGGTCTTTCCACAAATACATACAACCCAAATACAACTCATGCCCACGCAGGGGACAAAATACAACCACACCCGTACAACGGGAACAATATAGCAGCGGAAAATAAAGTACAACTGAACCAACACACGATGTACGGTTCCTCATGTGATTAGTATCGATCATCTTTCATCATCCTTCGTGCCGACCCTGTGTTATGCTCCAAAACCTGAATGCAAAAACAGACATCCACCCCTCGAATACTCGGGGGTTAGCAAAACTCCACTGTTTTGCTAGTGCAAGAACAAAGTGCAAATACGAGCCATACAATTCACATTCCACGAATAACAATAACCGAGGATCCTCAAAGATCCAAACGAAACGAAAAGTACTTCCCGAGGCAAGGGTTTGAGAAAACATTTCAAAATCGAAATATCATAAATCAATGGAAGTAATTTATAAAACGGTTTAGAATGCCATCGAGAGTTTTAATAGAAAACAATTTAGGATTATCAAATCCTGCTTTTCAAAATCCAAAAGACAAAAGGGGGTCACCGCCCCAAAGGTTTACTTCCCGAAAAAATGATATTTACCAAACCGTTGGGATTTTAGCCCCAAATCTTAGCAACTCACAGTACACAAGAACGACCACAATGTTCGTCTCCCAATATCAAAATCCACAAATAAAAGATTTAAAACAAACAACAAAATACTCTAGTGCCATCCTAGCCAAGTAAGCCAAACGAACAACTTACATCTTACACACTTAGTCAATGCATGCAATCATGAAAACCGTTCAAAAGCACTCATTTCTGGAAATGCCAATGATCAAACCACATTTGTAAAAATGCACCACAATTAACCGCGGACCCACAGCTTCGTGGATCCCTGCCGAGACCCCGTCGGATCTAACCCACAGTGGTTAAAAGCAAGCTCGCGGTTCCACAGCTTCGTGGAGCCCTACCGAGACCCCGTCGGATCTAACCCGTAGTGAGCATACACACACACACGTTACTCATGCAATACTAACATGCTAAGAACGTAAGTTCATTAAGAATACTCACTAGAGATGGCCATTAACTCGACACCATTACCAAACTCTTCAAAAATACAATAACAAGATTAAATACGGAATACACGATTCCATAACTTAAACAATAGGAGTAACATCATAAAATCTTTCAACGTTCGAAATAACCAAATCATAATCAATTCTCAAAACACCGTTCACAAATCACACTCGTTTTGAAAGAAAGCCTTTAACGAGGCCAAACCGAAATCTTTTGAAACTTCATTTCAAATAACCAAACAAACACATCAAGACGACCACCGATCATCATATCCATAAAACGAGAAAAGTATGGGCAAGGTACTTGCCTCGAATAACCACAATGCGGAGAATCGGCCGAAGTAGGTTGGCACGAACCGACTACGAACTCGCCGACTCCACCGAACGACAATCCACAACAATGAACTACGAACGAAAACAATAACAACGAAAATGAATTCCAAAGAACAACCCAAAGCCGCTGAATTCAAAGAACAAATGACGAAGGTTCAAGGATTTCCCCCAAACGGCCAAGAACACGATTCGTTCCGTCAAAACCCGAAAACGGAATTCCAAGTTGAAATATGGATATACAATCCATAGAATATGTTTAACAACATCATTTAACCATAATCGATCCATCGAAAATGGATGAAAAACGAGATCGGGGACAAATCCCCCAAAAAGTCAATTCGAAGGAAATCAAGAAATATACTTCGATTCGACGAAGAACAATGGATTAAATGATGTTAAACACAAGAATACTACCAAGATTAATCATACCCATCATGAATTAATCAACAACACGGAACGAATCGGACGAAAATGCAAAAATCCCCAAATTCACGAAATTAGGGTTCTAAGGAAGATTACCTTGATTCGCTGGATCAAAGGTTGATAACGGACGATCGATTGATGTTATGAACTCAAGGACTTCATGGATTTGTTGTTAAACAACATGGCTTCGTCACCCATGAATCCCCACTCGCGGACGGAGAAGGAAGGAAGTGAAAAACGAAGTGAAATGTGACTGCTCAGCCACATTTATACTGGGCCGGACTAGCGTGCGCTAGCCTTCCCGGACTAGCGTGCGCTATCGGCCGGTATCGGCCGAGTACCCTCGGCCAGGGCCCACACGACCCGGCATCACCGACAACCCTGCCGACCAAACCTGTCGACCCGACTCCCGCTAGCGTGCGCTACGGCCGGAAGCCTGCGCGCGCTAGCCGACCTGTCCAGTAGCCTCTGGACTGAACTGCCCGGCCAGGTAACGTACGCTAGCCGGCCGACAGCGTGCGCTACGCCTGCCGACTAGCGCGCGCTACGCTCGGCGTAGCGTGCGCTACCTGCCGATCCTGACCGAGTCCAGAACCTCAGAAACCCCACTGCCCAGGCCCGATAGCGTGCGTTAGGCCCGGCAGAAGCGTCGCTACACTGCCGGCGAAGGCAGCCTTCCGGCCAGAAGGCGCTTACGCCGGTCGCCGCACCCGTCCGGCCGGTGCCCGCAATCGTCCGGCCAGTCCCGCCACCGTCCGGCCAGTCCCGCAACCGTCAGGGCCCGACGACCCGATTTCCGAAATCGCACGAAACGAACACGACGAAAAGTTCACGTACGACATAAACGACTCGAAATGAAAACGTAATACCATATTTAGTCATACGCGACCAAGAAACGGGTCGAGACAACCATTACAGATACGGATACCCGTAACTTTCAAGAAATTACAAAATGGCCCAAAACGCCCGGAAATCACGATACGTGATCGAATAACCAAACCGAAGTTCACAAAACGTCTAACAAAGTTAAACGGACTTACGGGAAACTCGAAACAACAGTTTCGAACGAGATTCGCAAGAATCGAACTCAAGCGCGGAAAAGTTGCTAAAAAGCATGGAACTCAACAAAACGACACCGAAACGAACTCGGATGTCAAAAAGTGTAGAATTAATCATTCTCAGAATGACGAAACGGTCATGAGCGGGTCGTCAAAACGGACTCCGACCGAAAAAAGAAATTTGCCGAAAATCGAAAATTGCGGATATTACAGAGGTAAGGCCAATCGATAACCCAGACTGCCTACTCGATCCAAAATCTCAAACAGTCTAACGAATCTCGGACTCAACTTCCCCCACTTCCCGAAACGGAAGATACCACGACTCGGGGTGTAATGCCCGTGTTGTTGCCCAAAAATATTTACCCGAAGATTAATACTGCTGGAAGACGGACAACAAACAACAATTGCGGGAGCACTTCCGAGAGAAGATAAATAATACAAGATTTGCCGGGTTTGTTAGGCCCGGGCTTGAATGCTCTCGCGAGATGTTATTAATACAAATATTCGTGGATACAAGTATTAATGAGAGAAATCTAAATACAATGAGTGTAAAAAGACTCTGTTAATCCGGCTCTTGAGCGAAGCTTGGTGTTCTTCGTCCCGCCGATAATCTACTCGAGGAGAAAAGGCCGGGAGAAGTAAGACCGAAAGAAAGCTGTTGCCAAGAGTTGGAGATTAGCCAAGTGCTGTATATTGTTTCTGTATTGTGTGCTCAAATCGTGAGGTTGCAGAAGAAGTGTCCAAGTGCAGGGCGCCTTGCTTATATAGGGGCAGCCGGGTCCTGTCCTGTAGTGGCCGATCGCCTGCCGGCCAATATAATAATGTGCCGACCGCCTGCCGGCCAATATTATAATGGGGCGATCTCCTGGGCTGTTGGGCTAAAGTCCAAGGAAGATGCTGGCTGTCGGGCTAAAGTCCAAGGAAGATGCTGGCTGTCGGGCTAAAGTCCAAGGAAGAGGCTGGCACAGCTTGGGCGGTCCAATAAGGAGCCATCACGTGTCCGGAGTCAGTCAACATGTGGCCCTACTGACAAGCTTTCGGCGGCCTGTCGGCTGGTGGAGGGAATCTGTCAGGCTTTGGTCAATGGCCCGAGATTCGCGGATCTTGTCTCGGCCCTTGCACGTGGTGCCAGTCTTGAGGCTCGGCCTTCGCCGACTGGGTGTCCGTCGGTGGTGATCGACATGAGCGGTCGTCTCTAGCTGATCATCCGAGGTCGCCATCGGCCAGTGGATGGAGATCGCCAATTGTCGGTCACCAAGGGTAGATCGCCAGGTGCCGAGAGGCGGTCGGTCGCCAAGGGTCGGTTGCCGAGTACCGAGAGGCGATCGTCTTGGTGTCGATCGCTCGGCACCGGGATTCCTTCTGGGACCTTCGGTTGGCCAGTCTAGCATGTCCGCTGGGCTAAGGCTCGGTCGCCTGGTCGCTGGTCGGCAGACTTGCCGTGGTCGCTCGGCAGTAAGTCGATCGCTCGGCCTCGGAGGCGATCGCCGGTCGGAAGGTGTTAAACCTTGACACAACAATTGCCCCCCAGCTTGCTCCTATGTTGAAGACATGGGGCGAGGTGGTTCTTGCTGGCGATCGTGTCTGGATGAGGACGGGCGATCTGAGCTGACTTAGGACTCGGACTTGGGCTATCATAGTCGATTGGCTAGCTATCTTTCGGTCTTGTACCTGCAAAAAACAACATTGGCCGATCCCCCATGGAAACTTGGTGGTTTCGCTTGTTTGAGGAATCGTGCACCGTTGCGGAGATCGATGGACCGACCCCATGACCGTGTCTTGTTGCACGAAGACAATGAGTGCCTCGTGACTCACTTTATTATGAGGGTCCTCTGTTAGGCTGCGCCTCGCCTTTGTATTTAAACGAAAGGCGTGCGGTCTCGGTCTAGAGGAGTCCTTGCGCGGGGCAGCGTCGGATGAATCAACTCCACGCCCGCGGCTTGTTAGCTCTGCTTCCACCTCGGCCAGCCATGGAGATGGCCGACCTCGACGGTGTACGTTGAGACGGGGTTGTGGAATGAATCCACTGATTAATGTTGGAGAGCCCTCCGACTACGCCGGCCTCGTATTTAAACGAAGGGCGGGCGATCTCGGCCGAAAGGGACCTTGCATGGCGGCGGCCGGTTCCATCGATTGCGGGGCCATGGCTTTATGATGTGCGGTGGAGGCGATCTTATGCCTTAGTCCGTCATGTTATATCTTTGGGTGTAGATGGCGATCGTGTCCACCGGGTTCTTGATGACGTTGCGATCGCGGAAGGCGCGATCGTCGCTCGGCGGCCGATCGCTTTATTCGTAGGTCGAAATTGGCGATCGGGCGGCGGCTAGTCACTCATGTCGAGAATGGGTGTAGGCGGGATCGAGTCCTCCGGCTCGCTTGGTAGTAGCGATCGGGCCGGAGGCGGAGGTCGTCGACGGCGCCGACCGATCTACTCCTAGCCGAGAAGAAGCCTTTGCACAGACAGAAATCTGCGGCTCTAGCCCGGAAGGCTGCGTAGGTCGTCGGCAGGGTCTTCGTGAGATGCCTGAACATAGGCGAGAAACCCTGAAAACCCCCTAGGACCGCGTAGAGGGCGGTCTCATCGCTTACGGGCTCGCCGTTGAGGATGATCATGTCAACCCGGTCGATGTAGTCCGAGTCGGACTCCTGTTCTCCTTGCCTGATTTGCATCATGCGATGGCGACCTTCTGGCCGGGCGACCCTGGTGGCGAAGTGTTCCGTGAAGACGTGCGCCAGCTCGTTAAAGGAGCCAATGGACCGAGGTGGCAATGAAGTGTACCACCGGTGGGCGAGGTCGTCCAGTGTCAGAGGGAACATTCGGCACCTGGTCGCGTCCGATGCCCCACACCCGGTCATGTAGATGTTGAACTTGTGCAGGTGTGCTTGGGGGTCCGATCGCCCCTGGTACACGGGTGTCTGAGGAGGGGCGATCGTGTCTTTGCACCGGGCGAGCTCGATGTTGATCGCGAGCGGCTCGCTCGGCGGGGCGATCGTCCTCACGGCGCCTGCCCCGGATTGCAGGAGCGCCTTCATGTCGTTGAGTTGACGTTGCATTGCGGCAATCGCCGCGGCTCGGCTGCTTGCGGATCGGCTTTGGGAGCGGGGGCCGAGGCGATCGTGTACCGATCTCCGGACCCCGCTGCTGCCGACCTCGGGAATTCGGCGAGCGGGAGCCAGGCGGCTGGATCGTCTTGTGGGAGCCGGGTAGGCCGAGCTCCTGGTGACGGATACCAACTCCGTCGTTTCGTAGCTGGGGCCGGACTGCCCCGGTCGCCAGGTCGGGTCACTGCCCAGGCGATCGAAGACAGAGGTGCCCCGGCTGCCGAGCGCCTCTTCTTGCGGGCGAAAGCCTCCTGGCGATTGCTCGGCCAGTAGTGCCTTGAGCTTCCGCTTGATCTTCCGGCGAGAGACCGGGGGGGCGGTAGCTGGAGGCGCGTCGAGAGCACTCCGTCGCTCCTGTAGGACGGCCAGGGCCCCTTCGATCTGTTCCTTGGTTCGGAACCGATCGAGCGAGAGGCTTGGGCCGCCGTCCAGGGACGGGATCGAGCGTCTCTGACCGCGGCGGCTACCTTCCACTACCGGCTGGTCAGCGGCTTTCTTCGACGCGGAGGCGGAAGACATGTTTTCTGAAGGATTTCTTTGAAGTGCAGTAAGTGTCACTTCAAGTATCTGCCCCGAGAACAGTGAGTGTTCTTCGGGACGGTAGGTATAAAAATCGAGGGTTGGATGCCCTTCTTCTAGCGCCAATTGTTGTTGCCCAAAAATATTTACCCGAAGATTAATACTGCTGGAAGACGGACAACAAACAACAATTGCGGGAGCACTTCCGAGAGAAGATAAATAATACAAGATTTGCCGGGTTTGTTAGGCCCGGGCTTGAATGCTCTCGCGAGATGTTATTAATACAAATATTCGTGGATACAAGTATTAATGAGAGAAATCTAAATACAATGAGTGTAAAAAGACTCTGTTAATCCGGCTCTTGAGCGAAGCTTGGTGTTCTTCGTCCCGCCGATAATCTGCTCGAGGAGAAAAGGCCGGGAGAAGTAAGACCGAAAGAAAGCTGTTGCCAAGAGTTGGAGATTAGCCAAGTACTGTATATTGTTTCTGTATTGTGTGCTCAAATCGTGAGGTTGCAGAAGAAGTGTCCAAGTGCAGGGCGCCTTGCTTATATAGGGGCAGCCGGGTCCTGTCCTGTAGTGGCCGATCGCCTGCCGGCCAATATAATAATGTGCCGACCGCCTGCCGGCCAATATTATAATGGGGCGATCTCTGAGGCATTGGGCTAAAGTCCAAGGAAGATCTTGTTGTTGGGCTAAAGTCCAAGGAAGATCTTGTTTGTCGGGCTAAAGTCCAAGGAAGAAGAGGCACGGCTTGGGCGGTCGATAAGGAGCCATCACGTGTCGGAGTCGATCAACATGTGGCCCTACCGACAAGCTTTCGGCGGCTGTCGGTGGTGGAGGGAATCTGTCAGGCTTTGGTCAATGGCCCGAGATTCGCGGATCTTGTCTCGGCCCTTGCACGTGGTGCCAGTCTTGAGGCTCGGCCTTCGCCGACTGGGTGTCCGTCGGTGGTGATCGACATGAGCGGTCGTCTCTAGCTGATCATCCGAGGTCGCCATCGGCCAGTGGATGGAGATCGCCAATGGTCGGTCACCAAGGGTAGATCGCCAGGTGCCGAGAGGCGGTCGATCGCCAAGGGTCGGTCGCCGAGTACCGAGAGGCGATCGTCTTGGTGTCGATCGCTCGGCACCGGGATTCCTTCTGGGACCTTCGGTTGGCCAGTCTAGCATGTCCGCTGGGCTAAGGCTCGGTCGCCTCGTCGCTGGTCGGCAGACTTGCCTTGGTCGCTCGGCAGTAAGTCGATCGCTCGGCCTCGGAGGCGATCGCCGGTCGGAAGGTGTTAAACCTTGACACAACAGCCCGGTTATCCCCTAAGCCAATAACCATTTAATACCTAAATGCATTTATATAATATGCATTTTGAAAGCATGGCATACAAGTAGACATTTCATGAGCATGAATAACTGCTATGTCCCTTTGCATTACGTTTTATACGACATGTTATTTAGCTCCTCTAACATGATAAAAGATCATTGTGAGATGTTTTGTTGCAGTGAGGAGCTCAGTTTCTCAGTAAGGAGATCGATGTGCTAAATGATTATAAAATAATAATTGTAATACCCTAGAAAATTCAAAGACTTAATTAAGTGCTATTTATTTTGCTAATGATCATGGATTTCAATAATTACAAGTTGTCCAATACTTGGATCGATATGTTTCCAACATAAAATGAAAGATTTAAAAAGCAAAGATTTCAAAATAAATTATAAGGATTATTTTAGAATTTATGAAAGTGATTTGAAAATTTTCGATGAATTGATACGATAAAATTTTCATTTGAACACTTATATTGCAAAAATAATATTAAATTATTATTTTAATATTATCGAAAATTGGTTCCGAGCATATCGAAGATTTAACTCGGGCGAGTCTGGAGCAGTCGGAAAATCGAATTTGGACATCGGAAGGGGTCGAACCGGTGAGCCAAGTTGACGGACATTTGCGGTCACCGCCGGACACGCCGATCGACAATCGCCGGTCATGACCGGCGAAGCTTCTAGGCCACTATCCGGATAAGTGTCGCCCATTGTCCAGGATAAGGTCGATCCACGACCGACGAAGCTTCTCGACCACTATCCGGATAAGGTTTGTCCAATTCAGGATAAGGTCGATCACGACCGACGAAGCTTCTCGCCACTGTCCGGATAAGGTTGTCCAAATTGTCCGGATAAGGTCGGTCACGACCGACGAAGCTTCTCGCCACCGTCCGGATAAGGGTTCCACTGTCCGGGTAAGGTTGATTTTCAACCGACTTTGAGCCCTTATTTATACATGTTCCGGACGTGGTTTTGTACATATAATATATCATTTTGAAGGCTGTGAAACTATACTTTAAAACGCCCAAACATATTTTCCTTCCAAAAATTATAAAAGCCACAAAAATCCAGATCAAGCAGATAGCTCAAATCGTGAGTTTTCAAAGGTGATTGACAAAAGTCCCCAAAGAGGTTTGATTTTCTTCAAGGATTTTAGCACATCCATCTATAGAAACCGATCTTTTCACATCAACAGTACAGGACTTGAGGTAAGATGATGCTTTTCCTTCTTTGTATCATAAGGATCATATATTGATTGATATTTGCATATGTGACTGTTATTGAACGATCATGCATAACATGTGTATGTGAAAGAATGTTTAAGAACAGGAAGTATGGTACTTGATTGATGGCGGGTAGGCACGGGACGCGGGGGACCGGCGGACCCAAAACATGGTGGCAAATACTTGCGGCTGAAAGTCGATCAAGGAAAACCACACTGAATGAAAAAGTTGAATACGGCTAATACCATTGGTTGAAAAACCAGTATGGGAACCCCCGTATACATCTTTTATTGGCCAATTATATGAACAGGTTCCGAAAACCATGGCCTATCACTATCAGTCGAGTACCACACTTCAAGGGTACCCGAAGAAAGGATTTTACAAGAACATGACTATATATATAGTAGTTATTCATTGATAAAAGTGCTATGTGATACTTTGCTATTACAGAAGTCTCATCTCCCTGAGCCATTAGCTCATTAGATTCTTATGATACAGGTGATGATGCTCATGTTTAGGAGTTGACTATCTTCTTCAGTGTTGACAGCCGGAGACTTGTCCATATGCCATTCCCAGCTATTTCGCCCCTATGCTGGAAGACTATGTTTTTTTTTTTAATAAGTTCACTCTGTTATAGTTTTGTTATGTATTAAACCTAAGGTTATGTAATGTTTTGAATAAATAATACTGGTTTGCATTATTTCCCTGAGTACTCGCATTACCAAATCTACTTCTTATTGGTTTTCAAAGTTTAAAAGCGTAATACTCCCCAACTTAGTAGCACGGACCCCTTTGCGGTTCAGCTGCTAGGTTAGGGGGTGTTACAGTTGTGGTATCGGAGCGAAGGTTTAAATCTTTCCTGTAGACAGAAGATGGCATATGGGCATTCTCGACTGAAGGATATGGTCAACTTTTATCTATTAAGTATTGTGTTTAATAAATTACAATATATTAGTTGTCATCATCGTCGTTATGTGATCGTTATTGGCTTATGAATGGGTAAGATTGGGCAGTACAACGAATGTGATGGCACCCAAAAGAAAGGCAAGAGATGATCCAAATCCAAACCATAACCTTCTTGAGAATTTGGTGGTGATGCAACAACAGACAAGGATGTATGGTGAACAAATGCAACAATTGCTGAACATGCAACAAAGAAACGAAGAACAAAACCGACAACCTCCACCAAGAAACAATAATGGACCCGGTGTATGAAAAATTTAGAAAAATGGAACCTCCCGATTTTCATGGTGGGGCTGATCCTATGGTTGCGGAAGAATGGGTCAAATCACTTGATGTTATCTTTGACTACATGCACATCGATGATGCCGAGAAGATACTTTGTGCGATCTTTCAACTCAAAAAGGATGCGAACTTGGTGGGAAGGAGCCAAACTTACGATCAACTTGGAAGGGTTGACGTGGGAGAGATTTAAAGTAATATTCTATGATAAATACTTCACCAGGATGCACGGTCTCTCAAGGTCAAAGAGTTTTGGAGCTGAAACAAGGGGATACGTCTCTTTGTGAATATATTCGGAAATTTGAAGAAGGCAGTAGGTATGTTCCCTATATTGCTAGGGATAATCTTTGAGAAGGTGGATCATTTCCTAAGAGGCCTCCGACCTGAAATTAGAAGAGATGTGAGGATTTCTACATCAACCGAGTTCGGAGAAATAGTTGACAAAGCGTTGCTCGCAGAAGGTTACGAAAAGGATATACAAAGGTCTTATCAGCGAAGAGGCAAGCATTTGCTTCAAAAATTCACACATTGGAAGAAATCGGAGCAAAAACCAGGCAAAGTCAATCGAAGCATCCTACAGCGAGAGATGCTCCAAATACAACCGAGAATCCCAAGTGTACTAAATGTGGGAAAAATCACTTTGGGAATGTTTTGTTGGGTCCAATAATTGTTTCGATGCAAGAAGCCGGACATATGGCGAGATATTGCCCAAACACGAGAGAATAAAGTTCGGGAAGGGTCTTTGCAATGACTCGAGAAGAAGGCGATGCAGATGCTTCCGTAGTCTCAGTACCATTCGATCTCGGGAATTCTGCACTTACATTGATAGACCCAGGATCTACACATTCATTTGCATCATATGCATTTATGAGAAAATCGGGCATTAAACCAGAACTCTTGAAAGTTGGTTATAATGTGGCTGCTCCGTTTGGAGAAAATATGGATTCTGACCAAATGTTGAGGGCCTGTACAGTTCGAATTGGCGGGAGGATACTCTACGCCGACCTTGTTGTAACACCCCCAATCCGCTCAGGGATATTACACGCCGTAGAACCTTTCCTCAAGGATCTACCAGGCTGGTAACAACAAGCGAACAATTCGACAATGCCTTTAAGGCTAAAAAGACTCAGTAGACCGATTTGGCCTTTCAATAAATGCATACAACTCAATTATAATACATGCCCACGCAGGGGTCGAATACAACACACTCCCGTACAACGGGGAAAGAATACTGCAGCGGAAATAAAATGCAACTAAACCAATAACATCATACGGATCCTCATGTGATTAGTATCGTTCATCTTTCATCATCCTTCGTGCCGACCCTGTGCTATGCTCCAAAACCTGAATGCAATACAGACATCCACCCCCCGAATACTCGGGGGTTAGCAAAACTCCACTGTTTTGCTAGTGCAAGTACAAGTTCAAAAATACGAGCCATACAATACAAGTTCCAAGAACAATAATAATCAGAAATCCTCAAAGTTACAAACGTAATGAAAAGCACTTCCCGAGGCATGAGTTTGGTAAAACATTTCCAAAACCGAAAGATCGCAAATAAGGGAAACAATTTACAAAACGGTTTAAAATGCCATCGAGAGTTTTAATAGAAAACAATTTAGGATTATGAAATCCTTCTCTTTCAAAAAAATCAATAGGGTCACAGCCCAAATGTTTTGTTTTCGCAAATAGGAAATCACCAACAATTTACAGGTGAGCCCAACATCACGTGTCCTCAACGGACGTAAAATCAACGAAACATAATCACGCACGCGCATCGCCTAGGACCGGGACGATACCACCGACATCCCACCCGAGGCCTCGAAGGACCCTCCCGAGCTGGCTAGCGAAACAAATCACACACATCTCACGGTTGGATCAATCGCTTGTTGCATCCTGGCCACATGATCACATGCCATGTGCCACCGTAGATTATCTCAGGCTCTCACGGTTGGATCAATCACTTGTTGCATCCTGACCACATGATCGCGTGCCATGTGTCACCGTAGACCCTCAACCATATCCACACATTCACACAAATAACACACTGCAGCAAAGATATCCAAACAATTCACTCAGAGGCATCAAACACTTAGCAAAACACCACGTCAAACCACAACGCACCGAAATGAAATAATATACGTCCACACGCAAATACCAAGTGCATCATCAACACAAAATATATCCATAGGATTCACATAGTCATATACAAGACACAACATTCACAAAACACACGCGTTTTGAAAGCAAGCCTTTAACAAGGCTAAACCGATTCTTTTGAAAGCTCGTTTCAAACAATCAAACAAACATATAAATACGATCACCAATTATCATATCCATAAAACAAGAATTATATGGACAAGGTACTTGCCTCGAAATCAGCACGCAAGTATTCCGACGAACACGGCTCAACCGGAAAGCTTCGAAACGCCCAATACTATCGAAACGGAAGACGGCGGCGATCTAAAGGGTTCAACACGGTTTCTTCGCAAGAAACACGACCCTAACATCATACAATCAATAAATCATCGATCATACGAGGAAGAATAATCGTAGAACGCCCGAAAACCCCTCTATAACATTTTACCGGACACCTTCAAGGCGTCGGTCAAGAACTCGACCCAAATAACGAATCGATACGATCCAACCATGGAATAACAAGGGAAATGATATAATACATCTAAATAATCATCAATCCATCAAAATCCTAAGTTAAATCGGATTAAACGGACGAAATCGAACAAAATACCCAAAATCCCCAAAATTAGATTTCTAGAAAATCGACTGATTCGCTCGATCAAAGGATGTTATAGGACGGATGATTGATGATATGAACCTCCAAACTTCATTTATTCATTGTACATCAACTTCTCTAGAAGATTCACACACCCACACCGCGTACGGGAAGAGAAAGAAGGAGAAAATGGTCAAGAAAACCGTCGCGAAGCCTTAAATAAGCCGATCACGGCCGGTTACGACGTAACCGCCATGGCCGAACTCTGCTGGAAAATGCCGGGCGTTACGCACGTTACCGGCCAGGGCCTTACGACGTATCCGGCTTTACGTGCGTAATGGCCGATCATTACCGCCGCGTTACTCGGCGAGTGGCTGGCGATCATGCCCGGCCATGACTCGCGGGACCAACTCCGACGGCCCGAACGACCCGAAACCCAAACTGAGTACGAATCGAAGATACGGTTACGAAGTACTCGAAAAGATGAATCCGAGCACTAATAGAACATACGATTCCGACTACCCGAAGGCTCGAAACTCGACAACGGAAAGTAATTACCCCAAACTTTGGGAAATTACGAAAATGGCCCAAAACGCCCGAAAATCACGATACGTGATCGAAACACCAAGCCAAAGCTCGCAACATGAATAATAACATTAAATGAACTTACGAGAAAGTCGAAACAACAGCTTTGACGAGATTCGCAAGAATCGAACTCAAGTGCGGAAAACCGCTAAAAGCACGGAACTCAACAAAACGACACAAACGAACTCGGATGACAAAAAGTGCAGAATTAATCATTCTCGAATGACGAAACGGTCATGAGCGAAGTCGTCAAAACGGACTTCCGCCGAAAAAAAGAAATTACCGAAATCAAAATCACGGTATTACATTCTACCCTCCTTAAAAGAAGTTTCGTCCGAAACTTAAAATAAGTAGGAGAAGCAATATCCGTGTCAGAAAACTCGACGAGATACCCAAAACCGAAACTCGCGCCGGACGGCGAAACATTGCAAGAAATGTAACGGAACATACGGCGTGAAAACACGCTCCACGACGACCAACACAACGCCACCGATAGAGAAATAATAAAACCAACAAGTGACAAGCGCCATCAAATGGATAATACAATCAAGTCAATTATCCGAACAATCACAAAACACAACGAAAAAATCAATACGATTGACCAACCCAACGGTACATCAATCAAAACGCGAGCCAATCAGGACAAATACGAATTCCACCGCTCAAGGGTTGGAAGATCGAAACGAGACTAATTTCCCGAACTTAAGGGAATTAGGAAGGAGCCCGAACGCTCAACAATCACGAAACGAGAACAAAACCGAACAAACAAATGATCGAGACAACAAAAATCGAACAATCATGTCCAAATACGAAGGATAACAAAATTCAAACAACAACCCCAAGGTTCACATCTCGACTCGAGACAATATATGATCCGGTGAAAACAACGGGATGTGCATTCATATAAGATCCACGGAAAGGGAATAGCAATAGAAAAGTCAAAACTACAAGCGAGTTATTCGAAATAATACCACACTCGTTCGATCAACAAAAGCAAGGGGCGGACAAGCTCGGAAATGTCAACGAACATAAGCGAGTCGGCCAGTCGAAAATACAAAAGTTCAAGATCCAATCCACTTGAATAAAAGAACTAGTAGAACTAAAGATGTTACTTCCGAACAAGGTTCACAAGAATCGAACCGAACTCGGAAAAGCCACAATAAAACCAGATCGACCCAAAACAGATCACACTGCTCGAGCGATGAAACCGAAATACGAACAAGTTCAAGGTATCAACGAACATGAGTGTATCGATAGACGGAGAAAGAGAAAATATAGAAGCCAAAATAATACGGGTATTATATTCGACCTCTTCTAAAAGGAGTGTCGTCCCCGAAACTCACAACAACAAAATCAAGGAGGCGACACAACAGTGATCAACAGAAACACCCTTCAAAGGCCTCTCAAAGCCGATTCTGATATCTGTGCTGAAGCGCGAACTCCGAAAGTCTCGGTAGCCGATTCGCAAAACTGAATTCGGTGTCCCTCGAGTCCACACTCGAAATGTGTTACCGACGAGAAGGACAAATTGCACGTACATTCCCCGGCCCATCACGGTTGAAACCCCTCGGCTCGGCATACCGAAAATACAAATGCTAGATACAATGGGGCATAACGTCGCAATACAACATCGCGGAGATGCCAACTGAGCACAACAAAGAATCATAACACATCTCATATACGACGATTACCATCGTAAAGTAATATATACACCTACACCACCGCAACACCGGTATCGTTCGGCGACCTCAACGACCCGAACGATATCCAAAGACGTAATTACAAACATCATGAAACAATCACACATGTACACCAACGCACAAACCCAAGCTTCAACATCTCACCCTCGTGTGACACACGCAATCCACCACGAGGCGACAACCATTAAATACCAGTTCACACCTCTCACAGAGGGCTAGTACAACAAATACGTGGCAACGCCTCAACGTTCATGCCACCAACTCGATCATATTCGGGAGTTAACATCATAGCGACAAAGCCAACATCATACATACATACCCAGCCCTCAAACGGGAATGGATAGGTTTTAAAAACGAAAACCTCATTTGGAAAATAATTTAGAAAAACACCGGTCGATCTTGAGTATCACATTTCCAAAAAAAGTAAAAACGTGAAACATCATTATCGAGACTTTGGAAAACCATTTCGCATTTGATAAAAATGAGGACACTTTCTTTTAGTGAAAAACTTTTCAAAAATATTCGACCCTTGGGTCTAAGCAATCGCATTTGAAAATATCTCAAAATATTTTTGGTCCTCAATCGGAAAATTTTTGAAATGTATTGCGGCATTAGAAAACACCTTGAAAACACCGCAAGAAAATAATTCGTTTTAAAAGTACGTCTCGAATTTTAATTTTCTAAGATACTCAAGGTTTTCAAAAATAATTCAATGGGCTAGAAAGCCCAAAAAGTTTAGGTACTTACACGGAACATTATAGCGCCGTGTGTCCCGCGCCGGAACCCACCAGGCTAAAAACCCTTTACAAAAATGCCAAAAAGGCCGATGACGGTAATATTTCAAAAACTCACAGAAGCCATTTAGAAAATAATAAATACCGTCATAAGAATTTTGCCAAAACAATCAAGGCCATAATGCCAAAAACTCGGTTAAGGGAATCGTTTTTCCAAATAAAACTCGGTCGGTAAAATACCGAAAGCCATTACAAAAGAACTCACGCATCGGATAAAAGAAATAAAGTCAAACATGCACAAGACAGCAACACTACTCCTCATATGAACGAAAAAATGGGAGTCAAATAATCACGTATCACGAAATCAAAATCCATAAGAGGATTCCGTCACTTAACAAATAATCATAAAAATAGCTCGTGTCACACGAGGCACAACACAAAGAAGGGAGACTTACATTCACAGGTCGCACGAAGATGATGATCGCCCACGATACTAATCACGACCAACAAACTCAGACGACGCGTCGCGACACGACTTAGTCAGACAAAATCCGACGAGACAAAAACTCAATAGACACCACTGACCCGACAGCCTAGGTTTCCACAACCTAAGCTCTGATACCATTCTGTAACACCCCCAATCCGCTCAGGGATATTACACGCCGTAGAACCTTTCCTCAAGGATCTACCAGGCTGGTAACAACAAGCGAACAATTCGACAATGCCTTTAAGGCTAAAAAGACTCAATAGACCGATTTGGCCTTTCAATAAATGCATACAACTCAATTATAATACATGCCCACGCAGGGGTCGAATACAACACACTCCCGTACAACGGGGAAAGAATACTGCAGCGGAAATAAAATGCAACTAAACCAATAACATCATACGGATCCTCATGTGATTAGTATCGTTCATCTTTCATCATCCTTCGTGCCGACAAAGTGCTATGCTCCAAAACCTGAATGCACACAGACATCCACCCCCGAATACTGGGGTTAGCAAACTCCTTTGTTTTGCTAGTGCAAGTACAAGTGCAAAAATACGAGCCATACAATACAAGTTCCAAGAACAATAATAATCGAAATCCTCAAAGTTACAAACGTAATGAAAAGCACTTCCCGAGGCATGAGTTTGGTAAAACATTTCCAAAACCGAAAGATCGCAAATAAGGGAAACAATTTACAAAACGGTTTAAAATGCCATCGAGAGTTTTAATAGAAAACAATTTAGGATTATGAAATCCTTCTCTTTCAAAAAAATCAATAGGGTCACAGCCCAAATGTTTTGTTTTCGCAAATAGGAAATCACCAACAATTTACAGGGTCAGAGCCCAACATCACGTGTCCTCAACGGACGTAAAATCAACGAAACATAATCACGCACGCGCATCGCCTAGGACCGGGACGATACCACCGACATCCCACCCGAGGCCTCGAAGGACCCTCCCGAGCTGTCTAGCGAAACAAATCACACACATCTCACGGTTGGATCAATCGCTTGTTGCATCCTGGCCACATGATCACATGCCATGTGCCACCGTAGATTATCTCAGGCTCTCACGGTTGGATCAATCACTTGTTGCTTCCTGAGCACATGATCGCGTGCCATGTGTCAGCGTAGACCTTCAACCATATCCACACATTCACACAAATAACACACCGCAAAGAAAGATATCCAAACAATTCACTCGGAGGCATCAAACACTTAGCAAAACACCACGTCAAACCACAACGCACCGAAATGAAATAATATACGTCCACACGCAAATACCAAGTGCATCATCAACACAAAATATATCCATAGGATTCACATAGTCATATACAAGACACAACATTCACAAAACACACGTTTTGAAAGCAAGCCTTTAACAAGGCTAAACCGATTCTTTTGAAAGCTCGTTTCAAACAATCAAACAAACATATAAATACGATCACCAATTATCATATCCATAAAACAAGAATTATATGGACAAGGTACTTGCCTCGAAATCGGCACGCAAGTATTCCGACGAACACGGCTCAACCGGAAAGCTTCGAAACGCCCAATGCTATCGAAGCGGAAGACGGCGGCGAGCGAAAGGGTTCAACACGGTTTCTTCGCAAGAAACACGACCCTAACATCATACAATCAATAAATCATCGATCATACGAGGAAGAATAATCGTAGAACGCCCGAAAACCCCTCTATAACATTTTACGGACACCTTCAAGGCGTCGGTCAAGAACTCGACCCAAATAACGAATCGATACGATCCAACCATGGAATAACAAGGAAATGATATAATACATCTAAATAATCATCAATCCATCAAAATCCTAAGTTAAATCGGATTAAACGGACGAAATCGAACAAAATACCCAAAATCCCCAAAATTAGATTTCTAGAAAATCGACTGATTCGCTCGATCAAAGGATGTTATAGGACGGATGATTGATGATATGAACCTCAAAACTTCATGTATTCATTGTCCAACAACATCTCTAGAAGATTCACACACCCACAGCGTACGGGAAGAGAAAGAAGGAGAAAATGGTGAAGAAAACCGTCAGCGCAGCCTTAAATAGCCGATCGCCACGTTACGACGTAATCCGGCCATGGCTTACGACGTAACCGGCCATGGCGAACTCTGCTGGAAAATGCCGGGCGTTAACGTGCGTTACGGCCGGGCCTTACGACGTAATCGGCTTTACGTGCGTAATGGCCGATCATTACCGCCGTTACTCGGCGGGGCCTGGCCCGATCATGCCCGGCCATGACTCGGCCGACCAACTCCGACGGCCCGAGCGACCCAAACCCGAACTCGAGTACGAATCGAAGATACGGTTACGAAGTACTCGAAAAGACGAATCCGAGCACTAATAGAACATACGATTCCGACTACCCGAAGGCTCGAAACTCGACAACGGAAAGTAATTACCCCAAACTTTGGGAAATTACGAAAATGGCCCAAAACGCCCGAAAATCACGATACGTGATCGAAACACCAAGCCAAAGCTCGCAACATGAATAATAACATTAAATGAACTTACGAGAAAGTCGAAACAACAGTTTCGGACGAGATTCGCAAGAATCGAACTCAAGTGCGGAAAAACCGCTAAAAAGCACGGAACTCAACAAAACGACACCGAAACGAACTCGGATGACAAAAAGTGCAGAATTAATCATTCTCAGAATGACGAAACGGTCATGAGCGAGTCGTCAAAACGGACTTCCGCCGAAAAAAAAGAAATTACCGGAAATCAAAATCACGGGTATTACACTTGTTGTCCTACCAATATCTAATTTTGATGTTATCCTTGGTATGGACTGGCTATCTAAATATTGTGCAAATGTTGATTGTAATAAGAAGATTGTGTCCTTTCAACCAGTAAATGGAGGAGGGTTTATTTTTAAAGGTAATTCATATTCGTGCTTTTTGCCAATTATAACTGCACTGAAAGCTAGGAAGATGTTAAATAAGGGGTATACTGGCTATTTGGCTAATGTTTTGGACACCTCCCTTGAAATGAAATTGAAGCTTGAAGATGTAGATGTGGTTAGAAAATTTCCTGAGGTGTTTCCAGATGATCTACCAGGGTTGCCCCCAGATCGGGAAATTGAGTTTGCAATCGATGTAATGCCAGGGACTACCCCTATTTTTAAAGCCCCATACTGAATGGCACCAACAGAATTGAAAGAATTAAAAACCCAGCTACAAGAATTACTTGATAAGGGATTCATTCGTCCTAGTTGTTCACCTTGGGGAGCCCCTGTCTTATTTGTGAAAAAGAAAGATGGCTCATTACGATTATGCATTGACTATAGGGAACTGAATAAGGTGACCATCAAGAACAAATATCCTCTTCCAAGGATAGATGATTTATTTGATCAGTTGCAAGGAGCATCGGTATTCTCAAAGATTGATTTACGTTCCGGATATCATCAAGCAAGGTCAAAGAAGAAGATATCGAAAAGACTGACATTTAGAACGCGATATGGTCACTATGAATTTTTAGTGATGCCTTTTGGTTTGACAAATGCTCCAGCAGCATTTATGGATCTGATGAACCGGATATTCAAAGAGTTCCTTGATAAATTTGTGGTGGTGTTTATTGATGACATCCTTATCTATTCACATGATAGAGATGAGCATAAAGAACACCTCGATTGTGCTTCAAATTCTCAAAGAAAAACGGTTATATGCTAAATTCAAGAAATGTGAATTCTGGATAGAACAAGTGGTATTTTTAGGGCATGTAGTATCCAAGGATGGCATTTCGATTGATCCAAACAAGATAGAAGCGGTGAGTAACTGGCCAACACCAACTAATGTATCAGAGGTTCGAAGTTTCTTAGGACTAGCCGGATACTACCGACGATTCGTACAAGGATTCTCGAAGATTGCAACCCCATTAACATTGTTAACAAGGAAGAATACAAAGTTTATTTGGACTGATGCTTGCTAGGGGAGTTTCCAGGAATTGAAGCGTAGATTAACTACGGCTCTGTCCTTGCCACTCCTATGGGAACAGGTGGCTTTGTAGTTTACACCGATGCTTCTAAGAATGGTTTGGGTCTTTGTATTAATGCAACATGGAAAGGTAATAGCCTATGCCTCTAGGCAATTAAAAGAGTATGAGAAGAATTATCCAACACATGATCTAGAATTGGTCTTGTTGTCTTTGCACTAAAAATTTGGAGGCATTACCTATATGGCGAAAAGTGCGAAATCTACGAGACCACAAAAGTTTGAAGTACTTTTTCACACGAAGGAGCTGAATATGCGAGGAAGATGGTTGGAATTGGTGGAAGACTATGATTGCGAGATCAACTATCATCTGGTAAGGCAAATGTGGTTGCGAGATGCATTAAGTAGAAAGTCTATGTCTTCCTTTCTAATCACACGAAGCCATTATTATTAGACTTGCAAAAGTTAGAAATGGAAATTGTGCCCAAAGAAAGATTTGTTCGTTATCGGACTCATATTGAAACCTGCACTTCAAGATATAATCAAAGAAACCCGGAAGGCGGATCAGTACATTGGCAAATTAAGGGAAAAAGTTGATGAAGGCAAATTACCAAACTTCACAGTCTCGGTGACAAAATATTACGATATAAAGGGAGACTGTGTGTGCCGGTGACACAACCATCATAGGGAAATTAAGGAAGCTCATTCCAGTCCTTATTCAATACATCCAGTAGCACAAAAATGTATAAAGACTTGCAACAACATTATTGGTGGCCTAACATGAAGAAAGATATCGCAAAATTCATCGCAGAATGTCTAACTTGTCGTGAGATCAAAGCGAACATCGAGACCAGCGGGATTATTGAAGACTTTACTAAATTAGGAATGGAAATGGGAACACATTACAATGGATTTTGTGCTTGGGCTACCAAGGACTCAAAGTGGGTATAATTCCATATGGGTGATTGTTGATAGATTGACCAAGTCTGCTCATTTCTTGCCAGTAAAATCCACATATAATATGGATCGATACACTCAGGAATATATTAAAGAGATAGTCCGGCTACATGGGGTGCCAATATCTATAGTATCTGACAGGGACCCTAAATTCACATCTGCATTTTGGAAAAGTTTACATAATGCAATGGGTACGAAGCTTGCTTTCAGCACCGCATTTCATCCACAAAGTGATGGGCAGTCAGAAAGAGTTATTCAAATACTCGAAGATATGTTGAGAGCATGCATACTAGATTTCAAGGGCAATTGGGATACAAAGCTTCCATTGGTAGAGTTCACCTACAACAACAGTTACCAATCTACAATTGGGATGGCACCTTATGAAGCACTATATGGGAGAAAATGTAGATCTCCCGTATTAATCGGGATGAAGTTGGAGAAAGAAGTCTCTTGGGCCCGAAATGATACAACAGATCGCTATGGCGGTAGAAAAGATAAGAGAACGAATGAAAATTGCACAAAGTAGAGAAGAGTTATGCGAGATAATCGAAGAAGAGATTTGGAATTCGCGATTGGAGACTATGTCTTCTTGAGGGTATCCCGATGAAAAGCATAATGAGATTTGGGAAGAAAGGAAAACTTAGCCCGAGATATGTTGGCCCATTTGAAATCCTTGAGAGAGTTGGTGACAGAGCTTATAGAATAGCCTTACCTCCTTCGCTATCCGGTGTACACAACGTATTCCATGTGTCCATGTTAAAGAGGTACATTTCCAACCCCTCACATGTGTTAAATTATGAGCCGTTGGAATTATCCCGGACTTGTCCTATGAAGAGAAGCCGAGTGTTCTTGATAAGAAAATAAAGAAACTAAGGAACAAGGAAATTCATTTGGTAAAGATTTTGTGGAGGAATCATGCCGTTGAAGAGGCTACATGGGAAAGAGAGGAGGAAATGCAAAGAAAATATCCAGAACTGTTCGGTATGTCAATTTCGAGGACGAAATTTTATAAGGAGGGGAGGACTGTAATGCCCGGTTATCCCCTAAGCCAATAACCATTTAATACCTAAATGCATTTATATAATATGCATTTTGAAAGCATGGCATACAAGTAGACATTTCATGAGCATGAATAACTGCTATGTCCCTTTGCATTACGTTTTATACGACATGTTATTTAGCTCCTCTAACATGATAAAAGATCATTGTGAGATGTTTTGTTGCAGTGAGGAGCTCAGTTTCAAGAAGGAGATCGATGTGCTAAATGATTATAAAATAATAATTGTAATACTAGAAAATTCAAAGACTTAATTAAGTGCTATTTATTTTGCTAATGGTCATGGATTTCAATAATTACAAGTTGTCCAATACTTGGATCGATATGTTTCCAACATAAAATGAAAGATTTAAAAAGCAAAGATTTCAAAATAAATTATAAGGATTATTTTAGAATATATGAAAGTGATTTCGAAAATTTTCGACGAATTGATACGATAAAATTTTCATTTCAGAACACTTATATTGCAAAAATAATATTAAATTATTATTTTAATATTATAGAAAATTGGTTAGAGCATATCAAAGATTTAACTCGGGCAGTGCAGGAGCAGTCGAGAAAATCGAATTTGGACATCGGGAAGGGGTCGAACCGGCCGAGCCAAGTTGACGGACATTTGCCGGTCACCACGGACACGCCGATCGACAATCACGGTCATGACCGGCGAAGCTTCTAGGCCACTATCCGGATAATCTTTGTCGGTGTCCGGATAAGGTCGCCACGACCGACGAAGCTTCTCGACCACTATCCGGATAAGGTCAAATTTGTCCGGGATAAGGTCGATCACGACCGACAAGCTTCTCGGCCATTTGTCCGGATAAGGTCATCGGTGTCAGGATAAGGTCGGTCACGACCGACGAAGCTTCTCGGCCACCGTCCGGATAAGGGTTCCAATTGTCGGGTAAGGTTGATTTTCAACCGACTTTGAGCCCTTATTTATACATGTTCGGACGTGGTTTTGTACATATAATATATCATTTTGAAGGCTGTGAAACTCTACTTTAAAACGCCCAAACATATTTTCCTTCCAAAAATTATAAAAGCCACAAAAATCCAGATCAAGCAGATAGCTCAAATCGTGAGTTTTTCAAAGGTGATTGACAAAAGTCCCCAAAGAGGTTTGATTTTCTTCAAGGATTTTAGCACATCCATCTATAGAAACCGATCTTTTCACATCAACGAGCAGGACTTGAGGTAAGATGATGCTTTTCCTTGCTGTATCATAAGGATCATATATTGATTGATATTTGCATATGTGACTGTTATTGAACGATCATGCATAACATGTGTATGTGAAAGAATGTTTAAGAACAGGAAGTATGGTACTTGATTGATGGCGGGTAGGCACGGGACGCGGGGGACCGGCGGACCCAAAACATGGTGGCAAATACTTGCGGCTGAAAGTCGGTCAAGGAAAACCACACTGAATGAAAAAGTTGAATACGGCTAATACCATTGGTTGAAAAACCAGTATGGGAACCCCGTATACATCTTTTATTGGCCAATTATATGAACAGGTTCCGAAAACCATGGCCTATCACTATCAGTCGAGTACCACACTTCAAGGGTACCCGAAGAAAGGATTTTACAAGAACATGACTATATATATAGTAGTTATTCATTGATAAAAGTGCTATGTGATACTTTGCTATTACAGAAGTCTCATCTTACTGAGCCATTAGCTCATTAGATTCTTATGATACAGGTGATGATGCTCATGTTTAGGAGTTGACTATCTTCTTGATGTTGACAAAGGAGACTTGTCCATATGCCATTCCCAGCTATTTCGCCCCTATGCTGGAAGACTATGTTTTGTTTTTAATAAGATCACTCTGTTATGGTTTTGTTATGTATTAAACCTAAGTTTATGTAATGTTTTGAATAAATAATACTGGTTTGCATTATTTCCGTGAGTACTCGCATTACCAAATCTACTTCTTATTGGTTTTCAAAGTTTAAAAGCGTAATACTCCCCAACTTAGTAGCACGGACCCCTTTGCGGTTCAGCTGCTAGGTTAGGGGGTGTTACACGGGGATACCTTGACCAAAACATAGTCACCTGCCTTGAACTCTAGTGGTCGACAACGATTATCTGCATATGATTTTTGTCGACTCTGAGCGGTCAACAAATGACTCCTGATCAAAGCTACCTTCTCGTGGGCGGCTATAAGCATATCGGGCTCAGTGCCGATTCTGGTAAGTCATCCCAACACAAGAGAGATCGACAACGACGACCATACAAGGCCTCGTAGGGTGCCATCTTAATCTAAGCATGCCAACTATTATTGTACGTGAACTCGATCAACGGTAGTTGGGCTTCCCAATCGTCCTTCCAACCGAGAACACATGCCCTCAACATGTCCTCCAATGTCTAAGTAGTGCTCTCTGATTATCCTTCGGACTGAGGATGAAAAGCTGTGCTGAGATTAAACTGAGTTCCCATGGCAAGATGAACTTTTCCAAAAATGTGACACGAATCGCCCATCACGATCAGAAATGATACTCTTAGGAGTACCGTGCATCTCACTATCTCTTTGATGAACAACTGGGCAAGTCTCTCGGGACCCCACGTATCCTTAATCTCAATGAAATGAGCTGACTTAGTTAAGCAGTCCACAATTACACAAATTGTATTCATGCCACGATGACTCATTGGTAAACTCTGTAGGTCACAAGTCGTCCAGGAATAAGTCTAGAGGGGGGGTGAATAGACTTATTGAAACTCTTAAACTCTTTTTCTCAAAGAGTGAGTTTCTTCAGCTGATAGATAAACAAATGACTTGGAGTCGTTTGTTCTTAATACGTGCAGAAGTCAACTGATGACGAATACAGAACAACTAATGAAACACTTAACAATGAATGCAGCAATTAGAGTATGATGCTATAAAATAGTAAAGTACGCAGGCAATTATAGTGGTCTCAGAGGTGGGGTAATCCTCTACTAATCCACTTTTCTCCAAACCAGTTGGAGATGAATTCACTATAATTTTAAACCAGTGATAAATATTACAGTGATTCAACCAAACTACAACAGCTTCCAACCAGTGGAAATCCGTGCCATTGTAACACACTTGACTGCCTTGCACCTCTTGATCCTCGATCCTTAGATGCCTTTACAGTCTCGAAATTCAACCAGTGAAGTACCCCCAACTCAGGATTTAAGACACGAGTTTTTGTCTTCTCCAACTAAGAGCTTCTTCAAGTATGAACTTTTTAGAACCGCTCTTTTCACGATGCTGTATTTCGCTTTTTAGATTGCTTGAATGCTTTGATCGCTTGAAAGTATGTTCGCACCGGTTTTAATTGTTCTGTGTTTTGCTCAGCTTTAAATCTTTGGATATATATAGGTCACGATCTCTGAGCTTTCCTTCATAGCCGTTGCAAATCTTTTCAACAAATCCGTCCGTTGGAGAGGTAGACTTCATTGTTTTCTTTTCTGAACGTTGCAAGGCTGGATTCCCATATTTTAATCTATCTTCCGACCGTTGTGAAGACTCTGCATGTAAGGCGCCGATTCTTTTGAATATAATATGATTAAAGTCTACAAGGTGGGTCTGGATCAATTATTTAATTCATATCCTTTGCGGGAATCTCTCTAATTTGTCTCTTCACGTTGCATGTGACTTTCCATAATACTTGACTTTTCAACGCATGTTGACGTGGACTTTGGAGTACTTGGCTGATCTCGACTAGGCTGATGAGCAGTTAACTTCTCTGCAGTCTAGATCTCTCTGATGTTCACTGTTTAGGACATTTCTGATCAGTTGACTTGTCTGAGGTAACTTGACTGCAGTCTGGTCAAACATTACTGATGATTTTTGTTGACCAGAACTACTCTGACTTGACTCGGCTATACCTCTCTGATGAACTTAGCTGATCTTTAGATCTTAGCCGATTTTTAGCCTAACTAATTTTTGGCCTATAGAATATACTCATTTAGTTCTTCTTTATAATTTGCCAAGTTTTACACTTAACATATTTTCGCCTATGGAAGATACTCATTTGGTTCTTCCTTACATTTTGCCATGTTTTACACTTAACATAATTTTGGCCTATGGAAGATACTCATTTGGTTCTTCCTTACATTTTTGCCAAGTAATAAGCATTTGAATTTATATTAATGACATCATCAAAATCTAACAAGTATTCTTAACAAATTCCCCCTATTTTGATGATGGCAAAACTTTAAACAAGTAATCAAATGTACAAGTCTGCACTTAGGTGCAAGACACAAACTCAAAATCAGTCTTTTTTTTAGACAACTAGGAGTTGTCACTCAAATGACTGTATATATTAATTTTCTGTTGATTACAAGTACATGGCTTGAATAGAATAAATACAGGAAAAAAATCAATTACAAAAATTATAATTACATCCAAAAACTATCTGCCCCTTCCTCTGCGAACAGTTTGCTTGGGAAGTCTAAATAGTTTTGCACCGATTGGTCTACTTTTGATGGGTGCAAGACCATATTTCCTCCTTATGACTAGGGCAGCAAAGTCTTGGTCTTCTTTTGAAGAGAACTTGTGCTCTTCACATAGCTTTCTAATTTCTTCTTGAAGCTCTAGCTCGTCAAGCTCACTATCCAAACGGGTCGGCGCTTCCACTGCTCTGAATGGAGGAATCATAGGATAAGCATGCCATTTGGCTGCATATTTAAGCATTATCTTCCACAGAGTAGGCCATCTAGCATCCATGTAGTTGATGAATGACTGTTGGGGCGAGCATTCTTTATCTTGGAGAATCTCCCAGAGGTAGAACTGCTCTGTGAATTGTTTCCTGGCATCCGCCCAATTGGTCATGAATTCTGTTGGTATGAATTCTTCAACATACCACAACTGTTTGCCTTCCCATTCGAATCTTTGTTCTTCTTTCTCTTTTGTTCTTCTCTTCTTCTCCACAGACTGCTCTTCAGGTTGGCTGGGGGCAAATATCTCATTTCTTTTCAGACTTGATGGTCCTCCTTCAATTTGGAGAATATCTTGCCTCTTCTTTGATCTTAGCTCTTCCCTTATTTTTCCTTGAGTACTTCCTTCCCCCTGTATTCTATCTTCCCCCTTTTTTCCAGCATCAACTAAAGTATTCAACTGTTGCTCTATCCTGCACATCCAGTCAGACATGCCAAATGGCATTCTGGTGTTTGTAGGGGGAGGAGGCTGAGGTACTTCCCTCTGCAGCAAAGTATCAATCTTTGCATTGATGGATTGAAGGTCAGGAGTGACCTAAGATGCCAGCAACTCTCCAATAGTGTCCTTCACTATTTGTCTTATCAGCTCAGTCATCACAGGTGAGATATGCGATGGTGGAGAGTGCTCGCCTGAGCCTTCTGCAAATGAACCACTGGACTGCAGGTTCCTATCTGCAGCTCATACTCCAGATGGGGTCTTCTCTGGTGTCCCTGATCTGGAGTCCTCAGCCAACTCGGCGTCCAGGCTGGTATACCGGGCAGGCGCCCCAGCCCTGTTTGCAGCCTCTACTTCTGGCTCTTTCTCTGGCTCTTTTTCCTTCTCCTCTTCTTCTTTTTCTTCTTCATCTTTTTCTTTTCTTTCTCAGCACCTTGATCTCCTCCTTCATCCTTATCCTCATCATCATTATCATCATCCTTTTTCTGATCCTTTTTATCTTCTCCTTCATTCTCATCATCTTTTTCACCTTCATCATCATCATCATTCTCTCCTTCATCATCTTCCTGTTCTACTTCTTCCCCTTATTCTTCTTCTTCATCAATCAACTCCTCTATTTTCTCCACTTCTTCTGATTGTTTTTCAACTAAAATGTTTTCTTCTTCTTTTCTCTCTTCCTCCTCCTCTTCTTCGTCATTTATGACAATGACTTCCTCATCTTTTTCTCCATTTACTTCTTCAATCCTAATTTCTCTCTCTTCTTCCTCCTCTTCTTCTTTTCCAAATGAACCATGAAAAATACTATACATAATGGAATGGATGAATTGGTCCATGTTGGTTTTAAAATGAGACATGAACCAATTCTCCTGGAGGATTAAAACTAAGTCTCATTCTTTACAAAAATGGATCAGTACATCCTCTGTGGCTTGGGGGTATTCCCAACCACTGGTTTCAATATAAGACTGAAGTTCCGTAAATGACAGTGTTTTGAAAAACTTCCACTCTTCAAAAATATTAACAAAGGAGTGTTTTAAGGCTTGTGGTTTAACAAGCTGTAATTGTTCAATGGACAGGTTGAAAACATTGTTGTCCAGTAGGTTAAATGTGTAATTGGCTTCAGGGATTGAGATGATTAAACCTGCTTCTTCCTCCTCAGGAATGTATGCTGGAGTGAGGACAGCCACGATCTCAGTTTCCAGGCTGCCTGGAGCAGGCTGGTCTTCCAAGTGAGTAGGTGACCTGGCTGCAGGACTGGCATGATGATCTGACTGCTCTTCCTGACTAAATTGCAGTCGCCTGGGCCTCTTGGGAGAGGGTTCTGGATATGACTGCATGATGGATGGTCCTTCAGGGGCTGGTCCCCTTCTCTTGAAGAATCGACTATGGGAGTGTTGTCGACTCGAGCTGACTCATTGCGATTGGGTTGGCGGGCCGCAGTTGGTCCGACTACTTTGATGAATAATATTTGGGATAGGTCCTTGAGTCAGACAGCTCTTTCAACATCTGAGATGCTCTTATGTTGTTCCCTAACTTCCTCAAAGTTTCTTGGTCCAGATGACCAAGTCTCTTGTTGGTGTGGAAGGGGTCAGTACTTCCCTTCGCCACACCTGTCTTTTCAAGGATCCAACTCAGCTGCGTTCCAAACGCCAGCTTGGATCGGAATCTCTTTTCATCAGAAAGCCATTCGGCTTTGTTGACTTCTCGAACAAGCTGCCTAAAAATATAGTCAGCCCAATCAATTGCCTCGTCTTGAATCAGTGCTCCCAACCGACGACAGTTGGTCGTAACTGCCGGCCATACCCATGATTTTGTTGGTTATATCCAACGCATATCGATAGACCTTCTTAATCTTGCTTCTTTTGGTAGTGAGTTTCAACTTCTCCGGCTGATTGACCGCCTTGATTTTCAACCAGGTGTTGGCTGCTTTCTGCTTGAGGGCTTCGACAGCTAAGCCACGGTGTTTCATACCGAAAACTGTACGAATCGACTCCGGCGATATGTCGACTTGTCTTCCGCCAACAGTGCTCTGAATTCCTGCCTGAATCAAATGGGCTTCGCGATAGAACGCGATAACATCCTCCTTCTACAAATGTTGAGGGCTGATGTCCAGGAATGGGTAGATCCCATTTAGCTTCATCGATCGAATTAGGTCAAGCACGTCGTAATTCTCCAGATTTGCTTCCAACAGGCCTTCGAAATCAACGACCAGGGAGAAGATAATCTGGTCCTTGACCGCCTTCATGTTAACGCCTTCGAAATACGATTCCATTTCTGCAAACAAAGGATTTTTAGTGTATTTGGACTTCAAGAATTTTTGCTCTGTAAATCTAGGGTTTTGAAATACTGGTAAGCGTAAAAGGTAAAGTGAAGAGGTTTTCGTCCTTATAAAGAAGATGAAAAGAAGTATGGATTAAATTATTATTTCTTTTGAAACGGTTGTACGCCTTTTGAGATTCTATTTAAATTTCAAATTTGAAACGGTGGTCCAGGTTTTAATTTTGAAATTTGACGGTTGGTTTTAATTGGCCATCGTGGAGGTCGATTTATCAAGTGATCGCCACGTGTATTTAAAATGCCAC
This sequence comes from Orobanche coerulescens, assembly GCA_033398695.1. Lineage (NCBI taxonomy): Eukaryota > Viridiplantae > Streptophyta > Magnoliopsida > Lamiales > Orobanchaceae > Orobanche > Orobanche coerulescens. The sequence continues at coordinate 63,843,426 of CM065810.1, read as the reverse complement.
TTGCGGACCAAAAATTAATATATTTAAATGCCACTTGTGAACCAAAATTAATATAATATTATTATACATATGGCAGATAATAATTAAATATTCAGAGGTCGGTTGAGTTTAGAAAACTTAGCTGGTTTGACTGTTGACTGTTCTGCATCAGGTTAGTTGACTCCATGGACTTCTCGCCTGAGATTTAGATCAGCTAGGTTCCTTTGTCCGTCCTTCGTCCTCTTGCCTGCATCAGCTAGGATCTGATTCCTTTAGTCAGCTGGGTCCGTCTTTCCTCTGCAATGCTTCAGCTTGCTTCTGTACTAGATTCCCAATCTAGTAGACCAAGTTCTCTGCTCAGCTCCAAAAACCTTTCTTCTGGCAAAGGTTTGGTAAAGATGTCAGCTATTTGGTAGTCAGTGCTGAATCTTTCAACTCTAACTCTTTTGTTAAGCACATGGTCTCTGATGAAGTGGTGCTTAACATCAATGTGCTTGGTCCTAGAATGCAAAACCGGATTGTTGGTTATTGCAATAGCACTATTGTTATCACACCAGATAGGGACTTCATTGGCAGTGATATTATAATCCCTTAGCTGCTGTCTGATCCACAAGATCTGTGCACAACATCTACCTGCAGCTAGGTATTCTGATTCTGTGGTAGAAATAGAGTTAGAAACCTGCTTCTTGCTAACACTACTACAAAACTGGCTTTTAACAGCGGTTAAAATGCCTAATTAACGGCGGTTCCGGAACCGCCGTTATATGTACCGCTGTTAATATCAACGGCGGTTTTAAAAACCGCCGTTGAATTTGTCAAATAACGGCGGTTAAAAGTAACCGCTGTTAAACTTGATCTTAACGGCGGTTATAGAACCGCCGTTGAATTTGCCAAATATGTTACGGCGGTTTCTGGAAACCGCTGTTAAATGTGCCATTTTACAGCGGTTAAAGGTAACCGCTGTTAAATCTGATACTCCACAGCGGTTATCGAACCGCCGTTAAGTGTAAGAATTAACAGCGGTTTCGGAGGAACCGCTGTTGAAATATTAATCATTTTATCCAGTTTTTCCCCTATTTTGTAAAATCCAGTACCTGAATCGGATCAAACTAATCAATAAACCACCAATTCATCGAATCCAAACACACCGAAAAGAACTAACCAACACCAAATTCATTGAACCACCAATACATTGAAAAAGATAATACAAAAATCCCAATTCATCCAAAATAATTCATACAAATATCGATGTACTAACCAACACCAAATTCATTGAACCACCAATACATTGAAAAGATAATACAAAAATCCCAATTCATCCAAAATAATTCATACAAATATCCAATGTATTCACACAAAAACACCAAAATCATGTCGCGAGACGATTTCGCACCTCCAAGAAATAAAGTCCCCAATCAACTCGAATTTTACCAAAAATATCTTCAGACAGTGCTCCAACATCATCAAACATCTGCACATATAAACGTATAATAAACAAACTTTAAATGTAAAAGAGTAAATAGTTTTATCACCACTTCAAGTAAAAAATATACTACCTCCATCCAACCATCCAAAATACGCGCTCGGGCGATAGTCGACATCCAGTGCATAACATAATAACCACACTCCCAACCTCCATTTTGTTTATTACATTAAAACAAAATAAGACACAATTATATGAGTCGCTTTCAGTAAATAAAATCAACACGTACACAACATACACAATTAAAAAACACACACTGACACAAACACACAATGCACAAAAAAAAACACAGCACACACAAACTTCACACACAGTAGACAAATGATGTTAAAACGCAAGTAATCAACATTCTACTTCAAGAGATTGGAATGTTCATCATGTTAAAATTAGACACAAATAAACATTATGAGAAGGATATCCCAGCCCGCATCAGGTACTGGACACAAAATTAGCAGGTTTTACAATCTTATAAACATCTGAAAGAATACTTCTCCAATAATTCTCCAGTCCAGATATATTTCAAGACTCTATATTTATTTGGAAAACAGTCCAGACGATATATTTCTCCAGTCCAGATATATTTCAAGACTCTATATTTCTCTATATTTCAAGACTCTATATTTCTCCAGTCCAGCTATATTTCTTTGGAAAACAGAATACTTGACTCCAATAATTCTGAGTCGCATATAGAACACTTCTCAGCAATTGTACTCGACCACTATGAGAAGCTCCCACACACAAACACACACAAACACAAACATACACACAGCACACACACACACACACACACACACACACTGCATAGAAAAAAAACCAACACAAACAAACGGACACTTCATACACGATATGTTGGGAGAATATCCTTAAGAGGAAAGTTAACATCTATCCCAAAGGGAGAAGATCCTTACGACGTTAACCACGTCTATCCCAAAATAATTCGTGTTTCCAAAAACAATATTGTCGTACACACTCAAATATTCATACACACAAACACACATATTTACAATCATGTAATTAAATGTATTACCTTGGGATTTATCCAACTAACCGCCTGCTTTGATTTACTTGTATGCATACCATCCATGGTCTTGAATGCGGTCACGACACTGCTTAAAAGTAACAATAATATATTGAGTCGTTGATATAAAATTTTAAAGCAAATATATTATAAATAAAATCTTACTTTTGGAGTATGGCCTTAATGCGAGAGTCAGGCCTACTATGGAGTGAGCAAAACCATATAATAGTTCCTCTTGCTGGCACAATGACCAGAAGTTGCCAATGATGCCTACATAGATAACTGCATTTGAAAGAAAGAACATATTACTACAGTATGTTGTAAAAAAAAGGAAATAGTTTTGTTAAAAAGAAAATATTTTGAAATTTACAATCTTTTATCTTACTTATGATGGTAAGCTCCCATGTATATTTGCTTCTTCGACTCAAGCATACGCGTCGATGTATATCTCGAGATCTCCTCTCCCCCCTGTCCCATATTTTGTATGGATTGAGGATCAAAATATCCATACAAAACCTCGTCCATCGTGCCCACATTCATAGTAGACAAATACCTAATTTGTTAAGCAAAATATTAATATAAAAAAAAACACTCCACACATTGCACACAAACACACACACACACACTTTTCACACACACACTGCCATACAATAAAAACACACACACACACACTGCACATACACACACACTGCACACACAAACACTGCACACACACACACACTGTACACACACACATACTACGAATGTAGAAAGATTCCATAAAGGAAATTACTCACATAGTCCAAAGCTGTAAAACTGATAAACTAAGCCACTCCTTTCCTTGAACGATCTCTAAAATATCAGTGTGAGCGATGTACAATGGAACATCATCACCACCACAGCCAAAGATAGTTGTATCCCACGGCACTGATATCGGACTATTGTACATACTCGACGCAGCCATAAGTAAGTCTCTCATGATGTCATCTTTGGTCCTCGACCCGTCATTCTGACGAGCCTGCTTCTTTGGTCGTTGAATATCCTATTTCATATAGTATAGTGGAAAATACAAGTAAATTTGAAATAATTTATTTTGTTTTCTTTCCATTGTAACTTCAGAAAGGATGAAGGATAAACGTATCTATTGAATACTATATAAACTCATTAATAATGACCCTAACCTATATCTATTTTTTGAATATTAAAAAGAGAAGAATTGGTGCGAATTTATTCTATATTGAATAAAGAATATTCATTCATCAAATCATTCACTCCATAGTCTGATAAATCTTTTAAAGAACTGATTAATCACACGAAAATAAAGATAGAGTCCCATTCTACATGTCAATACATGTCAGGGGTTAAAATAGTTTTATATATATACTATCTAAATATATACTCCAATAAAGTCATTAAAACAAAAAAAGAATATGGCTTATTATTTTTATTTATTATTATTCCTACATGTTTCCATTCCTTTGGGATGTTACTACGCATTTTGGTTGCGTTTAATATTTTCCATATTAGAAATCATAATCAATTTATATTGGATTGATTTTGCAATAATGTTTGGTAGTTACTAAAAAGAAAAAGAAAATTTTTACCTTTGAAAAATCGGAGAAAATAAAATCTCGTGGCCATGCAATAAATCCACCTAAAGCTTCCCCCACGACTCTCACCTCATCAGTCGCCACAGGGACTTCAGCGCTGGCATCTACGGCCTCCTCAACCACTAACTTAACCAAATGAGCTGGTAAAGGAGCACAATGTAGGGTCGTATCGCCCTGAATAACCCTACCGATAGCAACTAGACGGGGAGGATGCTCGTCCACATAAAATCCAAATCGATGAGTGTCTCCAGTCACAGGCCTCTCTCCGGAAGGGCCAGAAATAGCATCAACACAACTCCCCTTCGTGCTAACACGAGTAACCTCATCCGGTGTATGAATATCAACAGGCCGCTGGGAACTAGCACCCATTGTCTGGCCGAACTCTTTCCTCAAAGTCTTTGTGACATCAAGGGTGATCTCATTCCTTAGCTGCTCCAACACATCTTTACTTACGGAAGACGTCAATCCACATGATCGTCCAAAGTAATCGCGAATACCCACACCAAAACCAATGCCACGAACACGACCAGGGTGCTCGGGTCTCCCAATGGCAGCCGCCAATATATCTGTCGTCCCTCGGGAATGAAGGTACCTTGTGTATCTGCTTCTCCAAATCATCCTACAAAAATTTAATTTGGCACCATATTACAAAATTTTGAAATTTGCAAACAAGCGATACAAGTTGATGAAGGAGAAAAACAATACAAGAATATAGATAAAAATAATTGGGTAGAAAAGTGGTTATTTACATTTAATAAAGCAAATAATTTACCTCAAATTTTTAATGTTTGCTAACACTTAGCAACAAAAAGTGGAGCTTTTTCTTTTCTTACAAGAAAAATAATTCTTAAAAAAGAACTTACAATCCTCTCGACAATCTCCCGTGCAGCATCGGATGACGTACCCTCCCGTCTTTTTGTATGACCAAGCTTCCACCTTTGATGACGCGTAGGTGGAGACGGAGGATCAATAACAATATCTTCTTCATATTTGGATACTTCTCGACGCTCCTTCATCTTCCTCTCCATCTCCCGTATATCCACCAAGTCGTACCCTCCTCGAGCCATATAATGCGGAATGTTCATTTTGGCTAATTCTTGTTTCTTACTTCTTTGTTCCTGATACAAGTATCAAATAATCCATAAACAATTTTATAAATATTTTCAAATTCAAAACATTTTTTTCATATTTTATGTTCTTAATTAGAAATAAGTTCTTAATTAGAAATTGTTTTATTTGATTCTTGTATAATTATTCAGATTTTATGTTATTAATTAGAAATTGTTTTATTTGATTGTGCGTTCATTATTTTCAGCATTGAACTTAAAAAAAAATTAAAATATTTTTTTATTTCAGATTTTATGTTATTAATTAGAAATTATTTTATTTGATTGTGCGTTCATTATTTTCAGCATTGAACTTTAAAAAAAAAATAAAACATTTTTTATTTCAGATTTTATGTTATTAATTAGAAATTATTTTATCTGATTGTGCGTTCATTATTTTCAGCATTGAACTTTAAAAAAAAAACTTAAAACATTTTTTTATTTCAAATTTTATGTTATTAATTAGAAATTATTTTATTTGATTGTGCGTTCATTATTTTCAGCATTGAACTTTAAAAAAAAACTTAAAACATTGTATTCGGTTTTACCTCCCAAGCGGAGTCCTCACGAATCCTTTTGAAATCTCTCCAGTCCTCCTCGGAGATACCATACTTGTCACAAGGAGATTTTTCTTTGCTTGGACCATCTATGTACTCAGCGGTCAAATCAGACTTAAACTGCCTCCATTTTACGCCAATGGACTGTAAACACGTCTTTTGAAAATGACCAAGATTGCTAATCTGGCTAACATCAAAATTGGCCTACATATTGACAATTAAAACTAGAGTTAGCCACACACACAAACACCCACAACACAAAAACATGGTTGCATAAAAACAATGTCTGATGTAAAAAACAATGCTGATGTAAAACAACTACTAATAAAACGAATGTTTGATGTAAAAAAACTACAATGGGTTAACTAATAAAAACAACTAATAATGGTGCCACACACATAAAAACAATGTCTGATGTAAAAAACTACTAATAAAACGAATGCTGTTAACTAATTCAATTTGAAGCATGGTTGCAAAAAGAGAGTCATGTACCAATATATCCTGCCACAACATTTCTTTATCCGGCTTGTCAGATACTTGCTTCCAACTCTTGTACCGTATCGAGACATGATCTTTGGCAAGTTTTCCCAAGTACGTACTTAACTTCAATTTGTGTTCGTATTTGATCTTTCCCCGTACTGGATCAATGTGAAGAGGTAATTTTTTTCCGTCAACACGGCGTTTCGACATACTTCTACATCGCGTGGGATTTCTCGATGTAGAAGTACTACGTGTATGAGCATTGGGAGACCGGGAGGAATGAGGAGAACGAGCGGGAGGAGTGTGAGGGGAACGAGAAGGAGACGCCATGTGCCTGCATTAGCAAATAAATTTAATCACCAAGAACTGCTTGATAAGTGTGCTAAGTAGAAATGCTTGATAAGTGTGCTAAGTAGAAATTATTATGGTACTTTTTCTCATAACACGTAAAATCAATACAACTGATTGGTTTATGAACATTTGCAATGCTCAAAGAATTACCATATTAGACCAAAACAATTTTATCAATTATATGAGGCCAAATAACTAGAAATAGAAAAAAAATTTGGAGAAAATAAAATTACCATAATAGACCAAAACACATTTGTCTGAATGCGGTTCATTTCATTTTTTTCACTGTGGATTGTACAATTCTGGTGAAATACCATCTTATATAATGTAGTTTATATCTGATAATGGAGTCAATTTTGCCTTTTCTTCCTCTATCATACAAACCAAATATTTTTATATATCTTGACATGATAAATAAATTTAACCTTAGAAAGGGAACAAGCTGTCAAATGAACTAGAACAAATTCAATGACAACACACCACTATATTTGCCATAGAAGCTCCCTCAGTTTCATTCTTATCACAGCATGGATTGTCAGTAAGGGGAAAAAATATATACTCAACACATGGACATAACTGGTCGTGTAATGGTCATTAAACATTACATGTGGTCGGTAGATTCGCAAATAGATCTATTTCTAAAGCATAACATATCCAAGACAGAGCTATTTATTACATATCGAACACTGAATAAGTTAACAAATATTTTCCAAAATATACCAATCTCTATAAGTGGCTCCACCAATAAGGCATGCTTATTACTATTTTCTACACTACTCCTGCCTCAAGAGGATCTCCGACACTAAAAGCAAATATGGGATCAAGAAATGAATGCAACCACTGCTGTAACACTATGCAGTCAACTTCTTGAGGCCTCAAAAGTTGGAGATCCCTAAGGATACATACATTCAATAGTTTCTGAACAACGATGTCGAATCGATATATACAAAAGGAAATGAGCTTTAATGTCAGTAACATCAAGGAACAAACAAAAGTTTCAGTTAGCAAGGATGTCACAACATAAGCAGAGTGTTTTAATACAGTGTGATCAACTCAAAGTCTGGAGATAAATGACAGATTGATTAAACTCCAGACAACTATTAGTTACAAGTTACATGTAAACCACCCATGACAGGAAGATGAACTGATTATTTACTGACATCAACACAGTGGAATTGTAAAATTTACTGACATCAACACAGTGGAACAGGTCTGCCGAGAATCTGAATTTTAGTTGAGTAGAATGTATATGCAGGCAGAAGTATGATGCTTAGCTGTTTTTTATTCAGGCACGAAAACTTGTTGGGTCGACGATATTGGTGACAGATCAAGATAGACCAGTTCTAGATGAGGGCGAGTACTATAACAATGACCTTATTGGAATGAGAGTTATCCTTAAGGTGTGTGATTTTGCAAAACAGAAAAAAATTGCAACTTTAAGCTAAAATCTAGATAAGCTAATGGTAAAACTAGTGTGTAAAAGCTGTTGGAATGTAAAGTTAAGCTGTGAGAGATTGATTAGAAACAAAAATTATGGGTAAAAGTAATGAGCAGGTTCACAGGTGAATCCCAGATGTTATTTAACTATTCGACTTTTCCACATCAAAGGATAAAATTCATCGTTCTTATTCACATACGTCCTATCCAATTCAATAGCCATCTAAATTGTTTCAAGTAACCGAAAAATCCAAATGCCAACTAAAGGTTTAGAAACCCCATGAAAACCTCGAGCAATTTCTCGTTATGAAACAGAGTCACATACCTTTCCAAGTTCCAATAGTATAGGGGGCACTACTTCATAAAGATTTGAAACTCCGCCAAAGAAATAAAGGGGAGAACAAGATTTAGTTGAAACAATCCAACAAATGAGTTGATGAGTGTAGGGTTAGCTATGGCGCATTGTCAGAGCTACAGTGGGAAGTAACCAGTTTAAATAGTGGATCACTGGGCAAGTGCTTCAGCGCATATTCCCTCTGGCATGTGTATCTTGGATCGGTTTTGCGCAAAACTCCATGCCCAAATCCGGGAACAACCTACGGTACAAATTTTTAAGTGATTAGAAGGTGAACACTAAGGATATCGAACCAAGGTGAATGTTGAAATGAAAAACTAACAAAAGTATATATACTTGGACTTTGAAGACTTGAAATGAGGACATCAAAAATTGATGAGAAAAAAAGTGATTAGTTAAAGGTCACCGAATATAGGAAAAGAAAGACCTAACAAAGTTTCTCTAATGGTCACTGTCTGTCTATATGCACTGAAGTAACAATGATGACTATCAACAAAATAGTTCGAGAAATTAACAAAAATCGTACAACCTTTTGTTATGTATTACAAGTTATCAAGGCCAAGCAAAATGGCAACAGTGAAGGCAATGGGAAAAATATTTTGAGAATTACAAGTTATCGAGGCAACACATTACCTTGCCACTGTTCAACGTTTTCCAGACATAATCTTTCAAGTGTTCTTTGCTGACATTTTCCCCGCATTCTTTTACCACTGACTTAATCCAGAGCAGGACTTTCTGTGTGATAAGACCACAAAGCGAAAGCTCATGGTGAGTAAATGATACGACTGACTTAATAAGACCACTGACTTAATCTAATTTTTTTAGATTTATCGTATGTTTCAGTGGTAGCATAAAAAGCTAGAAGAATCATTTAAGAATATTATCAAAATTGATACACAATAGCAAGTATGTTATGCTAAGACAGAATGGTAAGCCCGATTTGCAGTCTAAAATTTACTAACTAAATGAAAGAGCAAGCTCAATTACTAAAGTCCTAACTACAAAAATCTAGTAAATTCAAAATTGAATGCTAAATCTTACTTACACTAAACTATTTTTTGCATTAAAATTGGCTGTGATCACAGTATGGATGAACCTTCAGAAGTGCAGACTGCACATTCGATTTTTATAGTATGGACCTGAGTTCGATTTCAGTTTTTAAGAGTCATTTTCAGTTTTCTACAACAATTTTGTAAGTTTTATTTTATTAATAATTTTTTTTTTTGACCATTTCTCGATTGTCATTAGTTATCTTATGAGCTTTTATTGTGTTATTAATATGTAATTTTTATTGTACGACTCGCGAGTCGACTCGTACGAGCTGATCGTTTTTTAAAACATTGCTATACACACTACACAGAGTGCATATACACACGCACACACACATTTTTTTAATAACAAATAATGAAATAATCTTAATTACTAAAATATAAAAACTTGATTCTTCATAACAGAACGTTCAACATTAATACTAAAATTCAACAAAACCAACTTTATCATTAACAATATCACAAAATTGAACATTAATACTACAATTCAACATAAGCGACTTCGCCTTCATCATCAACTATCTAACTTGACTCTAGATAACAACGTTTTCCCATATGCCTTCATCATGATCATCTCGAATGGCATGTATGTCGTCTGCTACATTTTCTTCAACGATAGTCGGCATCCGTGTTGATAAAGGAATAAACTCACAAATGTCAAAACTTGACTCTTCAGTTTCATTAATATCCACACTTCTACCCGGAATGACCACTGACAATATTTCATTGCATGGATCCTTGACATAAAACACCTGTTTAGCTTGATATGCCATGATAAAAGGCTCGTCAGTGTAAGCTATTTTATGAAGATCTACCAATGTAAAGCCCAGTTCATCGATTACCACACCCGTGTTATTATCAACCCACTTACACTTAAAAATAGGCACTCTAAACCTAACATAATCAAGTTCCCATATATCTTCAATAACTCCATAGTAACTTGTCGATGCCATAACTGGATTTTTATCTTTCGAGCTTGAAAAGTGCATGGACTCGGCTTGAAGAGTAACTCCGCTAATTTGAACCGAACTTTTGTCATCTCGTGACTTTGTATAGAATGAGTACTTATTGATATCATATCCATTCCAAGTTGCGACATCGGACTTCGGCCCGTAAGCTAGCCATTTTAACATTTCAGATGCGCTATCACTTTCAGAGATTTATACCTTAAACCACCTCAAAAAAGTCTTATTATGTTCAATCAACAACCATTTCTCGCTCATTCGGGGATTCTTTGTCTTCAAAAGATTCTTGTGAGCAGACAAGTACGGAAGAACCTCATCAGTGTTATTCAAAACGTACAAATGTGCTTGAAGCACCTCATCGCGATTCTTGGTTAATATTTTAACACCCCGTGTACCCTTTCCATTAAGTTTCCCATCATGTCGAGACTTCGGAAGCCCTACAGATGGTGTTTGTGACATGTAATCTGTGCAAAACTCGATTGCTTCTTCTGCAATATACCTCTCAACAATAGATGCTTCTGGACGAAATGGGTTTTTACTATACCATTTAAAAATCTTCATGTATCGCTCAATCGGAAACATCCATTGCAAATAAACGGGGCCACACTCTTCAATCTCTCTAACTACATGGACAAGTAAGTGAACCATAATATCAAAAAAGAAGAAGGAGGAAAATACATCTCCAATTGGCACAAGATAACAACAGCCTCGTTTTTCCACTCATCCAAAACCAAAGGATCAATCACTTTGCTACATATAGAATTGAAGAAAAGACACAAGCGAGTTATGGCATTTCTCACTTTTTTAGGCAATACGTCACGTATAGCCACAACTAGAAGTTGTTGCATCAATACATGACCGTCATGAGACTTTAAGCCGGCCAATGTCAGATTTTGCATCGATACAAGACTCTTAATATTCGACAAATAACCTTGTGGCACTTTAATGCCTTGTAAACAATTACAAAAGCTGATTTTCTCTCTTCTGGATAAAGTATAACATGCCGGGGGAAGATAAGTTCGTTTACCGACTACTTGCGGGTGCAACTGAGGACGTATACCCATTTCCTCTAAGTCTTGACGAGCCTGGACACCATCCTTTGTTTTGTGTTTAACATTGAGAAGTGTGTCGATCACACAATCGCAAACATTTTTTTCGACATGCATAACATCTATGCAATGTCTAACATCTAGATGTCTCCAGTAAGGAAGATCAAAAATATTGACCTTTTCTTCCAAATGTTTGTCGTAGCAGCCTTCTTTTTAGTTTTTCCAAATATAGTAGTTATGTTCTTCACACGATCGTACACTTGTTCACCTGTTAAGGGCATCGGCGCAAGTCAATTTTCTGGGAATCCATTAAAAGCTTTTCGCAATCTACGATACGGGTGATGGCGACTGAGAAACCTCCGATGTTGAGTGTAAACTGTTTTATTTCCATGTTTCAACTGGATGTAGCTTGTGTTTTCTTCACATATAAGACATGCATGATGTCCCTTCACACTATATCCACTCAAGTTTCCATATGCAGGAAAGTCATTAATCGTACAAAATAACATTGCACGCAACTTGAAACTTTGCTGGCGGTAACCATCAAACACGTAAATCCCTTCATCCCACATCATTCTCAAGTCATCAATCAACGGACTTAGATAAACATCTATGTCATTTCTGGTTGTTTTGGTCTGAAATCATCATTGACAACATAACGTACTTCCGTTTCATACATAACCAATGAGGTAGATTATATATCACAAGTAAAACAGGCCAAGAGCTATGCTTGGTGCTTAAGTTACCGAACGGATTCATTCCATCTGTGGAAAGTCCAAGCCTAAGGTTTCTTGCGTCACTCCCGAAATCTGGAAATAAATGATCTATTTTCTTCCATTGTGCGGATCATTTGGATGACGAATTAGCCCGTCGCATTTTCTCTCATTTGCGTGCCATGTGAGATTCTTTGCATCATCTCTATTAGCAAACAATCGCTTGAACCTTGGAACAATCGGAAGATACCATAACATCTTCGCGGGAGGTCCTTGTTGTGTGTTCTCTCCATCATTCTTCACTTTGTATCGTGATACCCCACACCTAGGACACTTATGCAATTCTTCATACTCTTTTCATACAAGATGCAATCATTGGGACAAGCGTGTATTTTTTTATACTCCATATCCATCGGACACAAAACCTTCTTCGCCTCATAGGTACGCTTAGGCAATGTATTGCCTGTTGGTAGCATCTCATTCATCAACTGGAGCAATTCGGTGAAACTTTTGTCACTCCACCCATTTATTGCCTTCAAATTAACCAGCTTCAACACGGCAGATAGACGTGTGAAATTTTCACACCCCAGATACAATGGAGTCTCTGAATCACTTTTCAACGCATCATAAACATGAGCTCTTTGAAATGATTCTTGTCCGACATCACGAATCATTTCTTCAAATTGATCACCATCTATATCTACATGAGTGTTCCCAGTTGGAACATCTACTATTTTGCCATGCCATATCCACACCGTATAGTTGGTGTTTATCCCCTCACAAACAAGATGTTCACGAATTGTGTCAGCCTCATGTCGTCTCCCATTCATACACTTCACACAAGGGCAAAAGTATCGTTCATCGGGTTCCAAGCGATGTTGTCGAGCAAATTTAAGAAATTGCTCAATTCCATTGTCATACTCCGCACTCGCACGACTTGCATTCATCCAACTTCGATCCATTTCTTCTTTTCTGTTACACATACTATGTTCATCAATTTTCTATTATTTTGTATAAAAGGGAAGAATTTCATTTCTATATGATTACTAACTTTTTGAAAATTGTTTTGACAGAGAGAATGACAAAGGTATGGTAGTCCTATAATTGTTGTTTAAAATAGAAACATGAACGACAGTTGTCAAAATAGAATTAACTGTATACTACGTCCACTTATGGCTTTGTCAAGATTGCTAACTCTATCTGCACGAACTGTTGGGAGAAGATCCTTAAGACGAAAGTTAACATCTATCCCAAAGGAAGAAGATCCTTAAGAAGTTAACCAAAGCTATCCCAAAATAATTCGTGTTCCACAAAATAGTGTTGTCAAAAGCAACACACATAATTAAACACGCACACTCAACTAAATCGATTAAATTATACGACAAACAAGAAGAAAATAACATGTAAAACTACATTACACACTCACATACACATAGTGCACACGCACATACATATTTTGTCCGTTATGTGCATTTGAATACCACGTTTGTGATTATTGTGGTTTTATTGAGGTTTTAACATTATTCTCCAAAACAATCCAGGTATAATTAAAAGTCCACACACAAACAATACACACAACACACACTGCCACACACAATACACACACATACACACGCACACACTGCCACACACAATACACACACACACTGCCACACACACACACAATACACACACACACACTGCCACACACAATACACACACACACTGCACGCACACACACTGCCACACCTATACATGCACATACACACACAACACACACATTAAACATCACCCAACAATCCTTAAAAGACTAGATAAAATTACCAAATAGGAACAAAGAAGAGAGTTCGGAATAATTACCAAATAATTCGCGGTGGTCGATTGCGAAATGCCGAGGAGGTTGCGGGGGTCGCGAGGTCGTCGGAGTTCGCAGGGATCGCGAGGTCGCCGGAGTTCGCGGGGGTCACGAGGTCGCCGGAGGTCGCGGGGGTCACGAGGTCGCCGGAGGTCGCGGGTCGCCTGTGAAAAGTCGCGGAGTCAGAAGCGTAGGAAGAAAGAAAGGAAAAAAGAAGAAAGAAAGAAAGAAAGAAAGAAACGGGCTGTAATTAAATGGAACATTAACAGCGGTTTTCAAGTAACCGCTGTTAGAAGAGGAAAAAGAACGGCGGTTTTCAAGTAACCGACGTAAAATAGGAAAAATTAACGGCGGTTGCTTAATAACCGCCGTTAATTGGCGGATTTTAACAGCGGGTTGGCAAAAACCGCCGTTAACTTCTTAATTTAACAGCGGTTTCTTTTTTAACCGCTGTTAATTTTTCATAATATTTATGAACCGTGCCACCGTACAAATTTAACAGCGGTTTTAAGATAACCGCTGTTAATTGTCCGCTGTTAAATGGGTATTTTGTAGTAGTGTAAACCAGGATATCAGTCTGGATCCTAGGAATTGGCACGTTCCACTAGTGCTTTTCCTATTGATTTTGCATCCTGCGAAATCTGCATCTGAATATCCTGACAGCTCGAAGTTATCATCCTTGGGATACCATAGTCCAATATTGACTGTAGACTTAAGGTACTTAATTATCCTTTTTGCTGCATCTAGATGTGACTGCTTAGGCTTAGATTGGAATCGCGCACAAACTCCTACAGCATAGGATATGTCAGGGCGGCTTGCAGTGTCGTAAAGCAATGATCCAATGAGTCCTCTGTAGTGGGTTGATTCCACTGATATGCCTCCTTCATCTGCATCTAGGTGAGTACTTGTGCTCATAGGAATTCTTGCTGGTTTGGCTGATTCCATTCCAAATATCTTGATTAGATCTTTGGTATACTTAGCTTGGTTGATGAAAATTCCATTTTCCATGTGCTTAACTTGTATTCCGAGGAAGAAGTTAAGCTTTCTCATCATACTCATCTCAAATTCTCCTTGCATGAGGTTGGAGAATTTCTCACATAGCTCTGGATTGGTTGAGCCGAATATGATGTCATCCACATATATCTGGACTATTAATATGTGGCCTTCATGCTCCACTTTGAATAGGGTCTTGTCCACCTTTCCTTTGCAAAAACCATTTTTCTCAAGAAAAACAGACAGTGTTTCATACCAAGCCCTTGGTGCTTGCTTAAGTCCATAGAGAGCCTTCAACAGCTTGTAGACTTTGTCTCCTTTGACAAAACCTGGGGGTTGCTCTACATAGACTTCTTCTTCTAGGATGCCATTTAGAAAAGCACTCTTTACATCCATCTGATAGACTTCAAAATCTTTGAATGCAGCATATGCGAGGAATAGTCTGATGGCCTCTAATCTTGCAACAGGTACATAGGTTTCATCAAAATCTATTCCTTCACACTGTGTATAACCTTTTGCAAGAAGTCTGGCTTTATTCCTAACAACAGCTCCCTCTTCATCACTCTTGTTTTTGTACACCCATTTGGTGCCAATAACCTTCTTGTGAACTGGTCTTTCTGTTAGTTCCCAAACTTTGTTTCTTTCCATCTGCTCCAGTTATTCTTGCATCGCATTTATCCAAGAATAATCTTCTAAAGCTTGTTCTGTTGTTTTAGGTTCTATCTGATACATGAAGCATGAGAACATAGCCATGCCTGCGGGTAGAGTTGACTGTCTTGTCCTAACTCCATCAGTCAGCTTCCCGATAATTTGCTGGATTGGATGGTCTCTGAGCCACTTGGGGATATCGTCTTCTTCTGGGTCTATTCCACCTGTTGAATTGCTCGGGTGGATTTCTGCATCAGTTGGGTTCTGGTCTCCTTGGTCTGCAGCTGGATCAGCTACCGTCTTGTCATCTGCAGGTTGGGTCTGATCTGCATATGGGTCTTTATCAGCTACAGCTGGGTCTTCATCAGCGGCAACTGGATCAGATAGATTTGGTGATCCTGTCTGATCTGCAGTTGGGTCTTCAGCAGCTACAGTTGGATCTTCCGGCTGGTCTGCAGGTGAGTCCACCATTCCAGTGTCATGTACAATGACTTCTTCAAGGGTTGCTGATTTGAGCTTGTTCTTAATTAGCTCAACTTGCTTCCTATACTCAACAGTAGATACATCAAAAACAACATGGGGTGTTTCCTCCACAACTAAGGTTCTTTTGTTAAATACTCTATATGCCTTGCTTCTTTGTGAGTATCCCATAAAGAGACCATCATCAGTTTTAGCATCAAAGGCATTTAGTTGTTTTTTTACCGTTGTTGTGGATGAAACACTTACAACCAAAAACGTGAAAGTAAGCAACAGTAGGAGTTCTATTATTCCAAACCTCATAGGGAGTTTTGCCATGTCTCCCTACTATCATACTCCTATTCTGAGTATGGAAAGTTGTGTTGACAGCTTCAGCCCAGAACCTCTTGGGTAGGTCCGCTTCTGCAATCATGGACCTTGCTGCTTCCTTCAGGGTTCTGTTTCTTCTTTCAGCAACGCCCTTCTGCTGAGGAGTCCTGTCTGCAGAGAGCTCATGCTGGATCCCATTTTGATCGCTGTAATCAGTGATCGCCTTATTGAGAAACTCTCCTCCTCTATCTGATCTGATCTTGATGATGAATAGGGATTTCTCATCCTGGATCCTTCTCAGCAGCTCAGGTAGCTTGGTCAAGGTTTCACTTTTCTTATACAAGAACATCATCCAAGTGTACCTTGAATAATCATCTACTACAACAAGTGCATGCTTTCGGCCGCTTAGAGTCCTTGGCTTGATAGGACCAAATAGATCCATGTGGAGTAGATCTAATATCCTTGTTGTGAGAGTTGTAGGCTGGACTGGCTTGAATGATGCTCTGGTCTTCTTTACTTTCTGACAGGCATCACAAAGCGCTTCCTTCTTGAATGCTTCATCTGGAAGTCCTCTGACCAGCTTCTGAGAACTAATCTTGTTGATGGCTTTGAAGTTCAGGTGACATAATCTTTTGTGCCAAAACCATCCGTTCTCAGCTACTGTCTTGGATAGAAAACAGGATTTAGGTGTTCCTGTGTTCCAATCTATCATGTAGACATCTCTCCTTCTAAATTCTTGTAGCTTCACCTCTCCAGATAGGATATCTATCACCATACATTTCCAAATGGTGAAGACTACTAGATTCTTCTCATCGCAAAACTGGCTTATGCTCAGGAGATTGTACTTGTGCCCTTTGACATAATGAACTTTGGATATTACAATATTTCCTCGGTGCATCTCTCCAAAGCCCTTTGTTTGTCCTCTAGATCTATCTCCAAAGGTTACATCAGGACCTCTTTCTTTGGTGTATTTGGACAGCATCTTCTTGTTCCCGGTCATGTGCCTTGAGCATTCAGAATCTACAAACCATTCTTCACCTCCAAAGTTTGAATTTGTTGAGATGTGGTTGTAGTCCTTCCACCTTTTCTGCAATCAAACAAGCAGAGATTTAGGTACCCAGATCTGTGTGGGTCCTCTCGGGTTAGCTGGTTTCCTGGAGAATTGATTTCTCCTTGGATTGTGAAAGTTGTTATCATTATAACCCTTATAAGGTGTGTAAGGTCGAGGTTTGAATCTCCTGTTGGGATTGTATACCGGATATTCATCAAAATATTGATAGTGTGGGCCATTTCTAAATCTTGGCTGAGACCATTTATTAAACCTTTGAGGTCTCCAAACTTGTTCATTTTGGAAATTAGGATAACCTTGAGGTTTCCATCTGCCCCTCCCATTTTGAAATCTGTTTTTGGGGAGTTGTTGATAATAGTGGGCATGTTGTCTGGGCTGCTGCTTCTGCCTGGGCCATTGCCAAGTTACTTGTCTAGGTGGCTGCCTTGTGTAACCTGGCTGCAGCCTAGACTTGTGATTTGGCTGTTACCTGTTTTTAAATATCGGTTTATATGTAGGCTCAGCAGTCGAGACAATTGTTTCTCCCTTGACGAAAGTGGTTTTGGAACTAGAGGGAGTGTGAGGATCATATCCAAGGCCTGATCTGGAATATAGTGGCCTCTTATTGGTACACAATTCTTCTAGGGTTGAAGACGCCTTCAGGGAGGTTGTTTCCTGCGCCTGAGTCTTATTTTCCTGAGTCAGCTTAGTAAATTCAACTTTGACATGAGCAAGTGCAGCTGATTTTTCTTTAAGTAAGACAGTTAGTCGATTTATCTCAGCTGTATTAACATCAGCCTGGTTTTTAAAGTCAGCTGCAGTTATCTCAACCTTATTCAGTTCTAGGCTGATTTTTTCAAAATCATTTTTCAGCTGCCTATTCTCATCTTGCAGCAGAGTCTTCTCGGCTGATACAGCTAGGTGTGCAGATTTAAGTGTCTCAAAATCTTTAAATAGCTGATTTACAGATTCGCGCAGATCCATATCTTGTGACATGGCTGAACTGTTATTTGAACCAGAGAGTTTTGATGTTACCTCTTCATCAGCTAAGTTGGCCATCAGGCAATCACACTCTTCATCATCATCAGAAAAGAATCCGCTGCTTGATTCTACATGCTCCTGATCTTCTCCGATGAGGGCCTTCCTTCTATCTTCTTTTCTGCCCACCTCCTTCTTGCTCTCGTCCTTCTTAAGCTCAGGACAGTCGATTTGGATGTGTCCTGTCTTGTGACAATTGTAGCACTCCACCTTCCGGCTTCCGACTTTCTGGTTCATTTTGGGATTCTCCTTATAATTTTTCTTGTATTTGGAGTAGTTTTTCCGGAAGTTGCTGAACCTTTGCATAATGAACCCCATTTTTTCCTCGAAATCCAATGGATTTGGAGGCTTTACATCAGATAAGCTCTTGGCGGGGGACTCGGCTGCAAAGGCTATTCCCTTCTCTGCAGGCTCAGTTGAGGATGAACTTGGAAGCTCGAACTCATAAGCCTTTAGATCAGAGAACAGCTCTTGAATCTTTATTTTATTAAGATCCTTGGATTCTCTCATGGCCACTGCCTTCATACTCCATTCAGGATTGAGAGATCTTAGAACCTTCAGTGCCATCTCCCTGTTGCCATAAGATTTGCCGAGGGAGTTGATTTCATTGATAATCTTAGTGAACCTTGTGTCCACTTGATCTTTGGATTCGCCATTAATCATTTTGAAGTTGTCAAATTTTTTAATAGCAATTGACAACTTGTTTTCCTTGATCAGCTCCATTCCTTCACACATTAGGGCTAATGTGTCCCAGATTTCTTTGGCATTCTTGCAATTCTTGATCTTGACCATGGTGGATTTGTCAAGAGTTTGATATAGCACATCTCTGGCCCGGTTATCAAGATTGCCGCCTTTCTTTCTTCGGGAGTCAGCTCTGTTCTCTTCTTTTGGATCTTCTCTGGCTTCCCTGCTGCAATCTCCGCTGCAGTGTTGTCTTTCTCTAAAATGAATGGACCGTCCTCTATGATGCACCACATGTCATCATGGATTGAAGATAAGTGTGCCTGCATCCTTATCTTCCAAAGATCATACTCGTCAACTGAAAACACAGGTAGTCTAGAATTCATGTGTTCCATTATAAAATGAGAGTAAAGATATATCTCTGATATAGATCTGGTTCGTGAAATAAATGAACCAACCTCTCTGATACCACTTGTAGGTCACAAGTCGTCCAGGAATAAGTCTAGAGGTGGGGGTGAATAGACTTATTGAAACTCTTAAACTCTTTTTCTCAAAGAGTGAGTTTCTTCAGCTGATAGATAAACAAATGACTTGGAGTCGTTTGTTCTTAATACGTGCGGAAGTCAGCTGATGACGAATACAGAACAACTAATGAAACACTTAACAATGAATGCAGCAGTTAGAGTATGATGCTATAAGACAGTAAAGTATGCAGGCAATTATAGTGGTCTTAGAGGTGGGGTAATCCTCTACTAATCCACTTTTCTCCAAACCAGTTGGAGATGAATTCACTATAATTTTCAACCAGTGATAAATATTACAGTGATTCAACCAAACTACAACAGCTTCCAACCAGTGGAAATCCGTGCCGTTGTAACACACTTGACTGCCTTGCACCTCTTGATCCTCGATCCTTGGATGCCTTTACAGTCTCGAACTTCAACCAGTGAAGTACCCCTAACTCAGGATTTAAGACACGAGTTTTGGTCTTCTCCAACTAAGAGCTTCTTCAAGTATGAACTTTTTAGAACCGCTCTTTTCACGATGCTGTATTTCGCTTTTTAGATTGCTTGAATGCTTTGATCGCTTGAAAGTATGTTCGCACCAGTTTTAATTGTTCTGTGTTTTGCTCAGCTTTAAATCTTCGGATATATATAGATCACGATCTGTGAGCTTTCCTTCATAGCCGTTGCAAATCTTTTCAACAAATCCATCCGTTGGAGAGGTAGACTTCATTGTTTTCTTTTCTGAACGTTGCAAGGCTGGATTCCCATATTTTAATCTATCTTCCGATAGTTGTGAAGACTCTGCATGTGAGGCGCCAATTCTTTTGAATATAATATGATTAAAGTCTTCAAGGTGGGTCTGGATGAATTATTTAATTCATATCCTTTGTGGGAATCTCTCCAATTTGTCTCCTCACGTTGCATGTGACTTTCCGTAATACTTGACTTTTCAATGCATGTTGACGTGGACTTTGGAGTACTTGGCTGATCTGGACTAGGCTGATGAGCAGTTAACTTCTCTGCAGTCTGGATCTCTCTGATGTTCACTGTTTAGGATATGTCTGATCAGATGACTTGTCTGAGGTAACTTGACTGCAGTCTGGTCAAACATTACTGATGATTTTTGTTGACCAGAACTACTCTGACTTGACTCGGCTGTACCTCTCTGATGAACTTAGCTGATCTTTAGTACTTAACCGATTTTTAGCCTAACTAATTTTTAGCCTATAGAAGATACTCATTTGGTTCTTCTTTACACTTTGCCAAGTTTTACACTAACATATTTTGGCCTATGGAAGATACTCATTTGGTTCTTCCTTACATTTTGCCAAGTTTTACACTTAACATAATTTTGGCCTATGGAAGATACTCATTTGGTTCTTCCTTACATTTTTGCCAAGTAGTAAGCATTTGAATTTATATTAATGACATCAACAAAATCTAACAAGTATTCCTAACAAACTCGTGATGAAGTCTATTGAAATATTCTCTCATTTCCACTCCGGAATAGGGAGCGGTTTCAGCATACCTGCCGGTCGCTGATGTTCTATCTTGACTTGCTGGCAGGTTAAACATCTCGAAACAAATTTTGCGACTTCTCGCTTCATATTACTCCACCAATAATTTTGTTTCGAGTCTTTATACATCTTGCTAGACCCCGGATGAATGGAATAAGGGGTATCATGAGCTTCTCTCAAAATTGAGTTTTTCAACTCGGCATCTACCGGTACGCATAACCGGTTCTTAAATCGTAAAAGTCCATCCCCCTTGACCACAAATCCAGGGGATTTTCCCTGAGCCACATCCTCTCAGATGCACCATAAAAACGGGTATGAACCCTGATTCACTCTGATCGCCTCCTCAAGTGGCGATGAAATCTCTAACATGCAAAGTTGCCCTTGCACTCGCTATAACCAGACCTCGATCTCTGGTCTCAGGAATTCCTATTGAAGTTCCTTCTGAACTATTAAACGAGCAAGCATTTGCTCCTGAACGGACTTACGGCTCAAGGCGTCGGCGACAACGTTCGCCTTACCCGGCTGGTATTAAATCTCGATACAGTAATCTTTGATTAGTTATAACCATCGTCTCTGTTGCATATTTAACTCCTTCTGAGTAAATATGTACTTCAAACTCTTATGATTGGTGAAAATCTGACAGCTGACGCCCTAAAGATAATGATGCCAAATCTTCAACGCGAAAACCATGGCTACTAGTTTCAGGTCATGGGTCGAATAATTGACCTCATAAGGCCTCAGTTGCCGTGAAGCATAGACAATCACTTTCCCATTCTGCATTAATACACATCCGAGACCTTGTCCGGATGCATCACTATAAACCACGAATCATTCCATCCCTTACGGTAACGAAAGAACAGGTGCTGAAATTAAACGACTCTGGAGCTCCTCAAAACTCTGTTGACACGAGTCAGACCACATGTATTTCTTCTGCTTCCGCAAATCGCCGGTAATATCCTGCTAATCCGAGAAAGCTTCGGATTTCCTTAACATTCTTCGGAGGTTGTCAATCCCGGATAGCCTCCGTCTTCTGAGGGTCGACACGTACTCCGTATGCGGAAATTACATGTTCGAGAAACGTCACCTCAGACATCCAGAATTTACATTTGGAAAACTTTCCATACAACTGCTCTCCTCTCAACACGTCGAGAACTTGATGAAGGTGAAATTCGTGCTCCTCTAGGTCACGAAAATAAATCAAAATATCGTCTATGAAAACAACCACGAACTGATCTAAATAATCGATGAAAACCCAATTCATTAACTCCATAAATACTGCAGGTGCACTAGTTAACCCAAACGGCATCACCACAAACTCGTAATGACCATAGTGTGTTCAAAATGTCGTTCTAGCGATATCCGACTCTCAAATTCGCAATTGATGATACCCAGATCTTAAATCGATCTTAGAAAATACTGAAGCTCCCTAAAGTTGATCCAAAAGATCATCGATGCGGAGTAGGGGATATTTATTCTTGATCGTCACTCTTTTCAATTCCCGGTAATCAATGCACAAGCGAAAAGAACCATCCTTCTTCTTGACAAATAACACAGGTGCTCCCGACGGAGATGCACTCGGTCGGATATAACCCTTCTTGGTCAATTCCTCCAGTTGACTCTTCAATTCTTGTATTTCGGTCGGGGCCATACGATATGGTTCTTTCGATATTGGAGACGTACCAGGCTCAAACGCAATCGTGAATTCCACATCTCTCTGTAGAGGCAAACCAGGTAACTCGTCTGGAAAAATATCAGCATATTCTCTCACTGCCGGGATATCCGCCAACGTCACTGATGGTTTCTCGGTCTTGGTCATATAGCACCAATAACCGACGCAACCCTATTGAGTAATTTCACTGCCTTCATCATATTAATAACTCTTCCGGAACAGCTGGGATTACCTCCCTGAAATGCATACTCGACCCTATCGTTTGAAATAATAGTGACCATATGCTTACGGACACTAATGATGGCATCGTGACGATCCATCCAATCAATACCCAAAATAACATCATTTATAGGTAAATCTACCACGATCAGGTCTACCAATCAAACTCGGCCATGAAGCTGAATCGGACAATTCTTAATCTCACGATCTCCGATAATTCTCCTACCATCAGGTAGTCCAATGATATAAGATTCACAACTAGTAGCACTATCCAGATGAAGTCTACTCAAGCATGACTCGGAAATAAATGAATGCGATGCACTAGTATTAAAAAGGGTACACACAGGTTGAGATGGAATTTCGAGTGTACCTGAGATCATTCGGGCCTCCGGATCGTCGGTCCTCTTCATCTCATAAATTCGGGGCTTGCCAACCCCAGAACCGAATGCTCCCATCTGGTAGCTATGGGCTCCGCCTTTGTTTGCTCCCGTCGTATGAAACAACGCGGACTAATTGGCCTGATTCTGAACCGCTGAATGCTTCAGGGCCTGAGATATCGACGGAGTAGGCTTGGAGTCTCTTCGGAAAAAACAGGCCTTATGCCCCGCAATCCCACAGTTATTGCACGTGATAGTCTGCCTCGGACACTTGGTGCTGAAATGACCCTGTCCTCCACAGTTGAAATAGGTGATGGCCGAACTGGCCGCTTGGGACTGAGATTCCACGGGTCTAGGTGCCATATGAGGTCGCTCAGAAAAGTAAGGCCCGCACGAGGTTTCTTGAAGGTTGAGTGACTGTCTTCTGACTAATTATGATTCTTGAAT
Organism: Orobanche coerulescens; assembly: GCA_033398695.1. Classification (NCBI taxonomy): domain Eukaryota; kingdom Viridiplantae; phylum Streptophyta; class Magnoliopsida; order Lamiales; family Orobanchaceae; genus Orobanche; species Orobanche coerulescens. The sequence continues at coordinate 63,819,532 of CM065810.1, read as the reverse complement.
TTCTTGTTAGCAGATGAGGGTTGTTACTTAGCAATCTCCTTAGCCGTAAGCTCATAAGTAAGAGCTTTCTCGATGTATTCGGCCAGGGTGGTGCAATTGTGATTAAGCAACTGCATCCTCATACGAGGTTTCAACCTCTTACTGAAATACTTGATCTTTGTAATGCCCGGTTGTAATTCATTCATTTTCATTCAGTATTAATCAGTCAGTAATTGTCACTCAGTAATTTTCACTCATTATTAATCACTCATCATTCATGATTCATTCATTTGCGTTCACTGTTGGCATGTTGTAACCGTGTATCAGTTACCGATCGTCTTTTCATCTCCGTTTATCAATCGAGACAGGAGTATTATCATTTTCATCGTGATTGGTAGTCTTGTGCTAGAAGTATCATCTTTGGCATGTGTTGGACTTGTCCACTTTCACATACGTATGGTATGTCTGATCATTCATCAATCGTAGCGAGATATCGGAGTTGTCGGAATTTTCATATTGGCCAGCAACGAGTTGCGGCCGTAAGGATTGTCGGATACGGCCGTAACAGGCGTTCGTTGATTTCAGGCCATTTTGGACGAACGGGACTTACGGCCGTAAGGGTTGCGGCATACGGCCGTAAGATTGAGCATGTACGGCCGTAAGGCTTGGCCGGTTACGGCCGTACGTGTCGAGCAGGGTGCCCAGGCGTTTTTGGCCGAAGGCGAGATACGGCTGTATGATGGGCAGGATACGGCCGTAAGGGGCGTTCGTAAATTTCAGGTTTTGTCGGACGAGAAGGACTTACGGCCATAAGGGTTGCGGCATACGGCCGTAAGACGAGGAAGGTACGGTCGTAAGGCTTGGCCGGATACGGCCGTACATTGCAGGCAGGGTGCCTGGTCAGTTTCGACGAAGGGGGATTACGCCCGTAAGTTTGGCTGGTTACGGCCGTAGTGGTCGAGTTACGCCCGTAAGGTGTGCGGGTACGGCCATATGGCTGTCGGCAGTTATTTTGGACGAGGGCGAGTTACGCCCGTAAGGCAGGTGCGGATACGGCCGTAAGGCTGTCGGCAGGTGTTTGGACGAAGCCGAGTTACGGCAGTACGAGTTGGCTGGTTATGGCCGTAAAGCCGTTGACCTGGGATGTTACGGCCGTAAGAAGGCCGAGTTACGGCCGTAACTTCCGGCAGTTTATAAGGACTTGATCGGGACTTTCAGTTCATTTTGTCATTTCTTTCACTTTGTTCCGAGAGAGAGAACTTGAGGGAGGGATTTTCCATCATCAATCACTTGAGTGTTAGATTTTCATCATCTTCATTCGTTTGGGAAGCTTGGATACTCGATTTAACTCGTGTTCATTGGATCTAAGTGGTTGGATCTTCAAGAGGTAATTTCTTCAACATCTTGGGTTTCGATTTTGTGTTGATATATGATGTTTTGGATGTTATAATCGTGTTGTATGAAGAGATATACATATGATTATGAGTTTGTGTAAATATTCAATGGATTATTGAAGGATTATCCAAGAACACTTTGAATATTGAGTTGGATTTGGGGGTTTTCGATTAATTGTTGTTGTAATCACGAATTTGGATATTCATATTAGATTATTGATCGTATTAAAGATGTTTTGTTGGTTTGAAACACTTCTTGGGGATTTGATGTTGGTATAATCGAGGTTTGGTTGTAAACAATCGAAGATTGGCCACAACGTGTTCGATATAATGCCCCAATGAACTTAGTTTAGTCGTATCGACGTTTTGAGTTAGTTATACTCGTGTTTGATTCGTGTGTTGAACTAGATTGTTGGTAATTGTGTTATTCAAGGTTGTTCGAGCGACCGACATCGCATTTAGGACGTTGTTCGTGGAAGGACATTCTTCATCGGTATTGTGTAAGTTAATTCTTACTCGGTTAAAAGGATATTCATTCCTTTTGTTGTTGATCATTCATAGTCATAACTCATTCATAATTGTATTAACCGTATTGAGACTTGTAATTGTCAAATAATCATTTCATTCACGAGGAACGACGGTTCCAATCATTTCATTGAGTTATCATTCACTTCACGGTTATTTTCATCTCGGTGAGTCATTCTTGACTTTGACGGATTAATATTAATTGATATTCATTATGGTCATTCTCGTTCATATGACCTTCTGCGTTCATATTGCGTGGCCGGGTGTGGATGTGTGGAATTTTTAGTCGGGCACACGATAGTCATGTGTTGGGTTCACCGATACATTGGACTGTGCTCACAGTAATGCTTACCTCCGTGAGACTAATTAGGTACAAGGACGGGTGTGTCCGGCCATTCGTCTTGTACACTTGCACAGAACATTACGGGCGTACTATGATGCTCCTCTTCAGCTTAATTCATAACTCAGGATATATCATAACTAAAGATATATCATGATTGTGTATATTCAACCCTGGAGGATTGTTGTTCTATGTAACTGACCCCGTTGGGGGATATTGTTTTCAGGTCATGGCAAGGCAAAGGCACGGGAAGAGCATGTTGACGGCGAGGAGTCCCAGTAATACTAGTAGGGGCCCCCAATCCTTTCAGTCATTCATGTTGTTATCATTTATTTTCCGCTGCAGATTTCCATTTGGATACTCCGTTTAATTCAGTGTTGTGTATTTTATCTCCATATAAAATATACTAGTATTCGGTATTGTCCTGGTATTTTGTACTTAAACTCCTCATCGGAGTATTTAGTAATATAATGTGGTTCAGTACTACAATTATATTATTTAATTCATTAATTCTCATTCGCCTGGTGGGTCCCAGTCGGGGGTCCACGGCACTGTAATATCCGCTTAGTTGGGGTGTTACAGAGTTGGTATCGGAACGTGGTTTTGAATACTACCTTCCGAGTCATGTCTCATTTGAAATCATCGTCATCGGACTAGTATCATTAGACTTTCGCATCACGTGTGACCTGTGCAAATGCCGAGCCAATCAGACCGAAAGAACTGTAAGATTTCTAACGCCATGGTATAATTTCTGGCAATAAGAATCATTCATTCGTCATTCATTAGTCAACAATCCTCATCATCAGTCATTTTGATCAGGACGATCATGTTAAATCATTAATCACTCAGTTCATTTCACAGTTCAGTTGTTGATCTTGAGGATCATATCATTAATCTTGTTAACTTGTTCAAGATAATCATTTCGAGAATTTCATTAGATAATCATCTCACCTCAGTTAATCATTCATGTAATCACTGTGCTAGAGCGCGTATGCTCATTTTCATCATTTCATGACGTAATCATAATGTGATATTCATGCGAGAGATATAATCATCATGTGACTTTCCTACTTCAATATGGAGAGAGCAGGCAGAAGACGCAGAGGACAAGGCCGTGGTGCGGGCCGAGTCCCGAGAGCTCGCGTTAATACATGTGCGAACGCGAGAAATAATGCGAACTCATCAAGCAGCGACGCTGCCACTCATTCACCTGGACATGATCATTCACTATCGGGGAGTTGTACCCGGGACACAGCTCAGTCAGAAGGTGTTCGGATTGATCCACTCGCCTTTATGCAGAGCATGATGGCCCAAATGATGCAGATGACACAACTGATGGGGACGATGCATAACTCAGCTAATCAAAATCAACAGGCTCCTCCGCCGCCACCTCAGAGGCAAGAGAGGAGTGTGGGCAGTATCATCGGCGACATCTCTTGCCAGAGGCCACCTACGTTTGAGGGTTCATCTGAGCCGGCGGATATTGTTCATTGGCTCGAGCATTTTGAGAAGTTATTTGCTATGGTAGAGTGTCCCGAAGGACACAAAGTTTCAGTTGCGGCTTACTACCTGGGTAAGAGCGCTCATTCTTGGTGGTTGTCGTTGAAGCCCACCGACGGATCATGTACTTGGGATCAATTCAAGACTCTCATGATGGAGAGGTATTATCCGGCCCCACTCAGGGAGGCCAAGCTATCAGAATTACTCACTCCCGACCCCTCAGCAGATGAGGATGTTCTCGCCATTGCCGAGAAATTTCAGGAACTTCTTCCGTTCGCCTCATCTATCATTCACTCCGAGGCGGATAAGATTAAGTATTTCAGCAAGAGGCTGAAACCCCGTATGCGGATGGAGTTACTTAATCATAATTGCACCACTCTGGCCGAATTCATTGAGAAGGCTCTTACTTATGAGCTCACTGCTAAGGAGATTGCTAGGCAGCAACCTTCATCTGCTAACAAGAAATCGAAGAATCGTAATCAGTCTGAAGGCGGTCAGACAACCTTCAAGAAGCCTCGTGCGGGCACTACTTTCTCTGAGTGACCTCATGTGGTGCCTGCCGGTGGTATCGCACCCGAGCGGCGCCTCGGCTATCACTGCTTTAATCAGGGGATCTTGGTCATGTCGGCACCAAATGCCCGAGGCGGTATCACGTGTCATAATCGTGGTGATTGCCGGGCATAAGGCCCGTTTTGCCGAAGGGACTCCAAACCTACTCCAGCGTCATCTCGTGCCCCGGGCGCCACTGCTCATAATCAAAGGCCACTCGATGCAGGTCGCTCAAGACGACAGGTGCGAATAAAGGTGGAGCCTATAGTCATCAGACGGGAGCGTCCGGTACTGGGACTAGCAAGCCCCGAATTTATGAGATGAAGAAGACCGACGATCCAGAGGCCCGGATGATCTCAGGTACACTCGATATTCTATCTCAACCTGTGTGTACCCTTTTTGATACTGGTGCATCGCATTCATTCATTTCCGAATCATGTTTGAGTAGACTACGTCTGGGTAGTGCTACTAGTTGTGAGCCTTATGTCATTGGTCTCTCTGATGGTAGAAGAATTATCGGGATTCGTGAGGTTCAGAATTGTCCGATTCAGTTTTATGGCCGTGTATGGCTAGCAGACCTAATTGTGGTAGATTTGCCGAGAGACGACGTCATCTTGGGTATTGATTGGATGGATAGTCACGATGCCATCATAAGTGTCCGTAAGCATATGGTCACTATTATTTCAGACGATGGGGTCGAATGTGTTTTCAAGGAGGTAATCCCGGCTGTTCTGGTAAGGTCATTAACTTGATGAAAGCAGTGAAATTACTCAGTCAGGGGTGTATAGGTTATTGGTGCTATATGACCAAAACCGAAAAATCAACAATAATGTTGACGGATATTCCGGTAGTGAGGGATTATGCCGATGTTTTTCCAGACGAGTTACCTGGTTTGCCTCCACAGAGAGATGTGGAATTCATGATTGAGTTGGAGCCCTGTACGTCCCCGATATCGAAGGCACCGTACCGGATGGCCCCGACCGAAATGCAGGAATTAAAGAACCAACTTGAGGAGTTGTTCGAGAAAGGTTATATCCGACCGAGTGCGTCCCCGTGGGGAGCACCAGTGTTGTTTGTCAAGAAGAAGGATGATTCGTTTCGCTTGTGTATTGATTATTGGGAGTTGAACAGGGTGACGATCAATAATAAGTATCCTCTACCCCGTATTGATGATCTCTTAGATCAACTCCAAGGAGCTTCAATATTTTCCAAAATCGACCTGAGACCTGGATATCATCAGTTGCGAATTCGAGAGGCGGATATCGCAAGGACATCGTTTCGTACATGCTATGGTCATTATGAGTTCGTGGTAATGCCATTCGGGTTAACTAATGCACCTGCGGTATTCATGGAGTTAATGAATCGGGTTTTCATCGACTTTTTGGATCAGTTTGTTGTTTTCTTCATCGATGACATTTTTATTTATTCTCGTAACCGAGAGGAGCACGAGGTTTACCTTCATTAAGTTCTCGACGTGTTGAGATGGGAACAACTTTATGGAAAGTTTTCCAAATGTGAGTTCTGGATGTCCGAAGTGACGTTTCTCGGGCATGTAATTTCATCAGATGGAGTGCGTGTTGATCCTCAGAAGACGGAGGCTATCCAAGATTGGTTATGTCCGAATAATGTTAAGGAAATCCGAAGTTTTCTCGGATTAGCCAGTTATTATCAGCGGTTTGTGGAAGGATTTTCTAAAATTGCTCAACCATTGATGAACCTTTTGCGAAAGGATAAGAAATACACGTGATCCGACGCGTGTCAATGGAGTTTTGAGGAACTCAAGAGCCGGTTAATTTCAGCACCTGTACTTTCCTTGCCACAAGGGACGGAAGGATTCGTGGTTTATAGTGATGCGTCCGGACACGGTCTCGGATGTGTATTAATGTAGAATGGGAAGGTTATTGACTATGCTTCACGGCAATTGAGACCTTACGAGGTTAATTATCCAACCCACGACCTGGAGTTAGCAGCCGTGGTTTTCGCGTTGAAGATTTGGCGTCATTACCTTTATGGCGTCACCTGTTAGATATTCACCGATCACAAGAGTTTGAAGTATATATTTACTTAGAAGGAGTTAAATATGCGACAGAGGCAGTGGTTGGAACTAATCAAATATTATGATATCGAGATCCTGTACCACCCGGGTAAGGCAAACGTGGTTGCCGATGCATTGAGTCATAAGTCTGTTCAGGAGCAAATGCTTGCTCGTTTAACAGTTCAGAAGGAGCTTCAGCAGGAATTCCTTAGACCCGAGATCGAGGTCTGGCTTCAGCGAGTGCAAGGGCAACTTTGCATGTTAGAGATTTCATCGCCACTTGAGGAGGCAATCAGAGAGAATCAGGGTTTAGACACATCATTGTTGCGCATCCGTGAGGATGTGGCTCAGGGGAAAGCCCCTGGATTTGTGGTCCACAAGGATGGACTTTTGCGATTTAAGAATCGGTTGTGTGTACCGGCAAATGTCGAGTTGAAAAACTCAATTATGAGAGAAGCTCATGCTACCCCTTATTCCGTTCATCCGGGGTCTAGCAAGATGTACAAAGACTTGAAACAAAATTACTGGTGGAGTAATATGAAGTGAGAAGTCGCAGAATTTGTTTCGAGATGCTTAACCTGTCAGCAAGTCAAGATTGAACATCAGCGACCGGCGGGTATGCTGAAACCTCTCCCTATTCCAGAGTGGAAGTGGGAAGACATTTCGATGGATTTTATCACGAGTTTGCCGATGAGTCATCGTGGCATGAATACAATCTGGGTAATTGTGGACCGTTTGACTAAATCGGCTCATTTACTTGAGATTAAGGATACGTGGCGTCTCGATAGACTTGCCCAGTTGTTCATCAAAGAGATAGTGAGACTGCACGGTACTCCTAAAAGTATCGTTTCCGATCGTGAAGGACGATTCGTGTCTCATTTTTGGAAATCAGTTCATCATGCTATGGGAACTCAACTTAATCTCAGTACCGCTTTTTATTCTCAGTCCGACGGACAATCAGAGAGGACTATTCAGACATTGGAGGACATGTTGAGGGCATGCGTCCTCGATTGGAAAGACGATTGGGAAGCCTAATTACCGTTGATTGAGTTCACGTACAATAATAGTTGGCATGCTTCGATTAAGATGGCACCTTACGAGGCCTTGTACGGTCATCATTGTCGATCCCCTTTGTGTTGGGACGACTTATCAGAGTCAATCGGCACCGAGCCCGATATGCTTATAGCCGCACGTGAAAAGGTAGCTTTGATCAGGAGTCGTCTGTTGACCGCTCAAAATCGACAGAAATCATATGCAGATAATCGTCATCGACCACTAGAGTTCGAGACAGGTGACCCTGTGTTGGTCAAGATATCCCCGAGTCGTGGCATTTTCCATTTCGGAAAGTGGGGAAAGTTGAGTCCGAGATTCATCGGACCGTTTGAGATTTTGGATCGAGTAGGCGAGTTAGCTTATCGATTGGACTTACCTCCGGCATTGATCCGAATTCATAATGTGTTTCACGTATCTCAGTTACGGAAGTATGTTGCCGACCTGAGCCACATACTTCAGTTCGACGAAATTGGGATCGCCGATGATCATTCCTATGAGGAGCATCCTATACGAGTTTTGGAGCGAAGAATCAAACAGTAGAGGAACAAGACGATTCCTTTGGTCAATATTCAGTGGTCTAGACACGGAGTCGAAGAGGCTACTTAGGAAACCGAGGAGAGTATGCGGGAGAATTATCCCGAGTTGTTTGACCCTTAGTTTCGAGGACGAAACTCTTTTTAAGGGGAGGAGTATGTAATACCCGGTTGTAATTCATTCATTTTCATTCAGTATTAATCAGTCAGTAATTTTCACTCATTATTAATCCCTCATCATTCATGATTCATTCATTTGCATTCACTATTGGCATGTTGTAACCGTGTATTAGTTACCGATCGTATTTTCATCTCCGTTTATCAATCGAGACGGGAGTATTATCATTTTCATCGTGATTGGTAGTCTTGTGCTGGAAGTATCATCTTTGGCATGTGTTGGACTTGTCCACTTTCACATTCGTATGGTATGTCAGATCATTCATCAATCCTAGCCAGATATCGGAGTTGTCGGATTTTCATCTTGTCCAGCAACGAGTTATGGCCGTAAGTATTGTCGGATACGGCTGTAACAGGCGTTCGTTGATTTCAGGACATTTTGGATGAACGGGACTTATAGCCGTAAGGGTTGCAGCATACGGCCGTAAGATTGAGCAGGTACGGCCATAAGGCTTGGCCGGTTACGGCCGTACGTGTCGAGCAGGGTGCCCAGGCATTTTTGGCCGAAGGCGAGATACGGCCGTATGATGGGCAGGATACGGCCACAAGGGGTGTTCGTAAATTTCAGGTTTTGTCGGACGAGAAGGACTTACGGCCGTAAGGGTTGCACCATACGGCCGTAAGACGAGGAAGGAACGACCGTAAGGCTTGGCCGGATACGGCCGTATGTTGCAGGCAGGGTGCCTGGTCAGTTTCGACGAAGGGGGCTTACGCCCATAAGTTTGTCCGGTTATGGCCGTAGTGGTCGAGTTACGCCCGTAAGGTGTGCGGGTACGGCTGTATGGCTGTCGGTAGTTGTTTTCGACGAGGGCGAGTTACGCCCGTAATCCAGGTGCGGATACGGCCGTAAGGCTATCGGCAGGTGTTTGGACGAAGCCGAGTTACGGCCGTACGAGTTGGCTGGTTATGGTCGTAAGGCCATTGACCTGGGATGTTATGGCCGTAAGAAGTCCGAGTTACGGCCGTAACTTCCGGCAGTTTATAAGGACTTGATTGGGACTTTCAGTTCATTTTGTCATTTCCTTCCCTTTGTTCCGAGAGAGAGAACTTGAGGGAGGGATTTTCCATCATCAATAAGTTGAGTGTTAGATTTTCATCATCTTCATTCGTTTGGGATGCTTGGATACTCGATTTAACTCGTGTTCATCGGATCGAAGTGGTTGGATCTTCAAGAGGTAATTTCTTCAACATCTTGGGTTTCGATTTTGTGTTGAGATATGACGTTTTGGATGTTATAATCGTGTTGTATGAAGAGATATACATATGATTATGAGATTGTATAAATATTCATTGTATTATTGAAGGTTTATCCAAGAACACTTTGAATATTGAGTTGGATGTGGGGGTTTTCAATTAATTGTTCTTGTAATCACGAATTTGGATATTCATATTGGATTATTGATCGTATTAAAGATGTTTTGTTGGTTTGAAACACTTCTTGGGGATTTGATGTTGGTATAATCGAGGTTTGGTTGTAAACAACTGAAGATTGGCCACAACGTGTTCGATATAATGCCCCAATGAACTTAGTTTAGTCGTACCGATGTTTTTAGTTAGTTATACTCGTGTTTGATTCGTATGTTGAACCGAATTGTTGGTAATTGTGTTATTCAAGGTTGTTCGAGCGACCGACATCGCATTTAGGACGTTGTTCGTGGAAGGACATTCTTCATCGGTATTGTGTAAGTTAATTCTAACTCGGTTAAAAGGATATTCATTCCTTTTGTTGTTGATCATTCATAATCGTATTAACCGTATTGAGACTTGTAATTGTCAAATAATCATTTCATTCACGAGGAACGACGGTTCCAATCATTTCGTTGAGTTATCATTCACTTCACGGTTATTTTCATCTCGATGAGTCATTCTTGACTTTGACGGATTAATATTCATTGATATTCATTATGGTCATTCTCGTTCATATGACCTTCTGGGTTGATATTGCGTGGCTGGGTGTGGATGTGTGGAATTTTTAGTCGGGCACACGATAGTTATGTGTTGGGTTCATCGATACATTAGACTGTGCACACGGTTACGCTTACCTCCGTGAGACTAATTAGGTACAAGGATTGGTGTGTCCGGTCATTCGTCTTGTACACTTGCAGAGAACATTACGGGCGTATTATGATGCTCCTCTTCAGCTTAATTCATAACTCAGGATATTTCATAACTAAAGATATATCATGATTGTGTATATTCAACCCTGGAGGATTGTTGTTCTGTGTAACTGACCTCGTTGGGGGATATTGTTTTCAGGTCACGGCAAGGCAAAGGCACAGGAAGAGCATGTTGACGGCGAGGAGTCCCAGTGATACTAGTAGGGGGCCCCAATCCTTTCAGTCAATCATGTTGTTGTCATTTGTTTTCCGCTGCAGATTTCCATTTGGATACTCCGTTTAATTCAGTGTTGTGTGTTTTATCTCCATATAAAATATACTAGTATTCGGTATTGTCCTGTTATTTTGTACTTAAACTCCTCATCAGAGTATTTAGTAATATAATGTGGTTCGGTACTACAATTATATTGTTTAATTCATTAATTCTCATTCACCTGGTGGGTCCCAGTCGGGGGTCCACGGCACTGTAATATCCGCTTAGTTGGGGTGTTACAATCTTATGCGCCTCAGAGCGAATAATGGATGAAGCAAAAGGAAGAAGTTCCTAAAATTTCTCAGCGATGGTGAGAACATCGTCGTCCACTGTGGGGTCGGGAATGAGTAATTCTGATAACTTGGCCTCCCTGAGTGGGTCCGGATAATATCTCTCCATCATGAGGGTCTTAAATTGATCCCAAGTACAAGATCCATCAGTGGGCTTCAAAGATAACCACTAAGAGTGAGCGCTCTTACCCAGATAGTAAGCCATGACTGAAACTTTATGACCTTTGGGGCAATCCACCATAGCAAATAGCTTTTCCAAATGTTCAAGCCAATGAATAATATCTCCCGGCTCAGATGAGCCCTCGAAAGTAGGTGGTCTCTGGCGAGAGATGTCGCCAATGATACTTATCACACTCCTCTCTTGCCTCTCAGGTGGCGGCGGAGGAGCCTGCTGATTTTGAGCAGTTGAGTTCTGCATCGTCTCCATGAGGCGTTCCATCTGTGTTATCTGGGACATCATGCCCTGCATAAAAGCGAGCGGATCAACCCGAACACCTTCTTATTGAGCTTTGTCCCTGGTACGACTCCCTGATGGTGAATGATTATATACGGGTGAATGAGTGGCAGCGCCGCTGCTCGATGAATTAGCATTATTCCTTTCGTTTGTGCGTGTATTCACATGAGATCATGGGTTTCGCCCCGCACCGCGGCCTCTTCCCTTGCGTCCTCTGACAGCTCTATCCATACTGAAGTAGAAAAGTCACATGATGATTATAGAATTCGCATGAGTACCGCATTATGATTACGTCATGAAATGATAATAATGAGCATACGCGCTCTAATACAATGATTACATGAAGGATCAACTGAGGTTACATGGTTATCTAATGAAATTCTTTAAATGATTATCTTGAACAAGTTAACAAGATTGATGAACTGAGCAATGAAATGAACTGAGTGATTAATGAGTTAAAATGATCAACATGATCAAAAATGAAAACGAGGATTGAGGATTGTTTACTGATGAATGATGAATGAGTGATTCTTACCGCCATAAATTATGCCATGGCATCAGAAATCTTACAGTTCTTTCGGTCTGAGGGGCTTGGCATTTGCACAGGTCACACGTGACGTGAAAGTCCAATGATACTAGTCTGATGAACAATGATTTCAAATGAGACTTGACTCGGAAGGTAGTTTTCCAAACCACGCTCCGATACCAACTCTGTAACACCCCAAACTAGGCGGATATTACAGTGCCTTGGACCCCCAACTAGGACCCACCACGCGAATGAAAATTAATGAATTAAATAATATAATTGTAGTATCGAACCACATAATATCATTAATTACTCCGGTGATGAGTTTTAAGTACAACACACCCAGGAAATACAAAATACATGTATATTTTATAAGAACATAAAATATACAACTATGAATAAAAATAATATTCAAACAGAAATCTGCAGCAGAAATAAAAGTGAAGAAACATGAATGACTGAAAAGGACTGGGCCCCCCTACTAGTATTACTGGGACTCCTCGCCGTCAACGGTCTCTTCTCGTGCTTTTGCCATGCCATGACCTAAAAACAATATCCCCAACGGGGTCAGTTACACAGAACAATAATTCTCAAGAGTTGAGCAAGCACAATCATTAAATATGTATGACACGAAATCAAGCTAAAGAGGGGCATCATAGTATGCCTGCAATGGGATGTGCAAGTGCACAAGACAGGTGTCCGGACACACCCGTCCTTGTACCTAATTAGTCTCACAGAGGCATGTTACCGTGTGCACAGTCCATTGTGTCAGTGAACCCTTCACATGACTATCATGTGCCCGACTAAAAATTCCACACATAACCACCTGGCCACGCAATATGAACCCAGAAGGTCACAAGAACAAAAGTGACCATGATGAATATCAATGAATAAAAAATCGACAAGGTTCAAGAATGACTCACTGTGATGAAATAATAATGAAATGAATGATGGCTCACTGAAATGATAGGAACCGTCGTTCCTCGTGAATTGAATGATTAGTTTTACAATTACAAGTCTCGGCATGAATAATATATCATGAATGAATTATGAATATGAATGAACAACAACGAAAGGAATGAATATCCTTTTAACCGAGTAAGAATTAACTTACACAATACCGGTGATGAAATGTCCTCTCTCGAACAAACGTCCTTAATGGAAAATTGGTCGCTCGAACAACCTTGAATAACACAATTACCAATAATCCGCTTAATGAACGAATCAAACATGATCACAACCCACTTCAAAAGTCGATACAACAATATCCAAACTCATTTGGGCATTATGACAAACACTTAGCAAACATTCATCCTTTGATTATAACCAACCCCAAATATATCGAAACCAAACTCCAAAATGAGTAGTTCAATCCAACAAAACACCTTCAATGATATCAATAATCCAAAAGGAAACCACAACTCAAGGTTACGACAACATCAATCGGAAACCCCCAAAATAACCAAAGTCAACCCTTAAGGGTTCTTGAATAATTCCCCAAATATTCATCAAATCCCAAATATACACCAATAAATCCGTAGGAATAAATGTACCCAAGGTATATAATCCATATCTAACATATTCCAACATAGTAGCAAGCTTACACGAAGAGGTCGGGAGGAAAACATTCAAAATCTGAAATTCTAGATTCAAGAGTTGTACCTTGATTTGATGTGTTGGAGGATCTTATATGATGATTAATCCGAACTAGAAGCGTGAAGATGTTGATAGGTGGATGCATCTCGAAGAGATCTCTCCAAAACATCCGAAATTGCCCCAAAACCATCGAAGGAATAAAGTGAAATAAAAAATGACGAATCTGGACTGCACTGTCCAATTTATATTGATCCCAGCTTAGCGCACGCTAAGTCCTAATATTTAGCGTGTGCTAGCGGGTTAACCAGGTAGTCCAGTGAGCTCTGACTGCCTCGTTAGCGTGCGCTACGAACTTGGTAGCGTGCGCTAACGCCTTTCCGATAGCGTGCGTTAACCCAAAAAGTTAGCGTGCACTAACTGATGTATGATACCCAACAACTGGAGTCCAAAACCTAATGTCCCAAGGTCTGATCAAACCTTAGCGCGCGCTACCTGATGCTTAGCGTGCACTACCAAACTAATCCTTGCGTACGCTCCCCACTCCTAGCGTGCGCTACGAATTATTCTATCTCAGTCCAGTACCCAATGTACTGTCTGTTCTAATACGCTAGCGTGCACATATAGATACCGATATCGTGCGCTACAACACCATTACATACGTTATACACCAATCGTAGCGTGCGTTGTGAATCTCACTAATCCAGTCCAGTGCCTTCTGGACTATCTGCCTCAACCGCACTAGCGTGCGCTAATTCTCAGAGGTAGCGTGTGCTACCTGTACTCAATTAGCGCGCGCTAAAGAGAATACGTAGCGTGCGCTACTCCTCACACACAGCCCATTATAAAGATGACAAAGATGATATTCTCGGCCCGATTTTCCAACTAGGTTGAATGACGAATAATAACTGATACATGATACAAATTGCTCTGAACGTTGAATACAGTGAATGAATATGATTGATGAATGACTAATACTGAGTGAAAATTACTGAGTGACAATATACTGAATGACAATGAATGAATTTACAACCGGGTATTACAACTAATCTCATTAGTATACCTATAACATGTGCTCCCACTAACTATTAGTGTTCGACAGGCGCTGTCCAAGTTAAAGAATACGTCATACAAGTCTTCACATAAACTTAACGCCCAATCAAGTTTCATCAACTTGCGAACGATTAAGTACTTGAGCCATAAACCTTTCCAGTGCCATTACCCTTATCCAATAAGGAGTGGAATATTTTGCTCTCAAATACACGGATATATATATATTTACGAGTCAGGAATACCAGTGACTACCAGCAAATAAAGAAACATAAAATTGCCTTCTGATAATAATTTACATAATAACAAGTACAATGCCCTCACTCACCATCCTCTGAGTGGCATTCGAGGGCATACTCCTAACAGTACCCAAAGTTCGATTAGTTACCTTGGTTTAGCCATCGGTTTGAGGATGATGCGAAGTACTAAACAAAAGTTTGGTGCCCACCTTCCTCCAAAATGTGTTCCAAAAGTATCTAAGGAACTTCGAGTTCCGACCAGAAACAATAGTCTTAGGAACTCCATGTAAACATACCACCTCTCGGAAGTACAAATCAGCAACATCGGTCTTCTGACAAGCAACAAAGTGAGTCATCTTCGAAAAACGATCAACAACAACCACAATAGCATCCTTACCTCGTTGAGTACCAGGAAAAGCAATAATAAAATCCATCGGAACGTCCTCCCATGGCCTGTTCGGAACAGGTAGAGGCATATACATGCTCGGTTTGAACGAGCTCTTTGCAATATGGCAGGTCACACACTTACCAACGACATTATGCACATCTCCTTGCATTATCGGACAATAAAAGTATTCCTTGAGCACCTCCATGGTCTTAGCCACGCCAAAATGGCTAGCCAATCCCCCTCTATGAGCCTCACGAACCAACAACTCCCGAAAAGCATGTTTGGGCAAGCAAAGATGATTCCCCTTAAAGAGAAACCCACCTTGTATCACAAATTCCCCAAACGGACCAGACTTACAACAAGCAAAGGTCTCCCCAAAATCAGCATCATCAACATAATAATCTTTCAAAGTTTCGAATCCAAGCAAGCGAACATCAAGAGTAGAGAGCAAAGCATACTGTCTAGACAACGCATCCACCACAACGTTGCTCTTACCGTTTTTATACTTTGAGGAAAAGTGAAACAATTGCAGGAACTCCACCCATTTAGCATGTATCAGACTCAACTTTTGCTGCCCATTAATATACTTCAAAGATTCATGGTCCGAATGCAAAATAAAGTGATTTGGACAAAGATAATGGCTACAATGATCAAGAGCTCTCACAATGGCATAGAACTCTTTGTCGTAAGTACAATAATTAAATCGAGCACCACCCAATTTCTTCGAGAAGTATGTAATAGGCTGCTTACCTTGAATGAGGACCGCCCCAATACCAACTCCGCTAGCATCACATTCAAATTCGAACGGTTGCGTAAAATCAGGTAACGCCAAGATAGGTGCTTTACACAACTTCGTTTTCACCAGCTCAAACGCACTTTGGGCAACCCCACTCCACACAAACGCACCCTTCTTCAACCACTCCGTTATCGGACTCGTAATGGTGCTAAAATCTCGAATGAACCTCCTATAAGAAGAGGCAAGGCCATGGAATGACCTGACTTCAGTCACGGTCTTAGGACAGGCCACATTTTAATTGCTTCGATCTTATCTTGATCCACCGATACTCCGTCTTTCGAAACAATATAGCCAAGAAAAACTATGCTCTCGACCAGAAATACGCACTTCTCCTTCTTTCCATAGAGCTTTTGGGTCCTAAGAGTCTCTAATACTTTCCGTAAATGGCTGAAATGCTCCTACAAAGATCAACTATAAACCAATATATCATCCAAATAAACAACAGCAAATCTGCCCAAAAGTGGTTTAAGTACTTCGTTCATCAAACGCATAAAAGTACTAGGAGCATTTGTAAGACCAAACGGCATGACGGTCCATTCATACAGCCCATGCTTAGTTTTGAAAGCCGTCTTCCATTCTTCCCCTTCCCGCATACGAATATGATGATAGCCACTTTGCAAATCGATCTTAGAAAAGACTATTGAGCCATGTAGCTCATCCAACATATCATCAAGCCTCGAAATCGGAAATCGATACTTGGTTGTTATGTTATTTACAGCCCGACTATCAATGCACATCCGCCACGTTCCATCTTTCTTAGGAACAAGCAAAGTAGGAACCGCACAAGGGCTCAAGCTCTCCCCTACATAACCACGGTTCATTAGTTCCTCAATCTGTCTTTGTAGTTCTTTTGTTTCTGTTAGGAATACTTGTTAGATTTTGATGATGTCATAAATTCAAATATTTATTACTTGGAAAAAATGTAAGGAAGAACCAAATGAGTATCTTCCATCGGCCAAATAATGTTAAGTATAAAACATGGCAAAATGTAAGGAAGAACCAAATGAGTATCTTCTATAGGCCAAAAATAAGTTAAGCTAAAAATCGACTAAGTACTAAAGAACAGCTAAGTTCATCAGAGAGGAACAGCCGAGTCTTATCAGAGAAGTTCTGGTCAACAAAAATCATCAGTGATGTTTGACCAGACTGCAGTCAAGATACCTCAGACAAGTCATCTGATCAGACAAGTCCTAAAGCGGTGAACATCGAGAGAGGTCGGTGCGAGAGAAGTTAGCGCTCATCGGCTAGTCGAGATCATCCAAGTACTCCAAGTCCACGTCAGCATGCGTTGAAAAGTCAAGTATTACGGAAAGTCACATGCAACGTGAAGAGAAAAATTGGAGAGATTCCCGCAGAAGATATGAATTAAATAATTCATCCAGACCCACCTTGAAGAATTTAAACGTATTATATTCAAAAGATTCGGCGCATCACATGCAGAGTCTCCACAACGGTCGGAAGATAGATTAAAATATGGGAATCCAGCCTTGCAATGTTCAGAAAAGAATAAACTAAAAAGTCTCCCTCCAAAGGACTGATTTGTTACACACTTGCAACGGCTATGAAGAAATGCTAATGTATCAACACCTATATATATCCGAAGATTTGAAGTTGAGCAACTACCGGTGCGAATATACTTTCAAGCGATCAAAGCATTCAAGCAATCTAAAAGCGAAATACAGCATCGTGAAAAGAGCGGTTCTAATAAGTTCATACTTGAAGAAGCTCTTAGTTGGAGAAGACAAAAACTCGTGTCTTAAATCCTGAGTTCGGGGTACTTCACTGGTTGAAGTTCGAGACTGTAAAGGCATCCAAGGATCGAGGATCAAGAGGTGCAAGGCAGTCAAGTGTGTTACAACGGCACGGAATTCCACTGGTTGGAAGCTGGTGTAGTTTGGTTGAATCACAGTAATATTTATCACTGGTTGAAAATTATAGTGAATTCATCTCCAACTGGTTTGGAGAAAAGTGGATTAGTAGAGGATTACCCCACCTCTAAGACCACTATAATTGCCTGCATACTTTACTGTCTTATAGCATCATACTCTAACTGCTGCATTCATTGTTAAGTGTTTCATTAGTTGTTCTGTATTCGTCATCAGCTGACTTCCGCACGTATTAAGAACAAACGACTCCAAGTCATTTGTTTATCTATCAGCTGAAGAAACTCACTCTTTGAGAAAAAGAGTTTAAGAGTTTCAATAAGTCTATTCACCCCCACCTCTAGACTTATTCCTGGACGACTTGTGACCTACAAGTGGTATCAGAGAGGTTGGTTCATTTATTTCACGAACCAGATCTATATCAGAGATATATCTTTACTCTCATTTTATAATGGAACACATGAATTCTAGACTACCTGTGTTTTCAGTTGACGAGTATGATCTTTGGAAGATAAGGATGCAGGCACACTTATCTTCAATCCATGATGACATGTGGTGCATCATAGAGGACGGTCCATTCATTTTAGAGAAAGACAACACTGCAGCGGAGATTGCAGCAGGGAAGCCAGAGAAGATCCAAAAGAAGAGAACAGAGCTGACTCCCGAAGAAAGAAAGCTGGCCAATCTTGATAACCGGGCCAGAGATGTGCTATATCAAACTCTTGACAAATCCACCATGGTCAAGATCAAGAATTGCAAGAATGCCAAAGAAATCTGGGACACATTAGCCCTAATGTGTGAAGGAATGGAGCTGATCAAGGAAAACAAGTTGTCAATTGCTATTAAAAAATTTGACAACTTCAAAATGATTAATGGCGAATCCAAAGATCAAGTGGACACAAGGTTCACTAAGATTATCAATGAAATCAACTCCCTCGGCAAATCTTATGGCAACAGGGAGATGGCACTGAAGGTTCTAAGATCTCTCAATCCTGAATGGAGTATGAAGGCAGTGGCCATGAGAGAATCCAAGGATCTTAATAAAATAAAGATTCAAGAGCTGTTCTCTGATCTAAAGGCTTATGAGTTCGAGCTTCCAAGTTCATCCTCAACTGAGCCTGCAGAGAAGGGAATAGCCTTTGCAGCCGAGTCCCCCGCCAAGAGCTTATCTGATGTAAAGCCTCCAAATCCATTGGATTTCGAGGAAAAAATGGGGTTCATTATGCAAAGGTTCAGCAACTTCCGGAAAAACTACTCCAAATACAAGAAAAATTATAAGGAGAATCCCAAAATGAACCAGAAAGCCGGGAGCTGGAAGGTGGAGTGCTACAATTATCACAAGACAGGACACATCCAAATTGATTGTCCTGAGCTTAAGAAGGACGAGAGCAAGAAGGAGGTGGGCAGAAAAGAAGATAGAAGGAAGTTCCTCATCGGAGAAGATCAGGAGCATGTAGAATCAAGCAGCGGATTCTTTTCTGATGATGATGAAGAGTATGACTGCCTGATGGCCAACCTAGCTGATGAAGAGGTAACATCAAAACCCTCTGGCTCAAATAATAGTTCAGCCATGTCACAAGATATGGATCTGCATGAATCTGTAAATCAGCTTTTTAAAGATTTTGAGACACTTAAATCTGCACACCTAGTCAGACAGTGAGAAGACTCAAATTTGCAAGATGAGAATAGGCAGCTGAAAAATGATTTTGAAAAACTCAGCCTAGAACTAAATAAGGTTGAGATAACTGCAGCTGACTTGAAAAACCAGGCTGATGTATCTAGAGCTGAGATAAATCGACTAACTGTTTTACTTAAAGAAAAATCAGCTGCATTTGCTCATGTCAAAGCTGAATTTACTAAGCTGACTCAGGCAAATAAGACTCAGGCGCAGGAAATAACCTCCCTGAAGGAGTCTTCAACTCTGGACGAATTGTGTACTAATAAAAGGCCACAATATTCCAGATCAGGCCTTGGATATGATCCTCATACTCCTTCTAGTTCCAAAACCACTGTCGTCAAGGGAGAAACAATTGCCTCGACTGCTGAGCCTACATATAAACCGACATTTAAAAATAGGCAGCAGCCAAGTCACAAGTCTAGGCTGCAGCTAGGGTACACTAGGCAGCCACCTAGACAAGCGACTAGGCAATGGCCCAGGCAGAAGCAACATCCCAGACAACATGCCCACTATTATCAACAACTCCCTAAAAACAGATTTCAAAATGGGAGGGGCAGATGGAAACCTCAAGGTTATCCTAATTTCCAAAATGAACAAGTGTGGAGACCTCAAAGATTTAATAAATGGTCTCAGCCAAGATTTAGAAATGGCCCACACTATCAATATTTTGAGGAATATCCAGTATACAATCCCAACAGGAGATTCAGACCTCGACCTTACACACCTTATAAGGGGTATAATGATAACAAATTTCTTAATCCAAGGAGAAACCAATTCTCCAGGAAACCAGCTATCCTGAGTGGACCCACACAGATCTGGGTACCTAAATCTCTACTTGTTTGATTGCAGAAAAGGTGGAAGGACTACAACCACATCGCCACAAATTCAATCTTTGGAGGTGAATAATGGTTTGTAGATTCTGGATGCTCAAGGCAAATGACCGGGAACAAGAAAATGTTGTCTAATTACACCAAAGAAAGAGGTCCTGATGTAACTTTTGGAGATAGCTCTAGAGGACAAACAAAAGGCTTTGGAGAGCTGCACCGAGGAAATATTGTGATATCCAAAGTTCACTATGTTAAAGGGCTCAAGTACAATCTCCTGAGCATAAGCCAGTTTTGCGATGAGAAGAATCTAGTAATCTTCACCATTTGGAAATGTATGGTGATAGATATCCTATCTGGTGAAGTGAAGCTACAAGGATTCAGAAGGAGAGATGTCTACATGATAGATTGGAACACAGGAACACCTAACTCCTGTTTTCTATCCAAGAGAGTAGCTGAGAATGGATGGCTGTGGCACAAAAGATTATGTCACGTAAAATTCAAAGCCATCAACAAGATTAGTTCTCAGAAGCTGGTCAGAGGACTTCCAGATGAAGCATTCAAGAAGGAAGCGCTTTGTGATGCCTGTCAGAAAGGAAAGCAGACCAGAGCATCATTCAAACCAGTCCAGCCCACAACTCTCACAACAAGGATATTAGATCTACTCCACATGGATCTATTTGGTCCTATCAAGCCAAGGACTCTAAGCGGCCGAAAGCATGCACTTGTTATAGTAGATGATTATTCAAGGTACACTTGGATTATCTTGCTATATAAGAAAAGTGAAACCTTGACCAAGCTACCTGAGCTGCTGAGAAGGATCCAGAATGAGAAGTCCCTATCCATCATCAAGATTAGTTCAGATAGAGGAGGAGAGTTTCTCAACAAGGCGATCACTGATTACAGCGATCAGAATGGGATCCAGCATGATATCTCTGCAGCCAGGACCCCCCAGCAGAATGGCGTTGCTGAAAGAAGACACAGAACCCTGAAGGAAGCAGCAAGGTCCATGATTGCAGAAGCGGACCTGCCCAAGAGGTTCTGGGCTGAAGCTGTCAACACAGCTTGCCATACTTAGAACAGGAGTATGATAGTAGGGAGACATGGCAAAACTTCCTATGAGGTTTGGAATAATAGAACTTCTACTGTTGCTTACTTTCATGTTTTTGGTTGTAAGTGTTTCATCCACAACAACGGTAAAACACAACTAAATGCCTTTGATGCTAAAACTGATGATGGTCTCTTTATGGGATACTCACAAAGAAGCAAGGCATATAGAGTATTTAACAAAGAACCTTAGTTGTGGAGGAAACACCCCATGTTGTTTTTGATGAATCTACTGTTGAGTACAGGAAGCAAGTTGAGCTAATTGAGAACAAGTTCAAATCAGCATCCCTTGAAGAAGTCATTGTACATGACACTGGAATGGTGGACTCACCTGCAGACTAGCCTGAAGATCCAACTGTAGCTGCTGAAGACCCAACTGCAAATCGGACAGGATCACCAAACCTATCTGATCCAGTTGCCGCTGATGGAGACCCAGCCGTAGCTGATAAAGACTCATCTACAGATTAGATCTAACCTGCAGATGACAAGACGGTAGCTGATCCAGCTGCAGACCAAGGAGACCAGAACCCAGCTGATGCAGAAATCCGCCCGAGCAATTCAACAGGGGGAACAGACCCAGAAGAAGACGATATTCCCAAGTGGCTCAAAGACCATCCAATCCAACAAATCATCGGAAAGCTGACTGATGGAGTTAAGACAAGACACTCTACCCGTAGGAATGGATATGTTCTCATGCTTTATGTCACAGATAGAACCTAAAACAACAGAACAAGACTTGGAAGATTATTCATGGATAAATGCCATGCAAGAGGAACTGGAGCAGATGGAAAGAAACAAAGTTTGGGAACTAATGCATGCACGACCACAAGAAGGTTATTGGAACCAAATGGGTGTACAAAAACAAGAGTGATGAAGACGGAGCTGTTGTTAGGAATAAAGCCAGACTCGTTGCAAAAGGTTATGCACAGTGTGAAGGAATAGATTTTGATGAAACTTATGCACCTGTTGCAAGACTAGAGGCCATCAGACTATTCCTCGCATATGCTGCATTCAAAGATTTTGAAGTCTATCAGATGGATCTAAAGAGTGCTTTTCTAAATGGCATTCTAGAAGAAGAAGTCTATCAGATAGATGTAAAGAGTGCTTTACAGTATTTTTGATGGTTCATTTGGAAAAGAAGATGAGGAGGATGAAGAAAAATAAATAAGAATTGAAGAAGTAAATGGAGATGAAGATGAGGAGGTTATTGTTTTAGACGACGAAGAAGAAGAGCAGAAAGAGAGAAAAGAAGAAGAAAACATTTTAGTTGAAAAAAAATCTGAGGAAATTGAGAAAACAGAGGAGTTGATTGATGAAGAAGAAGAAGAATGGGAAGAAGTAGAACAGGAGAATGATGAAGGAGAAAAAGATGATGAGGATGAAGGAGAAGATAGGAAAAAGGATGATGATAATAATGATGATGATGAAGATAAGGATGAAGGAGGAGATCAAGGAGCTGAGAAATAAAAAGAAAAAGATGAAAAAGAAAAAGAAAAAGATGAAGAAGAAAAAGAAGAAGAAGAGAAGGAAAATGAGCCAGAGAAAGAGCCGGAAGTGGAGGCTGCAGACAGGGCTGGGGCGCCTGCCCGGTATACCAGCCTGGATGCCGAGTTGGCTGAGGACTCCAGATCAGGGACACCAGAAAAGACCCCATCTGGAGTACCAGCTGCAGATAGGAGCCGGCAATCCAGTGGTTCTTTTGCATAAGGCTCAGGCGAGCACTCTCCACCATCACAGATCTCACCTGTGATGACTGAGATGATAAGACAAATAGTGAAAGACACTATTGGAGAGTTGCTGGCATCTCAGGTCACCCCTGACCTCCAATCCATCAATTCCAAGATTGACACTTTGCTGCAGAGGGAAGTACCTCGGCCTCCTCCCCCTACGAACAACCGAATGCCATTTGGAATGTCTGACTGGATGTGCAGAATAGAGCAGCAGTTGACTACTTTAGTTGATGCTGGCAAAAAGGGGGAAGATAGGCTACAGGGGGAAGGAAGTATTCAAGGAGAGATAAGGGAGGAGTTTAGATCAAAGAAGAAGCAGGATGTCCAGATAATCACAACAGGGACATCCTCAGCCAAAAGGAAGGGAGGAGCAGAACCAGAAGAACAGGTTGATCAGCCTGCAGGCAAGAAGAGGAGGACTAGAGGAGGTTTTGAGCCTACTCTAGAGTGGGAAGGTAAGGAGTTGTGGTTCGTTGAAGAATTTATACCAGAGGAAGCTCTACCCATGTGGGGATCTGCAAGGAAAAAATTCGTCAGAGACTACTACATCTGGGAAATACTCCAGGATGATAATCTCACCCCACAGCAGATCTTCATCAACTTCATAGGAGAAGCCCACCCACAACTCTGGACTATTCTGAAGAAACATGCTGAGACATACAACGCTTATCCCATCATCCCTACATTTTGTGCCAAAGATCCTCCTACTTTGGAGAGAGGAGGTGCGTTGGATGAACTTGCGCTACAGAGCAAAATCAAAAAGCTATGTATTGAGAACAAGTTTTCATCCCAAGAAGAGCAAGACTTCGCAGCTCTTGTTGTGAAGAGGAAGTATGGTCTTGCCCCTGTCAAGACAAGACCAATCGGAGCTAAACCCTTCAGGCCTGCCAAACAGCCTATTCGAAGAGGCAGAGGAAGAGTCAGATGACTTTTACTTATTTTGTACTTATAATAATTTATGTACTTTAAAATTTCTTGTAAATTTCAGACATGTATGTGTAATTGATTCAGAAAATTTTATAAACAGTCTTTTGAATGACAATTCCCAGTTGTCTCAAAAATTAGACTGATTTTAGTTTGTGTCTTGCACTCAAGTGCAGACTTGTTCATTTGAATATTTACTTAAGTTTTGCCATCATCAAAATAGGGGGAATTTGTTAGGAATACTTGTTAGATTTTGATGATGTCATAAATTCAAATATTTATTACTTGGCAAAAATGTAAGGAAGAACCAAATGAGTATCTTCCATAGGCCAAATAATGTTAAGTATAAAACTTGGCAAAATGTAAGGAAGAACCAAATGAGTATCTTCTATAGGCAAAAAATAAGTTAGGCTAAAAATAGGCTAAGTACTAAAGAACAGCTAAGTTCATCAGAGAGGAACAGCCGAGTCTTATCAGAGAAGTTCTGGTCAACAAAAATCATCAGTGATGTTTGACCAGACTGCAGTCAAGATACCTCAGACAAGTCATCTGATCAGACAAGTCCTAAACAGTGAACATCAGAGAGGTCCAGACTGCATAGAAGTTAACTGCTCATAAGCCTAGTCGAGATCAGCCAAGTACTCCAAGTCCACGTCAGCATGCGTTGAAAAGTCAAGTATTACGGAAAGTCACATGCAATGTGAAGAGATAAATTGGAGAGATTCCCGCAGAAGATATGAATTAAATAATTCATCCAGACCCACCTTGAAGACTTTAAACGTATTATATTCAAAAGATTTGGCGCATCACATGCAGAGTCTTCACAACGGTCGGAAGATAGATTAAAATATGGGAATCCAGCCTTGCAACGTTCAGAAAAGAATAAACAAAAAAGTCTCCCTCCAATGGACTGATTTGTTACAGACTTGCAACGGCTATGAAGAAATGCTCATGGATCAACACCTATATATATCCGAAGATTTGAAGTTGAGCAACTACCAGTGCAAATATACTTTCAAGCGATCAAAGCATTCAAGCAATCTAAAAGCGAAATACAGCATCGTGAAAAGAGCGGTTCTAATAAGTTCATACTTGAAGAAGCTCTTAGTTGGAGAAGACAAAAACTCGTGTCTTAAATCCTGAGTTCGGGGTACTTCACTGGTTGAAGTTTGAGACTGTGAAGGCATCCAAGGATCGAGGATCAAGAGGTGTAAGGCAGTCAAGTGTGTTACAATGACACGAAATTCCGATGGTTGGAAGCTGTTGTAGTTTGGTTGAATCACTGTAATATTTATCACTGGTTGAAAATTATAGTGAATTCATCTCCAACTGGTTTGGACTCAATTATAGCGTGCTCAATTTCCCGCTCACTAGCAAACATGGTCATATTTGGACTCTTATCTCGATTAGAGCTCATAGAACGAATAGATTGAGGCAACATTGGCTTCAACACGATCCTCTTGCCCTTGTCCCGCAACTCGTACTCATTACTCCTCCCACGATGTAAAACGTCCCTATCGAACTGACACGGACGTCCCAAGAGCACATGACAAGCATCTATAGGAATTACATCACACAATACTTCATCATAATACAAACCCATTGTCAAACCGATGCACACCTGTTTTGAAACCTTCACTTTACTCCCGTCATCGAGCCAATGCAAAGCGTAAGGCCTTGGGTGAGCCATGGTGGTCAGCCCAAGTTTAGACACCATCTCGCTCGAAGCTATGATGGTGCAACTTCCTCCGTCTATGATCACACTACACCATTTGTCCCCAACTTGACATTTAGTATGAAATATTTGATCCCGCTACTCCGAATCGCTCGAAACTGATTTGGTTTGTAAACTACGAAGAACCAAAGCCATATCATAATTTGGAGCATCGTAAGCCTCAAATTCTTCCTCCTCATTGTTTCCCACATTAAAATCGAACACATAACCCAGCCTTTCCCTTTCCTCCTCGTCCAACAACTCATCCCAGATACTGATAGCCTCTCTTAACGTCACAACTCGTTTATTCGGACAAGCATTTTGACAATGACCAAACCCTTGACATTTAAAACAGTGCACCTTCAACAAAATCATCTCCCTAGTCACGTTGGGAGCCTTAGGAGCCGTGCTAGGAGCTGGTGTTTGCACGGTTTTGGCAGCCATGTTAGAGCTGCTACTTGGAGCTCCGAATTTCAATGAAAACTCGGGTTTAGACCACCCACTAGACCTGCTATACTCCGTGTTCGAACCCCTAAACTTCGGCCTGTTTTGAGCCTCAATTTTCAATCATAATCCACACAACGTATCAAAATCAGCATATGGATACAACTCAACGGAATTAGCTATGTTATGATTCAAACTACGCAAAAACCGCGACATTTTATGCTCCTCGTTCTCCTCTAATTCACCCATCAAAGCCAAGTTTTCAAACTCATCAATATACTCACTAACACCCAAATTCCCTTGCACAAAATCAGCAATCTTACGATGTAAGGTCAGTTTATGCGACGTTGATACATACCTTTTGCGGAGTTTTCGTTTCAACGACTCCCAAGAAGTAACCTTTTCTTTCCCCGCACGAGCCCTCTGCATTTTTACTCCCTCGAACCAAAGGGAAGCGCCCCTGCCCAATTTAATAATAGCATACTTGCAGCGTTTCTCATTGCTAAGGTCTTTAAAATTGAACATACGATCAATCTTACGTTCCCATTCCATGTACCACCAAAGAACTCAGAGAGTTCGTTTACTTTAAACTCGTCGATAGGGCGTGGGGACCGTTTGTAATCTCCACGTCTAGGTTGCCAATGAGGGTTGCGTTGTTCAAGTATGCTACATAACGCCATGAAGTTTAACCAAGAAATCAGTATCATTGAAATCCATAACAGCAAAGGATCAAGAACAGAGGCTCCGATACCACAAATGATACGAATGAAAATGGATCGAAGTGGAATTAAAACTTACAAGCGGAAATGAACAGCAACAAATGATCAAGAATGATCTGCACTTGTAATAATCTGCATAATGAGCGAAACGAACAGCAACAATCGAGCAAGAACAATCCGGTCATGTAAATTCAGATGCGAAATTGAGTGCAAATTTGGGGTATTTGTCGAGTTAGACCTATAACTCGCCAATGGTGATCGCCTATCAAGACCTATTGAGTATTGATCGGGTTATAATTCGAGAACGCATCGAATAAACTAAGATTTTGACTGAAACGCGTCAATCAGCTAGAACTCAAGCTTTAGGGTTTCAAACTTGTGTTTTTTTATTTCTTTATAATTTGATCTCCTTGGTGGCTGATAGAAGGGCTTATATAACCTTCTAAACCTAGCAAAACAAAAGGGCTACTTACTAAAATGCCCTAAGGAAGCTTCGGCCTACTACTGTTTAAGGAAAGCACTAAAACGAACTAAACAAAAGAGAATAAAACAGTATTGCACATGTCTCACCCTTTAATTAAGTACATCCCGGGACTACGAAAATAAAAATGAGATGATAAACTAAGTCATCCGGAGCACCGAAGTCACGCCAAGACCTGCACTTGTTGTTTTGCCCAAATAAGTAATACGGGCTGCACTTGAGCGTGCAACATCGCTGTCCATATAGAGCACTACGTCATCGTCTTCACTCAAGATAATCAATCCCATATCACGAGAACTAAAAACTTGAGCATTTTAACTAGAATCAGCATATAAATTAGGAACAATAACATGTTGATTTGAGACAATGTTCGTAGCAGAGAAGTTATTGTTAGACAATTGAGGCATCATAGAAGGAGCGCCATGCAGACGTTAACTTGACGTAAAGCATCTGGAGACGCTGCAGAAAC
Organism: Orobanche coerulescens; assembly: GCA_033398695.1. Lineage (NCBI taxonomy): Eukaryota > Viridiplantae > Streptophyta > Magnoliopsida > Lamiales > Orobanchaceae > Orobanche > Orobanche coerulescens. Next base: position 63,791,768 of record CM065810.1, on the reverse strand, counting down.
GAGGATGGAGATGAGCGGATGTAGCCAAGGGTGCTGAGTGTTGGGATTCTAGATACAATAACGAGTACGCATCGGAATAAAAAAAACTCAATATAAAGAATTCCAAATAGGATCGATCAAGTAACGTATATACGAAAAATATAAATTGACGAAGATAAATGATTAAAGTCCCATACCTTTGAAGCCTTTCATAATATCTTCGCAATATGATGATGATCACGAACCCGAACACGAGCACGAAATCCCTGGTAGGGTTGTATACGTCAAAGCATACTTTATGCTTGCATTACCTAATTTCCCGGTCTTTATCTATGAGAATATTTAATTCATTTATCAATGTTTTGCATATTTATTCACACTATGGTTATGCAAATGTAGTCTAAATTACTTTATATTGTAGATAATGTCGTGTGCCGTGTCACACAGAAGATCAGATTATTAGTTCCTTATATAGTAATATTTAGTTCACAACCTATATAATATTAGACAATTATGTGAGAGGTTGTTAGTATATGCTTGAGATTGGTTGGTCTTGACCATTAGCGTATATTAGTGTATTCGTTATACGTTGAGCAGGATCGAGGTGAGATAGATTCTTCTGTACTGACTATAAGAAGAACGTACATCTCAGATAATTATTATTTCTTAATACTAGTGATTAATATTTAATTATATATATTTAATATTTATTGCTTTGATTTATCATGGGTGAGAGCCATAATGATTTACTCAATATGCTCGATATTTTGGGCAATATTACTATTTATATGATAATTAATATTATAGCTAGAAATCGTGTCTCGACCAGTCGGGTTGATCATGTCCCTTGAGGCACTCGAAAGTATTATTATATTAAACTCTACAAGTGGAATTAATTTTCCGATATAATAATAAAGGTCGAGTGGTATATTCATGTATAATATATTAATTAATTAAAAGCTGTCAGTAGCTTAAATTAATTAATGGACATGGAATATCTTAAACACGAGAATTAATTAATTCAAAAAGGAGCCCAGTTTCGTAATTTGAGATTTTGGTAGGAAGTGCAATATTAACTTATTAGTAGACTAAGTTGATATTAATAGAGTCTTAATATTAGGAAGAGTCCTAATATTGGAAAGGAGACATCTATTGGGAGTCCTTTCCATATCCTCCTTAAGGTCCCTAGAGTAGCCCCAAAACACCTATAAATAAGGCATTGGTGTTGCCGATTTTTCTTCTTCCAATTGCCCAAGAAAATCGATTTTTCCCTTGTGTATTTAATTGTGGATCTTGACTTGTGTCTTGGATTCCACAATTTGGTGAACACAATATTTTTCTAAAATACTCAAAATATTCAAGAAAAATAGAGAAAATAAAAATCATATGTTTCTTGAGAAGAGATTTCGGCCGAACTCCAGCTGTCCAAGTTTAGTCCGGTAGATTGTTGCCCACACGACATCCGGACGTAGGCGGGATATACTCTAGAAGATCATGAGGTAGAAATACAAGAAGATCGGAGAGGAACACGAAGAGGACATAAATCGATCAAAGAGGGATTTTCTACCACTTTGCGTCAAAGGTAAAAATTACCGACTCCCATGCGTAAATATGTTTATTTAATTGTTTATTAATCTGTTTAGTTAATTAGTTGACAAGCCTAAATAGATCCGGTTTTTCTGTTGGTTAGTTTATAAAACCTTTTATTTAATTATTCCCACAAACTTGCTTCCGCTGCGTTTTATATTCCAACAATTGGTATCGAAGACGGTCTTTAGGTTCTGTTCAATTTAATTAATTTGGTGATTAATATGTTAGCAATTAAATATTCGTATAGTATGATTTTTTGGAATATTTTGCTAGAATTTGTCTTGCAGGAAAATATGATCCAATTATCATGGCTATGTGATGTTTTTATTAATTTACACGTTTTGGTAATTTGGCCCGTTTTTGTGGCATGTAGAAGTTTTTCCCGTGAGAAAATCCACGGGTAGAATAGGATTTATTTTTCTTATAATTTGATGTAAATTCGATGTATTTTATTTTGAATAAAATTTTAATCGAATTGGAAAACTCAAAGTACGAAAGAGAAAGAACTCCAGCGCAAAGAGGAGTCCCGATCGGACGAACCGACCGAGACCAGCAAGGAGCCGATCAGCGCTCGACCGGTCGCTGCCACCGCGCCTGGGCGATTGAGCGGCAATGGGTCGGGCGGCCAGCAGGTCAAGTTGTCCAGTTCGGGTCGTTCGATTCGTTTTTCTGCGAGATACTTGAAGCAGTGGGAGCAAACGAGCGGAAGATTTTCTCGTTATTGAAGACGAGGAATAAAAGCCATGACAATTGAATTTAATTATCCAATTTTTTTTATTATTTGTTGGTTTTTATTATTTTGATGTATGGCATGTATGGATGTATGCGTGATATGTTTCCTTGCATGTCAAGGCGAGAAAATTAAAAACCTTAATATTTCAAAATAACTAAGAGATTTTAAATTGATTTTTCAAAATCAAATTGGCCTCTATAATTGGTTTCAATTGTGAAATGATTAGCATGCGCGTTGACATTAGAGTCTTCCTCCACATCGGATGTGCTAATTATTGGCTCACTGGTTTTAAACTTCAAATTTGATAACAAAATGGTGAATATTATTTTTTATGATAGGACCTCTCCATCTGTAGGACTATTATCATTAAATAATATTCTAAGGTTTGTTTAATTATGTTGTTCACTTAGGTGTATTAATTAATAAGCTCCCCATCGGAGTCTATGCTAATTAAATACATTGCCAAGAGAAACCAACTATTAATTTTACTTGTCAAAATGTGTCTTGGCTAGATAGTAAAATTAAAGACGTTAAAATCTACTTGAAAATGTATATGTAAACGTCCACACTATCGTGGCTTACATGTGCGGTTTTTCAAGGTGTTGGTTGATTGCATATATATTGTTTTAAGGTTTTTCAATATATTATGCGTCAAATTATGTGATGAATAGTGTTTTTCAATTTTATTCTCAGATGTCTTTCAATCCACTAGCTGTTATTCTCAAAGAAAACAAACTTGATGGCACTAACTTTGCCGACTGGAAAAGAAATCTTGATATTGTCTTGACTGTCGAGGGGCATAAATTTGTTTTAACTAAGGAGAGATCTTTGGAACCAGAACCGGATGCCACTCCTAAAGAGTTGGATGAATTCCGGGAATGGAAAAAGTCTAATGATATGGCTCGCTGTTACATTTTGGCTTCATTGACAAATGTATTGCAGCATCAGCATCAGACGATGGGCTCGGCTGCGGAAATGATGGAAAATCTCACTGAGATGTTTGGTCATCAGAACCGGGCGGCTAGGCAAAATGCGATGAGGGTTTTGATTAGAACCCAAATTCTGAAGGGACCCCAGTAAGGGATCACGTTCTTAAAATGATGTCTCATTTGAACGAACTGAGCATACTGGGGGCCACTATCGATGCGGTGTCGCAGGTCGATATTATCTTCGGCAGTTTACCAAGATGCTTTGACCAGTTCCGCCTCAACTACAATATGAATCGTAGGAGTTACACATTGGCGAAACTTCTGACAGAGCTTCAGTCTGCCGAAGGTCTCTTCAAACAAGGTTATCCTCAATTTCTTGAGGCAACCAGTGATGCTTCTTCAAAACCCAAATGGGGAAAGAAGAAAAAGGAGGTTGGGCAGAAGCAAGTGGCAATCTTCAAAGATAAAGGCAAGGCTCCTCAGTCAAAGGATCCTTAGCCAGAAGCGAACAAAAAGCCGAAGGGCAAGTGCTTCAATTGCGGTCTGAAAGGGCATTTCAAGAGTGACTGCCCTAAGAAAGGTATGTCTCATGCACTAGTAGTCAAAACATGTTTGGCTGCCTGTTCCATCACTTCGTGGATAGTGGATTCGGGCTCCACTGATCATGTTTCTTATGACTCGCAGGGGTTCCAGGTAACCATGGTACTTAGAGCGGATGAGATTACAATAAGCTGGGACGACTATTCTAGACTGAAGGCTGTTACAGTGGGAGTCGTGCAGCTAAAAGTTGATGATAAGATTTTAGTTCTTAATAATGTATTGTTGGTACCGGATTTTAGAATGAATTTGATTTCAGTTTCTAAATTGCATCATGATGTATATTTAGTTTCTTTTTAAGATAATGCAGTTATTAAAAGAAACGGTGAATATGTTTGCCCGAGTACTTATAGTGAAGAACTTTATATCATTAATGCTGCACCAGCTCCCTTGAATACTTATAAATCACTTAAATTCTTTGACTAATCCTAATAAAAGAAAAGAGCCTTCGAGCATAAATCCAACATATTTGTGGCATTTACGATTGGGTCATATTAACCTTAGAAGGATTCAAAGATTGGTGAGCGATGGCCCATTGGATTCGCTCCAAATTGAGTCATTTCCAACCTGCGAATCCTGTCTAGAAGGTAAAATGACTAAAAGGGCTTTTTAAAGCAAAGGAAATCGTGCACAAAATGTGTTGGAATTGGTTCATACCGATGTATATGGTCCAATGAACATCCAGGATAAGGGTGGTTTCGAATAACGTTTATAGATGATTATTCGAGATATGGATACATCTATTTGATGCGACGTAAGTCTGAATCTTTAGATAAGTTCAAAGAATTCAAGGCTGAAATGGAGAAGCGTCATGGGTATAATATCAAGTCACTACGATCTGATCGTGGTGGCGAATACCTTAGTGGAGAGTTTTGGATTTCTTGGCACATGAGGGGATTACTTCCTAGCTCACAGCGCCTGGTACACCACAACAAAATGGTGTTGCTGAACGAAGGAATCTTACTTTATTTGAGATGGTTATGTCAATGATGAGTTATTCTGATTTGCCTATTTCGTTTTGGAGATACTCCTTGGAAATAGCGGCGTACATTCTAAACTTGGTGCCATCAAAATCAGTTCCAAAAACACCCACAGAACTCTGGAATGGGCGCAAGCCCAGTCTAGGACATGTTCGTATTTGGGGTTCACCAGCACACGTGCTGAATAAAGAATCTCATAAGTTGGCATCTCGTAAAGAAGTACGAGTGTTTGTAGGATATCCGAAGGGAACGAAGGGTGGCTTATTCTATAGTAATAAAGACCAGAAGGTCATTGTTAGCACCAATGCCCGGTTCTTGGAGGAGGACTATGTGATAAGACACAAGCCTAGGAGTGAGGTCATTCTAGAAGAACTTAGGGGCGAGATTTCGACAATACCAATTGTGCAAACACCTAGTGTACCACGTATCGACACTATTGTGGATACGCAAACTAAAGACATGCCTCGTCGTAGTGGGAGGGTTATTCGTCAACCTGAATGTTTCATCGGCATTGGAGCATCTTCAGACCACTCCCCGGACCAGGATGAAACGGATCCATGTACGTACATACAGGCAGTTCAAGACAAGGATGCTGAATCCTGAAAAATAGCAATGGAATCCGAAATGGGATCTATGGATTCTAATCAAGTGTGGGAGCTACTAGAGCTACCCAATGGGGTAAAACCCATTGGAAGTAAGTGGGTATACAAGCGTAAGAGAGAATCGAAAGGGAAGGTTGAAACCTTCAAACCAAGGCTTGTTGCGAAAGGTTACACTCAGAAGGAGGGCATCGACTACAATGAGACCTTCTCGCCAGTATCCATGCTTAAATCGATCCAGATTCCCTTAGCTACAGCTGCGCATTAGGTACGGAGATTTGGCAGATGGATGTCAAGACTGCATTCTTGAACGGGAGTCTTGATAAGGAAATATACATGCGCCAACCTGAAGGATTCATTGCTGAAGGAGAAGAGCACTTAGTGTGCAAACTCAAGAGAGCCATTTATTGTCTCAAGCAAGCATCAAGGTCTTAGAACATGCGATTTGATGAGGTCATTCAATCATATGGTTTTGAACAGTGTCCTAGTGAGGTTTGTGTATACAAAAAGTGCGATGGAAACGTGCTGGTGTTTCTTGTACTGTACGTAGATGATATACTTTTAATTAGAAACAATGTAAAGGTATTATCAGACGTAAAGGTATGGCTTTCTGAGCAGTTCGATATGAAAGAATTAGGATAAGCTGGGCACATCTTTGGTATTATGATCTTTCGAGATCGCAAGAAAAGGATATTGTGCTTATCTCAGGCATCCTATATCAATACGGTGCTAAAGCGGTTCAACATGGAAAATTCCAAGAAAGGTCTCTTACCTTACAGACATGGAATTCAGCTATCTAAGGCTATGTGTCCTAAGACACAGAAGGAGATAGATGACATGAAGCTGGTCCCTTATGCTTCGGCAGTTGGAAGCCTCATGTATGTTATGCTTTGCACTAGGCCTGGTATCTGTCATGTTGTAGGCATGGTGGCGAGATATCAGTCGAACCCAGGACTGGGACATTGGATTGCTGTCAAGCATATACTCAAGTACCTGAGAAGGACTAGGGAGCATATGATTGTATATCAATTAGATACACTTTGTCCTTTGGGTTACACTAATTCAGATTTCAGTGTGGACAAAGAAAAGTCGAAATCAACTTCCCAATATGTTTTCACTTTGGGAGGTGGAGCCATCACTTGGAGGAGTGTGAAACAAAAATGCATAGCGGACTCTACCATGGAAGCCGAGTATGTAGCAGCCTCAGAGGCAGCTAAAGAGGCGGTATGTCTCAAGTACTTCCTAAAGGATTTGGGTGTGATTCCTGATTTGCCCAGGAGTATTACAATTTATTGTGATAATATCGGTGCTGTTGCAAATTCGAAGGAACCACGGGCCCACAAAGCAAGCAAACATATCAAGCGCAAATATCATATCATTCGAGATTTTGTGAAGAGAGGGAAGATTATTGTCTCCAAGATAGCATCTGAAGACAACCTACCTGATCATTTCACGAAAGGGTTGCCCTCAAAGTCATTTGAAGGGTATATGGAAGGAATGGTGTTGAGATGTATGGCAGCATTACTTTGAGTATAAGTGGGAGATAGATAGACATAGTCTAGATAGTATACTTCAAAAGCATGCTTTGAGTATAAGTGGGAGATTTTTAGGGTTGTATACGTCAAAGCATACTTTATGCTTGTATTACCTAATTTCCCGGTCTTTATCTATGAGAATATTTAATTCATTTATCACATGTTTTGCATATTTATTCACGCTATGGTTATGCAAATGTAGTCTAAATTACTTTATATTGTAGATAATGTGGTGTGCCGTGTCATACAGAAGATCACATTATCGGTTCCTTATATAGTAATATTTAGTTCACAACCTATATAACATTAGACAATTATGTGAGAGGTTGTAGTGTATGCTTGAGATTGGTTGGTCTTGACCATTAACATATATTAGCCTATTCGTTATACGTTGAACAGGATCGAGGTGACATAGATTGTTCTGTACTGACTATAAGAAGAACGTACATCTCGGATAATTATTATTTCTTAATTCTAGTGATTAATATTTAACTATATATTTAATGTTTATTGCTTTGATTTATCATGGGTGAGAGCCACAATGATTGACTCAATATGCTTGATATTTTGGGCAATATTATTATTTATATGATAATTAATATTATAGCTAGAAATCGTGTCCCGAGCAGTCGGGTTGATCATGTCCCTTGAGGCACTCAAAAGGATTATTATATTAAACCCTGCAGGTGGAATTAATTTTTTGATATAGTAATAAAGGTCGAGTGGTATACTCATGTATAATATATTAATTAATTAAAAGCTGTTAGTAGCTTAAATTAATTAATGGGGATGGAATATTTTAAACATGGGAAATAATTAATTCAAAAAGGAGCCCAATTTCGTAATTTGGGATTTTGGTAGGAAGTGCAATGTTAACTTATTAGTGGACTAAGGTGATATTGATAGAGTCTTAATATTAGGAAGAGTCCTAATATTGGAAAGAAGACATCTATTGGGAGTCCTTACCATATCCTCCATAAGGTCCCTAGAATAGCCCAAAACACCTATAAATAAGCCATTGGTGTTGGCCGATTTCTCTACTTCCAATTGCCCAATAAAATCGATTTTTCCCTTGTGTGTTTAATTGTAGATCTTGACTTGTGTCTTGGATTCCAAAATTTGGTTAACACAATATTTTTCTAAAATACTCAAAATATTCAAGAAAAATAGAGAAAACAAAAATCGTAAGTTTCTTGAGAAGAGATTTCAGCCGAACTCCAGTTGTCCAAGTTTAGTCCGGTAGATTGTTTTCCACACGACATCCGGACATAGGCGGGATATACTCTAGAAGATCTTGAGGTAGAAATACAAGAAGATCGGAGAGGAACACGAAGAGGACCTAAATCGATCAAAAAGGGATTCTCTACCACTTCGCGTCAAAGGTAAAAATTACCGACTCCCATGCGTAAATATGTTTATTTAATTGTTTATTAATCTGTTTAGTTAATTAGTTGACAAGCCTAAATAGATCCGGTTTTTCTGTTGGTTATTTTATAAATCCTTTTATTAAATTATTCCTACAAACTTGCTTCCGCTGCGTTTTATATTCCAACAATCCCTTCATCGCAAACACCAAAAATATGATGTCTCTACTTCACACGGGTCGGATGTTGCCCGTTCTTGAGGAAAGCGGCTAGGGATTTATCATAGGAATTTTCTGTCTAATTTCTCTTGCTTGTTTTCACCTCTAAGATGAAGAACTTGTTTAAGAAAAATTTCTCCCTCCTCACTCCTTAGCCCTCGGGCGTGCCTCACATAAGGTAAGATTGATGTTGTTTTGTTTTCATTTGGAAGCATGCGAAAGACTAACATGCCTTGTCTTACATAAAAACAAGAACACACCAAGACAACATGAGAGGGGAGGGGGCGGCCTTAGGAAGGTGGGAGGAAACGGGCCGAGTCACTCGGCTCGTGTACTGGAAGTTCGTCAAACGAATCCGTTAAATACACTCCGTTTAATCTCTAATGTATTTATACTTAATTAATTAATCCAATTAATTAATTATATCAAATACAAATATATTTCTCTAAGAAATATTATTTATGAATTAAATTAATTACCAGTAACTTAATTTTAATTCATAAGACCGCTATTTGATTTATCCAATAAATCATAATTAGATATCTAATATTAATAGAGAGATGATAAATTAATATTTATCCATCAACGATCCTGATACGCGACTCTGTAGGTCCGTCTCAGCCGGTATTGGGAGGAACCAATGAGTGCGGGCAGCACTTAGCCAGCCTAACAGGCCGCAGGATAAACCCCGACTGAGAAAGAATGAAGGGATCATTTCAGAACCATTATGTCGTGCATACAATATACATACAGACCCTTCATCAGATGTCCTGGTCAATTCTTCGGGTCACGGTAAAGTCAAACCCTACCCATGACTAGACACTATACTTGTGTTAATGCAAATCAAGACCGACTGATTATTAGTGTATTCAATACGACTAGATCATAATGCTTTGGCCAAAGACTTATCATCTTATTTGCCATTAACCGTATAGGACATTCGCCTGCTCACTAACAGGAGATAGAATCCTTTCTTCGTGTACAGTAAAGACTGCTACCTGCTCGTATTGTCCGCACTTCGAGGTTGACCCAGCGATTAAGCAAATGGGTCTAACTACTTTAATGACAAACTAAATGTCACAGGCACATCTCTTACTGAACCCTCAAGTCAAAGGTCCACATATACTATCAAAACCTTTCTATTCGTCATTGACTCTCCAAGAGTGAATACCGTGTGACTGAATCAAGTATGAGTCATGTTCGAGTATACTGGTATCACCAATATACCTATAACTATGCTATCAAGACATGCACATGTCCTATAATCAGTTATACAAGTCTTAGTCAAAACTTAATGCCCAACTAATTTTATCGACTTACAAACGATTTACGTAAATAAGCCTTAAACACTTCCAGTGCACTTATCTCTTATCCGATAATGATAATGGAATGTTCGCTCTTATTTACAAGGACTTCACTTCAATGTTTACCATATCAAGAATGCATTTGAAATACAATACACAATGAATGAATCATATTGCCTTTTATTAATAATTCCATAATTACAAGAACAATGCCCCTTCTCCATCATCCCCTGAGTGGCATTCGAGGGCATATTCATAACAATCTCCCACTAACACTCAATGCCATACATCATGGTATCCACTACCCATGTTCTTGAGATGTCTTTCTAAAACAGCCTGAGATAAGGACTTGGTAAGCGGATCCGAGACGTTGTCTTCTGGGTCTACTCTTTGCAACGAAACATATCCTTTGATAAATATCTCTCGAATGAGGTGATACTTTCTCTCTATATGCTTGGTGCTGTGGTGAGCCCTAGGCTCCTTGGCTTAGACGATAGCTCCATTATTATCACAGAATAGTGATATAGGCATCTCCGCGTTAGGCACCACTTGAAGTTCTTGCACAATCTTCTACATCCAGAATGCTTCGTTGCTAGTCTCTGAGGCAGCTTGGTACTCTGCTTGGCAGGTGGAATCTGCAGTAGCCCTTTGTTTAGAGTTTCTCCAAGACACTACTCCTCCATTGAGAGTAAACAAATACCCAGATGTCGACTTACAGTGGTCCTTGTCTCCTTGAAAATCAGAATCAGTGAATCCAACCACCTTTAGTTCTCCACCACCATAAGTAAGAACCATATCTCTAGTCCTTCTTAAGTACTTAAGAATATTCTTAATGGCAGTCCAGTGTTCCCTTCTCGGGTTTGCTTGAAAACGACTTACCACACTCACAGTGTAGGCTAAGTTCGTTCTCGTGCACAACATAGCATACATGAGACTACCCACTGCCGAGGCATGAGGGTACCTTACTCCTCTCTCTTTTGTCCTCCTCACTTTGAGGACACATTTTCTTAGTGAGATCAATTCCATGTTGCATGGGAAGGAAGCCTCTTTTAGAATTATCCATCTTAAATATTCTCAGGATCTTTTCTATATAGAGGGCTTGGAAAAGTCCTATCATTCTTCGTGGTCTGTCTCTGTAAAGACAGATCCTTAGAATATTGGAAGCTTCTCCCAAGTATTTCATGGAGAACGTTTTAGAAAGCCAAGCTTTCACAGTGCTGAGCATTGCTATGTTATTTCCCATAAGTAGAATATCATCTACATATAGTACTAAGAATGCAATGTTGCTCCCACTGACCATTATGTAAACTCATGGATCCTCCTCGTTTTGCACGAAATCATAGTCCTTGACTGCTTTGTCAAATTGAAGGTTCCAACTCCGAGAAGCTTACTTCAGCCCATAAATGGCTCGTTGCAGCTTACACACCTTATAAATATTAGCTTTGGACACAAACCCTTAGGCTGTTCCATGTAGATTTCCTCCTCGAGGTATCCATTTATAAAAGCCGTTTTGACGTCCATCTGCCATATTTCATAATCGTAATGGGCAGCAATGGCAAGCATCATGCGAATAGACTTGATCATAGCTATAGGGGAGAAGGTATCATGATAATCGATCCCTTCTTTTCGGGTATAACCCTTTCCCACAAGCCTGGCCTTATAGGTGTCAACCTTGTCATCCCCATCAGTCTTCCTCTTATAGATCCATTTACTTCCAATAGGATTCATGCCAGTTGGTAGATCTACTAGAGTCCAGACCTGATTGGCATGCATCGAGTCTATCTCAGCTTCTATAGATTCTTGCCATTTATCAGAGTCCACATCCACTACCGCCTGGTCATATGTGACAGGTTCGTCCTCATGGTTATGAGGTACATCGTGGAGACCCTGTTCCTCGACATATGTATAGCCATACCTCTCAAGTAAGTGAGACACCCTATCAGACCTTCGAAGTGGAGGTTGTGTTACAATAGGTTCGGTTCGTGATCCCTGATAAGAGGAAGTAAATGGACATCCCTTCTTGACATAGGCTGGACATCCCCAAATCCGTGTGTGATTAAGACTTGGTTTCTTACCCTTCCACATCTCATGCAGAGTGATAGGAACGGATTTGGAAGGGCATCTTTTAAGGACATAGGCAGCAGTAAGTAAGGCATACCCCCACGGGTAAATTGGTTAATCAGTGTAATTCAACATGGAACGGACCATGTCCAACAAAGTCCGATTTCTCCTTTCTGAAACACCATTTAACTATGGGGTTCCAGGCAGCATGAATTGTGAAACTATTCCATGTTTCTGAAGGAACTCATCAAACTCGATGCTCATATACTCGCCACTTCGGTCCGACCGAAATGCTTTGATATGACATACAGTCTGTTTTTCAACTAGGGCCTTAAATTCCTTGAATGTAGTAAAGGCTTCGAATTTGTGTTTCATTAAGTACACATTCCCATACCTAGTATGATCATCTGTGAATGTTTTGAAATATTGATATCTGTATCGGGTTGCTTCCAAAGTACTATAAACATCGATATGTACCAACCCAAGTTTCTCAGCAGCCCTTTCAAATGTCCCTATGAAAGGGGACTTAGTCATCTTGCCTCTAAGGCAGGATTCACAAGTTAGATATGGTTATTCACCCAATGGACTTAAAAGTCTATCTTTTTCCATTTTGTGAACCTTGGTCCGACCAACATGACCGAGTCTAAGGTGCCACTTAAGAACTTGATTAGTATCATGCCTGCCCAGTTTCCTAGTTATAGTGTTCACTGTTGATTTATTTTGCAAGTTCAGATGATATAAACCATTCAACAATGTAGTTGTACCAACAATTTTATTTTGAAAATAAATTTTACAACTACCATTGCTGATGAAGAAAGAAAATCCTTTCCGGTCCAAGACGGGAATGGATACAATGTTTTTATGCCCTTAGGCAAAACCAGTACTTTATCTAACGTCAAAATAAAACTAGATTCCAAAACCAGTAGGAGTGATCCAATATCGGTTGCCTCGACACTTTGTCCACTTCCGACAGTGACCATCACTTCCCCAGCTCCAAACTGTAACACCCCCAAGTTATTCAGGGTATATTACAGCGTCGTGAGCCCCGCCGTGGGACCCACAAGGCTAAACATACGCGGAACTATACACTTGACCGATAAGGTCTACATACAATAGAAAGAGAGACGATACAAATGGTATTCAAAAACCATAACCAATGAAACCATATACATCACTGCACAAATCAATACCTCGGCAACACAGGCCGGAACATCAAGGAAACTGAAATACAATACTCGAGTATTTAAAAATCCATTCCAGTACAACAACCTGAATGGAGGAATCCAAGAAAGTAACCGGAGACAAAACACAGTATCACACTTGCCCATCATCTTCATGCCGACCCGGTACACACCTGTCCGCTCTCCTGGAACCTGAAATACATGAAACGTATTTCCCCCATAAAGGGGTTAGCCGTCGAATAGCTAGTGCAAGTATAACAATATGAAACATAATACTCCTCGACAATAAAGTAAATGTAATCCGTCAATTCATCAATATCCGTCAATTCATCAATATCCGTCAATTCATCAATATCCGTCAATTCATCAATTTAAGACTAGTATTCCGGAATAACTAAAATCTCAAGACGTATGTGAATGCCGTAGGAACGGTTCGTTCATATCATACGCCGTTACATGTAGGAATGCCGTCAAAACGGTTCGTTCATTACATGCCAACATTATTTCATATGAATGCTGTAGAAATGGTTCGTTCATATCAACCATGGAATCGCACCAGAGGCTACGAAACCCTCAGAGGATCATAGGCCCGTCCCGGAGTGGCTAGAAATAATCATACCATCAATATTTCATACTTTCAAAGTCTAGAACGTACAATCATAAATGTATACTTGCCTTAATAATCGTTACCGAAGATCCCGAAGAACACGGTTCGACCGGGAAGCTTGAACCACGAAGAAGACAACGAACGGAAGGGTTCCGACTTGAGTTCTTCACAAGGATTTCGTCCCTAAGTCATATCAATGATAAATCAATAATTATACGATGAATAATAATCGTACAACGCACAAACCCCCCCCCCCCTCTTAGACCTTTTGTCGGACACCTTCAAGGCGTCGACTAATAACTCAACCGAAACGACGAATCAATACACTCCAACCGTGGAATAACGATGGAAATGATAGAATACACCTAAATCATCATCAATCCATCACTAAAATAAATTACTACGGATTAAAAGGATGAAGTCAAACAAAATCCCCAATTTCCAACACAAAATTCGAAGTGTTCTTGAATAATCTTTCAATAATCCGATGAATACTCCAAGAAGTCCATAATCATGCGTATATCACTTCATACCCCATGATTTTAACATCCAAAACATCATTACTCAATACAAAATCGAAATCCAAGATGTTGAAGAAATTACCTCTTGAAGATTCAAGCACTATGATTCGAAGAGCACGCGATAGAACGATGATCCGGGCTTCACAATCGAAAATAGATGAAGGAAGTCACCCACTCAAGTGATAGATGAAGAAACTTCCCTCTCTCAAGCCTTCTCTCCCGTGTGAAGGTGAAGAAATGAAAAAGTATCGATTGAATCGCACAAAAAAACGCAGATATAGGGTAAACTGTCATGTGTGCCGCGGCTCAGTATAGGTGTGACGCGGCACAGGCCCAAAATTTGCTCCCGTGGCTCGGCGGTGTGCCGCGGCTCAGCCAGTGTGCCGCGGCACCGGGTACAGGCGGTTTTGGCCGAATCTGGAAAATGAGAGTGACTTAGCTATTTCGACCATAACTCCCTCGTCTGGACTCCGATTGACTCACCGTTTGAACCATTGGAAAGCTAACTCGATGCTTTATAATATTGCTGAAATTCAGAATTTTTGGAGTTTCCAAGAATTTAGGGTGATTTAACAAAGTCGAACTCAAACGTGGAAAAGTCGCTAAAGAACACGGAATTCAACAGAACGATACCGAAACGAACTCGGATGACAAAAAGTGTAGAATTAATCATTCCCAGGATGACGAAACGGTCCCAAGCAAGTCTTCAAAATAGACTTCCGCCAAAAATAGAAAATATACGGGGAACAAAAATTACGGGTATTACATTCTACCCTCCTTAAAAGAAGTTTCGTCCCGAAACTTAAAACAGGTAGGGGGAAGAAATATTTCGCCAGGAAAAAGTCAACGAGATGCACAAGAACCGAAACTTACGCCCAAACGGCGAATCATCAATATAGAACACAACCATACATTACCCGAAGGTAAACCAAACCAATGCCGAAAAAGATACGAATTCACAATGCCCGAAGGCTCCAACGGAAATACCGATACATCACAATGGCCTGAAAGCCGAACAGCCCAAAGCTGTAAATCATTACAATACAGATCTCAAAGAAGCAAACCTGACTGTCGGACATACCCCTCGGCGTATGAACAACCAGTCGCAAATCGTCGGACATATCCAATACAACATGGACTACGAACGATCAATCAATAAAGCTCAAGAGGGACATCACCGTACGCCCGATCAGGAAATGTGTCCGTGCACATGTCCACCCCGTATACGGAATCCAGAATATACGTGTGACAATGTACCTAATTAGCCTCAAGAACTACGTCTCGTGTGCACGGTCCAATGCGGAAATATCCACGCATGACCATCAGGTGCCCGGCTAAAAATCCTACACATAACCAATCGGCACGTAGACATGATTCCGGATATGCCACGATACAACATGACAACGAAACTCAAGGGATAAAACATCCAATATGGATCATACGACTCACCAAGTGAACGATGACACACGAATAATGAAAGATCGACACGACCAACGATATTCAAAACAACCATCCTGGGATCAGAATTCCCTAAGGACCGATTAACACGGCAATAATCACAACACCACAATTCGGGAAATCCTCAACCCTCAACGATCACAAAATTATCGAGTTCACAAGAATAATAGTGTGCTGCCTTGAGTCGGTCAACACGACAATAATAATTCAACGGATGGGAACTCTCCTTGACAGTCCCAATTCAATACTTCGATTACCGTAGAATGGCCAATCGATAACAACGATACAATGGATGAGAATATCTTTGACAACGGATGGGAATTATCTTCGATAATCCCAATTCAATACCTCGATTACCCTAGAACGGTCAATCGAAAATCAATGATACGATAGAATAGATGTCCCGGTGTCTTAAACCGACCACCGAAACGGAGACGGCAAAAGGATATATCAAACGTCCCCAATCGGTTAACGCAACATCATAGCAATGATCGATTGCGACAAAGATTCAACGATGTCTCAGAACGACATTAATCGCGAACAATAATAATCGATACATCGATACCGCGAACCGGCTATCGATAGCAACTTTACCAACAAGTATCGTAATGCCTTGAACCGGCCATTTACAAACAACAGTAACATTTGGCATAATTTGCCGACGGCGTCGTGTCAACCAATCCCTTGATATCAATACAATCATAAAGAGGCCAAGTCCCAAAATGATACACACAATCGTACGCCTACACGATAACATTAGTCTCATTGATTAGTACGAGTATAAAACTTGTCTTGATATCAATACAACGTACTGTTACCAATTCAGTTGAATTCGTCTTACGAATTCCCTCAGTCTCGACCAAGTTAATCTACGAACCCTTCAACCTTAACCGCAACACAACAGTCATAATTCATGATCAAACATCATACCTTATTGTAAAACGAAGGATTGATAATCAACCGGTTCGATGACGACCAATATCAATACCACCAAACCACGAACTCAATCGTTTTACCATATCTCGACTAATCACAGTCTGAACAATCCAACTCAGACACTTACAAATCATGTCCACAATACGAGTCGAAATATGATGATCATATCAGCAACCAATTCGGACCAATAATAAGGGTCTAAATGTTCCAAACTCAATTCTTAAATACGAATTGACAAGGTTCCCTTCTCCTAAATCCATCGTTAAAATTTACTTATGACCGTCATCAATTCGAATCATCCGACTGGTTCAAAACAATAGATAATCATATTAAAAAGGTTATCAAACAATCCAATCATTCGATTTGAATATTTGCTCCATACGTATGGGCTTCCAAATTCAGAGATGAATAATAGTCTCATCAAACTCATAATCACATTCGTATTCCTATACGAATATTATTTCCAACACATAGTTTAGCTCTAGATATGAATATTCCATATTCATTTTCAAAACATCAACACTTCCAAAAAAAAAATTTTCATCACCTCGTATAATTCAAGAGTTCTTCAAGAACATGAAATATCCGAAATCACGTTCAGAACAACATATCCGAGGTATATATCTCCATGTTACCATTTTCTTCATCATGTCATTCATACAATCTCAAGAATCGCAACAAAACCCTTATCACCATATGAAGAAGATCTCAATGATCATATCAACATCCGAAATCTCTTATTACAATTCCAATAAATCTCGTATAACATTATCACATGATACCATAATTGTAACACCCCAGATCCTCCTGGGAATATTACACGCCGTAAACCCTTCTCACAAGGATTTACCAGGCTAAGCACAATTTCCACGTCATTCCAAAAATGCCAAAAAGACCGATGACGGTAATATTTTTCAAATACTAAAAAAAATCATTTTCCAAATACCGTCAAAACGATCAAGGTTAAAATGCCAAAAACTTCGATTTAGGGAATCGGTTTTACAAAATAAAATTTCAGTTGGCAAAATACCAAAATCCATTTCAAAAATACTCACGCAGCGGATAAAAGTACAGTCCAATTTATGCATTTTCATTGAAATAAGACGAACATCAAAATACACGATTCCTAACATACTCCCTCCCAAGTAGTAATCCAAAAAGAAAAATGAGCCACTATCAAAGGGATACGAGGATTACCTTGTATGGACGAACCACGAAGAAAGAATAATTGAACTCCATTCCAAGAATCATTAAATCATCATAGTCATCATATGGCCTCAAGAACATCAAGATCTCTATGATTCCATAATCATAATCAACATATTCAAAGCATATCATTATCTTCCTTCAACATAAACCTCATAGAATATGGGTAACACAAGAAATCACTTCAAGAATCAACAATAGTTCCATAACCAAGCTCTAATTCCATGATTCTAAGCTCACAATCATGTTAAAAGTGTTTAGAACACTCTTAAAAGCGAAGAGGGATGAGTTTTGGAGAGAAATATCTCAAAGGATCGTGAGAGAAATGAAAGGCAACACTTCAATATATAAATTGCACTCTCATTACGTACGTAAGTGTCCTTTCTTAACGTACGTAACAACTTTAACGTACGTAATCCAATATCCATAACGTACGTAACCAACTCACTGTCTCATTCCGTGCAGTCCATTACGTACGTAACCCATACCATATAACGTACGTGATATACCAGTTGACTTGCTACGGTACAATGGTTGTGTTACGTACGTAACACGTCCTGTATAACGTACGTAACACGTCCTGTATAACGTACGTAACACGTACGTTGACTCACCTGTCAACATCCTCCGCCGAAAGTTGCCGAAACAGGGTCCCACCTGTCGACCAGGACTCGGTTCTGTCCGATGCCTTCGTTACGTACGTAATACCTTAGCCTTAACATACGTAACCATGCCAATCTTACGTACGTAATCTCACCTTATTAACGTACGTAATAATTCCATACTTAGCCAATTTCAACAATTCCTGTCCAAAGTAATGACATACCAAATACGAGCATACGGCAAAATCAATACATATACTCAATTCAATAACATTGTCATACGTTCACAACGTCCTCGAGCATAATTAACCATCCACGATATCCAATATATAAACGAAAAAAAATATATCCGAAAAATCGGGGTATTACACTCTACCCCCCTTAAAAATAAGTTTCGTCCTCGAAACTTACAATCACTGCACAAACAACATTTCAACGGAATTCAATTTCACCAAGAATTATCGAATAATTCGAACAACATACTTACAAGTCTGCGAAGTCGAAGATCTCCCGTGATACTAGCATGCGACTCCTAAACAAAGTCTCAACATAATATCGATACACACCATTATCGCCATTAGCAACTTAACAAAATCTCAAGGAAGAGTTCACGTCCGGGACCACGGCCACGATTCTTCCTACTTTCAGCCAACATTCTGAAAGGCACACACGTGCGTAAGTATAATCCGAATCGCACATTCTCGCAGTGACCAATTCCCAAGAATACCAAGCTATAAACGAAACGATTAAGAAAAATACGAGAAGAGTGAGAGGACTTACAAGTACCGGTCGCACTGTGATGATGGCAGCGTAGTGATACTGTGGGCAAATGCCAACTCAATCGACCCAAAAGACCGACAGCCTAGGTATCCATAAACCTAAGCTCCGATACCATATTCTGTAACACCCCCAAGTTATTCAGGGTATATTACAGCGCCGTGAGCCCCGCCGTGGGACCCACAAGGCTAAACATATGCGGAACTATACACTTGACCGATAAGGTCTACATACAATAGAAAGAGAGACGATACAAATGGTATTCAAAAACCATAACCAATGAAACCATATACATCACTGCACAAATCAATACCTCGGCAACACAGGCCGGAACATCAAGGAAACTGAAATACAATACTCGAGTATTTAAAAATCCATTCTAGTACAACAACCTGAATGGAGGAATCCAAGAAAGTAACCGGAGACAAAACACAGTATCACACTTGCCCATCATCTTCATGCCGACCCGGTACCCACCTGTCCGCTCTCCTGGAACCTGAAATACATGAAACGTATTTCCCCCATAAAGGGGTTAGCCGTCGAATAGCTAGTGCAAGTATAACAATATGAAACATAATACTCCTCGACAATAAAGTAAATGTAATCCGTCAATTCATCAATATCCGTCAATTCATCAATATCCGTCAATTCATCAATATCCGTCAATTCATCAATTTAAGACTAGTATTCCGGAATAACTAAAATCTCAAGACGTATGTGAATGCCGTAGGAACGGTTCGTTCAAATCATACGCCGTTACATGTAGGAATGCCGTCAAAACGGTTCGTTCATTACATGCCAACATTATTTCATATGAATGCCGTAGAAACGGTTCGTTCATATCAACCATGGAATCGCACCAGAGGCTACGAAACCCTCAGAGGACCATAGGCCCGTCTGAGTGGCTAGAAATAATCATACCATCAATATTTCATACTTTCAAAGTCGAGAACGTACAATCATAAATGTATACTTGCCTTAATAATCGTTACCGAAGATCCCGAAGAACACGGTTCGACCGGGAAGCTTGAACCACGAAGAAGACAACGAACGGAAGGGTTCCGACTTGAGTTCTTCACAAGGATTTCGTCCCTAAGTCATATCAATGATAAATCAACAATCGTACGATGAATAATAATCGTACAACGCACAAAACCCCCCCTCTTAGACCTTTTGTCGGACACCTTCAAGGCGTCGACTAATAACTCAACCGAAACGACGAATCAATACACTCCAACCGTGGAATAACGATGGAAATGATAGAATACACCTAAATCATCATCAATCCATCACTAATCTAAATTACTACGGATTAAAAGGATGAAGTCAAACAAAATCCCCAATTTCCAACACAAAATTCGAAGTGTTCTTGAATAATCTTTCAATAATCTGATGAATACTCCAACAAGTCCATAATCATGCGTATATCACTTCATACCCCATGATTTTAACATCCAAAACATCATTACTCAATACAAAATCGAAATCCAAGATGTTGAAGAAATTACCTCTTGAAGATTCAAGCACTATGATTCGAAGAGCACGCGATAGAACGATGATCCGGGCTTCCCACTCAAGTGATAGATGAAGAAAGTCACCCACTCAAGTGATAGATGAAGAAACTTCCCTCTCTCAAGCCTTCTCTCCCGTGTGAAGGTGAAGAAATGAAAAAGTATCGATTGAATCGCACAAAAAAACGCAGATATAGGGTAAACTGTCATGTGTGCCGCGGCTCAGTATAGGTGTGCCGCGGCACAGGCCCAAAATTTGCTCCCAGGGCTCGGCAGTGTGCCGCGGCTCAGCCCAGGTGTGCCGCGGCACTGCACAGTCTGGCGATTTGGCGAATCGGAAAATGAGAGTGACTTAGATATTTCGACCATAACTCCCTCGTCTGGACTCCGATTGACTCACCGTTTGAACCATTGGAAAGCTAATTCGATGCTTTATAATATTGCCAATATTCAGAATTTGTGGAGTTTCCAAGAATTTATGGTGATTTAACAAAGTCGAACTCAAACGTGGAAAAGTCGCTAAAGAACACGGAATTCAACAGAACGATACCGAAACGAACTCGGATGACAAAAAGTGTAGAATTAATCATTCTCAGGATGACGAAATGGTCCCAAGCAAGTCGTCAAAATAGACTTCCGCCAAAAATAGAAAATTTCTGGGGAACAAAAATTACGGGTATTACACAAACTACCTACTTCATTCCAGATCCTGATTCATAGTGCAAATGTGAGAAGTAGCACCTGAATCCATAATCTATGAAGCAGAATATACTGTAGCGGAACAATTGGTTTCAAAAACTAAAATTTCCATTGACCCTAGGACAAGTCCTACACCTGTGGCCCAGCTCATCGCATACAAGACATTTGTCCGTAGGTTTGGTCCTACCTTCTGAACCTTTAGGGCCTTGCCCTGGCCTTTCTGCACCCTTTCTTGGGTTTATACTGCTGATATGTCTTTTTCTTCTTGTTCTTGGACCTACGAGGCCCATAAGAAATCACAAGAGCAGCCTCTCTCGGCTTAGTCTTCATGTTAGACTGTGCCGTCACCAGTTTGTTCATTATCCCAGCTAATGTGCTAGAAATCTCATTACAGTTGAAATTCATTACAAACTGCTTGAAGGATTCAGGTAAAGATTGAAGGATGAGATCAATTTGGAGGGATAAATTCATGTGAAAGTTAAGCACCTCGAGCCTCTCAATCATGAAGATCATCTTGAGGACGTGATCTCCCACTTTCTCCCCTTCTTTCATCATAGCACTGAATAACTGCTTCGATATCTCATATCTAGCAGTCCTACTATGCTCTCCATAAAGCTCGGTCAAGTGTGCGAGAATCTGCCTAGCAGAAGTCATTTTCTCGTGTGCTCTCTGCAGCTCATTAGTCATTGAGCCCATCATAAAGCCACGAACCAGCACATCACCCTTGACCCATTTTTCATGGACGTCAATTTCTTCCTGATTAACCCTAGTCCAGACTGGAGTCGGGGAATGTCCGCCTCTAAGACGTATCCCAGAGACTCCATACTGAGTTCAATCGTTAGATTCTGCAACCAGTCAACAAAGTTGGGTCCAGTTAGGAGATTCTTTTCAAGTAGTATTGCAAGTGGGTTCTTTGCCATTTTTAGAGAGATATAGTTTCGTTTGTCTGCATCGATTTAGACAAGATTGAATTAATGACTTGTTTTATTATGATCGAGTATAGAATTAAAAGGCTTGTATAATTCTTGTCTCGACTCCCAATAATGTTATCGGAATTACACACTCCCATGTTATAACCTGGAAGTCATGGTTAGATCGACTTCTTAGTGGTGATCGAGTTCTTTACAAATTTTAACAGGCGCAACCTGTCAGGTTTCTTGCCTATTAATTTCTGTAAAGTGGTGTCCTACACCAACCCGTCCAACAGGTGATTCGATCTTCTTTTACCCCTAGTCTTCATGCCCTCAACCTATCAAGTTTCTTGGTAATCCGGACTATCTAAGTTGTTGACCATCAACGTCTATCGCACTACGCCATAGATGGCCTATGGCAACGGATTTTGTTAGTGTTGCGCTAAAAAATGTTGTAGTAGCTCTAAAATTTTTACCTGCTTCAACATTGCTTTTTTGATGTTGCTGTATATGTTTACAAAGTGTTGCCTTAGTAGCAAAGTGTTTCATGCTATAACATTTTATGACATAGTGTTGCCGTAGATGTACTATTTAAAAAAAACTTCATATTTTTTTTATGTAAAATTAAAATTAAATAATCTTTTACTTGAGAATTAATTAATTTTGATTGAAGTGGAGTATGACATTTATTCAGAAGTAATACTTTTTAATTAGATTTGATATGAACAAATTAAAAAAACTATAATATTTATAAAATTAAAAATTAAAAATAATAATTTAAAATAATTATCTGGATAGAATAAAAGGTGCCAATAATTATGTGTAATATCCAGGAATTTTTAAATTTAAATTTTGATGGTATTAATTTTTTTACTGATTTGTTTCATTTTTATTTCGTTTAGCTAGCTGAATAAAATTTCGAGTGGAGACATTAAACTAATATATTGGCGAGTTAGTATTGGTATTATGTGACGCAGCGATTAATTGAATAATCGAACCAGGGGACTGGATAATGAATCTCAAATTGATCCATTTTTACTCGGTTAATTTATAGTCGAACCTTGTTGGGTCGAATAAAACCCAACTACATATATATATATATATATATATATATATATATATATATATATAACAGCCCTATTCACCCTAATCTCTTCGCCCGCCTGAGGGCTTCGTTCACTTCCTCGCCGCGTCTCTTGCCTGCCTCTCGTCTTCCTTCTCCCACGACTGACACCTCCTCGTTTCTTTCATCCTCGACGATTTCTTCTTCTCTCGCGCCTGTGGATATTCTGTGGCAATTTTTTTTGCTCTCTTTCTCATTTTCTGATTTTGTTTCTCTTCCTTTGTTTCGTTCATTTTGTTTCGGATTTCTCGGTCGGGTTGATCTTTCCATCTCAACGATTTCTTCTTTCTCTCGTGCTTCTGGATAATCTGCGGCTGGTGACTTTTCTCTCTTCCACTTTTTCGTGTTCTGATTTTGATGATGTTCTGGGGCTTATTTTTGTGTGTTTGTAATGACTTTGGAGCATTCTACTGCTCAATTTTGGGGTTTGGGTCTGTAGTTGTGATTTGTTGTGCCTTAATTGGGTCCATTTCATTTGTTTTAGGGCTCGCTCAACTATATGTTTATTTCCCACGTTAGGTTCTATTCTAAAAGTTTTTTAGAACTGAAATAGCCGATCATTTTCTTGTCTTTATTTCTATTTCATTTCGCTAAATAGAAGCAGGGTACTTGTGTATGTATTGAATTTATATCTTCATTTCTCTGCAGTTCTTTTGTCATCATCTCTTTATCGCCTCTACTTGTTTGGCTTGCAATTGAATTGGAAGGGTCTCATTTATGCATAGTTTGTGTTGTTTGAAGTTTACCTGCCATGATGGCTAGATAGTTTATATATCTATTGTGAAGACTTCTTCACAACAACTTCAGAACTTGTTATCTTGGACTTGGTTTTGTCAATACTTGACCAAATTTATGAAATTCTATCAATTACCATCTATTGACTCTAGGCTTCTAAATTTGTTATCTCAAACATATTGTTAGTCTTTTGTATTTAAATATATTATTGGAGAACATATTATCATAAAATATGTTGTTATAGTTATAAGAAATATACTGGTTAGTCTGTGTAGTATCTTTCACTTAGTCTAAACAAACTAAGTTTTAAATCATACAAGTACTATTACAAAGTTGTCATTTCCACACAATCATAAATAGGGGCAGTTGTTAGTGCCAAAAATATCGTAAAAGGGGGTTGAATCTGATACTCTCAATAAACTCGATTTCTTACGGATAAAGATTTATGGTTCTAGAAACCAAAATAACAACACGGCCCAGGGAAAATATCGTTTTATATATAAACATCGAAGGGGTGCTACACAATTAACACATTATGTTAGCTACAATGATAATCGTTATAAACAATAAATACAGACACAGAGCTTTTATGATATATAAATTTAGGTTTGTTATTTTGTGTAAATTACGATGTATACGTGTGTGTTGTGATTGTTTTAGACCTTTTATGATTTTAGGTTTGTGTATCGGCAAACCCAGAATAGTTTAGTATCGGCAACATGGAAGAAGGCCCTGCGAACGTATTGTGACTATAAATCAGTCTTCATTTCATTTTCCAGAGAAGAAGCCACTTTTTCTCAGTCAAATCCTTTTTGTTCAGTAACGAAATGTCAAGTAAAAATTAGGGTGAATTACAAAAACTACCCCTGATGTTTGGGGTAGTTACAGAAAAAATAGAAAAGTTCTAAAAAAATTGCAAAAATACTACCCCTGAGGTCTGATGCCATGTTATTAAATATAAGGGGGATGTTTGAAATATTTTTGCTTATGAAGGGGGTAGAGTTTGATGAAAAATCAAAAGTTAATGTATTTTTTTTTTTTGTAAATTCCAAAAACTTATGGGGTTTTTTTGTGTTAAGGCTAAGCCTCGGGGGTAGTTTTTGCAATTAACCATAAGAAGCATGACAAAAGTAATATGAGATGTTATGTGATGGACAGACATATTGTCTAGCAAAATAAATGCAAATATTCTTAGAAATTTTCTTAGTATGAACAGCACGATCAATGCAATATGCGTACGTAAAACATATATATATTGATCAAGATGATAATTCTGAATCTCTAAATGAAATGAAATGAAAGTCCTAACTGAATTGGGGAGAGAGAGAGAGAGAGATAGAGGGAGGGAGGGAGGGAGAGAGAGAGAGAGAGAGAGAGAGAGAGAGAGAGAGAGAGGGAGAGAGAGAGTGAGTTGAATGATCATTTTGTAACACCCCCAGATCAAACCGGGAATATTACACGCCGCAGACCCTCTCCGTGAGGATCCACCAGGCTAGACATCAATACAACACATTACATTACATAATGACGAATCAAAATAACGAATCAATAGACCGATTTAGTCTTCCGTCACTGACTTACAAATCAAAATACATAAACTCATCCAGACTCATACACATGCAAGGGTAAAATACTTGCAACGACGAACAATAAGACAGCGGAAAAGATAATACAATGGACTCCGACTAACTGAAGTCAAAACTGGCCTTCGTGTGATTAGTATCATTCGTCTTTCATCATCCCTCGCACCGATCCTGTGTCTTGCTCCCGAAAACCTGCATGTACCTGGACACAATACAGATATCCACCCCCCGATTACTCGGGGGTTAGCAAAACTCCACTGTTTCGCTAGTGCAAGTATAAAGTGCAAATACGAGCCATACAGAACACATTCCGAGAATATAACGAAAGACTTCCCGAGATATATTTAGTTAAAAATGGTTCAAGTCTTGAAAGCAGAAACGAAGCAAGTAAGCATTTTGAAAACATTTCCAAATCTCGGGAGTTTTGAAAACATAAAAAATTGAAAAGTTCTTAATTCCTCGAAAGCCATTTAGGGTCACAGCCCCAAAGTTCATTTTCCAAAATGCAAATCCTTTAACAAAACACGGGGTCCATGACCCAACCATTCCGGTCACAAAACACAGGGCCTACGACCCGATCATCCACTGCAATTCACTTACAAGGACACATTACACATAACACATCATTCTTATGCCATTCTAGCCAAGCACCAAGACTCGATATATAATGTCTCTCGACCCCGAGCACAAAGCATTGTGATACTCCGGACAATATCACAATTAACGAAAACATCAACGTCATCCTCAAGATGAAAACCACAACTGGTAACCCGCGGCCGTACCCCTTAGTATCGACCCCCAGACATCCCGTCGGACACTCCGGGTGGGAAACCACTTCCGCGGCCGTACCCCTTAGTATCGACCCCTAGACATCCCGTCGGACACTCCGGGTGGAAGTTCATCCACACACGCACCCAAGTCCACTTCCGTGGCCGTACCCCTTAGTATCGACCCCAGACATCCCGTCGGACACTCCAGGTGGAAGGAACAACCCACACACACGTTCCAAAATCACAGTTGCAAACCACAAGCCTCGAAGGTCAATCACAGTATATATAGTCGAGGTACCTTACTAGAATGGCCAGTTCATCCAACATATACTCACGACCAAGTAATGATACGATTCATGCTAGAATTTCAATGATGCAGCTAGTACAAATAACATAGCAACGAGGGAAAATACCTATCCAACCACGCAGAACGACACAATGAGACAGGATCATCAATAGGCATACGTTCCATACATATTGTTGTGTCGAGAATTATACTCTCCGACCGGCGATCGCCTCGGAGATCGGGCGACCTAGCCGTTGCCCAGCAACCGAGGCAGAACTTCCGACCAGCGACCAGGCGGCCTAGCCTTAGCCCCGCAGACAAGATAAATCGGCTAACCGAAGGTCCCAGGACAAATCCCGGTGCCGAGCGATCGACACCAAATACGATCGTCTCTCGGTACTTGGAGACCGACTCCTGGCGATCGACTACCAGACGATCATCTCTCGGCACTTGCCGACCGACCCTTGGTGACCGACCGATGTCGACCCTCAGCAACTGGTCGATGCCGACCTCTGATGACCAGCTAGAGACAACCGCATCATGTCGATAGTCATCCAGTCGGCAAAGGCCGAGCCTCAGGACTGAGCCCACGTGCAAGATGTAACACCCCCAAGTTATTCAGGGTATAT
The DNA here is from genome assembly GCA_033398695.1 of Orobanche coerulescens. Classification (NCBI taxonomy): domain Eukaryota; kingdom Viridiplantae; phylum Streptophyta; class Magnoliopsida; order Lamiales; family Orobanchaceae; genus Orobanche; species Orobanche coerulescens. Next base: position 63,764,344 of record CM065810.1, on the reverse strand, counting down.
TACAGCGCCGTGAGCCCCGCCGTGGGACCCACAAGGCTAAACATACGCGGAACTATAAACTTGACCGATAAGGTCTACATACAATAGAATGAAAGACGATACAAATGGTATTCAAAACCATAACCAATGAAACCATATACATCACTGCACAAATCAATACCTCGGCAACACAGGCCGGAACATCAAGGAGACTGAAATGCAATACTCGAGTATTAAAAATCCATTCCAGTACAACAACACTGAATGGAGGAATCCAAGAAAATAACCGGAGGTAAGACACAGTATCACACTTGCCCATCATCTTCATGCCGACCCGGTACCCACCTGTCCGTTCTCCTGGAACCTGAAATACATGAAACGTATTTCCCCCATAAAGGGGTTAGCCGTCGAATAGCTAGTGCAAGTATAACAATATGAAACATAATACTCCTCGACAATAAAGTAAATGTAATCCGTCAATTCATCAATATCCGTCAATTCATCAATTTAAGACTAGTATTCCGTAATGACTAAAATCTCAAGTCGTATGTGAATGCCGTAAAAACGGTTCGTTCATATCATACGCCGTTACATGTAGGAATGCCGTCAAAACGGTTCGTTCATTACATGCCAACATTATTTCATATGAATGCCGTAGAAACGGTTCGTTCATATCAACCATGGAATCGCACTGCAGGCTACGAAACCTCGAGAGGACCATAGGCCCGTCCCGGAGTGGCTAGAAATAATCATATCATCAATATTTCATACTTTCAAAGTCGAGAACATACAATCATAAATGTATACTTGCCTTAATAAACGTTATCAAGATCCCGAAGAACACGGTTCGACCGGGAAGCTTGAACCACGAAGAAGACAACGAGCGGAAGGGTTTCGACTTGAGTTCTTCACAAGGATGTCGTCCTAAGTCATATCAATGATAAATCAACAATCGTACGATGAATAATAATCGTACAACGCACAAAACCCTCCTCTTAGACCTTTTGTCGGACACTTTGAAGGCGTCGACTAATAACTCAACCAAAGCAGAATCAATACACTCCAATCATGGAATAACGATGGAAATGATAGAATAAACCTAAATCATCATAAATCCATCACTAAACTAAATTACTACGGAGAAAAAGGATTAAGTCAAACAAAAAACCCCAATTTACAAGACAAAATTAGAAGTGTTCTTGAATAATCTTTCAATAATCCGATGAATACTCCAACAAGTCCATAATCATGCGTATATCACTTCATACCCCATGATTTTAACATCCAAAACATCATTACCCAAAACAAAATCGAAATCCAAGATGTTGAAGAAATTACCTCTTGAAGATTCAAGCACTATGATTCGAAGAATACTCCATAGATCGATGATCCGAGCTTAAAAATCGAAAATAGATGAAGGAAGTCACACACTCAAGTGATAGATGGAGAAACATCTTCCTCTCAAACCTCCTCTCTCGCCCAAGTGAAGAAATGGGAAAAGTGTAGGTTGAATCGCACAAAAAACGCAGATATAGGGGTAATCTGTCATGTGTGCCGCGGCTCAGTATATGTGTGCCGCGGCACAGGCCCAAAATTCGCTCCCAGGGCTCGGCGGTGTGCCGCGGCTCAGCCCAGGTGTGCCGCGGCACCGGTACAGCGGTTTTGGCCAACCGTAAATGAGAGTGACCTAGCTATTTCGACCATAACTCCCTCGTCTGGACTCCGATTGGCTCACCGTTTGAACCATTGGAAAGCTAACTCGATGCTTTATAATATTGCCAAGATTAAGAATTTTTGGAGTTTCCAAGAATTTATGGTGATTTAACAAAGTCGAACTCATACGTGGAAAAGTCGCTAAAGAACACGGAATTCAACAGAACGATACCGAAACGAACTCGGATGACAAAAAGTGTAGAATTAATCATTCTCAGGATGACGAAACGGTCCCAAGCAAGTCGCCAAAATAGACTTCCGCCGAAAATAGAAAATTTCCGGGGAACAAAATTACGGGTATTACATTCTACCCTCCTTAAAAGAAGTTTCGTCCCGAAACTTAACACAGGTAGGGAGAAGAAATATTTCGCCAGGAAAAACTCAACGAGATGCACAAGAACCGAAACTTACGCCCAAACGGCGAATCATCAATATAGAACACCACAATACATTACCCGAAGGCAAACCAAACCAATGCCGAAAAAGATACGAATTCACAATGCCCGAAGGCTCCAACGGAAATACCGATACATCACAATGGCCTGAAAGCCAAAGTCAAATTATCACAAAATAGATCTCAAAGAAACAAACTTGACTGTCGGACATACCCCTCGGCGTATGAACAACCAGTCGCAAATCGTCGGACATATCCAATACAACATGGACTACGAACGATCAATCAATAAAGCTCAAGAGGGACATCACAGTACGCCCGATCCGGAAATGTGTCCGTGCACATGTCCACCCCGTATACGGAATCCAGAATATACGTGTGACAATGTACCTAATTAGCCTCAAGAACTACGTCTCGTGTGCACGGTCCAATGCGGAAGTATCCACGCATGACCATCGGATGCCCGGCTAAAAATCCTACACATAACCAATCGGCACGCATACATGATTCCAGATATGCCACGATACAACATGACAACGAAACTCAAGGGATAAAACATCCAATACGGATCATACGACTCACCAAGTGAACGATGACACACGAATAATGAAAGATCGACACGACCAACGATATTCAAAACAACCATCCTGGGATCAAAATTCCCTAAGGACCGATTAATACGAGCAACGATCACAACACAACAGTTCGGGAAAATCCTCAACCTTCAACGATCACAAAATTACCGAGTTTACAAGAATAATAGTGTGCTGCCTTGAATCGTCCAGCACGACAATAACAATTCAACGGATGGGAACTATCCTCGACAGTCCCAATTCAATACTTCGATTACCGTAGAATGGCCAATCGATAACAATGATACAACAGATGAGAATATTATTGACAACGGATGGGAATTATCTTTGATAATCCCAATTCAATATATCGATTACCTTAGAACGGTCAATCGATAATCAATGACACGATAGAATAGATGTCCCGGTGTCTTAAACCGACCACCGAAACGGAGACGACAAAAGGATATATCAAACGTCCCCAATCGGTTATCGTAACATCACAGCTACAGTTCCAATTCGACGACAAAGATTCAACGATGTCTTAGAACGACATTAATCGCGAACAATAATAATCGATACCTCGATACCGCGAACCGGCTATCGACAGCAACTTTACCAACAAGTATCGTAATGCCTCGAACCGGCCTTTTACAAACAACAGTAACATTTGGCATAATTTTCCGAAGTGTATCGTATCAAACAATCCCCTGATATCAACAAAATCATAAAGAGACCAAGTCTCGGAATGATACACACATTCATACACATACATGATAACATTAATCTCATTGACCAGTACAAGTATAAAACTTGCCTCGATATCAATACATCGAACTGTTACCAATTCAGTTGATTTCGTCTTACGAGTTCTTCAGTCCCGACCAAGTTAATCTACGAGCCCTTCAACCTTAACCGCAACACAACAATCATAATCTATGATCAAACATCATATCTTATTGTAAAACGAAGGATTGATAATTAACCGGTTCGATGACGACCAATATCAATACCACCAAACCACGAACTCAATCGTTTCACCATATCTCGGCTAATCACAGTCTGAACAATCCAACTCAGACACTTACAAATCCTGTCCACAATACGAGTCGAAATATGATGATCATATCAGCAACCAATTCGGACCAATAATAAGGGTCTAAATGTTCCAAACTCAATTCTTAAACACGAATTGACAAGGTTCCCTTCTCGTAAATCCGTAGTTATAATTTTCCGATGATCATCGTTAATTCTAACCATCCAATTAGTTCAGCATTATAGATAATCATATTTTAAGGTTATCAAACACTCCAATCATTCGATTTGAATATTTGCTCCGTACGTATGGGCTTCCAAATTCAGAGATGAATAATAGTCTCATCAAGCTCATAATCACATTCGTATTTCCTATACGAATATTATTTCCAACACATAGTTTAGCTCTAGATATGAATATCCCATATTCATATTCAAAACATCAACACTTCTTAAAAATTTTCATCACCTCGTATAATTCAAGAGTTCTTCAAGAACATGAAATATCCGAAATCACGTTCAGAACAACATATCCGAGGTATATATCTCCATGTTACCATTTTCTTCATCATGTCATTCATACAACCTCAAGAATCACAACAGAACCCTTATCGTCATATGAAGAAGATCTCGATAATCATATCAGCATCCGAAATCTCTTATTACGATTCCAATAAATCTCGTATAGCATTATCGCATGATACCATATAATACCTCAATACCGAATACCTTCCCGTACATAATCTTCTATGTACGATTACCACAAAACATACCTCTATCCGGACTTCCTTCCGAAATGTATACCATAGACCAAGAATATCCAAAATGACATCAACAATATCCGAATACTACAATCTTCACCCCAAAACCTTACGGAGTATTACACGCCGTAAACCCTTCTCACAAGGATTTACCAGGCTAAGCACAATTTTCCACGTCATTTCAAAAATGTCAAAAAGACTGATGACGGTAATATTTTTCAAATACTAAAAAAAAATCATTTTCCAAATACCGTCAAAACGATCAAGGTTAAAATGCCAAAAACTCAGTTTAGGGAATCGGTTTTAAAAAATAAAATTTCAGTTGGCAAAATACCAAAAATCCATTTAAAAAATACTCACGCCGCGGATAAAAGTACGGTCCAATTTATGCATTTTCATTGAAATAAGACGAACATCAAAATACACGATTCCCAACATACTCCCTCCCAAGTAGTAATCCCAAAAAGAAAAAAAAAAAATGAGCCACTATCAAAAGGGATACGAGGATTACCTTGTATGGACGAACCACGAAGAAAGAATAATTGAACTCCATTCCAAGAATCATTAAATCATCATAGTCATCATATGGCCTCAAGAACATCAAGATCTCTATGATTCCATAATCATAATCAACATATTCAAAGCATATCATTATCTTCCTTCAACATAAACCTCATAGAATATGGATAACACAAAAATCACTTCAAGAATCAACAATAGTTCCATAACCAAGCTCTAATTCCATGATTCCAAGCTCACAATCATGTTAAAAGCGTTTAGAACACTCTTAAAAGTAAAGAGGGACGAGTTTTGGAGAGAAATATCTCAAAGGATCGTGAGAGAAATGAAAGGCAACACTTCAATATATAAATTGCACTCTCATTACGTACGTAAGTGTCCTTTCTTAACGTACGTAACAACTTTAACGTACGTAATCCAAAATCCATAACGTACGTAACCAACTCACTGTCTCATTCCGTGCAGTCCATTACGTACGTAACCCATACCATATAACGTACGTAATATACGAGTTGACTTGCTATGGTACAATGGTTGTGTTACGTACGTAACACGTCCTGTATAACGTACGTAACACGTCCTGTATAACGTACGTAAAACGTACGTTGACTCACCTGTCAACATCCTCCGCCGAAAGTGCCGAAACAGGGTCCCACCTGCCGACCAGGACTCGGTTCTGTCCGATGCCTTCGTTACGTACGTAATACCTTAGCCTTAACGTACGTAACCATGCCAATCTTACGTACGTAATCTCACCTTATTAACGTACGTAATAATTCCATTCTTAGCCAATTTCAACAATTCCTGTCCAAAGTCATGACATACCAAATACGAGCATACGGCAAAATCAATACATATACTCAATTCAATAACATTTTCAAACGTTCACAACGTCCTCGAGCATAATTAACCATCCACGATATCCAATATATAAACGAAAAAAAATATATCCGGAAAATCGGGGTATTACACTCTACCCCCCTTAAAAATAGGTTTCGTCCTCGAAACTTACAATCACTCGTACAAACAACATTTCAACGGAAAATCCAAAATCACCAAGATAACCAAGAATTATTGAATAATCCGAACAACATACTTACAAGTCCGCGAAGTCGAAGATCTCCCGTGATACTAGCATGCGACTCCTAAACAAAGTCTCAACATAATACCGATACACACCATTATCGAAATTAGCAACTTAACAAAATCTCAGGGAAGAGTTCACGTCCGTGACCACGGCCACGATTCTTCCTACTTTCACCAACATTACGAAGGCGGACACGTGCGTAAGTATAATCCGAATCGCACATTCTCGAAGTGACCAATTCCAAAGAATACCAAGCTAAAAGCGAAGCGGTCAAGAAAATACAAGAAGAGTGAGAGGACTTACAAGTACCGGTCGCCTTGTGATGATGGCGAGTAGTGATACGTGGGCAAATGACGACTCAATCGACCCGAAAGACCGGCGACCTAGGTATCCATAAACCTAAGCTCGATACCATATTCGTAACACCCCAAGTTATTCGGGGTATATTACAGCGCCGTGAGCCCGCCGTGGGACCACAAGGCTAAACATACGCGGAACTATAAACTTGACCGATAAGGTCTACATACAATAGAATGAAAGACGATACAAATGGTATTCAAAACCATAACCAATGAAACCATATACATCACTGCACAAATCAATACCTCGGCAACACAGGCCGGAACATCAAGGAGACTGAAATGCAATACTCGAGTATTAAAAATCCATTCCAGTACAACAACACTGAATGGAGGAATCCAAGAAAATAACCGGAGGTAAGACACAGTATCACACTTGCCCATCATCTTCATGCCGACCCGGTACCCACCTGTCCGTTCTCCTGGAACCTGAAATACATGAAACGTATTTCCCCCATAAAGGGGTTAGCCGTCGAATAGCTAGTGCAAGTATAACAATATGAAACATAATACTCCTCGACAATAAAGTAAATGTAATCCGTCAATTCATCAATATCCGTCAATTCATCAATTTAAGACTAGTATTCCGGAATGACTAAAATCTCAAGACGTATGTGAATGCCGTAAAAACGGTTCGTTCATATCATACGCCGTTACATGTAGGAATGCCGTCAAAACGGTTCGTTCATTACATGCCAACATTATTTCATATGAATGCCGTAGAAACGGTTCGTTCATATCAACCATGGAATCGCACCAGAGGCTACGAAACCCTCAGAGGACCATAGGCCCGTCCCGGAGTGGCTAGAAATAATCATATCATCAATATTTCATACTTTCAAAGTCGAGAACATACAATCATAAATGTATACTTGCCTTAATAAACGTTACCGAAGATCCCGAAGAACACGGTTCGACCGGGAAGCTTGAACCACGAAGAAGACAACGAACGGAAGGGTTTCGACTTGAGTTCTTCACAAGGATGTCGTCCCTAAGTCATATCAATGATAAATCAACAATTGTACGATGAATAATAATCGTACAACGCACAAAACCCTCCTCTTAGACCTTTTGTCGGACACTTTGAAGGCGTCGACTAATAACTCAACCTAAACGACGAATCAATACACTCCAACCATGGAATAACGATGGAAATGATAGAATACACCTAAATCATCATCAATCCATCACTAATCTAAATTACTACGGATTAAAAGGATGAAGTCAAACAAAAATCCCCAATTTCCAATACAAAATTCGAAGTGTTCTTGAATAATCTTTCAATAATCCGATGAATACTCCAACAAGTCCATAATCATGCGTATATCACTTCATACCCCATGATTTTAACATCCAAAACATCATTACCCAAAACAAAATCGAAATCCAAGATGTTGAAGAAATTACCTCTTGAAGATTCAAGCACTATGATTCGAAGAATACTCCATAGATCGATGATCCGAGCTTAAAAATCGAAAATAGATGAAGGAAGTCACACACTCAAGTGATAGATGGAGAAACATCTTCCTCTCATACCTCCTCTCTCGCCCAAGTGAAGAAATGGGAAAAGTGTAGGTTGAATCGCACAAAAAACGCAGATATAGGGGTAATCTGTCATGTGTGCCGCGGCTCAGTATATGTGTGCCGCGGCACAGGCCCAAAATTCGCTCCCAGGGCTCGGCGGTGTGCCGCGGCTCAGCCCAGGTGTGCCGCGGCACCGGGTACAGGCGGTTTTGGCCAAATCTGGTAAATGAGAGTGACCTAGCTATTTCGACCATAACTCCCTCGTCTGGACTCCGATTGGCTCACCGTTTGAACCATTGGAAAGCTAACTCGATGCTTTATAATATTGCCAAGATTAAGAATTTTTGGAGTTTCCAAGAATTTATGGTGATTTAACAAAGTCGAACTCATACGTGGAAAAGTCGCTAAAGAACACGGAATTCAACAGAACGATACCGAAACGAACTCGGATGACAAAAAGTGTAGAATTAATCATTCTCAGGATGACGAAACGGTCCCAAGCAAGTCGCCAAAATAGACTTCCGCCAAAAATAGAAAATTTCCGGGGAACAAAATTACGGGTATTACACAAGAGCCGAGACAAGACTGCCCATGTGACCTTTAGGATGATCGCCCCATTATTATAATGGCCGGAAGACGATCGCCCGCTAGGAAACAAAGCTCCTCTGCCCCTATAAATAAGAGGCTGCCAGCACTTGTCCAAGGACCGAGATTCTAACTCTCTAAACACTCTGCATTATCGTGATTTCAGCATACAACACACAGCACTTGACTTTCTCCAACTCTTGGCAACAACTATCTTTCGGTACTTACTTCTCTCGGCCTCTCTCATGAAGCAGACGATCGGCAGGGACGAAGAACACCGAGCTTCGCTCAAGAGCCGGATTAACAGAGTCTTTTTACACTCATTGTATCTAGATTTCTCACATTAATACTTGTATCCACGAATATTTGTATTAATAACATCTCGCGAGAGCATTCAAGCCCGGGCCTAACAAACCCGGCAATTCTTGTGTTATTTATCTTCTCTCGGAAGTGCTCCCGCAAATTGTTGTTTGTTGTCCGTCTTCCACCAGTATTTAATCTTCGGATAAATATTTTGGGCAACAACACATATCTCAAAGAAAGGTTAAGCTATAAATCTACAACGTCATGATCACACAAAACGATACCCCACACATACTTAGACAAGCATATTTAACAATGAAATCATACGAGTCATCTTTTAAGGAAGTATTGAAAAGCATATCAATTCCTTTGAAAGTTAATTATAGGCATTCATAAATCACGTATCGTAAATTACCAACTAATATATCCACAAAACACGTAATGTATGGGCAAGATACTTGCCTCGAATAACCACAACGCAGAGAATCGACCGACGTAGGTTGGCACGAACCGACTACGAACTCACCGACTCCACCGAACGACAACCCGCAACAATGAACTACGAACGAAAATGATAACAACGAAAATAAATTCCAAAGTACGACCCAAAGTCGCTGAATTCAAAGAACGAATGATAAAAGTTCAAGTGTTTTCCCCAAAACGGCCAAGAACACGATTCGTCCCGACAAAACACGAAAACAGAATTCTAAGTCGAAATATGGATATACAATCCATAGAATATGTTTAACAACATCATTTAACCACAATTTATCCAACAAAAACGGATGAAAAACGAGATCGAGGACAAATCCCCCAAAAAGTCGATTCGAAGGAAATCAAGAAATATACTTCGATTCGACGAAGAACAATGGATTAAATGATGTTAAACACAAGAATACTACCAAGATTAATCATACCCATCATGGATTAATCAACAACACGGAACGAATCGGATAAAAATGCAAAACCCCCCAAATTCACGAAATTAGGGTTCTAAGGAAGATTACCTTGATTCGCTGGATCAAAGGATGATAACGGATGATTGATTGATGTTGTGACCTCAAGAACTTCAAGGATTTGTTGTCAAACAACATGGCTCCATGATGAGCATACCCTCAGCAGCGGAAGAGAAGGAGAAGGAGGAGAAAAAATGGCCAAAAACCCGACTGCAGGGTCATAAATAGGCTGCACAGTGTGCCGCGGCCCAGCGGGAGTGTGCCGCGGCACAGGCCCAAAAATGGCTCCCAGTGGTCGGCAGTGTGCCGCGGCCCGGCCGGCGTGTGCCGTGGCACCGGGTACAGTCGGTTTGGCCGAAAAATGCCACAGGGTGTGCCGCGGCCCTGCCGGCATGTGCCGCGGCCCACGGTACAGCCTGCTCGGCCAGAAGCTGTCGAGCACTACCGGCCGTAGCTCGGCCGTGGCCGCCGAGCACTACCGGGTAGCTCGGCCGATCTGGGCTGCAGTTGCCGGCCATGACTCGGCCGGGGCCAACTCCGACGGCCCGAACGACCCCGAAACCCGAACCTGAATACGAATCGATGATACGGTTACGACGTACTCGCAAAGACGAATCCAAGAGCTAATAGAACACACAATTATGACCACTCGAAGGCTCGGAATTCGACAACGGAAGTAATTACCCAAAACTTTGGGAAATTACAAAAATGGCCCAAAACGTCCGAAAATCACGATATGCGATCGAAACACCAAACCAAAGCTCGCAACATGAATAATAACATTAAATGAACTTACGAGAAACTCGAAACAACAGTTTCGGACGAAATTCGCAAGAATCGAACTCAAGTGCGGAAAAGTCGCTAAAAAGCTCAGAACTCAACAAAACAATACCGAAACGAACTCGGATGACAAAAAGTGCAGAATTAATCATTCTCGAAATGACGAAACGGTCATGAACGAGTCGTCAAAACAGAATCCGGCCGAAAAAGAAATTTACCGAAAATCGAAAATTGCGGATATTACATTCTGCCCTCCTTAAAAGAAGTTTCGTCCCGAAACTTAAAACAAGTAGGGAGAAGCAATATCCCGCCAGGAAAACTCAATGAGATACGCAAGGAAACGCGTAACTTATGCCCATCGGCGAAACGTTACAAGCAACGCAAAGGAATATACGGCGTGAAAACACGCTCCACGACGACCAACACAACGCCGCCGTTAGGGATATAATAAAACCAACAAGTGACAAGCGTCATCAACTGGATAATACAATCAAGTCAATTTTCCAAACAATCACAAAACACAACGGACGAAAATCAAAACGATTGACCAACCCAACGGTACGTCAATCAAAACGCGAGCCAATCGCTGAACAAATGCGGAATTCCACCGCCCAAGGGTTGGAAGATCAAAAACGAGACTAATTTTCCGAACTTGGAAAGGTCACAACGATATATAGATCAATTTGGGACAATATCAGAACTCATTCGAATGACAAAGGTGGGAAACAACACCAGGTCAGAAGCATCAACGAACACAGTCGAGTCGATACGGTTGGACGAAACAGATGAGAAAGAAAGAAAAATGTGGGTATTACATCATATCACCTTTAAAAGAGGTTTCGTCCCGAAACCTAAACAACGAGAACGAAGTGCTAGAATAGCAACCTTCCCGACCATATCCTCTTGGTCCACATCCGATCTTCATGGCCATTAGTATCGTGGTCACGACTGTGTCCTCTGCCCAACGGCATACCAAGCGGATTCCCACTCAATACGATTGTACAACTTCGCAAAATATTATACTAAAGTACCAACTCAGCACGACATATCACATAAGGTAACCAATAACAACTCGAAAAGAAAATCCACGAGGTATCCTTTTAAAGGAAATCTTTTGAAAATCCTTGGATTTGTATGCTATTTAAAATAAACTTTAAAAGTACTTTTGGTACTTCGGGTTGTTTCATCAAAACTTGTAAACAACATACTTTAACCGTCTCATTTGAAATCATTTGAAGTCATCATGCCTCTACGTATCATCATCACCGTTAACAACTAACAAGCTAACCATGCATGATCATCAAATCATTCTTACATACTCTAACATTTCCAAATCCGAGTTTGAACTTTACATCGAGTGAGATTTTTCATCTTTCACTATACATTTTTGAAAATAAAAATCGCATTGGTTTTTGAAATAAAATATTTTTATGGTGTGAAAGATTTTAGAAAATCATTCACTCGAATTATTTGAAATGCAACAATACGTTAAAATCATTTTCGAAAATTCTCCCAACACTTCACAAACATCAACGACGGTAAAATTTTACAAAATGTTCAAGGTACTTTAAAACAACTCTCTCAAATACCGTCGAGGTTTTATTTGAGAATCCTAGGCCGGCTCGCAAATTTCAAACAATTTCTAAAGTTCATACGAAGCCGCCGGCTAATCGCACTTGCACAAACTTATGAAGGTTTTAGAAAAGCGTGTTCGAACACACTCGCAGCAGACATAATTTATCAATTTGCCGAACCCAATCAATTATCACTTAGCGTAACGAAAAAAAAATCATAACGCACATTCATACAAAACAGTTGTCATTACTTGACAACACACATAGAATACAGTCCCGGGTGATTGACTGCTAAGGTTAGGCCTAACGGCTAAAAGAAATGTAGTTCCCTAGTCTCTGTCCAGACTGACTAGCGCGCGCTACAACACATATTTAGCGTGCGCTACCCATGCTGCATTAGCGCGCGCTAGCCTTACACTTAGCATGCGCTAACGGTTCTATTTTAGCAACATGATTGCGAACATATATACGACATTACTGGAATCGAAGGTCACAAATAAACAACAGCAATATTCAAATCTCAAAGCCATCGATTCACATAATTACAACACATCATGAGCAACCATCAAAAGGCAATTGTCATTCAAAACTGAAAAGTTAAAAGCAAGGGTCACGTCTTGAGTATATTTTGTAGAACTCATTTGAGTTCAAAACTCGTGTTTTGAAAACTTATAGTACACAGTGGAAAAGAATTATCAATAATTCGAGTTTTCAGAACTTTAAGCCTTGAGGTCAACATACGAAAATCAACTTTTTCCTCCATTGGAGGACATTTTAAAAAATTTTACGTGACTCCCCGAAAGGATTCGAAAACTTAAAATTCCAAGGTTTATACTCTTGCAAGAAAAATGGTTTATACAAAGATACATTCAGAAATATCATTCTACATTTTAGCGCAAGACGAGAATCAACAAATATATGTCACTTACTCACGATGCACCTTCAAATACTAACTACATAACACAGAATCACACAGGCTCGTATAGCTCATGGCACAACCCGTAGTAGGGAGACTTACATCCACAGATCGCACGGAGATGATGGCTGCACCCTGATACTAATCACGGCCGACATTCCAAACGACGCGTCGCGACACGACATCAGTCAGACTCAATCTTACAAGACAAGACCCAACAATACACGACTGGACCCGACAGCCTAGGTTTCCGCAACCTAAGCTCTGATGTAACACCCCCAGATCAAACCGGGAATATTACACGCCGTAGACCCTCTCCGTGAGGATCCACCAGGCTAGACATCAACACAACACATTACATTACATACTGACGAATCAAAATAACGAATCAATAGACCGATTTGGTCTTCCGTCACTGACTTACAAATCAAAATACATAAACTCATCCAGACTCATACACATGCAAGGGTAAAATACTTGCAACGACGAACAATAAGACAGCGGAAAAGACAATACAATGGACTCCGACTAACTGAAGTCAAAACTGGCCTTCGTGTGATTAGCATCATTCGTCTTTCATCATCCCTCGCACCGATCCTGTGTCTTGCTCCCGAAAACCTGCATGTACCTGGACACAATACAGGTATCCGCCCCCCGATTACTCGGGGGTTAGCAAAACTCTACTGTTTCGCTAGTGCAAGTATAAAGTGCAAATACGAGCCATACACAACACATTCCGAGAATATAATGAAATACTTCCCGAGATATATTTAGTTAAAAATAGTTCAAGTCTTGAAAGCAGAAACGAAGCAAGTAAGCATTTTGAAAACATTTCCAAATCTCGGGAGTTTTGAAAACATCAGAAATTGAAAAGTTCTTAATTCCTCGAAAGCCATTTAGGGTCACAGCCCCAAAGTTCATTTTCCAAAATGCAAATCCGTTAACAAAACACGGGGTCCACGACCCAACCATTCCGGTCACAAAACACAGGGCCGACCCGATCATCCACTGCAATTCACTTACAAGGACACATTACACATAACACATCATTCTTATGCCATTCTAGCCAAGCACCAAGACTCGATATATAATGTCTCTCGACCTCGAGCACAAAGCATTGTGATACTCCGGACAATATCACAATTAACGAAAACATCAACGTCATCCTCAAGATGAAAACCACAACTGGTAACCCGCGGCCATACCCCTTAGTATCGACCCCCAGACATCCCGTCGGACACTCCGGGTGGGAAACCACTTCCGCGGCCGTACCCATTAGTATCGACCCCCAGACATCCCGTCGGACACTCCGGGTGGAAATTCATCCACACACGCACCCAAGTCCACTTCCGTGGCCGTACCCCTTAGTATCGACCCCCAGACATCCCGTCGGACACTCCGGGTGGAAGGAACAACACACACACACGTTCCAAAATCACAGTTGCAAACCACAAGCCTCGAAGGTCAATCACAGTATATATAGTCGAGGTACCTTACTAGAATGGCCAGTTCATCCAACATATACTCACGACCAAGTAATGATACGATTCATGCTAGAATTTCAACGATGCAGCTAGTACAAATAACATAGCAACGAGGGAAAATACCTATCCAACCACGCCGAACGACACAATGAGACAGGATCATCAATAGGCATACGTTCCATACATATCTCAAAGAAAGGTTAAGCTATAAATACACAACGTCATGATCACACAAAACGATACCCCACACATACTTAGACAAGCATATTTAACAACGAAATCATACGAGTCATCTTTTAAGGAAGTATTGAAAAGCATATCAATTCCTTTGAAAGTTAATTATAGGCATTCATAAATCACGTATCGTAAATTACCAACTAATATATCCACAAAACACGTAATGTATGGGCAAGATACTTGCCTCGAATAACCACAACGCAGAGAATCGGCCGAAGTAGGTTGGCACGAACCGACTACGAACTCACCGACTCCACCGAACGACAATACGCAACAATGAACTACGAAAGAAAACGATAACAACGAAAATAAATTCCAAAGTACGACCCAAAGCTGCTGAATTCAAAGAACGAATGACGAAAGTTCAAGTGTTTTCCCCAAAACGGCCAAGAACACGATTCGTCCCGACAAAATACGAAAACGGAATTCTAAGTCGAAATATGGATATACAGTCCATAAAATATGTTTAAAAACATCATTTAACCACAATTTATCCAACAAAAACGGATGGAAAACGAGATCGAGGACAAATCCCCCAAAAAGTCGATTCGAAGGAAATCAAGAAATATACTTAGATTCGACGAAGAACAATGGATTAAATGATGTTAAACACAAGAATACTACCAAGATTAATCATACCCATCATGGATTAATCAACAACACAGAACGAATCGGATAAAAATGCAAAAACCCCCAAATTCACGAAATTAGGGTTCTAAGGAAGATTACCTTGATTCGCTGGATCAAAGGATGATAACGGATGATTGATTGATGTTGTGACCTCAAAAACTTCAAGGATTTGTTGTCAAACAACATGGCTCCATGATGAGCATACCCTCAGCCGCGGAAGAGAAGGAGAAGGAGGAGAAAAAATGGCCAAAAACCCGACTGCAAGGTCATAAATAGGCTGCACAATGTGCAGCGGCCCAGCGGGAGTGTGCCGCGGCACAGGCCCAAAAATGGCTCCCAGTGGTCGGAAGTGTGCCGCGGCCCGGCCGGCCTGTGCCGTGGCACCCGGTACAGTCGGTTTGGCTGAAAAATGCCACAGGGTGTGCCGCGGCCCTGCTGGCATGTGCCGCGGCCCACGGTACGGCCTGCTCGGCCAGAAGCTGCCGAGCACTACCGGACGTAGCTCGGCCAGAATCTGCCGAGCACTACCGGCCGTAGATCGACCAGTGCCGGCCTGGGCCCAGATTGCCCGGCCATGACTCGGTCGGGGCCAACTCCGACGGCCCGAACGACCCCGAAACCCGAACCTGAATACGAATCGATGATACGGTTACGACATACTCGCAAAGACGAATCCAAGAGCTAAGAGAACACACAATTCCGACCACTCGAAGGCTCGGAATTCGACAACGGAAGTAATTGCCCAAAACTTTGGGAAATTACGAAAATGGCCCAAAACGTCCGAAAATCACGATACGCAATCGAAACACCAAACCAAAGCTCGCAACATGAACAATAACATTAAATAAACTTAAGAGAAACTCAAAACAATAGTTTCGGACGAGATTCGCAAGAATCGAACTCAAGTGCGGAAAAGTCGCTAAAAAGCTCGGAACTCAACAAAACGATACCGAAACAAACTCGGATGACAAAAAGTGCAGAATTAATAATTCTCGAAATGACGAAACGTTCATGAGCGAGTCGTCAAAATGGACTCCGGCCGAAAAAGAAATTTACCGAAAATCGAAAATTCCGGATATTACACATTTTACTAACTTGAATTCTGGAAGATTATGGAATCTGCGATATTAAGTTGATGGATCTTGTACGACTTGAATTCTCGAAGATTATAGATTGCACGATATTAAGTTGATCATTCACTGATGGAATTTGTGTCAGATTTTTTGGATTGTGACAAATCTTGTTACCCCTACGAAACACTTATTTAATAGTTAGGGATTTTTTGTAGCATTGAAATCTTGGAGATTAGAAGTATGTACATTTATGTAGTCCTTGTTTTTAGATGTTCGCCTTTGCATGTTCTGTATAATTAATATATTCTTAGCATGCTCATAACACTAGTACAAAAGGTCACATAGGCCACGTTTTTCTAGTTACATCCTAGCCACGTTTTTGTTTTTATAGTGGCCAAAGGATGAAAATAAGCTTGTGGGCTAGTTATGGCCATCAAAGTTATTGTTTTGTAGCCATAGGGCACCATTTGGTCATGGTTTTAAGTCTAAACATATAATATGTGGCCATTTATGAGGATATGGTCACATTGGAATGCAACACAAAAATTAACCCGAGGCCGAAAGGCATTTTATTTAGCTACTTTGGTTTGTTTGTGTGTCCAAATGTTATATTCATTTGACACTTAGATTTTGCGAGACAAAAAGTGACATATATAGTCAATTGAGATATTAATAACTGGCCATAATTTTTGTTTTTACAGTGGCCAAAGGATAAAAATAAGCTTGTGGGCTAGTTATGGCCACTACGGTTATTGTTTTGTAGCCATAAGGCACCATTTGGTCATGGTTTCAAATCTAAACATATAATATGTGGCCATTTATGAGGATATGGTCACATTTGAATGCAACACAAAAATTAACCCGAGGCCGAAAGGCATTTTATTTAGCTACTTTGGTTTGTTTGTGTGTCCAAATGTTATATTCATTTGACACTTCAATTTTGCGATACAAAAATTGACATATATAGCCAATTGAGATATTAGTAACTGGCCATAATTTTTATTTTTACAGTGGCCAAAGGATAAAAATTAGCTTGTGGGCTAGTTATGGCCACTGCGGTTATTGTTTTGTAGCCATATGGCACCATTTGGTCATGGTTTCAAATCTAAACATATAATATGCAACCATTTATGAAGATATGGTCATATTAAAATTCAACACAGTTTATCAACTTGAAGCTTAGTTTACTATTGATTTTATGTTTTCATCGTAGGTTTCGACATTTTTTATGCCCATGACGAAAAGTCATATTAATGCCCTTTGTGTAAAAAAAATAATAAAATAAATTTTTATGGGGTTTGGAACATATATAGTCAAGTTAGGTGGCTCATTCCCGTGTTGATTTTTATTAAAATAAAATACAATAATACAATGGAGGACATAAACCGAAGACCTGAATAATGAAACATGAATATCACCTAAAGCGATATCTTCATGCATTTTTCAAGCCCCAAAAGTTTACTTCATCAACATTAGTATTTTCAATATGTCCCTTAGTGAAGATTCATTCCGCAATTCGTTTTTTAAATTACATGCGAATTATGTGACAAGTGCTGCAGAAAATCCATCTTCGTTGCCGTTCAAATAGTTAACTAGTGTGTGACCCATTGGAAAAATCAACGGGCATTTTAGTCCATTTAATTACAATTGCAACTAGAATTGATTTAATAATTGGAAAAGTTATACTATTACTATAATATTTTAAATCATCCTCACTCTTATATATTTTTTGAAAGGGAAAATGATTAAATATCAGGTCAAATTCAGTTTTTGTTACTAAAATAGGCACATTTTATTTTTGTCAACTAATTATATTTTTTTTTTAAATGATTACTGCAAAATAGTTTTTATTTTTTTGAATGATTACTACTTTACTCTCATGTGTTGTAAACTTATATATATTTGTTTCATATTTGCTCCAATTTCCGTACTCAAATTTTTTGTTCCTCAATTTTTTCTTCACATATGTTTCTCTTACGTCTCCTACCCCAGATACCGCATACGAAAGGCGGTCAACGGAGAATTGGACAAAATGCCGTTCCTCACAGTAGAACAAAAGATGGTTGCCGAAACAAAAGAATTGTACTATTTTTTTCAGCATAAATGGCAACGACAAGGCAGTGATGGTGCATATGATATTAGTTGGAAGGTTGTAAATTAAGTTGTCATTGCCTTTGGGACCAATTCAAGATATGGATTTATAACATTCTAATACATTTTATAAAAGAATTATAAATCTTATAAAATTAAAATAGTTATAAGAATTACGACTTGTGTGGGTATTTAAATATAAAATTTAAGTAATCAAAATACTACTTATAAATATCCAACTACATTTGACTTCATTGGATAATGGGTATTGGATATCCAAACTTCATCTTTTTAAATAGTTATTTGAATCAATATCATTAACAAACTCTTCAGCATGATTTTCGACAAATTCACTAAAACATGTTTTTATCTAACAAAATATCTATTTAAATATCCCTGTACCGATTGAACAATTTCACATGTTTTTTCTTTTTGTTTTATATTTTGAGTACCTGATGGTTGTGATCGTCGAGTAAACATATCTTAAAACCAAATGAATCAAACAAAATCTATAAACAATACAAATAACACCAATCGAGTCAACCAATAAATTCGGCATAGAAAGATAACACATGGATATCAATTTCTTATTCCTTCTTTCACCTATTCACCAATCATCAATTAATACTAACAATATCAATATAACATCAATTGATTTATGTCTAAAATGACAGTTGTAACACCCCCAATCCGCCTAGGGATATTACACGCCGTAGAACCCTTCCTCAAGGATCTACCAGGCTGGTAACAACATATAACAACTCAACCATGCCCTTAAGGCTAAAATGACTCAGTAGACCGATTTGGTCTTTCAATAAATACATACAACTCAAATACAAATCATGCTCACGCAGGGGTCAAAATACAACCACACCCGTACAATGGGAAAAGTATAGCAGCGGAAAATAAAGTACAACTGAACCAATAAACAATATACGGTTCCTCATGTGATTAGTATCGATCATCTTTCATCATCCTTCGTGCCGTCCCCGTGTTATGCTCCAAAACCCGAATGCAAAATAGACATCCACCCCTAATACTGGGGTTAGCAAAACTCCACTGTTTTGCTAGTGCAAGAACAAAGTGCAAATACGAGCCATACAATTCACATTCCACGAACGATAATAATTCGGAATCCTCAAAGGTTCAAATACAACAAGATGAACACTTCCCGAGGCGAGAGTTTGAGTAAAGACTTCCCAAAATTTCAAGATCAAAATATCAAGGGAAACAATCTATAAAATGATTTGAAATACCATCGGGAGTTTTAATAGAAAATGATTTAGGATTATCAAATCCTACTTTTCAAAAACCTAAAATACGAAAGGGGTCACCGCCCAAAGGTTTACTTTCCGAAAAACGACCTTTACCAAACCGTTGGGATTTTAGCCCCAAATCTGTAAAATGACTTTTACAAGACCATTGGGATTTTAGCCCCAAATCTCATCAACTCACAGTACACAAGAACGACCACAAGGTTCGTCTCCCAACATCAAAATCCACAAATAAAGGATTTAACACAAACAACAAAATACTCTAGTGCCATCCTAGCCAAGTAAGCCAAACGAACAACTTACCTCTTACACACTTAGTCGATGCATGCAATCATGAAAACCGTTCAAAAGCACTCATTTCCGGAAATGCCATTATCAAATCACATTTGAAAAATGCACCACAATTAACCGCGGACCCACCCCTCCGTGGATCCCTACCGAGACCCCGTCGGATCTAACCCGTAGTGGTTAAAAGCAAGCTCGCGGATCCACCCCTCCGTGGACCCCTACCGAGGCCCCGTCGGATCTAACCCATAGTGAGCATACACACACACACGTTACTCATGCAATACTAATATGCTAAGAATGTAAGTTCATTAAGAATACTCACTAGAGATGGCCATTAACTCGACACCATTATCAAACTCTTCAAAACACAATAACAAGATTAAATACGGAATACACGATTCCATAACTTTAAACAATAGGAGTATCATCATCAAATCCTTCAACGTTCAAAATAATCAAATCATAATCAATTCCCAAAACACGCCGTTCACAAAACGCACACGCATTTGAAAGAAAGCCTTTAACGAGGCCAAACCGAAATCTTTTGAAACTTCGTTTCAAACAACCAAACAAACACACTAATACGATCACCGATCATCATATCCACAAAATAAGAAAAGTATGGGCAAGGTACTTGCCTCGATATCACGATCAATGGAAAAGTGAACGGATACGGCCGGGTAGCCCTCAAATTCCCGAACACTATCTAGAACGCGATAGCATCGAAATTACTACGGGAAAACACCACCTGAATCATCAATCACCAACGGTGTTG
Organism: Orobanche coerulescens; assembly: GCA_033398695.1. Classification (NCBI taxonomy): domain Eukaryota; kingdom Viridiplantae; phylum Streptophyta; class Magnoliopsida; order Lamiales; family Orobanchaceae; genus Orobanche; species Orobanche coerulescens. The sequence goes on along the minus strand of CM065810.1, from coordinate 63,743,435 downwards.
GGAAAAACAAACACCCTGTATCGAATCAGCCGGGATACCCGATCCCTGTATCGATTGTTATTGGTTATTAAGAAGGTTTTGACATATATGCCAAATACAGTAAAGGAAACTGTATCGAGGCTTTAAGGACTTATCCTATATCGAAGACCTGCCTCGAATCAGCCTAAGTGAAGCTCGTCAGTACAGCAAGAAGACTTGTAAAAAGACCAAGTATGGAAACTGTCTCAATGCTCAAAATACAGTCATCTTCCATACAGTTCACAAAAGGACAAGAAAGAACACAAGTCAAGTCCCGTTGAACAAAGAAGTATTTAAATACTCAAGGATAAAGTATTTAAATACTGTCAGTCTTCAGATCTTCAGAATCCCGCGAAATCCGGATCATGTCATATTCCCGTTGAAGGAAATCTTATTCAAACGGATATATCCCAACGGATACTTTCTTCAGAGACTATATATATCCTTGAAGACATTGAAGATCAGTTACCGAACTGAACAAATTCAAGTAACCCAATACTCAAGCTATAAAAGTTATCATCTGAGCAAACATATCTCCAAAAGCATACTGCAAGTTAGAACGAAAGAGATATACAGTGCTCAACATCAAGAACAGCTATCATCAGCTCAAGAACTTGATATTCAAAGCTGTTGTTCTTACCTGGTTACCTACCTTTTACCTCTGTGTAAAAACCGAGCTCTGTGTGAACTCAACAAGTTATTCTGACCTGTGTGGGATGAATAAGGACGAAGCTTTGGAACTGTGTGTGAAGAAGCTAGTCAAGAAGGAAGCTTTAACCAATCTGTGTGAACGGTTGAAAGTGACGTTCTTTGTATCAATCTGTGTGAACGATACAAGGATAGGTTTGTTTATAATTACGTAGTTGTGTACGCAGTAATTATAATAAACTTTTTACTCCTGTGTGGAGGACCAGTGGACGTAGAGGGGTTTACCTCGAACCACTTAAATTCTTGTGTCATTTACCTTGACTTTTCTTGTTTGAAATTCATGATATATTAAGTATACACCAAATACTTCGTTGCTGTATCCACGGCAACTAACTGTATCCAAGACTTCCGCTACGCACTCAGATTTAGATTCCGTACAGTTTGTTGTTTAAACGATTTTCCAAACTATATCCAGTATACTTAAGTGGCCAACAAACGGAATTCAACATCGGAATCATCGAGCACCTATAATCCTCCGTAAGGAATAATAAAACATGATTACGATGAGAATCAAGGCCGAAAACAACGGAAATCCCAACAAACTATCAAAGGGAACTCATTCGAACATTTAATCGAACATTAAATGTTCAAGACCCTTCAAGAACAAAGAAATCACCCCTCGGGTTGAACGAACCGAAGATACGAGTATCCAATCCGTAGAACAAGTTCAAAACAACGTTTATACAACAATTAATTGATTAAAAACGGATTAGAATCGAAATCAAAAAGCAAAATCCCCAAATCTACAAAAACAAGGGTTCAAGCCAAAATACCTTGATTTGGATGAATGATTCAAGTAGAGGTCGAAAATCTACAACAAGACTTGAGGTGGATGATCTCTACAAGTTTGGGAGCACTCAAATCGCCCAAAATCGCCCTTGAAATCGCCTAGAAGGGTAGGAGGAAGAGGAGAGGAGAAAATGAATGTTTCTCCTCGAAAATCTGCTCAAAAACGCAGAAAAAGCCCGTGTGCCGCGGCACAGAACAAGTGTGCCGCGGCCCAGGGCCACAAAAAACGCCCAGGAATCAGCTTAGTGCCGCTGCACAGCTGAAGTGTGCCGCGGCACACGGTACAGTCCACTCCAACACGAAAAAGGCACATCGTGTAGTCTTGGCTATTTCGACCATAACTCCTTCGTATGGACTCCGATTGACTCACCGTTTGAACCATTGGAAAGCTAGCTTGATGCTCTATAATGTTGCAAAGATTCAGAATTTTTGGAGTTTCCAAGAATTAATGGTGACTTTACAAAGTCGAACTCCCACGTGAAAAAGTCGATTAAGGACACGGAACTCAACAAAATGACACCGAAACAAACTCGGATGACAAAAAGTGCAGAATTAATCATTCTCGAAATGACGAAACGGTCATGAGAGAGTCGTCAAAATGGACTTCCGCCGAAAAAGAAAATTACCGAAATTCGAAATTGCGGATATTACAACAGTAACATCAACAAGAAAACACAAAGCATTAAATTATAGAACAATTGGGTAAAAGGTAAATGCAATCAATATTTTCTACCGAAAATGGCAGAATGACTTCTGCTTAATTCCAAAATCCAAAGCATTATTTTTTAACATTATCGAACATTAAGATTAACCGAAAGAGGGCAAGCATCCAGCAAACAAAGTTGAACGACGGATGACATGAACTGCAAACCAGAATGCTGAGATGGTAAGTAGGTAAAGATGAAGATTGCAAACCAAGAACCATGTTTGCTGAACAGAATGACAGAACCAGTCAACCAGCCCACTGAAGATGAAGTCTGTCGAACCATATCCACCGGGCAGCCGCAAAGATGAAGGTCGAACTCGAATTGAAGGGTCGAGCGAAGTAAGGTTTTTTTATTTTCAACAGGATGCTGGAACTAGTCTTTACAATGTTTCATTTATATAAAAAAAATGAAAGAAACATGTAGCAGACAATGAAATTTCTAATAGCTGTTTTGAACGAACTGATCGATCCCATGTTGCCTCATTCCTCTCGATATTCAAGTCAAAAATCTGCTAGGCACAATAGGAAAACCAGGATCTTAGTTCAATGGTGTCCAACTTCCAAAACCAAACTAGTTCTAATATTTAAAAAAGGGATTCTAATAAGATAACTTGTTAAAATTTAACAACTAGAATAATAAGAACATTCTGCTGATATTCATTCATATGTCGTTCTAAACATTGAATTTCTAATTCATGTTTTCAAATTTGGGTGAAATTTATCAGAAACCACTAAAAGGAAATATACCGACATACCTGGAGGAACTCTAATGATAAGAAATCAAAGAGCCGAAGTCTGTCGTTTTGGTTTTCGTATAAACAGACCCCCACCGTCAGTTCGGAAGTAATCATCTCGGGGTTCTTTACCCATGTCTTGTGGATCTACACCCGGCAAAATGTTATCATTCCGATGAAAAGTTACTGTACTGAATTCCTCGTTGTTGCCATCATCATATGCATCTTTATAATTTCTTGGAGGCATTCCAAAAACAATAGACATTTTCTCATTTAGCTGGTCTTTGACATAAAATACCTGCCTAGCTTGTGAGGCTAAAATAAAAGGATCATTTTTGTGTCCCAACATACAAAGATCAACCATCTTGTAGCCAAGATTATCTTTTTTGACCCCACGTTTATTATCAACCCAATCACACTTGAAAAGATGAATTATTCTTATACAGTAATCTAACTCCCAAATCTCTTGTAAAACACCATAATAAGACGCTTTACCATATGTTACACCATCATCTCTAGAAATGTGCATGTCATATGCATCGACCTTCTTATTTGCTATTGCAGTGAATTCTACCTTCACGAGATTTTGTGCGAAATAGGTATCCATTGATGCGATATACAACATATTTTTTTACCTCGTAGTGTGGGCCGTGTGCTATCCACCTTAAGTTCTCTGAGATATTTTCTTTATAGACTGCCAACTTTCCCTCGACCTGAATTCATTACAAGGAAGAGTTTTCAGCTCAAGCAATATAACATAGCAAACACAATCTTTTCTACAAACTCTTACCTCCTTACGTAACCATTCGGCAAAGGTAATAGCGTGTTCTTTCTCCAACCATGTTTGCCTTTTGGCAGGATTTTCTTCTTTCAAATGGAGCTTGTGTCGACTGACCAATATATTGAAGAATGTTAATTTGTGTAGAAAAAAGTAAATAAGTGAAAACTAAAGAAAATTGTTACTCACTCGATATAAGGCTCAATTTCAGACGTATTCTGCATTATGTAGAGATGTGCTTGCGATAATTGTTCAGGACTAACTACACACGGTTCTCCATATGATAGTGGTTCTCCCTCCATAATAGTTTTAGAATCTTCACCCGTGTGAGATGTATTATGTCTGTCAAGTGGAATACCAATTGTCTTCATGTTTTTTTGGTACTCACTATAGATCTCAATTATTTCTTCTGCAACATTCTCTTCAGGAATGCATCCACAAGGTTTATTTCTGTTTCGCACATGTTTTTTGATAACCTTCATACACCATTCGAATGGATACATCCATCGAAAGCATACAGGACCACATAATTTCACTTCTCTGGCAAGATGCACAGTTAAATGAATCATAATGTCGAAAATTGATGGAAGGAAGTACTTCTCTAGTAAGCATAACGTCACACAGAGATCCGCCTGCAACTTATCTATCTCTTCCACGATGATTTCTTTGGCCGATATTGACCTATTGAAGAAACAAAACCTGATAATTGCATATCTCACAGGTTTGGGCATAATTGATTGAATCGCAATGGGCAAAAAATGTTGTATTAGCATGTGATAGTCATGTGATTTAAGTCCGGTCAGCTTACGCTCTTTTCGATTCATAAGGGTGGCAAAATTCGAACAATAACCTTATGGAAACCCTTATCTCAGATAATGTTTCTAAGAACTTATCTTTTTCTTCCTTGGTTAATGTGTAACATGCCGCGGGAAGAGTTGTTCCTTTGTCATCTGTCTTAGGTACCAACTCCGGTCTTATCCCAAAATGCACCAAATCCAATCTGGATTTTAACCCATCTTTCGTATGCTTGTTGTGAAGCAATGTTCCAACTAGACTCTCACCCACATTCTTTTCGACGTGCATAAAATCTATACGATGCTGGACAACGTTATATCTCCAGTATCGAAGGCGTCGCTGCTATATGTTGCATTTTTTCCAGTAGATGGTTTCATTGTCTTCCCCATTTGACTTGCCCGCTTGCTTTGATGTTCTCCTGATGCGCTTCATCTTTCCAGCTTTTCCGGGTATAGCCTGCACGCAATCCACTTGAGTACCCTTCCCTCCCTTTCCCCATGAATTCTCTATACATTTTACCTCTTCGTATATTTCTTCACCGGTCATTGGTTCTGGAGCTGTGCCCCACTCTTGTTCTCCATAAAACGCCTTCTTCTGGCTTCTGAATGGATGATCATATGGTAGAAATCTTCTATGACCACCATAACTCTGTTTTCTTGAGAAAGGAAGTCTAACACAGTGAGTTTTTCTCCGACACACCACAAAACCTTTGTATCTGGAGTAAGGGCAACCCTGTAGTGTACCAAGCGCCGGGTAATCGCTTACTGTCCATAATACAACTGCATGTAGAGTAAACATTTCTTGTAAATATGCATCCCATGTTCTGATTCCTTTTTCGAATAAGAGTTGAAGCTCCTCAACTAAAACTTCTAAATAGACATCGATGTTGTTGCCAGGCGCACCATCTATAAGTAATGACAGCATGATGAATTTTCTTTTCATACAGAGCCACGGTGGAAGGTTGTAGATCACAACTAAAACAGGCCACACATTGCGAGCTTTGGTGCCGTTGTTTACATCAACTCCATCAGCCGAAACATCTAGCCGCAGATTTCTTGGATCACTAGAAATTTTTGGGAACTTGTCATCTATCACTCTCCATGTTTGTGAGTCTGCTGGATGACGCAATACACCATCTCTTTTTCTAGTGGTATGGTGCCATATAACATCTTTCGCCATTTGCTTTGATTGAAACAACCGCTGGAATCTTGGAATGGTGGGGAAGTGCCACAATACCTTTGCAGGAACACCCTCGTACACTTTTCCTTGCTTGTCAACTTTCCATCTCGATGCCTTACAAGTAGGACACACCTTTTCATCCTTGTACATGCCTCTATAAAGAATGCATTCATTTATACAAGCATGTATTTTTGTGTAACCTGAGCCCATTGATTTCATTATTTTCTTAGCCTCGTATGTATTTTCACCATTACATTACCTTCTTCAGGGAGCATTTTCTTTAACAAGGGTAATAGTTCATCAAAGAACATGTCGGATGTTCCGTGCTTGCTCTTCAAGTTGAACAGCTGAACAATTGCAGACAACTTTGTAAAGTTACGAGATCCTTTGTATAGGGGCTTTTCAGCATCTTCAAGTATCTTTTTAAACTTCTCAGGGTCCTCTGAGAAACCTACTGCGGCTTCAACCATTCCTATAGTGTATGGGGCATCAGTGGGAATTCCCATTCCAAAATCTTCAGATTCCGTGGGCTGACCATTGTTGACGTCAACAGGCCTACTATTACTTGCCTCGTCTTTTTCCCCTTGCTTAGTTCAGTTAGTATAGGTTGGATCAAATCCCTTAGAGAATAAATGGTCATCTACCTCGAGAATTGGTAATGCATAGTGGTTTAAGCAATATTTACATGGACATGGCATAAGAAATTCCTCATCCATCTCGTTCTCCTCCTTCAGATGGTTGGCAGCATACCGCAGAAATGCCGCGACTCCATCTTCATATGATTCTGACGTTCTAGGCCTTCTCATCCATGCTTTGTCCATTCTGAAACACACATAAAGTCCGACATGTCAGCAACCGCTTCATGTGTAGCATAAAAAATCAATTCCACTTCATGATTGACAATCAGAACATAGCAAATCTATCATAGCAATAGATATAAATTCTATGATAAAAATAGGAGAAATTAGGACATTGCATTAGTAGGTAGTTTATAGGAAGATTAACACCACCGTTGATTCAGTCACTTCCCTAAAACATCAGATAGAAGAAAGAGAAGCAGGGAGCCGAGGTGAAAACTTCACAAATACAGTTCTTTGATTCTTTCACCAAGATAACACACACACGGAATTCAAATTCAAAGATGGACTATGAAAAACCCTATAAATATCTGTGATACTTGAATCAAAATACCAGATTCTAATATGCACCGAACCTCAAACAGAGCCAAAGGCAAACAAAATCGACATCTTACACAATTACAACTTGTCCCTAGTTGGTAGACAATTTCCTAGCCGTCTAATTCTATCTCCCTATCAAACAGAACCAACATCCTTTCTACAACTTGGTTATTAAACAAAGCACGGTTTCCCTGTCAGTCAATTGACCCATAGCTTTCCTAATTTCTTCCCTCAATCAGAAAGTAACATATAGGTTGTCCGTTTAGGTCTACCTTACCTGTCCTGGTAATCCTCTAAATAAAGTGTGTAAATATAACTCCTTGAGATCTAATTTTTCAAGTTTACTGTTACGCATCCAAACTCGGGATATAGTATTGCTGGCACTAAAAGAAGACCACTAGAATGAAACCAAGGGATAACATGTTTCATAATAACATTTTTCATTGTACTGGTACTCAAGAAGCTGATACAATCTTTTGTCGTGAGCGAAAATATTATGTATATCTATTTTAGTTTTTGAAGCTTTTTTTATATTTGATGATAGCATATGTTTTTTGTGCGGATTAATGTCTAAGGTGATGGTTTTGTTTGAATACTATAGCTAAATTAGCAGATATGAAATGAGATCAATTAGCTGATACTAAGGATACACTACCAGTTACTAATAAAGATACTAGAACAGATACATTAGCACACAAGACACCATATACACAACTACGTACTAGAGATAACTAAGAAGATACTAAAGATGATGCTACAATAGATGCTACATCAGATACAATGGTTGGTACACATATAAATATACTACAAGATACATAATAAGATATACTAACATATACACATACAGATACAAAACCAGATACAATTGTAGATACATAACTAGATACATTACCTGATACATAACAACAGACAACAAATCGGTAGAAAAATCAGAAACCCTAAAATTAAAAGAACTGAAACAAGTTGAGGGTTTTATGAAATTACCTAAACAAAATATCCTCTTTTCCAATGGTCAGCGGCAGCAACCGTCAACACTTCTCAAATTTACGCTTGCCCTTGGTCGAACTTCTCTCTCTCTCTCAACTTGAGAAGCGTTTCAAATTGGGGGTTTCTCTCAACAAGAACTCTCTCTCAAATTGAGTCCAAGTGCTCGTTCTTTTTTTTTCTCTAAGTGACTGCTCATTCTTTAATTAGCTATTGTAATTTTTATATTATAAATTCATAGTTATTATTTATTATTTTCTTCTTTCATTCGTCTTTTTCAGTCAGACATGTTAGCTTGCTTGTTATCACGAGAGAAGAGAGTCTCTGTCTTTCCTGATTCGGAATTTTTTTTCTCGTAGGATATGAGGTTCGGATCGATCGGATCAACGGGACTAGCTCTCTCTAGTATTTATGTTATGATATGAGGATGCCCAAATAAAAAGTTTTAATTTTATGACGGCCCATATTAGATTGATGGTGTTGGAAAGAAATAGTTAGTTTAACAGTCACTTTAGTTGCTTTAATTTTGATTAGTTAAACAATAACTAATATTGTATAATTATAACTTTATTATCATTAATTAATTATTGGATGATTAATTAATTAATGAATAGTCTTATTAAATAATGATAAAAATAATTAATATAATATCGAGAGTACAACTGTACAAGCAATCTGTCCCGAACTATGACCAAAAATGGGCCATAATCCGGATCCTAGTAACTAAAAATGTGGGCTAATGTGCGGGCCCATAGCAATAAATCAAATGATAAAATACTATATAAATATAAAAGAAGGGTAGCCAAGTTGGTCGATCCGTATAAGAGAGAGATGAAACGGAGGAGCAGTATCATACGTATAAGTATGAATACCGAGGGACGATACGTCGAGCTCAGAGAGATAATCAACCGGCCAAGAGTGGGTGACTCTGTACTGAATATCTCGGAGAATGTGTCGGATACGCATAAGGGTGTGACGAACCTGCCAAGAGCCCCGATGGCCAGATGAAAGCAGGGTCACCACAGTAGCAGCATCAAGCTCAATCCAAACATATCTTGATCTCTTGGAAGCCAAAATCAGCCCAACAGCAAGCGCCTGGATCTCTGCATCAAAGCTTGATTGGAGAGGTTGTACTCTTTGAATTTAATATCAGTCAATTTTGCTCGATATTACTTGAACATACTTAAATTTACTAGTTACTACCTAATTCCACCGTGTGACATTCAAAGTTGCTCGAGATAACTTGAACAAACTCAAGTTTACAAGTTAAGAACTGATTCCATCTCGTGTCGTTCAAATTTGCTCGAGGATAGTTGAACAAACTCAAATTTACCAGTTATGAACCAATTCCATCTCATGTAAACAACTTCAAGTTTACCAGTTATGAATCGATTTAATCCCATGTCATTCAAATTTGCTCGATATCACTTGAACGAACTCAAATTTACTAGTTACAAAGAAATTTCATTTCTCATTATTAGATTTGCTCCATATTACTTAAACGAACTCAAATTTACTAGTTACGAACTGATTTCATTCCTCGTCAATCAATTTTGCTCAATATTACTTGAACAAACTCAAATTTATTAGTTATGAACTGATTTCATTCCTCGTTAATTAATTTTGCTCGATATTACTTGAACGAAATCAAATTTATTAGTTACGAATTGATTTCAAACCTTGTCAATCAATCTTGCTCAATATTACATGAACGAACTTAAAGTTACTAATTACTAACAAATTTCATTCCCCGTCATTCGGTTTTCTCCACATTCTTTGAACGAACTTAAATTTAGTAGTTATTACTAACAAATTTCATTCCTCGTCATTAGATTTTATCCATATTACTTGAACTAAATCAAATTTATTATTTACGAACCAATTTCATTCATCGTCAATCAATTTTGCTCAATATTACTCGAACAAATTCAAATTTACGAGTTATGAACCGATTTCATTAATTGTCAATCAAATTTCCTCATGAATGAACTCAAATTTATTAGTTACGAACTGATTTCATACCTTGTCAATTAATTTTGCTCCATATTACTTGAACGAACTCAAAGTTACTAGTTACTAACAAATTCTATTCCTCGTCAATCAATTTTGCTCAATATTACTTGAACAAACTCAAATTTATTAGTTATGAACCGATTTCATTCCTTGTCAGTCAAATTTCCTCATGAATGAACTCAAATTTATTTGTTACGAACTGATTTCATACCTTGTCAATTAATTTTGCTCCATATTACTTGAACGAACTCAAAGTTACTAGTTACTAACAAATTATATTCCTCGTCAATCAATTTTGCTCAATATTACTTGAACAAACTCAAATTTATTAGTTATGAACCGATTTCATTCCTTGTCAGTCGATTTGCTCAATATTACATGAACGAACTTAAATTTAATAGTTATGAACAAATTTCTTTGTCATTCAATTTGCTCCATATTACTTGAACGAACTCGAATTTACTAGTTACTAACTAATTTCATTCTTCGTCATTCGACTTGCTCCATATTACTTAAACAACCTCGAATTTACTAGTTACTAAAAAATTTCATTCCTCGTCATTCTATTTTCTCCATATTACTTGAACAAGCTCAAATTTACTAGTTACGAATCGATGTCATACCTTGACATTCGATTTTGCTTGATATCACTTGAACAAACTCAATTTACTAGTTTTGAATCGATTATATTCCTCGTCATTCGATTTTGCTCAATATCATATCAATAAAATAAGGGGAGTGATATTTGCACTCCACTTTTCTATCTCCTATTACCAATTAGACTCCATTTTTCTTTTTCTTAACACTATAATATATTTTTAATATTTCTACATTCAATTTTTGTATTTTGCACCTTTCTAGCAAAATTAAATAATGAGAAATGATAAGTATTAACAAAGGGAGTGTTAATAATTATTGAGAGTGGTGTATCAATTTGAGTAAAAAAATTAATAAACTAGCCAACTTAAATAAAATGGCATTGACATAAATATAGGAGGTTCTAGCTGAGATCGACAATCTATAAAAGAAAATGAGTATGATAAATGATTTTCTATAATTTGCAATTGTCAAAAAAGCAATTGTACTTTGATTAATTTTATCAGATATTATGAGGTTATCTTAGTATGATTATATAAGTCACAAACTATAATATTACTCATAGCATTAACTATTCAAGATCATGTGTATTATACAAACACTAATATTTTGATTATTAATTTTTCTGCATAAACAGTCACGGCCTATTAATTATTAGCACTCCATTATTAATATTTCTCAATTTTCATTCTTTAATTTTGTTAGGAAAATGCCAAATACAAATAAATAATATAAAAATATTAAAAATATATTAAAATAGCAAAATAGAGAAAAATGGAGTGTAAATATCATTCTCCTAAAATAAACTCAAGTCACTGACTACATTGCATCACAATTATTTTTTTTCAGTCAAGCTTTTTTTCCCTAATATTAACAAATATATTAATTTTAGATTTTTTAATTTAATAAAAAACGTTATGCGCGTATTCTTCTAATCTCCTTCGGCGGATCCCTCTCAACCGCATAACCCCGCCTCTAACAAAGAAATGAGAGTTTCTCTCATTTTCTTGCAGAAAATTAGGAAACCTTGATAAATTCGGAAATCTGTTGGAAGAAATCACGCCACCCATGGATAGAAGATCTGCAATCGGAATAACCGCGAAAATAATCTTGGTTGAACCCTTTTTTGGCGGGTTGAAATCAAGATGAAGTCTGTTTGGGCAGGATTATTGCCGCTTTGTGTTCTGAGTTCAACTAGTACAAATTTCAGACAAAGGTATTCATTTTCTTTGTATAAGCGAAGGTATTCATTTTCTCTATAGACAAATAATATGTTTTTATTCCAACAATAGTTTAGTTTTGAGTAATTGATTTAGGGTTTGGCTGATCTTGATTATTGTTTGTCTATATTGGTGTTTCCCTTAACATACATTTAGGGTTTGGCAAACTATATTGGAAGTCTGTTCAAATGCTCTATCTGCACAAAAAAATTATGATTTTAGTTGTGTTTTATGGACAGAAGTTATGGTAGTCTTGATTTGTAATTTTGGTGATTCAAGGATGTTTTAAGCTTTTTATCTATTTAGAATTATGCTAATTACTCAGTTTGGACAAAAGTTGAGTTATCACTACTAGAAGTCTGAGTTGCACTATCATAATTTACTTTTTTTCTAATCCTGTATGTGGAGAACCCATTATAAAACAGTTAGTACTTACTCGAGTTCTGGAAACATATCTGTATAGAAGTGTATGTACCCTTAACCAGTAACGATGACCATATACCATGTGAATATGCTCTGATACATTTTTGTGTTGCTATAAGCAACACGTAGTTTGATTTTTCATTGTATTTTTATATGTGCATACATTTTTGTGAGCCTGTTCTTCACAAAAACGAACTTCCCTGAAGTTTATTAACTGCTAAGTGTGATATTTTAACTCATGGTGTGTCGAGAGCTGAGGAAATAGAGAATAAGCTGCTGATTTGGGTTTCACGTAGGCATTTAATTCAAATGCGATGCCTTAGGGAACTCATTTACATGTTAAAGTAGTATGTTTGAATTAGAATTTTAGGAGGATGTAGGTTGCTGCAAGCCAGACTTATTGAAGTGTCTGTCTGTTATACTTGATATGCAACTTTGTTCTTTCATTTTTTTTCTTGGTTAAATAGTTTCACAGGTTATTAACTGGTGTGTTATTGTTGATTGTTCTGGTATTTCTAGATTACATTAAAATCTTGTATTACGTATGCCACATTTTGTAGGTCTAGTAAGAACTTTATTTTGGGGTGATTCTGTGGTGATTTTAAGTTTCTCCTTTGTAAAGAAATCCTATATGATTGGTTTGCTGATGAAGCTATTATATTTTTTGATTGGATTTTTTGTTATGTTCTTCACATTGCTTGGGAAGGCGACTGGGTCCTAGGCTTCTTGGCAGGGCAGACGATTCAGCGGTAAAGTTTCATACATATTGTTTATTTGGGTCGATTGTTAATTCACTGTTAGGGGGAGTAGGAGTTGTGAATATTAATGGTAGAATTACTAATTTTGTTACCCAAAAGAGCCCCATTATTATTGTTATTAACTTAAGAGGTTGATTACTTTAAAACCTTGAAACCATCATTTGAACTAACTACGTTTCTGTAACATTTATGACCTTGGACATGTCAAAACCGATCAAGTCAGGAATGTGATTTGGTTTCAATTTATTCTTCTTTTAACATTTATGTTTGATAATGTCAGTGGATTTTATATTTAAGATGGTTTTTCATAAGTTTAGTTCATTTTCAGATTTAGATTGATATTATGAAGTACTTTATGATGGGTTAATTTCGCTATTATGCAGATTCTGATATGGCATCAAGTGAAGAGTCAGATTATGACAATGATGACTTCGAGACTGAACCAATAGTGGATATGACTTTGGAGAATGGTTACTATAGCGGCCTTCGATGAATCCGATGAACTTCTTGGTAATGCTACAGTAAATATACTGTCTTGCTTGTATTAGTTTGTTTTGGACTTGAATATCAGAAGTTTACTCTTACACCATCATTTTGCAATAACTGCCATAACTTGTTTTTGGGTTTAAACTTCCAGGGAATGATGAACATGAAGGGATAGTGACTAACACTGAAGTTATAGAAAGATAACCTCAATTCACAGGGGATCGAGATAAAACAATGTCTAAAGAGAAGAAGGAATAGAAGAAGGAGGTTTGGGGATTGTCAACAATGTAGAAACTAACTAAAAATTGGGATGGCAAGAAACATGTGGTTGAATTTGATAACCTGGGCCGATTTACGGGGGAATATGCATCAGAAATTGCAAGTTATATGGGAGTGTTGGTGCGTCGAGATGTTGGGCTTCGGTACTTGGAGTGGAAGAAGGTGCCCCCCGAGTTGAAGGAAAAGTTGTGGGAGCAAATATTGGTATGTAATTTATTGATTTCAACATTCAAGTTCAATACAATAATATATGATATTCATTTCTATTAAGTTATTTGTCACTTACCTGCCATTCGTATTCTGGTAGCGCTTTTATGAAATCGAGGAGACCATGAAAAAAAAAATGATTATCCATCTCGGTGTACACTTGTACAATTTTAGAAGAAAACTGTACGCAAATTTTATACAGCCCAATTTGGGTAAACCAGCGAAATTCCAAAAAGTCCCTAGAAAATATCGTGTATTTTTGAAGCAAGAACATTGGGACGAGTTCGTAAAATTCCGACTCTCTCCGAAATGCAAGGTTGTATATTTCACTCTTTAATTTTATAATCACATTAATGTCATTTTTTAGTCTTGAAGTTTGCTGCTGAATGTAGTTATTTATCTACGTGCCCAGAAATTGTCCGATGATGGAGTTACGGCGCGTGCGAACCACAAATATGAACATAGGATGGGAAGAAGAGGATAAGCGGGGTTGGTTGAAAAATTAGTAAGTCCTGACATACACCTTGTTAGCTAGTTCTTAGTCAAAGAGTATATCTAGTGTTGTTTATTTTGTGTTGAATTTAATCCATGACATGAAAAGTAGAGTATATATGTAATATTTGGCCTGTGTTGAATTACTAGAAAAAAGATAAAGTGATTCGTGAAGATGATGACAATCCTTCGCGGTCTCTCTTGTGGAGGATGGCACGTCGAAATCCAGGTGGTGAATATTCTGATGACGAGGTTCAGGAAAAGGCAAAACAGCTTGTAAGATGACTGAAACTACCTAGCCATCTATTTATTGCTTAAACATTCTTGATTAGTATCTGTTCTAGTATATTTATTAGTAACTGGTAGTGTATCCTTAGTATCAGCTAATTGATCTCATTTCATATCTGCTAATTTAGCTATAGTATTCAAACAAAACCATCACCTTAGACATTAATCCGCACAAAAAACATCTGCTATCATCAAATATAAAAAAATCTTCAAAAACTAAAATAGATATACATAATATTTTCGCTCACGACAAAAGATTGTATCAGCTTCTTCAGTACCAGTACAATGAAAAATGTTATTATGAAACATGTTATCCCTTGGTTTCATTCTAGTGGTCTGCTTTTAGTGCCAGCAATACTATATCCCGAGTTTGGATGCGTAACAGTAAATTTGAAAAATTAGATCTCAAGGAGTTATCTTTACACACTTTATTTAGAGGATTACCAGGACAGGTAAGGTAGACCTAAACGGACAACCTATATGTTACTTTCTGATTGAGGGAAGAAATTAGGAAAGCTATGGGTCAATTAACTGACAGGGACACCGTGCTTTGTTTAATAACCAAGTTGTAGAAAGGATGTTGGTTCTGTTTGATAGGGAGATAGAATTAGATGGCTAGGAAATTGTCTACCAACTAGGGACAGGTTGTAATTGTGTAAGATGTCGATTTTGTTTGCCTTTGTCTCTGTTTGAGGTTGGGTGCATATTAGAATCTGGTATTTTGATTCAAGTATCACAGATATTTATAGGGTTTTTCATAGTCCATCTTTGAATTTGAATTCCGTGTGTGTGTTATCTTGGTGAAAGAATCAAAGAACTGTATTTGTGAAGTTTTCACCTCGGCTCCCTGCTTCTCTTTCTTATATTTGATGTTTTAGGGAAGTGACTGAATCAACGGTGGTGTTAATCTTCCTATAAACTATACCTACTAATGCAATGTCCTATTTTCTCCTGTTTTTATCATAGAATTTATATCTATTGCTATGATAGATTTGCTATGTTCTGGTTGTCAATCATGAAGTGGAATTGATTTTCCCTATACTAAATATAGGGAAAATTAGTATATAGAGGTAAAATTAACAGCAGTGAAGTTTATATTACTTGATTAATACTCGCTTCTCTATTTTGTGCACAGGAGGAGTTTGATAAGAAGCTGGAAGATGGAACACTAAATAAAGAACTAGGTGTTGATTCCATCACACATGTGTTTGGCAAAGAACGTCCTGGGCATGTAAGATGTGCCGGCAAAGGAGTGACTCCAACAAACTACTGGCACATGCCACGAAGAGGAGCATCCAAGGAGAGCCTTGCTGAACTGAAGAAACAATTAAATGATGAAAGGCGCGAGAACTAGAGGGAGAAAGAGAAGAATGATGAACAAATGAAGAATATGATGGAAAATGGCTCAACAAGGAAAAATGATGAGCAAATTATTATCTAAGCTGAATTCTCAAGGATTATTGAAAAAGAAAGCTTCCACTACCAAAAAGCAACGGGTAAGCAAAGTATTACAATGTCATGCTTCCTGTATATGCAATTAAATACATTATAAAGTATGATTTTCTTATTGAATGCTTGTTTTTATTGAATGTTATGGGATTTTTAATCAATCTTTCAGCACCTAATATTTCTTCAAAATGTTTACTGCATGTACTCTTCAGAAATCTACAAAGACCCATCACTCAACTCCTGCAACTACACATGGATCTCCTACATCTAGCCAGCATTCTAATGGAGCTAGGCCGGTGTCTCCCGTTACCACACAGGAATCCCCTGCTCAAGACATGTCTTATATGCGTGTTAGATGTCAGTCTACAACCGAAGGCCAGGAATTCCCAAGGGTATGTTCTTTCTGAAAGTATTTAATTCTTTTTGGCAGCATTTAAACTATGGTAAATATAAATTATATACTGATGTTGACTTGAGTGTTGTGATAAGGCGACAACTTTTGAGATACTAACATGTCGAATGTTTTTCTTCTTATATGTATGTCCAACAAGAGGAGTTATTTGAGTCTTCTTGTAACGACACACTGTTATATGTTGCTATGTCGTCAATAAGGAAACATGTGTGACACATTGTAAGCATATTCATAGATCAAGAAGACAGTTCACCCAAAACATATGAATACAATAAGAAACCAAGTCTGTCAAGATTCCAAATGTTGGAAAATATAGATAATCAACTAACAACACTAAACCACTAAGCTTGTACCATTTTATACCTTTCTTAATTGGTACTAGTCTATTCGTACACACTGATATATTGTACCATTTGTTCTGATCTGATATGATCTGATGAAGTTTGTTGTTTGAATGGTTGTTTCAAAAATTCTTATATGAACAAATTTTTCATGGTATGATTTTTTTTCTATGTTCTGACTTGTATGTATTAGCCCTGTTTAATATATTATGGCATATATGTTTGCAGACTGAAAAATGCAAACTGGCACATGGCCGACAAATAAACATTGTTGCAAATGGACGTGTTATTCAGAGTTTGGATTGATGAACCAATACATCCAAATGCAGGTTTACCCTACATAACACAAGAATTTAAAACAGTAGAGGATGCTAAAAATAGTTTGGTAGCATGGCCAAAAGAATGGGTGATCAATCTCTCTACTGTAAGTTGCTTTACTCCACAACTTCAAGTATATTTTGTTAAAACCTTTGTCTATGCATATGTACATCATAAAATACCTTTTTGCTACATACAGAGGAAGCCATTCGAAGACAACCACAAGATACTTGAAAGCTCTTATCAAGAACATGATGACAATGATGACAACCGGAGGACACTTGAAAGCTCCGATCAACAACATGATGATAGCCAGAAGACAGTTGAAAAGACTAAGAAGATTAAGAAGAAGAAGAAAGCTTCTGATATGAACGAGGGATATTGAAGCCTCTTAGAACGAGCAAGAGAATCAAGACTGTAGCCTAGTTAAAATAAGAGAAATAGTCATGCTTCTGTAGGCGTTTAATGTTTAATTTTTTTGGATCAAGACAGTTGATTTATTGTTTTTTAGACATATTTCATTTATCTGATCAAGACATTTAACTTTTTATCATATGAGTAATAAAAAATTGGATCAATTTTGCATCAATTGTTGTTAATGAGTTTATGTTACACATTAGAAGTAGGTGGCAAATAGGTCCTTAAAGACTCGATAAAATATGTGGCCAATACTGCATTCTTGTGGCTGAATATGAAATACAACCACCATTTAGATGTAAAACCGTGGCCGATGGACAACTACGACCACCTTTTAGATGTGAAATTGTGGCCAATGGACGAACTACGACCACCTTTTACAATTTTTCAGTGTCCAAAAGGAAAACAACGGCCACCTTTTACAATTTTTCAGTGTCCAAAAGGAATACAACTGTAACACCCTCAATATATTCGAGGTATATTACAGTGCCGTGAATCCCTATATGGGACCCACCAGGCTGAACAGCATCATACTCATCGACTCACATAAACGACAGAACAATACCATGACATAAGACGCAAAACAGAATAATCCACCCGGTCCAACCGGTCAATATAACATCATGAATCCATCAACGAAACGGAACGGATCGGAAGAAAATCCCAAAACCCCCAAATTATCCAAAAGTAGGGTTCTAAGAGATTACCTTGGATTTAGGATGAGAAACACAAGTGGATGATGTTAGTCTACACCAAGAACTCAAGCAAAAGAATCTCTGAAGTGATTGGAAGAAGAAAATCGCCTCAAATCGCCTCTGGAGTCGCTCGGCCGCGGAAAAGGAAGAAATGAGATTTTGTGATTATCTCGGTCAACTCCCTGGTTTATATAGCCAGGGAGTGTTAGCGCACGCTAAAACCTCAAGGTTAGCGTGCGCTAACGGGATAGGATTACAATCCCTCCTGTTAGCGTCCCATCAGAGCCGTTTTGGCCGTTAGCGTGCGCTACCATACATGCGTAGCGTGCGCTAATAACCCTCGGTAGCGCGCTATCGACCAATAGCGTGCGCTACCCGAACATCGCCGAGTCCAGAGCCAAATGCCCAAACTCACTCGACCCGTTAGCGTGCGCTACCATACGGGCGTAGCGTGCGCTAACTAGCCTCTCGATTGAGTTCGGTAGTAAACCGCCCAAGATCGACATACACTAGCGCGCCATCAACAACTTAACGTGCGCTAGTCTCCCGACATTAGCGTGCGCTAGACAAGATAGCGTGCGCTAATCCGATAGTCCGTAGGGCCGAGCCGAATCGCCACTCCTGTGGCTAAATCGTTAGCGTGCGCTATTTAATCAAACGTAGCGTGCGCTACTAATGGATTTCTAGCGTGCGCTATACAGAAATTTAGCGTGCGCTAGATACATAATATAAACGACCCAAAATACCGGAATATGAACGAAACGTCAAACGGAACACCTCAAAACGCATCATAGCATAGAATGAATCCACGGCAACCCCGAAACGGCGGTTCCGCACAACAATTACGAGAATCAGATTAAAAGATAACGGAAAAGTTACACTGAAGGATACACGAGGGTCACTAAAATCGAGAATTACACCGGAAATACAATTACAAGGGAAAGAAAAATGCGGATATTACATTCTACCCCTCTAAAAATAAGTTTCGTCCCGAAACTTAAGAAACAAACAACTCGGGGTACCTAGCACGCATGCTATCCTCGGTTTCCCAAGTCGCCTCCTCGACACCGTGTCTCGACCACTGCACCTTGACCAAAGGTATGGTCTTATGCCTCAATCGTTTCTCACGATACTCCAAAATCTTCAAAGGGCGCTCTTCGAAAGTGACATCTTCGGAGACATCAATCTCACCATAATCGATGATGTGACTAGGATCCGGGACATATTTCCTCAACTGGGAAACATGGAAAACGCTATGAACATGACTCAAGGCCGGAGGTAACGCCAAACGGTATGCCAGCCCACCCACTCGCTCGAAGATCTCAAAGGGGCCGATAAATCTCGGACTCAACTTCCCTTTCCTCCCGAAACGAAAAACTCCCTTCGTCGGCGACACCTTTAGCAAGACATGATCTCCCACCTCGAATTCCAAAGGTCGACGACGACGCCGCATACGACTTCGCCGACTCGGCGCCAACATCCGTTCCCGAATTAACTCTATCTTCCGACTCGTCTCTAAAACGACATCCGGATCGGTCCCGACCAAATCGGACGCCTCATTCCAACAAATCGGTGATCGACATCGCCGCCCGTAAAGTGCCTCATACGGTGCCATCCGAATCGATGCGTGCCAACTGTTGTTGTACGTGAATTCGATTAATGGCAAATGCTCCTCCCAGTCTCTACTCCAATCGAGAGCACAAGCACGCAACAAGTCCTCGAACGTCTGGATAGTGCGTTCCGACTGCCCATCTGACTGGGGATGAAAAGAGGTACTCAAATGTAAACGGGTAGCCAACGCCTTATGCACCTTCTGCCAGAAGTGCGATACAAAACGGCCGTCACGATCCGAAACAATAGACTTCGGAGTACCGTGAAGTCTCACAATCTGCGCGATAAACACACGAGCTAACTTCTCTGGGCCCCAAGTGTCCTTAATGCCCAGAAAATGTGGCGACTTAGTCAGGCGATCAACAATCACCCATACCATATTCATGCCCGACCTCGATCTCGGCAAACTCGTAACGAAATCCATCGATATATCTTCCCATTTCCATTCCGGAACGGGAGGATCGCAATAACCCAAATGGCCGATGCTCGATTTTGACTCGCCGACAAGTCAAACATCTCGCTACAAACCGTGCGACCTCATCCTTCATATCATTCCACGAAATTTCTTCTCGTGTCCTTGTACATCTTACTCGAACCAGATGAACGGAATAAGGTGTAGCATGGGCCTCCCGTAAAATACTCGCCTCAACTCGAGTCGTTCGGCACACAAAGCCGACTCTGGAATCTCAAAATACCATCCTCGTGAATCACAAACCCAGGAGACTTTCCTTTAAGAACGTTCTCTCGGATTTGAGTAATCATCGGATCCTCTGATTGCTTCAGTTTGATTTCATCGATCAAAGACGACGAAATCTCCAAAGCACAAAGTTGCCCAACAGCTCCCGGCAACGAGACCTCAACGACTAACTCGATCAAAGCCCTCCGAAGCTCAGACTGAGGCGTAAGGATCTCAAGTGTTCGCAACGCAACTGGTTTCCGACTCAAGGCGTTGGCTACGACGTTCGCCTTACCCGGATGATAAAGGATTTCGAGGTCATAATCCTTAATCAACTCTAACCACCTCCTCTGCCTCATATTCAACTCTCGCTGAGTAAATATGTATTTCAGACTTTTATGATCGGTAAAAATCTGACATGTAGAGCCGAAAAGATAGTGACGCCAAATCTTGAGCGCAAAAACGACTGCCGCTAATTCCAAATCATGAGTAGGGTAGTTCAGCTCATACGGCCTCAACTGTCTCGATGCATAGGCAATGGTCTTGCCGTGCTGCATTAATACACACCCAAGACCCTGACCCGAAGCATCGCTATAAACGGCAAAACCCTCGTTGCCACATGGCAACGCCAAAACTGGGGCTGAAGTCAAACGCTTCTTCAGTTCCTCAAAACTCGACTGCCTCTCGTCATTCCAGACGAACCTCTCGGATTTCTGGAGCAATTGCGTAAGTGGTCTAGCTAGTTTCGAGAAACCCTCGACGAACCTACGATAGTAGCCAGCTAAACCCAAGAAACTACGGAGCTCCTTCACATTCTTGGGCGGTGCCCAATCCAATACGGCCTCAACCTTCTGCGGATCCACACGAACCCCCTCGGCTGAAATCACGTGACCTAAAAACATCACTTCCTTCAGCCATAATTCACATTTCGAGAACTTTGCATAGAGTTGCTCGGTCCTTAAAATGTCTAATACTATCCGCAAATGATGGGCATGCTCTTCCTCATTCCCCGAATAAATAAGAATATCGTCAATAAAGACGACGACGCACTTATCCAAATACTCGATAAAAACTTTGTTCATCAATTGCATGAACACCGCCGGCGCATTAGTTAACCCAAAAGGCATAACTACGAACTCATAATGCCCGTACCTCGTCCGAAAAGCTGTTTTCGGCACATCAGACTCTCTCACCCGGAGCTGATAGTACCCCGATTTCAAATCAATTTTCGAGAATACCGCAGCTCCCTGCAACTGATCGAACAAGTCATCAATTCTCGGCAAAGGATACTTGTTCTTGATGGTCACCTTGTTTAGTTCGCGATAGTCGATACACAAACGTAGTGAACCATCCTTCTTCCGCACAAACAGAACCGGTGCGCCCCAAGGCGAGGCGCTCGGTCGAACATACCCCGACTCAAGAAGCTCGCTCAACTGCTTCTTCAACTCTGCCATCTCTGAAGGTGCCATGCGATACGACGCCTTCGAAATAGGAGCCGCGCCCGGCTCTAACTCTATAGCAAACTCAACCTCACGATCCGGTGGCAATCCCGGTAAATCGTCAGGAAATACATCAGGAAACTCATTAACGACTGGAATCGACGAAAGCTCAACTCCACCATCCTCCGCCTTCAAGGCATAGCACCAATAACCAGCACACCCCTTTCGCAGTAGACTCATCGCCTTCAAGGCATTAATGACAAATTTCTGGTTTCCCCTCTTTCGCCCCGCGAAAGAGTGCTCGGTGCCGTCCTCGGCTAACATAGTGATGATTCTCGTGCGGTAGTTCATGATCGCACCATGCCGCTCGAGCCAATCATCACCAAGAATCAAATCCTCACCCTCGATACTCACAACAATAAGATTAGAGGGCCAAGTCCTCTCACAAATAAATACAGAGCAGTCTCGAACCTCCTGATCACCAACGATCCTATCGCCGCTAGGAAGCTTAACGATGAAGGGCTCACAAGGCGTCAAACGGTCGAGACTCAAACGACGCACACAATCCAGAGATATGAACGAATGCGTAGCACCTAATCGAAAAGCACACCGACAGATGAGAAAGAATATAAACGGTACTGCCGCCACGGTAGCCGGATCATCGGCTCTCCGCATCTCATAGACACGCGGGTGGGCCGAGCCGACACCGAAGCTCCCCTTAGAGGGCTGACCCCGACCTCTCCCCCGACTAGCACTCGACGGAGACTGAGGAACAAACGATCCCTGATTCACACTTGGTTCCCTAGGCGCTGGAATGGAAGCCCGGGCACCAAGAATTCTCTCCCTCTCAGCACAGAAAGCAGCCTTGTGGCCCGGCTGGCCACACTGATTACACGTCAGCAAAGGGCTCAAACAAGTACGACTGATGTGGCCCGTACGACCACAATTGAAACACTTCACATCACGAAAAGGAGCACTGGTAGTTCCACGAGGACCCCCAGCGGAACGAGCTGGACCACCGCCGGCGGGGAAGTTAGCAGATTGGGATCTCTGCTGACCCCCACTCTTGTGGCCCGAAAAGTTCCCAGCGGACTTCTGCTTCTTACTCTCGCGGGCCGCCTCGCTCGCCGTCACAGACATATCATAAGCAAGGGCCCTACTCTGATAATCTTTCAATGTAGTGCATACGAGTCCCGACATATAGTCCCGAATCGGCAACTTCATCCGTCTGGAGAAATGGAAAATCTTGTCACTCTCCTCGACAACTTGGGTCTTCATATAACCCAACTCCTTGTTAAAATCAGCAATAGCTTGAGCTACGGGGATATCCCGTGGTTGAGCATCATAAAAAGCATGTACCCGAGCCTGTCTAACTGGCCACGGGCAATATTCAGTCTCCATCAACTCCTGAAACTCAGCCCACGAAGCAGCATGGTCTTTGGGCCCAACGGCCTCCCACCAGTCCGTAGCGTCCCCAGTGAGAAAATATTGAGCAATAGGGACTTTACGGTCCTCGGGACAGTTAGTGGCAACGAAGACTTTAGATATCTCCTTGATCCACCCTTCCCAGCCAATCGGGTCTGAAGCTCCCGAAAACTGAGGAGGATGCATCTTGATGACATCTTGGAGCCATCGGTCCGCTCCGCCCCGATTAGCATGGGCCTGATCCGGGTTCTGAACCGCCTGAGCTATTGCCGCCATTTGGTTCACCATCTGTTGCATAACGGCCGCAATACCAAGATCGGCACGCTCCTGAGAAGAAGCATGGCTATGACGGTCGCCAGATCGCGGCCTCGAAGATCGTGGACGTGGCCGCCCCACCGGCTGCCCCGCGTCCCCGGCCGCGTCCACGACCACGACCGCGACCACGACCTCTTCCAGCATCCATACTGGAGTTAAATAAGTAGCAAAAGCCATACGAGGATCACTACAAGAAAAGAACAATTACAAGTCGAGAATCAAGGGTACGATACAAGGAATTAATGAACAGAGGAAGGGAAACTTACGGACACTGGTAGTACCGGAATCATGGCAGCGTGACGATGATGTGCCAAAAAAAACACCACAAGACCCAATAAACCGACAAGCCTAGGTATCCATAAACCTAGTGCTCTGATACCATTTTCTGTAACACCCTCAATATATTCGAGGTATATTACAGTGCCGTGAATCCCTATATGGGACCCACCAGGCTGAACAGCATCATACTCATCGACTCACATAAACGACAGAACAATACCATGACATAAGACGCAAAACAGAATAATCCACCCGGTCCAACCGGTCAATATAACATCATGAATCCATCAACGAAACGGAACGGATCGGAAGAAAATCCCAAAACCCCCAAATTATCCAAAAGTAGGGTTCTAAGAGATTACCTTGGATTTAGGATGAGAAACACAAGTGGATGATGTTAGTCTACACCAAGAACTCAAGCAAAAGAATCTCTGAAGTGATTGGAAGAAGAAAATCGCCTCAAATCGCCTCTGGAGTCGCTCGGCCGCGGAAAAGGAAGAAATGAGATTTTGTGATTATCTCGGTCAACTCCCTGGTTTATATAGCCAGGGAGTGTTAGCGCACGCTAAAACCTCAAGGTTAGCGTGCGCTAACGGATAGATTACAATCCCTCCCGTTAGCGTCCCCAGCGGCCTGAGTTTTGCCGTTAGCGTGCGCTACCATACATGCGTAGCGTGCGCTAATAACCCTCGGTAGCGCGCGCTATCGACCAATAGCGTGCGCTACTCGAACATCACCGAGTCCGGAGCCAAATGCCCAAACTCACCGACCTGTTAGCGTGCGCTACCATACGGGCGTAGCGTGCGCTAACTAGCCTCCGATTGAGTTCGGAGTAAACCGCCAAGATCGACAAATACACTAGCGCCATCGAACAACTTAACGTGCGCTAGTCTCCCGACATTAGCGTGCGCTAGACAAGATAGCGTGCGCTAATCCGATAGTCGAGAGGGCTGGGAGCTGAACTGCCACTCCCAGGGCTAAATCGTTAGCGTGCGCTACGAATCAAACGTAGGGTGCGCTACTAATGGATTTCTAGCGTGCGCTATACAGGAAATTTAGCGTGCGCTAGATACAGAATATAAACGACCCAAAATACCGGAATATGAACGAAACGTCAAACGGAACACCTCAAAACGCATCATAGCATAGAATGAATCCACGGCAACCCCGAAACGGCGGTTCCGCACAACAATTACGAGAATCAGATTAAAAGATAACGGAAAAGTTACACTGAAGGATACACGAGGGTCACTAAAATCGAGAATTACACCGGAAATACAATTACAAGGGAAAGAAAAATGCGGATATTACAACAACGACCACCTTTTATAATTTTTCAGTGTCCAAAAGGAAAACATCGACCATCTTTTACAAATTTTCAGTGTCCAAAAGGAAATTAACAACGGTCACCTTTTATAAATTTTCAGTGTCCAAAAGGAAAATAACGGCCACCTTTTTACAAATTTTCGGTCCAAAAAGAATACAATACCACCTTTTACAATTTTTCAGTGTCCAAAAGGAAAACAACGGCCACCTTTTACAATTTTTCAGTGTTCAAAAGGAATACAACGACCACCTTTTATAATTTTTCAGTGTCAAAAAATAAAACAACGGCCATCTTTTACAAATTTTCAGTGTCCAAAAGGGAAATAACAACCACCTTTTATAAATTTTCGGTCCAAAAGGAAAATAACTAGTCGCTTTTACAATTTTTCGGTGTCCAAAAGGAAACAATGGCCACCTTTTACAAATTTTCAGTATCCAAAAGAAATAAAATGGCAACCTTTTATAATTTTTCAGTGACCAAAAAGAAAACAAACAACCACTTCTTACAATCTTCTAGTGTCCAAAAGGAAAACAACGACGACCTCTTACAATTTTCAGTGTCCAAAAGAAAAACAACGACCACCTTTTATAAATTTTCAGTGTCCAAAAGGAAAACAACTGCCACCTTTTACAATTTTTCAGTATCTAAAAGGAAAAATACGACCACCCTTTATAATTTTTCAGTATCCAAAAAGAAAACAATAGCTACTAAAAATCAAACTGTGTGTCGGTAAGGATCCTATGGCTATGGTTATGGAACAAATGCTTTACCTACAAACAAAAATGGGGTATTGTAAAGACACGGTTACAGAGGAACAGCTACGAAAAATAATGTGAAATAGTCACTCAAAGTGGGTGTATCCGTAGAGGTACCCTTTTGTTACGCCACCTACGGTAACAGTTTTAGAGTAAAAGAAATCCATGGCTAAAAGACTATGGACACGTTTTCTAAATGTGGCCTATATGACTTTTTGTACTACTATAAGTAGCTTTTAATTTTGTAAGTGTGAAGTTGTAGTAGAGAGGGGGAGGCAGTTGTCTACTTAGGTTGACAGTAAAGAGTTTAACTGTCTTCTTAATGATTCTAATGAATATAAATTGCATCATCATGTTATGGTTTTGCTTATGCTTCTACTTGATAAATTTCACCACTGTTTGTCGTAATTTTCCTGTAATATGGTTGAGAGGTTCTGTCTTGCGGTCAGTGACAATTGGAACAAAGTCTGTCAGGACAATATGTATGAAATTCACAACAGGTGTCATAAACTATGCATAAATGAGACCCTTCCAATTCAATTGGCAGGAACTCCAACCAAGCTGTTGATGAAATGGAAGAAAAGCTGGAGAAGATGCTACAATATCAAGTGATAACGACAACGGGACTCCTATTACCGGAGGAGATGCTACATCTTTGATTTTCTGTTTTTTAAGTACTGTATTTCATGGTTTTTGGTCGTTGTATTTAAGCTGTGTAACTATTTCCATTACGTATTTTAAGACTTTTAACTCTATGTGTTTGGTTAGATATTATGGTGGATGGATGGTGTGGAGGGTTTTTGTTTTGGTGGTTAGACTTATAACTATATGGTGTGGAGGGGCTTTATTTGGTTAGATATTTTGGATGGATGGATAGTATGGGTTAGTATTTTGAATGGGTGGATTATGAATTGTAATGGATTGGTAATTAATATAAAAAAATATTTCATGTCAATTTTTTTTGTGAAGGTGTTGCAGTAGGTGGTACATAGTGTTGCAGTTACTTACGAAAAAAGTGTTGCAGAAATTTAAGAAGTGTTGCAAAAAGTGTTGCAACAGGTAGGTATGGGGCCCACGGTTGGGACCCCCATCGGACCCCACATGTGGGGCCCACATCGGACCCCACATGTGGGGCTCACATGTGGGCCCCTACTTTTTCAGAAAATTGACATCTGCTGCAACACTTGTTTAATGTTGCTGCAGACTATATTTAACGATGCCTTGCAGTCTTATGGTAACAAAAGGAGTGGTGTTGCAGTAGGAGACAGAAGTGTTGCTATAGGGACCTACGGCAGCGTTGAAAAGTGCAACACCAAAAAAGTGTTGCCGTTTTGATTTTCTTGTCTGCAACAACATTTTTTTTGCTTCTTGCAACATTTTGTAGGAGTTGCCATAGGTCATCTATGGCGTAGTGATCGGTCTAACTATTGAATCTCGCCCGGCAACCTATCAGGTTTCAAGGGGCTAAAATTATCACCAACCGAAGGCATCAAATGCACTCAAGAATTTATCAACCTCTACCAAATGTACTACCCTGATAACTCAGAAGCATAGCACACCAGCTCGGGTATCAATTTTCTACGAGTTTGATGGAGGGTAGGAAACCTCGTAATCTTTTTCAAACTTAGTCTGTTTGTTAGTCAGGAGAATTTCACGATTAATGTTACACTTTGCACAATAATTCATTTATAAGCGCGTGTGTGTTTGTCAATCATTCAAAATGAAAAACAGTAATTAGCAACCTAGTTATTACCAACATATATAGCTCATGGACTTTTTCCTAAGTACTGGGCTAAGCGACTGACCTAATAAAGAAAATAAAAATTGCAATCTCGATTCTTCGTTCTCGATCGGGTGTCTTCGGTCTTCGTCATAGCCGAATAAATAACTACATCATTGAAAAATGCATCCTACTATGCAAATTTTCTAATAAAAATAAATAGGCTCAAAAGGGCCTTTACAACCCAGTAGAAACGAACAAATCAAAAACTAAGTCCACGATCTATATCACCATCATATAAGACATTCCCTAGAACATGTAATATCAATGAAATTAAATAATTAATTTAATATATTTATCCATTTAATATATGAAATTAATCTATTCAATTTCTACAATATAGATCCAATAAATATTTAGTAGCATTAAAATTAAATAATCAATTAATATATTAATCCAATTAATATAAAAATTAATCTATTTAATTTTAATGGTATTAATCCAATTAATACTTATAATTATCATTTTAATTCGCTCGAAGTAATCCGACCAAAATAATATTCTCGTTTAATTTATTTCCCTTAACAAAAATATTCTAAATATTTATTTAGTCAAATTAAATCCAATTTAAATTTCAGAAAATAATTACAACGAAAACATAAAATCAAAACAGAGTCCCGGACAATCCGGTAGCAGGCCCAGCCCACGGCCTGTCACGCCCCCAACATCGGGAAGGACGAGGGCACGACGTACCAGTCGATCAATCAATAAGAGTGTAGCAATAAATAGCGGAAGCTAGATAACGATTGGATAAAATTTTCAATCAACGATCTTAACCCGATGTTCTAAGATTCTTTGTAACAAGAGTTGATAATAAAATTACAGTGATCATAAGTTTGCAGCGTAAAAATAATAGACGATTCAAAGTACTAAACATAGTAAATTATTACAAGTCTAGATAAGAACAGAAATTCTAAGTCAAGGCGGCGATCTTCTAATCGGTTTCTTCCACAAAGTCTTCCTCGTCTTCTGCTGGTTGCTCATTCTCTGGTTTAAAAGGGAACACAGTGGGGTGAGACAAAAGGTCTCAGTGAGTGGATGATCGTGTGCGAGTGTGGCTTTCTTTCCTTTGAAAATTTTAAGTGATGCATGACTTTGTCAAGTTATAAGAAAAGTGAAAATGGTTCAAAGATATGATGCAATTTATCGATAGATACTCGTTTAGTAGTGAAATAATATAATCCTGTACCCATGGACAGATGTCAAGTCAATCAATCAGTCAATCAGTCGATCAGTCAATCTAGCTTTGCATCATACCGATGTGGAATTTGGATTCTAGGCTCTCCTTATTACTCCTATCAGTATAGGCCGTCGCCCCAAGATTTGGATCGTCGCCCCAGTAGCTGAACCTTCGCTATCACACTTGGCGCGTGCTTCCTTATCTATTATATGGGCTTGGTATGTCCTTAGCTGTGGGTCAATACCCGGATCACACTATAATCGTGATTATACCCAAAGTTCTACGACCCAGGTCCCTCGGAATACTTCGTTCCTCAGTTATGGGAATATGCTACAACGGCAGCCTTGTTCATGAACCGCAGCCATGCTGCTCGATTCAAGACTTGGTATAACCGTCCCGACTCGATTTGGGATTGTAGAGGTGGCTCCTACAATTCAAGAGGTGGCCCCCGGATTTTAGGTCAACGCTCTATTTCGTATGGGTTCAAGAGCTGGCCCCCGTCCGTCGACGTGGCACTTTGTCCCGATAGAGTTAGAGGGCCGTCCCGTCCGTGGCACTTTGTTTGTATAGCACTTAGTTCCCGGACAGTCAAAATTATCAGTTAGCTGCATAGCATGAGTAACACTAAAACATTCGATCAGTGAGATTAATTGCGTCTTTTGATCAAGTATGGAATATGGTTACTTATATTTGTGGCACGGTAATATGGGATAGGACTTGTATATTAATTCTCAATATTCTCAATATTTCATCAACGGTTTTAAAGGGTTCAAATCAGATGTATTGGATTGGTAGGCTCGATGAAAAGAAGTCGAGAATTTTTCTGAAGTTGGTCGAAACGACGTTTATACCCTTAGGTTGAGGCTAAGCATTACAGAAATTACGAAATTGCCCCAAAACATAACAAAATTGCTCCAATGCCTTTAGAGCTATGAATTTAACGAAATTTTACGAGATGGCTCGTGATGAACCTGGAATATCAGATTTGTAAAAAAGTACAGAAAATTCGGACTTGGTCCAGAATTCTTGATTTCTTGCATTTGACCCCAGAATTGTTTTAAAATAGCAAATTTGACTAATAAGCATAGATATCGAACTCCGATTCACATGAAACTTTACGGACAGCCTATATGTGATAATATACATGCTATTTATGGTCCAGAGCAGTTTATTCTTGAAAATTTCAGTTTAGTCTCAACTTTTTATAAATTACAATTTACACCCCTAAAAGTTCCGTTTACTCAAATCAAGTCCCGTTTTGCCACAAATAAGTTATCCACATACCCTAACATAATCATATAATATATAGTTTCATATTTTGGTAGGGTTTCAACAAGATTTCAAATAGGACATATAATATTCAATTTTTTACATAATCAAAATCCGACTACCAAATCGGTTATCGTTTAAATCCACCAAATCGCATTGCATGTTAATATAACCATACCATATATCTCTAAGACATGTATTTATACGAAAATTTCCAGATTTGTGCATGCTCACCATACTTCATAATTTTCGAAAGTAAAATTCAAGAAAAACGAATATACATGTAATTCAAAGCACAAATATCATAGCATGCATTTTTAATATGGTGATTTCAACAATTTGTCAACATCATATTTTAAGAAATTTCAGATTTACATGCATCATAAGAAAGAAAAGATTATTACTTAAAGGTTTGAAAGAGTTTCACCCACCTTGATTCTTGTCGTAATTAGTCGGTTCTAGGTCTCGAACGTTGAAAGACGATCTCCATTCTCACACTACCCGGTTCGGCCGAATCAACATGCACCAAGGATGTGTATTATTTTTGCATGAGAGAGTTTAAGTTAGTATATGAAGATTTTATTAGGTATATATTATAGAAGAGATTAGAGGGAGTAAGATTACCTAGTTTACTTGAGTTTTTGATGAACTCTTTCTACCTCCTTCAAATTCGGCCCTCTCTCTCCTTCTTCAAGTGCAGATTTTTGTTTGTGTTGAAGTGTAAAGTGAGGCTAGGCAATTAGTGTGGGTATTTATATTGTGTAAGTAGGGCTTGAGGAAGTGTATATGTAGTGAAGACTAGGAACATGTTGTCTAAGGTGTGTTAAGAGGGTCTCTTGCATGGGGGGAACATGAAGACTCTAGAAAATATTCCTCTCCTCTTTTTCTTCCCCGTTTGTCCGCCCAAATATATATAATATATATGTATTTTTTTTTGTTAATTTAAGTGTATAGCTATAATTGTAATAGTTGGTGATTTAATTAGTTGAGTTGGGCTTTAAATTATAAATTAAAGTCTTAGGAATTTTATTGAGATGGGTTTGAGTCCATTAGTGAGTTTATATATAATTAGGTATTAACACGTAGTCCATTAGGTGAATCAATATTCTACTTGAATTTTATCATTTGGTTTATAAATATAATTTACGAAATTAATGAGTGGAATAACATAAAATTAGACGTAGATTATATCATGTCATAAAACAAATGTTATTAAAGTACATCATTATTTAGTACATTGTACATGTGATAAGTTATCGAATTTAGGGGGTTTTACATCCTCCCCTCCTTAGAAGAATTTGGTCCCCAAACTCCTTCTTGAACAGTTCGGGATAGGATTTATTCATTTCTTCATCAGCCTCCCACGTAGCGTCTTCCTCTCTGTTGTGATTTGACCAGACGACTTTAACTAAAGGAATTCGCTTCTTCATCAATTCGCGTACTTTCCGGTCGAGGATCTTGACCGGCCTTTCTTCATAAGACAAGTTATCTTGATCGGCGGAATGTCAGAAGTAAGAATGTGCGCCGGGTCTGGATGATACTTCTTTAATCTCGAGACATGGAAAACGTCATGCATTCCAGCGAGATTGGATGGTAATTCCAACCGGTACGCCAATCGTCTAATTCTTTCCATGATTTTGAATGGTCCTACATACCGGCGACTCAACTTTCCTCCTTTCCTTGACACTATTAAACCCTTCCATGTTGTTAGCCTCAGGAAGACTTGATCTCCTACTTCAAATTCTAGATCCTTCCTACGCTGATCTGCGTAACTCTTCTGTTTGCTCTGAGCGGTGTGTATCATATCCTTAATCAATTGCAATTTATCCACGGCTTCGTTCACTAAATCTAGGTTTATCGGTGAGGTTTTTGTTCATTGGGTCTTCGGCGTCCACTGGTCATCAATTTCCTAATGGAGCGGAGATCGACACTTCCATCAGTACAGAGCTTCATATGGTGCCATTTCAATTGTCGATTGGTAACTATTGTTGTATGCAAACTCGGCTAATGGTAGGTGGTGATCCCAATTTCCTTCAAAGTCCAGTACGCAAGATCGTCACATGTCTTCAAGGGTCTGGATGGTTCGCTCGGATTGCTCGTCGGTCTAGGGGGTGAGCGCTAGTGCTAAAACTCATGAGGTTCCTAATTCTTTATGGAAGACTTTCCAGAAATGAGATACGAATCTTGGGTCTCTATCAGATATTATGTCTGTTGGCACTCCATGAAGTCGAACGATCTCTCGGATATAAGTCTTAGCCAGCTTTTGCAAATTGTCGTCCTTTTTAACCGGCACGAAATGTGATGA
The DNA here is from genome assembly GCA_033398695.1 of Orobanche coerulescens. NCBI lineage: Eukaryota > Viridiplantae > Streptophyta > Magnoliopsida > Lamiales > Orobanchaceae > Orobanche > Orobanche coerulescens. The sequence continues at coordinate 63,710,810 of CM065810.1, read as the reverse complement.
TTTCGTCAATCTGTCGATGATCACCCAAATGGTGTTATAGCCTCCTCTTGTCATTGGCATATCTTTAATGAAGTCCATATTTATCTTTTCCCATTTCCATTCAGGGACTTATAACGGTTGTAACAGCCATGAGAGTCGCTGATGTTCAGCCTTGACTCTTTGACATGTGAGGCATCGAGCCACGAATTCTGCTACTTGGTTCTTCATGTTTACCCACCAAAAGTGTTTCTTTAGGTCTCAGTACATCTTGTTACCTCCTAGGTGAATCGTATATCTCGAACAATGAGCTTCTTCGAGAATCCATATTTTGAGCTCCTCGTCATGAGGTATTCATAACCATCCCTTAATCCTTACAATTCCATCCTTGGTAATCATAAACTCGGGTTTCTTGCCCTTTACGATCTTGTCCTTGAATTCGTGATGTTTTGGATCTCTCTATTGGGCTAATCGAATATCATCCAATAGATTCGATTTAACTATGAGGTTGGCACAAATTAAACGAGCACCTTCATGAATGGGTTTCAGGTAGCTCAGTTCCTCGAGTGCTTGCCATTCTCGGACCATGAGTCGGTCCACTCTAGCCTTTCTACTTAAGGCATCAGCCACGACATTCGCTTTCCCTAGGTGATGTTGAATCTCACAATAGTAATCTTCTAAAAGCTCTACCCATCTTCTCTGTCAGAGATTAAGTTCCTTTTGAGAAAATAGGTACTTGAGACTTTTACGATCCGTAAACACGGTGAATTCAATGCCGTATAAATGATGTCGCCATTTATTTTTGACGAATAATACCGGAGCTCCCCATGGTGATACATTGGGTTGTATGAAACCCACATCGAGCAACTTCTGCAGTTGGACCTTCAACTCTTGTAGCTCCAGTGGTGCCATTTGGTATGGTGCCCTTGCAATAGGTGCCCTCCCGGGCATGATTTCGATATTAAATTCAACCTCTCTATCAGGTGGTAGGGAGGTTAATTCCTCGGGAAAAATGTCAGGGTATTCGGACACCACACGTATGGTTTCTATGCACGACTTACTCTTGGGTTTGTTGATGATAAAGGCTAAAAATCCGGTTGCCCCTTTGGCAACTGCCTTCCTAGCCTTGACAGCTGATATTATAGGTGCTAGGTTGACTCTAGCGTCCCCAACTTGTTCCACAATTGGTTTGTTAGGTTCGCAAAACCTGACTATCTTAGAGTGACAATCCAATTGTGCGTAGTGTCTAGAGTGCGATTGTTTGTTTCATCGTTGTTTCTGTTGTTTGTTGCTTGCTCTTGTAGGAAATTTGTCAGTTGACCTAGGGCTTGAGCCATAGCATCATTTCCGTTTCCTTCTCGTGGGGGAGTGCGTGAGCGATCATTGTGATGTTGCTGTTCGTCACGATTCATATGAGGATGTCCACGCCTTCGGTCAGCCATCTTTTATAAGTTAGGAAAGCGTGTAAGGATTACTAATCTTATGTGGGTTATCAATAATTTATGTTTTCATGTAGATTTAGGCGCATGATTGAGTGCTAATTAATCGCGGATAATGAAATTATAATATAAGGATAAAACATAGTCGATTCAAGTTACTCCTGGCTTATTCGCCCAGTCATATATTTACGTTTAATGGCACTTTGGCCAAATGTCTTAAACATCAAAAGTACGAAACATCAAAACATGTTACATTAATGTTCGTAACCAAGTCTTAGAGTCTTCTAATTATCTCCCGAATTAATACTCGCATCCTCTTCTGGGTCCTCTTTCGGGTCCTCCTCCAGATCTTCCTCTGGATCGTCCTCTTCAAACTCACGGAATCGAGTCTCCACAATTGGGGATGCTCGTGATGGCACTCCGATTTCAGTGGCGGGATTGGGAACTAGGTCGATCACGGCTCCCAGCTTAGACTTCATCGTGATTTGGAATTTTTCATGCTCATGGCATTCAGATAAGATTTGTTCCTCCAGCATTTGCACCTTGTGGGCTTGGAGATATCTGTGGCTGCGGAGTTTGGCTATCATTCGAATGTCCACTAACGATTGGGTTTCCAGGTGATGTGCCCTTTCCTCCAGCTCTTCGTATTCTTGTCTCTTCTTCTCGAGCAACCGAAACAGCTCGTCCCTCTGATCACGATACACCGTCACATCTTGAAAAATGCACGCAATCACGGACCTCAAGTTCTGAATCTCTCTTTCCTTTGAATCGCTCAAAACAACTGCGTTTAGAATGGGTCTAGCAACACTCTCAATTTGGTTAAGCGCTTGCCGGAGCTGATCCTCAGTAATCGTTGCTCGCGTAGTAGGGATACCCTGAGTTTCCTTGGTCAAATCTTTCTCGCTAATTAACAAAATAAAACTAAGTCAGTATCTTGCAAAACCTAATATCCAATATAAAACTCTATTAAGCATGAATAATCAATAAGGCAGTGAACTTAATGATTCAACAAATATTTATATGATACTAACGACAAAGGAACAATAATACTCCATTTTAAGAAAGTAATGAAGTTTAGTGGAGTTTAAAGGAACTTCATCAATTTCGAATAAATAGTGATATGACTTTGAGAAATGGATAAGTGAAATAAACTATATCCGTTTCAAGAGTTCAATAGAAGAATTGATTCAATCGGGGAAATGCTGTGAATACTTAATCAAGTGCCTTGGCCAATGACTTAGGAAATTTGAATTTGACTATGCATATTCCATGTGAATAGCGACAAGTCGAAAGAGATCTTAATGAGAATTGACTCGAGAAATCTACTTTAGATCTCAGTCCTATGGTTCGCTTCGTCCTAGGTGGAATTCCCATCTCTGTCCGAAGAATCTTATCCTAGTTAGCCCGTTGTAAGTGTCCTTCTGACAAAGCGGGCTCCGATACCACATCTGTCACGCCACCGACATCGGGAACGACGAGGGCGCGACGTACCAGTCGATCAATCAATAAAAGTGTAGCAATAAATAGCGTAAGCTAAATAACGATTGGATAAAATTTTCAATCAACGATCTTAACCCAATGTTCTAAGATTCATTGTAACAAAAGTTGATAATCAAATTACAGTGATCATAAGTTTGCAGAGGAAAAATAACAGACGATTCAAAGTACGAAACATAGTAAATTATTATAAGTCGGTATAAGAACAGAAATTCGAAGTCTAGGCGGCGGTCTTCTAATCGGTCTCTTCCACAAAGCCTTCCTCGTCTTCTGCTGGTGGCTCATTCTCTGGTTTAAAAGGGAAAACGGTAGGGTGAAATAAAAGGTCTCAGTGAGTGGGTGATCGTGTGCGTGTGTGGCTTTCTTTCCTTTGAATATTTAAGTGATGCATGACTTTGTCATGTTATAAGAAAAGTGAAAAAGGTTTCAAAGATATGCTGCGATTTATCGATAGATACTCGTTTAGTAGTGAAATAATATAATACTGTCCCCATGGACAGATGGCAAGTCAATCAATCAATCGATCAGTCAATCTAGCTTTGAATCCTTCCGATGTGGACTTTGGATTCTATGCTCTCCTTATTACTCCTAGCAGTATAGGCCGTCGCCCCAAGATTTGGACCGTCGCCCCAGTAGCTGAGCCTTCGCTCTCACACTTAGCGTGTGCTTCCTTATCTCTTATATGGGCTCGGTATGTCCTTAGCTGTGGGTCAATACCCGGATCACACCATAATCGCGATTATACCGCAAGTTCTACGATCCAGGCCCCTCAGAACACTCTGTTCCTCGGTTATGGGAATAGGCAACAACGGCAGCCTTGTTCATGAACCACAACTGTGCTGCTCGATCCAAGACTCTGTCTAACCGTCCTGACTCGATTTTGGATTATAGAGGTGGCTCCTACAATTCAAGAGGTGGCCCCCGGATTTTAGGTCGACGCTCTATTTCGTATGGGTTCAAGAGGTGGCCCCCGTCCGTCGACGTGGCACTTTGTCCCGATAGAGTTAGAGGGCGGTCCCGTCCATGACACTTTATTTATATAACACTTAGTTCCCGGACAGTCACAATTATCAGTTAGTTGCATAGCACGAGTAACACTTAAACATTCGATTAGTGAGATTAATTGTGTCTTTTAATTAAGTATGGAATATGGTTTCTTAATTTGTGGCACGGTAATACGGGATATGACTTGTATATTAATTTGAAAATATTCACAATATTTCATTAACGGTTTTAAAGGGTTCAAGTCAGATGTATTGGATTGGTAGGTTCGATGAAAAGAAGGCGAGAATTTTTCTGAAGTTGGTCGAAACGACGTTTATACCCTTAGGTTGAGTCTAAGCATTTTGGAGATATGAAATAAACACGGATGGTCGTGAAAATTTATAAAAAGGTCAAAGATACTATTTCAATTTCAGATTTAAGAAGAGATTCGGAATTTCCAGTTTCGGGATAGAAATTTCCAAAAATTACGAAATTGCCTCAAAACATAACAAAATTGCTCCGAGGCCTTTAGAGCTACGAATTTAGCTCGGAATTTAGCAAAATTTTACAAGATGGCTTGTGATGAACCTGGAATCCCAGATTTGTAAAAAAGTCCAGAAAATCCGGACTTGGTCTAGAATTCTTGATTTCTTGCATTTTGACCCCAGAATTGTTTTAAAATTGCAAATTTGACTAAAAAGCTTAGATACCGAACTCCGATTTACATGAAACTTTACGGGCAGCCTATATGTGATAAAATATATCTATTTAGGTTCCAGAGCAGTTTATTCTCGAAAATTTCAGTTTAGTCCCAACTTTTCATAAATTACAATTTACAACCCTAAAGTTCCGTTTACTCAAAATCAAGTCCCGTTTTGCCACAAATAAGTTATTCACATACCCTAACATAATCATATAACATATAGTTCCAGATTTTGGTAGGGTTTTAACAAGATTTCGAATAGGACATACAATATTCAATTTTTCACATAATCGAAATCCGACTACCAAATCGGTTATCGTTTAAATCCAACAAATCGTATTGCATGTTAATATAACCATACCATATATCTCTAAGACATGTATTTATACAAAAATTTATAGATTTATGCATGCTCACCATACTTCATAATTTTCGAAAGTAAAATTCAAAAAATGAATATACATGTAATTCAAAGCACATATATCATAGCATGAATTTTTAATATGGTAATTTCAGCAATTTGTCAACATCATACTTGAAGAAATTTCAGAATTACATGCATCATAAGTAAGAAAAGATTATTACTTAAAGGTATGAAAGAGTTTCACCCACTTTGATTCTTATCGGAACTAGTCGGTTCTAGGTCTCGAACGTTGAAAGATGATCTCCCCTATCACACTACCTGGTTCGGCCGAATCAACATGCACCAAGGATGTATATTATTTTTGCATGAGAGGGTTTAAGTTAGTATATGAATATTTTATTAAGTATATATTATAGAAGAGCTTAGAGGGAGTAAGATTACCTAGTTTACTTGAGTCTTTGATGAACTCTTTCTTCCTCCTTCAAATTCAGCCTCTCTCTCCTTCTTCAAGTGCAGATTTTTTTTATGTTGAAGTGTAAAGTGAGGCTAGGCAATTAGTGTGGGTATTTTTAGTATGTACGTAGGGCTTGGGGAAGTGTATATATAGTGAAAATCTCTATTCAAAAATTCAAAGCCATGCATCTCTCTAAAAAAATCTCTCTGCCTTCTCTCTAGAAAAATCGACCTTCCTGCTCAGTACATGCCTTCACGGAGATCTCTTTTCCTTACTGCCTGATTGGAGCCTTCGATTTATCCTGTCCGCCGCCTTGTGCGGCGGGCTTTTTTCTCCTAAAGCTTCAATTTTTATGCACCGGTCGCGCGCCCGTCCTATGTCCAACGGGTTGTTTCTTCCGCCTGTGGGTTTCGGGATCTCTCGCCGCCGATTCATGGGCGAACAGAGAGGAAAATTCAAGGACCAATGTGGTATGATTGTCGGTCCAGTGCAGATCGCCCCTCCGGGTCCAGTTCCGGGCTGCCGATTTCTTAGCCTGCAAAAGGTAATTTGGCTGTACATGCTCAGTTTTTGAATGTAGGAGATGATGAGATTCATGGAATGGTGGAGGGTGGACCGTCAATTTGCAGGGACAGGGACCCCCCGACACATTTGATTTCTGTTTCGGATGATAAGGCTCTTCAGCCTGGCCATTTTGGAAATCTCATGGAACCTGCTCGAAAGATGTCTGATGAAACTCCTGAACAAGTTATGCCGTCTGTGCAGCCTGTTTCCAGTGGCTCGGCTGCTGATCTGCATTGCTCGGTTCCTCTTAAACCTCTTCCAACGCGTAGCTATGCTGATGTGGTTAGCAATGTAAAGGAATTAGATGTAGAACCTAAATCAAAAAATGCTTTGGGCGGTCCTAGTAGAAAACTTGATAAAACTAAATCCTCTTCCAACAAGAGTTTCTATGATTACGGAGGATCATGTACCTTCGGTCAGATTTCAGAATGTGAAGGCCGTAAGGTAGTCTCATTTTTGGTTGAAGAACTTGAGGCACTCGAAGCTCCCTTTGAGTTTACTTTGGTTGGAAAATTCTCGCATGGTTTCCCGACGATGAAAACTCTCAAGTCCATAATGGAAAACTTAGATCTTAAAGGTTCATTCTCGGTCGCGCTTCTTGAACAAAAACATGTTTTGATCCGGCTCTCTTGTGAAGAGGACTATACTCATCTTTGGAGCCGCCAAGTTTGGTTTATGGCCGGTTTTCCGATGCGTATCCTTAAGTAGACTCCCGATTTTGACCCTTTAGTTGAGGCCCCATTTGCTCCAGTTTGGGTTCTATTTCCGTACCTTCCTGTCCATTTATTCGATAAACGTAGTCTTTTCCAAATTGCTTCCGTGCTAGGAAAACCACTTCGAATTGACAGTGCCACGGACGAACTAACTAGGCCATCTACTCCACGGGTATGTATTGAAATTGATTTATCTTAAACCCGCTTATCAGAAGTTGAATTAACGCTCGGGGGAAAATTAAGATGCAACAAGTGGAATACGAAAACATTCCAAGTTATTGCTCTTTTTGCAAACACCTCGGGCACGACTTCAAGGGCTGCAAATCTTTCAACAAACCATCTAGCTCAAAATTCGATAATGCCTCCTTGGACAGAACCATCCAGAAGATTTGTAACACCCCGAGATATTCGGAATAATTACAGCACCGTAAACCCTTTAGATAAGGATTTACAAGGCTAATTTTAAAAGAAGTGTAAAAACAATTCAATCGAACAACTGAAGTTCAAATACAGATTTGATTCAACTGATCAAATGAGTTAACTTATACAACCATATCGAAATGACCTTATTAAAACAGACGTACTCGAGTACTACGAACCAAGAAGACAATTCACAAAAACAATAACATCATCCACATCACTGATCCATTTCATCGTCCTGTCGGTACTGTGGTTGCCTCCCCGCTCCTCGGCTACCTGAACATCAAAACAATGTCCACCCCCGAAGGGGTTAGCAAAACAATGCTAGTACAAGTATCATCATACAATAAATCATCAATGCATCATAGAACATGCAAAACGGACTTCCGCCACCGGAATCCAACGATGCGAATCCTCACGATTCCATCAACACAATACAGGGTAATCCGGAGATTCAGCACCCTTGGTATAGATCCCCATGATGATCCCGTCGGACCAACGCATGGTGGAAAACCCGTCCAACGATCCAGCGCCCTCAGCATAGATCCCCATGATGATCCCGTCGGACCAACGCATGGTGGACATTCGATCCAGCGCCCTCAGCATAGATCCTCATGATCCCCTCGGATCATTTAAACCATAAATCAATCAACCATGCATACACATATGCATTTCATTATGTTCATCAACACGAACAAATAACAACGAATATCACGAGAATTTTCAGAAATACATCTCATATTCAACAATATGAACAAACCACAAGCATGACCAAGTTTCAATATAAATCGAACTCGACATATGATACTTGCCTCGAAAATGGCAAGGACGAAACACTTCAATGATCTCGACACACTCGAAGGCCGCCTCCTTCGATCAACATAACAAGCTCGAACCTTAACAAAAGGAATGATATACAAATCATCTAAAGTCGAACGATGGCCTAACAATTCGGTCTACGGCCGAAAAGCTCAAAATAACAATCTGCCTGGACTGCTTAGCGTGCGCTACGTACTCTACGTAACGTGCGCTAGGCCGGCCTGTTAGCGTACGCTATCGTGTAAGACTAGCGTGCGCTAGCTACGAACTGACAGTTCGAATCGGCTGATATATAACGTACGCTACGTACGTATAATGCGTTAACTGAACCCCGATAGCGCACGTTAACTCACATATGTTAGCGTGCGCTAACCTTGCATGGCAGAATACTGCTAACGGAAAAACTGGGTTGAAAGGTGGTGAATTCATGAATTCTATGTTGATACAACAAGTCATCCTCAAGCATGTCATGCTAAAAAGGTTTTGTGGAAGTTCCATGATCATGAGGTACAACTATACGGATAATCACCTCAACATCATATCTTATCTTCGATCTTCAAGAAATATACCAAGTTCCGATTATTCCAAGTCCCAAAACATATGATTCCTTACGTAAAACATACGAACTAGGTAATCTTCACATACTGGGTGATTGGTTTTGAAGATACATAACATGCTCAGGAATCCACATACTAAAAGGTTCAATGGATCATACGATGAATAAGTGTCGAAACGTCGAAAATATCCTTCTAACACATGATGTACGACTAATAACGAATCTAACTGACTAGATGAACATGATCAACATCCTATAGAACACTACTAGTATTGGTGAAGAATCACCTACCTCAAGGTAGTGAAGAACACGGAGGAAATTGAAGCAATCCAACACCGAAAGCTTGAACACCAATCTCCAATGATATACGATCTTCAATCACGAACTAGGATGTTGATATGAAGTGTTTAGGATGAAGGAAGTTATGTTCTAAGTGTAAGAATTCGTATAATAGGAGAAGAGAGAACTGAAATCGCGAATAGGATGCTGTCCTATTTATAAGAAATGGCTATTAGCGCGCGCTAGACCCTGCTCGTAGCGTGCGCTAATGACTCACTGACTTAACTGTACTCAGCACTTAGCGTGCGCTACGCATATACCTGTAGCGTGCACTAAGGCGTTGACTCGGCTATTCCCGAAAGCCGTCCAGGTACATCCCGACACGATCCGGCAGGGGTCCCCCGGCCAGATCTCACCTACCGCACGTCTCAATCCAATTGACCACGCATAGCGTGCGCTAATGACCCTCAGTAGCGTGCGCTATTAATCCACGTTAGCGCACGCTAAACGTAGCCGATAGCGTGTGCTACATGCGCAGAATACAATCTTTAAATCACAAACACGAAATTAAACGCTCGACAACATCGGATTATGAAATACGGAGAATAGTACTCAGACGAAAGTACAATCATTACAATATCACAAGTTCCAATTACATAACAGAAATCTCGGGTATTACATCCTTCCTCCCTAAAAATAGGTTTCGTCCCGAAACTTAAGATGAAAACAACTCCGGATATCTAGTCTTCATACTATCCTCCGTTTCCCAAGTGGCCTCTTCGACTCCATGTCGTGACCATTGTACTTTAACCAAGTGTATTGGTTTATTCCTCAATTGTTTGATCCGGCTCTCAAGTATCTTGATTGGTCTCTCTTCGAAGGTGCCATTATTAGCTATCTCGATCTCGTCGAAATCAATGACGTGACTGGGGTCCGGTACATACTTCCACAATTGGGATACGTGAAACACATTGTGAACGTGACTCAGTGATGGCGGTAAGGCCAAACTGTATGCTAAATCTCCAACTCTCTCGAGGATCTCGAATGGTCCGATATATCTCGGACTAAGCTTGCCTCTCCTCCCAAAACGGAAAATCCCTCGTGTAGGAGACACCTTCAATAGTACATGGTCCCCAGCGTCGAACTCTAAAGGGCGACGACGTACATCTGCATAAGACTTCTGTCGACTCTGGGCAGTCAACAGTCTCTCTCGAATCAAAGCTATCTTCTCTTGAGTCTGAATAATCAATTCCGGTTCCGTCCCGATCAAATCCGAAGAATCATCCCAACATAGGGGTGATCGGCATCTTCTCCCGTACAAAGCTTCAAATGGTGCCATCTTAATTGAAGCATGCCAACTATTATTGTAGGTGAATTCAACTAATGGCAAATGAACTTCCCAATTAGTTGACCAATCCAAAGCACAAGCTCTAAGCATGTCTTCTACAGTTTGAATAGTCCTTTCGGACTGACCGTCCGTTTGGGGATGATAAGCTGTGCTAAAGTTGAGCTCAGTCCCCAGAGCCCTGTGAACTGCTTTCCAGAAATGTGACACGAAGCGACCATCTCGATCCGAAATAATGGTCCTCGGCATCCCATGCAATCTGACTATTTCCACAATAAATACTCGTGCCAATCTCTCGGGTCCCCATGTATCTTTAATTCCCAGGAAATGAGCCGACTTGGTTAGTCGATCAACTACAACCCAAATCATGTTCATTCCCGTTTTAGTCCTTGGCATACTGGTGATGAAGTCCATCGAGATATCCTCCCACTTCCACTCAGGGATCGGGAGCGGCTTTAACATTTCGGCAGGTCGTTGATGTTCAATCTTAACCTGCTGACAAGTCAAACACTTCGAAACGTACTCCGCTACGTCCTTCTTCATATTCCCCCACCAGAAGTTTTGCTTTAAATCCTTATACATCTTACTACTGCCTGGGTGAATAGAATAGGGCGCGCTATGAGCTTCCTTCAAAATTATCCGTCTTAAATCATCATCCTCGGGAATGCAAAGTCGACTCTGAAATCTCAGAACTCCATCGTCTTGTATCACGAATCCTGGGGCTTTTCCTTTCTTTACTTCGTCACATAATCGAAGGATCAGAGCATCGTTCAATTGTTTAGACTTGATCTCCTCGACTAGTGATGAAGTCAGTTCCATCACATAAAGTTGCCCTTGGATTCCTGGTGCCCATACTTCAATTCCCTCGTGGATCAGTCCCCGTTGAATACTGGTTTGGGACGTAAGTGCTTCCAACACTCGAAGAGAAACAGGTTTTCGGCTCAAGGCATCGGCTACTACGTTTGCTTTCCCCGGATGATAGAGAATCTCCAAGTCGTAATCCTTGATCAATTCCAGCCACCTTCTCTGCCTCATGTTTAATTCTTTCTGACTGAAAATGTACTTGAGGCTCTTATGATCTCAGAAGATCTCGACAATGAGTGCCGCATAAATAATGTCGCCAAATTTTCAAGGCAAAGACCACAGCTGCTAGCTCCAGATCATGAGTAGGGTAATTAATCTCGTACGGTTTCAATTGCCGAGAAGCATAAGCAATAACTTTATCCTTCTGCATCAACACACAGCCCAAACCCTGATTTGAAGCGTCGCCAGATACCATGAATCCATCGATTCCTCTGGCACGCTAATATAGGTGTCGTCCGTCTCCTCTTAAGTTCACAAACCACTGCACTTCTCATTCCACATGAACTTTTGAGTTTTCTCAGAATAAATGAGTGAGCGGACGAGCAATTTTGGAAAATCCTCTACAAAGCGGCGATAATATCCAGCAAGTCCTAAGAAGCTTCAGACTTCTTTCACGTTTTTAGAGCTTCCCATTCCAAGATTGCTTCGACTTTCTTCTGTCCACTGAACTCCGTCCGATATCACATGCCCAAGGAAGGTTACTTCCTTAAGCGTAACTCGCATTTTGAAAGTTTTGCATACAAATGCTTTCTTCCTCAATGTGCTCAAAACCACACGTAAATGTTCAAGATGTTCCTCTCAAGTCCTCGAATATATCAGATGTCGTTAATGAAGACGACCACAAATTTATCCAAGTATTCCAAGAATACCCGATTCATCAATTGCATGAATACCGCAGAGCATTGGTAAGTCCAAATGGCATTACTACAAATTCATAATGCCTGCACGGATCTCAAAGCGATTTCGGTGTATCCCATTCCTTAATTCTCAATCGGTGGTATCCTCGATCGCAAGTCAATCTTCGAGAATACCCTTGCCCCTTGCGCTTGATCAAACAAGTCTTCGATCCGAGGTATAGGATACTTATTCTTGATCGTCATCTTGTTGAGCTCCTGTAATCAATACACAAGGAGGGATCCGTCTTTCTTCCTGACAAAGAGAACGGCGCTCCCAAGGAGAAACACTAGGTTGGATATAACCCTTCGTAACAATTCCTCCAGCTTGCTTCTTGAGTTCATACATCTCGGTTGGCGCCATGCGGTATGGTGCTCGGAAATAGGAGCTGCTCCAGTGCTCTAATTCGATAGTGAATTCCACTCCCCTCTGCGGAGGTAACCCAGGTAGTTCGTCAGGAAATACATCTGAGAACTCATTCACAACTGAAATAGACGAGAGCTCTACTCCTTCCTCTTTCCTCATGACATAGCACCAAAGTCCGTGACATCCCTGCTTCAGTAATTTCACGGCTTTCATTGCTTTGATCAATTTTCCCAAGCTTCCTGGTCTCCATCCTCGGAATAAGTGTTCAGATCCGTCGTCAGCAATGATAGAAATGACTCTGTCTCGGTAATTCAGAACAGCTCCATAACGGTTGAGCCAATCATCTCCGAGAATTAAATCGTCACCGTAGATGTCAACTACAATGAGATTCGATGGCCACTCTCTCCCTTCTATAGATACTGGGAAATCCTTAGCTTCTAGGGTTCCCACAATTTTCTCTCCGCTCGGTAATCCCACAACATAAGGTTCACAATTAAACAAGCACGAGATTTTCAAACGATTAACACAGTTCAAAGATATGAAAGAATGCGTAGCTCCCAAATCGTACAAGACACTAACTGGTTGCAAAAGGATCTGAATCGTACCTGATGCAACAGCTGTGTTCTGATCATCAGATTTCCTCATTTCGTACAGGCGCGGAGGAACGGACCCAGCACTGGATGTCTCTCTCTTCCCAGCGTTCTGCTGCTGAAATCCACTCTGCTGCGTCTGGTTCACACTCGTCTCCTTCGGAACTGGAGCTGGAGTGCGAGTACCAAAAGATTGGGTCGCATTCCCACAAAATGTTGCGCGATGTCCTTCCTGTCCACACTCGAAACAGGTCACAGCAGGCGCGAAACAATCACGTCGAACATGTCCCGCTTTGCCACAGTTATAACACTTCTTCCCTGCGTCTGAAACAGTTGGTGCTGCCCGGAACTTCTTTCCACCTCGAGAAGGATGCGGAGGTCTACTGGATGAATGAAAAGAGGACTGGCCCCTGCGAGGCCCGCTGCTCTTATCCTCCGTGAAGTTGCGAGATACCTTCTGTTTCTTTGCTTCGGTCGCTTTCTCTACTGCTGCCTCCTTCATATCATAGGCTAACGCCTTGTCCTGATACTGTCGCAAGGTGGTACATTCAAATCCGGACATATACTGCTGAATTTGCGGCTTCATGCGCATGTCAAAATGAAAAATATTCTCCGCCTCGGTCCTGACCAAGTGGCGCACATAAGTCAGCTGGTGATTAAAAGTCTTAATCACGTCCGTCACAGATGCTGCGCCTCTAAACTCCCGAACTCGGGCTTCTCTAACTGGGCGAGGACAATACTGCGCCTCCATCATCAATTTGAATTCCGTCCAGTCAACATTGTGCTCCTCCGGTCGAATGGCCTCCCACCAGTCGAAAGCCTCCCCTGTCAGAAGATACTGGGCGACCGGAACCTTCCTATCGTTGGGACAGTTAAACCCTGCAAAAATCTTCTCTAATTCCTTCAGCCAGTGATCCCAAGAAAGCGTCTCGGCAAAACCGTCAAATTTCGGAGGGTGCAATTTAATCACTTCGGTAAGCCATCTATCTCCTCGATTATCCACGTTATGCTGCTGTCCCATCGCCATCTGCATGCGATCCACAACTTGAGCAAACTGGTTTATCTGGGCAACCACCTGCTGAAGCACTCCCGGCACGTTAGAATCTGCATTATTATTTGCCGATCCTTGCTGTCCCCCGGAATGGGAATCCGTTCGACTAGCGGTTACCTCTGGGGTAGATACCGACTCTTCTTGCCTCACATTTCCACGTCCGCATCCACGACCGCGTCCGCGTCCACGACCTCCTCTCAACATACTGTAAACATAAATACTCAATATCCAGGACAAACTTTCTCAAAGTAAATCCATTAATGTTTACAAGACATGAATTAAATAAAACGGTAGTATTCGAGATTAGGAAACTTACAACCACGGTCCACACGACGATGCTGGCTCAGCAGTGATGTTACGAACGACCAATAATCGAATAACGTAAACAGACCCAACAATCCCGACTGCCAAGATATCCATGAATCTTAGCTCCAATACCATATTCTGTAACACCCCGAGATATTCGGAATAATTACAGCGCCGTAAACCCTTTAGATAAGGATTTACAAGGCTAATTTTAAAAGAAGTGTAAAAACAATTCAATCGAACAACTGAAGTTCAAATACAGATTTGATTCAACTGATCAAATGAGTTAACTTATACAACCATATCGAAATGACCTTATTAAAACAGACGTACTCGAGTACTAAACGAACCAAGAAGACAATTCACAAAAACAATAACATCATCCACATCACTGAGCCATTTCATCGTCATGTCGGTACTGTGGTTGCCTCCCCGCTCCTCGGCTACCTAAACATCAAAACAATGTCCACCCCCGAAGGGGTTAGCAAAACAATGCTAGTACAAGTATCATCATACAATAAATCATCAATGCATCATAGAACATGCAAAACGGACTTCCGCCACCGGAATCCAACGATGCGAATCCTCACGATTCCATCAACACAATACAGGGTAATCCAGCGATTCAGCGCCCTTGGTATAGATCCCCATGATGATCCCGTCGGACCAACGCATGGTGGAAAACCCATCCAACGATCCAGCACCCTCAGCATAGATTCCCATGATGATCCCGTCGGACCAACGCATGGTGGACATTCGATCCAGCGCCCTCAGCATAGATCCTCATGATCCCCTCGGATCATTTAAACCATAAATCAATCAACCATGCATACACATATGCATTTCATTATGTTCATCAACACGAACAAAGAACAATGAATATCACGAGAATTTTCAGAAATACATCTCATATTCAACAATATGAACAAACCACAAGCATGATCAAAGTTTCAATATAAATCGAACTCGACATATGATACTTGCCTCGAAAATGGCAAGGACGAAACACTTCAATGATCTCGACACACTCGAAGGCCGCCTCCTTCGATCAACGTAACAAGCTCGAACCTTAACAAAAGGAATGATATACAAATCATCTCAAGTCGAACGATGGCCTAACAATTCGGTCTACGGCCGAAAAGCTCAAAATAACAATCTGCCTGGACTGCTTAGCGTGCGCTACGTACTCTACGTAACGTGCGCTAAGCCGGCCTGTTAGCGTACGCTATAGTGTAAGACTAGCGTGCGCTAGCTACGAACTGACAGTTCGAATCGGCTGATATATAACGTACGCTACGTACGTATAATGCGTTAACTGAACCCCGATAGCGCACGGTAACTCACATATGTTAGCGTGCGCTAACCTTGCATGGCAGAATACTGCTAACGGAAAAACTGGGTTGAAAGGTGGTGAATTCATGAATTCTATGTTGATACAACAAGTCATCCTCAAGCATGTCATGCTAAAAAGGTTTTGTGGAAGTTCCATGATCATGAGGTACAACTATACGGATAATCATCTCAAAATCATATCTTATCTTCGATCTTCAAGAAATATACCAAGTTCGGATTATTCCAAGTCCCAAAACATATGATTCCTTACGTAAAACATACGAACTAGGTAATCTTCACATACTGGTCGATTGGTTTTGAAGATACATAACATGCTCAGGAATCCACATACTAAAAGGTTCAATGGATCATACGATGAATAAGTGTCGAAACGTCGAAAATATCCTTCTAACACATGATGTACGACTAATAACGAATCTAACTGACTAGATGAACATGATCAACATCCTATAGAACACTACTAGTATTGGTGAAGAATCACCTACCTCAAGGTAGTGAAGAACACGGAGGAAATTGAAGCAATCCAACACCGAAAGCTTGAACACCAATCTCCAATGATATACGATCTTCAATCACGAACTAGGATGTTGATATGAAGTGTTTAGGATGAAGGAAGTTATGTTTTAAGTGTAAGAATTCGCATAATGGGAGAAGAAAGAACTGAAATCGCGAATAGGATGCTGTCCTATTTATAAGAAATGGCTATTAGCGCGCGCTAGACCCTGCTCGTAGCGTGCGCTAACGACTCACTGACTTAACTGTACTCAGCACTTAGCGTGCGCTACGCATATACCTGTAGCGTGCGCTAAGGCGTTGACTCGGCTATTCCCGAAAGCCGTCCAGGTACATCCCGACACAACCCGACAGGGGTCCCTCGACCAGATCTCACCTACCGCACGTCTCAATCCAATTGACCACGCATAGCGTGCGCTAATGACCCTCAGTAGCGTGCGCTATTAATCCACGTTAGCGCACGCTAAACATAGCCGATAGCGTGCGCTACATGCGCAGAATACAATCTTTAAATCACAAACACGAAATTAAACGCTCGACAACATCGGATTATGAAATACGGAGAATAGTACTCAGACAAAAGTACAATCATTACAATATCACAAGTTCCAATTACATAACAGAAATCTCGGGTATTACAAGATTGAGGTTTCGGCCGCAGTTCGGGATGATCAAATCCCGGCTCCCGCCGGCTCGTTTTCGCGGTCTAAACTCGGGGACAAGGGTAGTATCGTTTCAACAGCTGAACGAGTGGATGTGACAAAGATTAAAGAGGATATCTTTAAATCTTACGAACTTTTTGAAGATGGTTCCGAGCCGGACTCAGTAACCATTGAATTCCCCCGCTACATGCCATACGCGTATGTGACAAAGACTTACTACTCGGATGGGGATCCTCCTCATCCTTTGTCTCCCGCTATCTTACCTCCCAAAAAAGCTCCAAAAAAGAAAAAAAAAAGAAGAAGGACCTGGGCAAGGAAAAAATGAGCGAAACCCAGAATGATAATACCATTGACGAATGGTTCGAGGCTAATAATCGTGCATCATAATCACTTCTAGTAGAAAGTCACAAGGCCAAAGATGATGAGGGATTTATCCAAGTCGTCGGAAAAAAAAAAGAGTAGGCGAAGGAAACTCCATGAGGTCTTTCATTAGCTTCCTTTTCGTTGTATTTGCCATGTTTTGGAATTGGCACCGCCGAATAATAGTTGTTCTCTACTTAAAAAAAAAAGTGTATATGTAGTGAAGACTAGAGACATGTTGTCTAAGGTGTGTTAAGAGGGTCTCTTGTATGGGGGAACATGAAGACTCCAGAAAATATGCCTCTCCTGTTTTTCTTCCCCATTTGGCCGCCCAAATGTATATAATATATATGTATTATTTTTTTTGATAATTTAAGTGAATAGCCATAATTCTAATAGTTGGTGATTTAATTAGTTGAGTTGGGCTTTAAAATATAAATTCATGTATTTGGAATTTTATTGAGTTGGGTTTCAGTCATTTAGTGAGTTTATATATAATTAGGTATTAACATAGTCCATTAGGTGAATCAATATTCTACTTTAATTTTATCATTTGGTTTATAAATATAATTTACGAAATTAATGAGTGGAATAACATAAAATTAGACGTAGATTATATCATGTCATAAAACAAATGTTATTAAAGTACATCATGATTCAGTACGTTGTACATGTGATAAGTTATCGAATTTAGGGGGTTTTACATGGCCCGATTCATAATCGGGCCAAGACCCGAGAGGCAGCATGGCCGTGCCATGTCTCGGCAGCTCTGGGCTGCCTGGCCGCCTAGGCTGCACTGCCGGCAGCCTACAGACAGTGACTCGGTGACCTCGTGTCGTCGAGTTCAATCCCCGTTTTTCTTGTTTTCGGCCCGTTTCTAAAATGTGATGTTTCTGACTTTTATGTAGAACTTATGAATCAGTATAATAAAATTTTTCAGACATATAATTCACATAAAATTATATAAACAAAATTTACAACGAATAATTAAATATATCCGATTATACTAATTATGATACTAAATAATAAACATCAACCAATAGCATTCAAAATGCAAATATATTCGTATATACGATATCATTGACCTCGCTCCGATACCACTGTTGGGATTCCGGATACAATAACGAGTACGAAGCGGAATAAAAAAGCAACTCAATATAAAGAATTCTAAACAGGATTGATCAAGTAACGCATATACGAAAAATATAAATTGACGAAGATAAAGGATTAAAGTCCCATACCTTTGAAGCCTTTGATAATATCTTCGCAATATGATGATGATGATCGTGAACCCGAACATGAGAATGAAATCCCTTCATTGCAAACACCGAAAATACGATGTCTCTACTTCACACGCATCGGATATTGCCCGAAAAATTTCAACGAAACTCCGTTCTTGAGGAACACGGCTAGGAAGTTATCGTATGAATTTTCTCTATAATTTCTCTTGCTTGTTTTCACCTCTAGGATGAAGAACTTGTTTAAGAAAAATTTCTGCCTCCTCACTCCCTATCTCTCGGCCGTGCCTCACATAAGGTAAGGTTGATGTTGTTTTGTTTTCATTTTATAAGTCTTTATGACAAAAGGTAAGATATGAAAATGATTTCATAAGATAAATCTTATCATTTCATTTGTAAGCATGTGAAAGACTAACATGCCTTTTCTTACATAAAAACAAAAACACACCAAGACAACATGAGAGGGGAGGGAGCGGCCTTACGAAGGTGGGAGGAAACAGGCCGAGTCACTCGGCTTGTGTACTGGACGTTCGTCAAACGACTCCATTAAATACACTCCATTTAATCTCCAATGTATTTATACTTAATTAATTAATTCAATTAATTAATTATATCAAATACAAATATATTTCTCTAAGAAATATTATTTATGAATTAAATTAATTATCGAGTAACTTAATTTCAATTCATAAGACCGCTATTTGATTTATCCAATAAATCATAATTAGATATCTAATATTAATAGAGAGATGATAAATTCATATTTATCCGTCAATGATCTTGGTGCGCGACTCTGTGGGTCCGCCTCAGCCGGTATTGGAAGGAACCAATGAGTGCAGGCAGCACTTAGCCAGCCTAGCAGGCCGCACTGTAGACCCCGACTTAGAACGAATGAAGGGATCATTTCAGAACCATTATGTCGTGAATACCATATACATATAGACCCTTCATCAGATGTCCCGTCAAGTCTTCGGGTCACGGTAAAGTCAAACTCTACTGATGACTAGACACTATATATGTGTTAATGCAAATCAAGACCGACTGATTACTAGTGTATTTAATACGACTAGATCAGGATGCTTTGGCCAAAGACTTATGATCTTATTTGCCATTAACCGTATAGGACATTCGCCTGCTCACTAACAGGAGATAGAATCCTTTCTTGGCGTACAATAAAGACTGCTACCTGCCCGTACAGTCCGCACTTCGAGGTTGACCCAGCGATTAAGCAAATAGGTCTAACTACTCTAATGACAAATAAAATGTCACAGGCACATCTCTTACTGAACTCTCAAGTCAAAGGCCCACGTAAACTATCACAACCTTTCGATTCGTCATCGACTCTCCAAGAGTGAATACCGTGTGATCAAATCAAGTATGAGTCGTGTTCGAGTATACTGGTCCTACCAATATACCTATAACTATGCTACCAAGACATGCACTTGTCCTAGCATTAGTTATACAAGTCTTACTCAAAACATAATGCCCAATTAATTTTATCGACTTGTGAACAGTTTTCGTAAATAAGCCTTAAACACTTCGAGTGCACTTCTCCCTTATCCTATAATGAGAGTGGAATGTTCACTCTTATTTGCAAGGACTTCACTTCAATGTTTACCAAATCAAGAATGCATTAGAAATACAATAAATAATGAATGAATTATATTGCTTTTTATTAATAATTCCATAATTACAAGTACAATGCCCCTTCTCTCTCATCCCCTGAGTGGTATTCGAGGGCATATTCCTAACACTAGTAAGAGCTTCGCTGAGTTGATATGAAGACAGAGGTGTGGCCGAGGTGGCAGGACGATCATCGGGCGGTGATGGCGAGGAGGAAGTGGTGTCTCCCGGAGATGACGAAACCCTGGTAGGAGAACATGCCATCGCAGCCGGCCGGGTTCGATGAGGTGGGTCTAACCCTATCAGATTGGTTCGAGAACGTCCATGAAATGGGGGAGTTGGTTTCATCGACTTGATAGTCCGGCGGTTGAGATACGTCGGCGCTCGTGGAGGAAGCTGATTTAAAGATTGTGGAGTTGATGAACGGTAGAAGCCAGGGAAACTCATCGCAAAGGGCAGTGAAGTGGTCCATATCCTCTGGCGAGAGGTTTGATGAGGAAGGAGTTGACAGAGGCACCACCGAGGAGGAGTTCACCGACGATGATGATGGGAAAACCCTAGGCGAAAACTTACGCAACCACAGGTATACATTGCATAAAGAACTAAAAAGAGAGCCGTAAGTGGTGAATATGTTGGTCATGGTGGCAGCGGTCACTTTAAGGAGAGGTTAGGGGGAGAAACGGGCCGGCAGCGGTGAGGGAAGGCAGACGACGGCATGAAGAAGAAAGAAGAATCTCCTAGTGTGTGTAAATCGCACCTTTGGTGTGTGTAAATCGCCTAGGGCTGGACTGATTTTTGTTTTTGTACTCGAAATTGGCTATAACAGCTCTGATTAATCTTTTATTTGGTGATTAAGTCTTGTTGAAGTAAGGATTCTCTATAATAGCTCCAATTAAGCCTTTACTTCTTGATTAAGTCTTGTTAATAGGAGATAAGACCACATTACATGCATTCGAGTCGGAACACTATGAAAACTCGAATTTATTGATTAGATTCGAGCCTTTTGTACTCAGAATTGGCTATAACAGCTCTGATTAATCTTTTCTTTCTTGATTAAGTCTTGTTATAGCAAGGATTCACTATATTAGCTCCAATTAAGCCTTTGCTTCTTGATTAAGTCTTGTTAATTGGAGATAAGACCACATTACATACATTCGAGTCGGAACTCTATGAAAACCCGAGTTTATTGATTAGATTCGAGCCTTTTGTATTCAGAATTGGCTATAACAGCTCTGATTAATCTTTTACTTCTTGATTAAATCTTGTTATATCAAGGATTGGATATAATAGCTCTGATTAAGCCTTTACTTCTCGATTATGTCTTGTTAATAGGAGATAAGACCACATTACATGCATTCGAGTAGGAACTCAATGAAAACTCGAGTTTATTGATTAGATTCGAGCCTTTCGTACTCAGAATTGGCTATAACAGCACTGATTAATCTTTTCTTTCTTGACTAAGTCTTGTTATAGAAAGGATTCGCTATAATAGCTTCGATTAAGCCATTACTTCTTGATTAAGTCTTGTTAATAGGAGATAATACCACGTTACATGTATTCGAATCGGAACTCGATGAAAACTCGGGTTTATTGATTAGATTCGAGCCTTTTTACTCAAGATTGGCTATAACAGCTCCGATTAATTTTTTTACTTCTTGATTAAGTCTTGTTGTAGCAAGGATTCACTATAACAGCTTCGATTAAGCCTTTACTTCTTGATAAGTCTTGTTTTTTTATCGATACTTCTTGAAAAGTCTTGTTAATAGGAGATAAGACCGTGTTACATGCATTCGAGTTGGAACTCTTGAAAAATCGTGTTTATTGATTCGATTCGTGCCTTTTGTGCTCATAATTGGCTATAACAGCACCAATTAATCTTTTATTTCTTGACTAAGTCTTGTTGTAGCAAGGATTCGCTATAATAGCTCCGATTAAGCCTTTACTTCTTGATAAGTCTTGTTAATATGAGATAAGATCACACTATATGCATTTGAGCCGGAACTCTATGAAAACTCGAATTTATTGATTAGATTTGAGCTATTTATACTCATAATTGGCTATAACAACTCCGATTAATGTTTTACTTCTTGACTAAGTCTTGTTGTATCAAGAATTGGATATAATAGCTCGGACTAAGCCTTTACTTCTCGATTAACTCTTGTTAATATGAGATAAGACCATGCTACATGCATTCGACTCAAAATTTTATGAAAACTATGGTTTATTGAATAGATTCGAGCATTTTCTACTCAGAATTGGCTATAACAGCTCTGATTAATCTTTTCTTTCTTGATTAAGTCTTGTTGTAGCAAGGATTTACAATAATAGCACCGATTAAGCCTTTACTTCTTGATTAAGTCTTGTTAATAGGAGATTCCACGTTACATGCATTCTTGTGGGAACTTTAAATTTGAGCCTTTCGTACTCAGAATTGGCTATAACAGCTCCGATTAATATTTTCTTTCTTGATTAAGTCTTGTTGTAGCAAGGATTCGCTATAATAGCTCCGATTAAGCCTTACTTCTTGATTGAGTCTTGTTGTATCAAGGATTGCATATAATAGCTCGGATTAAGCCTTTACTTTTCGATTAAGTCTTGTTAATAGGCGATAAAACCACGTTACATGCATTCAAGTCAAAATTCTATGAAAACTCGGGTTTATTGATTAGATTCGAGCCTTTTGTACTCAGAATTGGCAATAACAGCTCATATTAATCTTTTCTTTCTTGATTAAGTCTTGTTGTAGCAAGGATTCGCTATAATAGCTCCGATTAAGCCTTTACTTTTGACAAGTCTTGTTAATAGGAGATAAGACCACATTACATGCATTCGAGTTGGAACTCTATGAGAGCTCGGGTTTATTGATTAGATTCGAGCATTTTTACTAAGAATTGGCTATAAGAGCTCCGATTAATCTTTTACTTCTTGATTAAGTCTTGTTAATAGGAGAGAGGTATTCGGCAAGGGGATCTGCTCTGCCCTCTCATTTTTGTGATTGCCGCTGACTATTTTTCTCGGAGTATTGATCAAATGTTCTTGAATAATCCATCGATGTACTACAATGTTAAGATAAAAGTGAAAATCACGCATCTTGCTTATGCCGATGATATTCTCATTTTTATTAATTCTTCCAAAAAAAGTCTTCATATATTTAACAAGTGCATCACCCATTATGAGAATATTTCTGGGCAGAAGATCAATAACCACGAGAGTAATTTTATTTTGAATAATC
The DNA here is from genome assembly GCA_033398695.1 of Orobanche coerulescens. Classification (NCBI taxonomy): domain Eukaryota; kingdom Viridiplantae; phylum Streptophyta; class Magnoliopsida; order Lamiales; family Orobanchaceae; genus Orobanche; species Orobanche coerulescens. The sequence continues at coordinate 63,687,645 of CM065810.1, read as the reverse complement.
CAACTCCCCAAGTTGCTAGTTGGGTCCATGATATCAAAGGGTTTAATAGAGCTGATTTACCGATTATGTACTTAGGCGCCCCTCTTTGGAAAGGTTTTCAATCCTTCGATATGTACGGTCCGTTGATTAGGAAAATTAAAAACAAGATTCTTACTTGGAACCATCATTTACTGTCCATGGGGGGGGCGCCTTGAATTAATCATATCAGTTCTTAACTCCATAGCTTTCTATAGCTTACAAGTGCTTAAACCTCCCGACAATGTCATTATTTTCATAGAAAGACTGTTCAACAAATTTCTATGGGGAACTAATGACAATAAACGTAAGTTACATCGGGCTTCTTAGAATCGGTTATGTTTTCCTATGGATGAGGGGGGTCTCGGTTGTCGGAATCTTCATGACATTATCCGGGCAGCCGAGATAAAATTGTGGTGGAGATTCAGAACCTCCAACAATATTTGGTCTAATTTACTCTTAAAAAAATACTGTTCTCGGCTCCACCCCATGATTATTAAATTAACCCCAAAAGTTCCCTAATTTGGAAAAACCTTTGCCGCATTAGATCTATTACTAATGATAAAATCTTTTGGCATAATGGTAATGGTAAAGTGTCTATTTGGCACGACATTTGGTGCTATTTGAGCCCGTTAACCAATTTTTGCCAACCTAAAGCTAAAGATACTATTGATTGTGTTTGGACTAATGGGGAATGGGATAGGAGGAAAATCAATCGCAAACTCCCGTTTGGCATTTGTGATCATATTTGCTCGTTACCTATTACCCCTGGTGAGAATAAACCTGTATGGACTTTATTCTCAAACGGTCTTTTTTGCTTCAAAGCAGCTTGGGATTTAGTTCGTCAGAAAAAACCTGTCAATAATATTCTTCGTTATTGTTGGAATCCTTTAATCACACCTATACTTTCCCTATTTATGGTTAAGGTCCTCAATAAATGGATTTCCACGCCGGATGGGCTCGCGCGTAGGGGCATTATTGCCACTAATTCATGTTTTTGCTGTAATGGGGATGAAAATCTTCCCCACCTCTTTATTAATGGCCCGGTTGCTAATGAAGTTTGGAAGGTTTTTCATAACCTTGCGGGGATCAAAATCCTTATTTCCTCCAACTTTAATCTCATCATTGCTAATTGGTTTGGTAAAACGAAGGACAAAACTCACATTTTTCACATTATTCCCATTCTGATTCTTTGGTTTCTTTGGTGTTGTAGGAATCACAAAATGGTTGATAATGTCCCCTTCACGCCAAAACGTGTGTGTGAGCGTATTTGGAAATACATTAACAACATCACATTAAAAGGCAAGATTAGTAGACGGTTCTGGAAGGGAGTGGATCGAATAGCAGATTTTTTGGGCATCAAACCGGCCTCTGGGCTGCGATACTCAGTCAGGGCTGTTCGTTTGATTAAGCCGCAGGTGGGGTGGTGGAAATTAAATTTAGATGGCGCTACAAAGGGTAATCTGGGCGGCGCGGCCGCTGGGGAATTGTTCGGAATCACCACGGCAATCCTCTTATCATGTTCTCCGAATATCTTGGAAATCAAACCAACAATTTTGCGGAAATTAATGCCATTTGGAGAGGGCTATCTTTGCAATCAACATAATTTTAAAAAAGTTTGGGTGGAAGTTGACTCAAAAATTGCACTTCAATTAATTATTCAGTCCACTTCCTGCCACTAGAAAATCCAAAGGATTATTTTTCAAATTGGTTCTCTTATGGATAAAATTGAGACCCATTTCTCTCATATCTTTAGAGAAGGCAATGCAGTCGCTGACCTCTTAGCAAATGATGGTTGTGATCGTCAAGATTTCCACCTCCACGATGTCTTCAATCTTAAAGGGAAAATTCTCGGATTTATTAAACTGGATAAAATGGCCTACCCGTATATTAGGAGGAAAAAAATTCATGTGTAATATTTAGCAGGCTTAGTGGATCATTGCCTGCTGGGCGTGTAGAGGGCCTCGTCCACCCTCATTTATCAGATTAATAATATATTCTGTTTTTAAAAAAAAAAGTCTTGTTAATAAGATATTCCACGTTACATGAATTCGAGTCGGAACTCTATGAAAACTCGGGTTTATTGATTAAATTCGAGCCTTTTGTACTCATAATTGGCTATAACAGCTCCGATTATTATTTTACTTCTTGATTAAGTCATGTTGTAGCAAGGATTGGATATAATAGTTCCGATTAAGCCTTTACTTCTGGATTAAGTCTTGTTAATAGGATATAAGACCAAGTTTCATGCATTCGAGTCGAAACTCTACGAAAACTCAGGTTCGTTGATTAGATATAAGCCTGTTGTACTCAGAATTGGCTATAACAGCTCCGATTAATCTTTTCTTTCTTGATTAACTGTTGTTGTAGCAAGGATTCGCTATAATAGCTCCGGTTAAACCTTTACTTCTTGATTAAGTCTTGTTAATAGGAGATTCCATGTTACATGCATTCGAGTCGGAACTCTATATAAATTCGGGTTTATTGATTATATTCGAGCCTTTTGTACTCAGAATTAGCTATAACAGCTCTGATTAATCTTTTACTTCTTGATTAAGTCTTGTTGTTGCAAGGATTCTATTAATCGGTATTATTATAAAATGAAAAGAAAATACGGGAAACAAGAGAAAAATGTGGAGACCACAGGCTGGTCACTCACAAGAAAGAAATCGAAAGACAAATAAATGCTACGCGGAGCATGAAACCCAGAGGTAAGAAGCCGAAACTACCATAAGCTGGTAGCAGACTGAAAAAACTAAACAAATGTCCTTGCAAAGGTAAATCTAGACAATAACAACATATGAGTGCGAAATTGTTGAAAAACAAAAAATGCACTAAAAAGACACAACACAAAAGTAGCTTCCAAGGATCATGTCATAGAACCAGAGTGTGGGGGATGCCACCGCTCCTCACCGGTGTGAGCCAATAGTCCCAGGGGTGGTTGAGGCAGATGCAGGGAGGACAACTGAAGCGAAGTGTCCTGAAAGACAGTCAATGTGGTGATCAACAACTACAAGAGGGTGCTGCAAGACGGGGTTGTCTTTAGTTGAGCCAGAAAAATGCCTAAAAATACCAAGCTAAAAACGACAGTGCTGTCGTCGGTTAAAAGATAGGGGTGCCATCAAATAACAAAGGGACTGCCTCCATTGCACTTGGGACTGCCAAGAAAAAAGATGGGAATACCGTCAAATAAAGAAGAGATTGCCTTCATCTGACTCGAAACTACATTCAAACTCGAAGAGCTGACCCAACCGTAGGACACTCACTACTGAAAACTGTCGTAGAGCCATAACATGCTAAATAATGATCAAGACACAGATGGCATGTTGGCTTGTATCGGCAAGTGTGAAACGAATCCAGAAGCAACATACAACCCACAGTAACAAAATCAACAAAAGACAATATGTTCTAAACCAATAGCGACATAAAAGAAACATAGCAGCTGAAGTGCATAATTCTGTCGAATTGAAAGCGAGCATATCAACAACGATTCATGTATGCTTGGGAACAATAACCATCAAAACTAATTCAATTAAGTCTAGGAGGTTCATTTGTTGCAAGGATTGGATATACTAGTTCCGATTAAGCCTCTACTTCTTGCTTAAGTCTTGTTAATAGGAGATAAGACTAAGTTACATGCATTCAAGTTGGAACTCTATGAAAACTCCGATTTACTAATTAGATTCGAGCCTTTTGTACTCAGAATTGCCTATAACAGCTCCACTTAATCTTTTATTTATTGATTAAGTCTTGATGTAGCAAGGATTCACTATAATAGCTCCGATTAAGCTTTTACTTCTTGATTAAGTCATGTTAATAGGAGATTCCACGTTATACGCATTTGAGTGGGAAAATCTTTGAAAACTCGGGTTTATTGATTAGGTTCGAGCCTTTTGTACTCAGAATTGGCTATAACAGCTTCAATTAATCTTTTCTTTATTGATTAAGTCTTGTTGTAGCAAGATTCACTATAATAGTTTCGATTAAGCTATTACTTCTTGATAAGTCTTGTTAATAGGAGAAAAGATCATACTACATGAATTCGAGTCGGAACTCTATGAAAGCTCGGGTTTATTGATCAGATTCGAGCCTTTTTACTCAAAATTGGCTATAACAGCTCCGATTAATCTTTTATTTCTTGATTAAGTCTTGTTGCAGCAAGGATCCACTATAACAGCTTCGATTAAGCCTTTACTTATTGATAAGTCTTGTTAATAGGAGATAAGACTACATTACATGCATTCGAGTTGGAACTCTATGAAAACTCGGGTTTATTGATTAGATTCGGGCCTTTTATACTCAGAATTGGCTATAACAACTTTGATTAATCTTTTACTTCTTGATTAAGTCTTGTTGTATCAAGGATTGGATATAATTGCTCCGATTAAGCCTTTACTTCTCGATTAAGTCTTGTTAATAGGCAATAAGACCATGCTACATGCATTCGAGACAAAATTCTATGAAAACTCGGGTTATTGATTAGATTCGAGCCTTTTGTACTCAGAATTGGCTATAACAGCACCGATTAATCTTCTCAGGATCTTATTTATATAGAGGGCTTGGGAAAGTCATATCATTCTTCGCGGTCTATCTATGTAAAGACGGATCCCTAGAATATAGGAAGCTTCTCCCAAGTCTTTCATGGAGAACGTTTTAGATGTTGGGATTCCGGTCATAAAAATGAATACGCAGCGAAATAATAATAATAAATAATCCCAAACTGGATCGATTAAGTAACGTATATACGAAAAAAAAGATGAATAAAAAGGATTAAGGTCCCATACCCTTGAAGCCTCTAATAATATATTCGTAAGTTGATGATGTTCACTAACCCGAGCACGAGCACGAATCCCTTCATCCCAAGCACCAAAAATACGATGTCTCTACGTCACCACGCGACGGAACTTGACCGGAAAAAACAACAAGGCTTCGTTCCTCAAGAACACGGCTAGGGAAACTCGTAGAAATTTTTTCTCTCTATTTTTTCTTACTTGTTTTACACCTCTAAGATGAAGAACACAAAAGAAAATTTTCTCTCACTTTTCTCTATACTGCTCGGCCAAAATGCAGGAGGAAAAATACAATTCCTTGTGGTGGGTTAAATGATTTCCATATAATGAGAATCATTCTCACCATGTGATATGAAAAAGTCATCATGATATATAAAAATCAATTCACATGCATAAGGCATCATGTGATATAATATTTAAATAAAAAACACACCATGACTAGAGAGAGAGGGAGGTGGGGCGATCCACTCGTGGAAGGTGCTAGGAAACAGGCCGAGTCACTCGGCTCGTGTACTGGACACGCGTCAAACGACTCCGATAAATACACTTCGTTTTATCACCAATGTATTTATACTAATTAATTGATCCAATTAATTAATTATATCAAATACTAACATATTTCTCTAAAAAATATAATTTATGAATTAAATTAATTACCCAGCAACTTAATTTCAATTCATAAGACCGTTATTTGATTTATCCAATAAATCATAATTAGATATATAATATTATTAGAGAGATAATAAATTCACATTTATCCGTCAATGATCCTGATGCGCGACTCTGTAGGTCCGTCTGAGCCGGTATTGGGAGAAACCAATGAGTTCGGGAGGCACTTAGCCAGCCTAGCGGGCCGCACTGTGAACCCCGACCGAGAACGAATGAAGGGATCATTCTAGAACCATTATGTCGTGAATCTCATATATGTATAGACCCTTCATCAGATGTCCTGGTCAAGTCTTCGGGTCACGATAAAGTCAAACCCAACTGTTAACTAGACACTATACATGTGTTATTGCAAATCAAGACCGACTGATTACTAGTGTATCTAATACGACTAGATCAGAATGCTTTGGCCAACGACTTATGATCTTATTTGCCATTAATCACCTGCTCACTAACAGGAGATAAAATCCTTTCTTGTCATACAGTAAAGACTACTACCTGCTCGTATAGTCCGCACTTCGAGGTTTACTCAGTGATTAAGCAAATGAGCCTAACTACTCTAATGACAAACTAAACGTCACAAGCACATCTCTTACTGAACCCTCAAATCAAAGGTCCATATATACTATCACAACCTTTCGATTCGTCATCTATTCTTCAAGAGTGAATACCATGTGACTGAATCAAGTATGAGTCGAGCTCGAGTATATTGGTCCCACTAATATACCAATAACTATGCTATCAAGACATGAACATGTCCTAGCATAAGTTATATAAGTCTTATTCAAAACTGAATGCCCAATTAAGTTCATCGACTTACGAACGGTTTACGTAAATGAGCCCTAAACACTTCCAGTGCACTTCTCTCTTATCCGATAACGAGAGTGTAATGTTCGCTCTTATGTACGTGGACTTCACTTCAATGTTTACCAAATCAAGAATGTATTTGAAATACAATAAATAGTGAATGAAACATATTACCTTTTATTGATAATTCCATAATTTCAAGTACAATGCCCCTTCTCTCTCATCCCCTGAGTGGCATTCGAGGGCATATTCCTAACAATCTCCCATTTGCACTCAATGCCATACATCATGGTATCCAATACTTATGTTCTTCATATGTCTTTCCAGGACAGCCTGAGATAACGGCTTAGTCAGCGGGTCACAGGCATTGTCTTCTGAGTCTACTCTTTGCAACGAAACATATCCCTTTTCAACCATCTCTCGAACGATATGATACTTTCTCTCTATATGCTTGGTGTTGTGTTGAGCCCTTGGCTCCTTGGCTTGGGCGACAGCTCCATCATTATCACAGAATAGTCATATTGGTAGCTCCACATTAAGCACCACTTGATGTTCTTGCTCAAACTTCTGCATCCAAAATGCTTCCTTGCTTGCCTATAAGGCAGCCTAGTACTCTTCTTGGCAGGTGGAATCTGCAGTAGCGCTTTGCTTGGAGCTTCTCCAAGATATTGCTCCTCCATTGAGAGTAAACAAATACCTAGATGTCGACATAGAGTCGTCCTTGCCTCCTTGAAAATCAGAATCGGTGAATCCAACCACCTTCAGTTCTCCACTACTGTAAGTAAGAATCATATCTCTAGTTATTCTCAAGTACTTAAGAATGTTCTTGACAGCAGTCAAGTGTTCCCTTCCCGGGTTTGCTTGAAAACAATTTACCGTACTAACAACATAGGCTATATCTGTTCTCATGCATAACATAGCATACATGAGGCTACCCACTGCCGAGGCATAGGGTACCTTACTCATCTCTCTGTTGTCTTCCTCACTTTGAGGACACATTTTCTTGCTGAGATGAATTCCATGTTGCATGGGAAGGAAACCACTTTTAGAATCATCCATCTTGAATCTTCTCAGGATCTTATCTATATAGAGGGCTTGCGAAAGTCCTATCATTCTTTGCGGTCTATCTCTGTAAATACGGATCCCTAGAATATAGGAAGCTTCTCCCGAGTCTTTCATGGAGAAAGTTTTAGATGTTGGGATTCCGGAAATAAATATAAATACGCAGCGGAATAATAATAATAATAATAATAATAATAATAATAATAATAATAAATAATCCCAAACAGGATCGATCAAGTAACTTATATACGAAAAAAAGACAAAGAAAAAGGATTAAGGTCCCATACCCTTGAAGCCTTTGATAATATCTTCGTAAGTTGATGATGTTCACGAACCCTCCCTTAGTCCCAAGCACCAAAAATATGATGTCTCTACATCACCATGCGACAGAAGTTGACCGGAAAAAACAACGAGGCTCCATTCTCCAAGAACATGGCTAGGGAAACTCGTAGGAATTTTATCTCTCTATTTTTTTCCTACTTATTTTACACCTCTAAGATGAAGAACACGAAAGAAAAGTTTCTCTCACTGTTATCCATACTGATCGGCCAAAATGCAAGACAACAACTATAATTCCTTGTGGTGGGTTAAATGAGTTCAATATAAAGAGAATCATTCTCACCATGTGAAATGAAAAAGTCATCATGAGATATAAAAACCAATTCACATGCATAAGGTATCAAGTGATTTAATATTTAAACAAAAAACACACCAAGACTAGAGAGAGAGGGAGGCGGGGAGGTCCACTCTTGGAAGGTGCTAGGAAACAAGCCGAGTGACTCGGCTTGTGTACTGGACATGTGTCAAACGACTCCGATAAATACACTTCGTTTTATGACCAATGTATTTATACCAATTAATTGATCCAATTAATTAATTATATCAAATACAAATAAGTATTCGAGTACGTCGTCGTGCGTCAAACGACTCCGTATTAAATAAGTACTCGAGTACGTCGTCGTTTATGATGATTGATTTTGGTGATGTATTAATATTCTTCCTTCGGGTATTGTATTCTCGGTACTGTCCTAGTACTGTTGTATTTTATTTCAGTTACTTTCATATGTTAGTATCTGTTATTGTCTTTTCATTTCTTTAGCCTTGTAAATTCTTATGTAAAGGATTTACGGCGTTGTAATATTCCTGAATATATCGGGGGTGTTACATCCTTACATCAAAAAAAATCTACTTATTTATAAGAGAGAGAGAGGCCGAGAGTAGAGGAAGAAAAAAAAAAGAGAAGATAAGAAGAGAAAAGAGGGAGGAAGAAGAAAGTTAGAAGATACAAGGTAATGTACTTACTTACCTTAGCACCTATAAGTGTGTGTGTGTGTGTGTGTATATATATATATATACTAGTTTTGGGCCCCGTGCGATGCACGGGGTTGCCCATGGATGTTTTCTGTTCGTTATTTGCAGTATTGTTTTACAAAGAAATAATGTTTCCTGGTCGAAATTACTAAGGAAAATAAAAAATTAACATTGCTACTATAAGAAATAGTTTAGATTGATCGGAGCAAATAGATGTAGCAGATTGGGTCTTACGTTATTTCGATGAGGAAACGAAAAAAAATTAATATCTAAATAAAATTTATATAAATATTCGTTAAAATAAAAAAAATTAGTTATAAGTTGGTTGGAAAGAAAGTAAAAAATGAGTGAGAATAGAGGTATAAAACGACTTGTACCTTCGTTAGAATGACTAAATTAAAAGGTTTTACCTTAACCAAATTCCCCTCTTTAAGTGGGACGGAGGGAGTAATTAATGAGCACAAATGTATGTTTAAATCACAGAAAAAAAAACAAAGGTAACATATGTAAACATTCCCAAACCAGCTCTTAGGATTTTCGGGCACGTAGATTAGGCAATCAACACCATAAGATCTGTCCGAAAGTTCTGTATCACCAGAGAACATTAACGAGCACAACATAATGAAAATCATACATCTGAACTAAGAAGGTCAGCATGCACCTGCTTTGAATTAATCGAGAATCTGCATTAATTGTAAAATAAGCATGAAATGCCTTACAAACACCAAGATCGGGATGGAAGAACTTTATGATTTTCTGTGCATCGTCATATTTTCTGAAACGGAGGGAAAAAAAGTGAATCAAAAAACTACTGAATAAAATCTAGAAAGCAAAGCTGATACATCAAAGCACAAAGCACAAGGCAGTGGACAAATATTTTTCATGAAGAACTAAGGTACAAAACATACAAGATCCAGACCTCACCTTCATGGAGTCCTCATCTTTGGCCCAATTTCTCTCGAGAAATATAAAACCACAAAACCACATCGACCAACCTATAACCTCAATAACGTAATAATTACTATAACATTAGCAACGGGTGATTTATTCCTGCATAACACTTGAACTAAAAATTTGCAAATCAAATAAATAGTAATATAAATTTGCATCCGAATGATTAAATAAAAAAAAGGCTCACAGGGAGATATATTGATGCCTTTTTATTAATGCTACTGCGCTACCAAGACAAACTGCACGCTGCAAAAATTTAGATAATGCCAATTAGTCGTCTGGAAAAATATCTATCCCATACAAATGAAAATAAGAAGTGAGAAAAAGTTTGTTGAAGCACAATGAGATGTGTTAAAAAGATTATAGTAAAGCATCTTATAAGCAAGCCGTTCCATAAGTCAAGAATCACTTCTACAATGTGGGTCACATATATATATATATATATATATATATATATATGAACCAGACCCAACCGACAAGCCAGTCAATATCACTTTTGTGGTTACAGATGAGAAGTGCGCGTTCTTTTCCTGAAATTAGAACAAACCAAGTCAGAGCAGACAATGTCTTAGTTTGTACAAGGCGCATCATGAAGCCTACCCAACATTTCTAAAGTTTCCTGGTCGGAATATAGCTCAACCTATCCACTAACTAACCTATCACATGTTTAGTTGGAACTGGAGAGAGCAAAAACTTGGACCTGAAAGAACAGTAAGGAATAATAAATCAGCAACCACATCAGATTTTTGACAAAATACAACAAAAGATCATAAAGCGACATAGGCAGAAGAAGCAGGTTGCATGCGACGAAGGATCAATGAAGCAGGCAGCATCGCAGTTGGAGAAGGTGAAGGAGGCGAGCGACGGACTTATTAATGTAGATGAAAATAAATGTACCAAAAACTATAATTACCTGATTGAGAAGTAAGAAAATCGAGAATCAAATCAAGTACTGAAATATGGAAAAAAAAACTAATAATAGTAGGCAGAAAATCGCAAGAACAAGAAACACACAAACTAAGATGACAAGCCGGAAATGGAAATAAAGACCAAAATGTCCAACCGCTTACACAATATGTTGTCTCACCCGGACTGTTATTGAAGACCTGAATAAAAAAGTTGAAAACAAGCTAAGAATTAGGCTCAAGGAAACAACCATGCACAATGACAGGCTGGAAATGTAAATAAAGACCAAATTGTCTATCCGTTTACACCTATTGTAACAGACTAACAAAATATGGTTTTGTCTTAGAAGTTCCACCTAATTACAGGGAGGCAATTGAATATCTAGCCTAACTAATTTATGTATTCCCATTTCAAGCAGCACTGTAATATAGTGTTAATGGTGGTATGGAATAGTAGAGAACAGCTCGGACGCCATATCATGGCAGGTTTTGCGTCGAGTTTTCCATGGTGGCAGTCATGGTGGACAGGCGCCAATGGCAGATTTTGCTAAAAATAAAAAGGTGCGACCTCCAAACCATGCCTAAAGAAAGAAGCCCAGACTGAGACGGCCCATAATTTGTGCAAGTTTCCCTAATCTGGCCCCCAGACAAACCTTAGGCTAATCGCACAACAGCACCTAAGCTGAAAAAATAAATATGCCAACACAAATTCTGAAACCTAAATCCATAGCAGGAGCTAAAAAAATGCCGTAAATTAGAAGTTTCACGCGGCAGCCTCATCCAAAACATAAAAAGAAGAAGGAACAGAAAAAACAAGATGAAAGTGAGAGAGCCACCATTGGCCAGAAGAATGAGATGAAGAAGCGGTTGAGGGATGGAGGAAGCCATGCTCGATTCACGCTGCCAGTAATGAAGCATAAGAATCGCATGCAGAGACTAAAACGGCTAGGCTCCGCCATGTCGCCATCTGCAAAAGAAATGAGAGAAGATAAAAAACCTCGAACGAAAGAAGGCAGCACCGTAGGCGGAGAAGGTGAAGAAGGAGGTGGGCGACAGACTTATTAATGTAGATGAAACTAAATGTACCAAAAACTCAAAGAACCAATTACCTGATTGAGAAGCAAGAAAATCCTGAATCAAATCAAGTACTGAAATCTGGAAAAAAAAATTAATAATATTAGGCAGAAAATCGCAAGAACAGGAAACACACGAACTAAGATTTGGACAGCAGATCAAGATAGAAAATCCAAACCAGATAGGAAGATCCAAAAAATCACAATGTGTAAATGAAGCATGCTAAACACTGTTACAAAATTGGTGAGGCTATCTAACCTCAGAAATGTTGCAAGTGGGATCGTATTGAACTGCCAATCGCTGAAGGTGATCCAAGAAGACCTCGAAGCTGACATCATCAATTGTAAGTAGCTGATGGATTCATTTTTGCTAGCAGAAAACGGGCCTGCACTTTTCATGAAAATAACCTCAGGAATCCCATAACTATTATCTAAAGTGTTGATCATAAAAATGAAAAAAGCAATAAGAACTGTAGTTCGGTTAGTCGAGTCAACTGAAGAGTGACAAGTAACGACACTGAATGCATGCCAACGGTATGAGGATAAAATAAAAGACCTGAGAACCGTGTTGATCACATAATACAAGGCGGGGTACTGGAAAACGTTCCCTGATTATGGCATCTGCATCATCATATGGAGCCTGTAGCAATTGAGCAAATGCCTTCAAGAACAGAAAAAATGAGATTGAAGCTGTAAAACCCTAAAATTCGGATAAAAATTTTCGTCTAATTTCAGAAATTACCCTAAGCTTTGTAATCATTTAAATTAAGCCTAAAACTATATGTTATGTTATGTTAATGTATTAATTAAGTTAACCTAAGTAATATGCCTAAATATAAGTTTATTACTAATTCAAAACTTTCCTAATCCTCCAATCACACGTTCAACCCTATTAAAACTCTATTAATTCTCTTGTAGCATACGGTTTCAAAAATTAAAAGGAGTTAATGAACTCCATATATTCAGCCCTATAATCACGTGTAGTAATGGACGATCAATGCAAATTGTAACGCAATTATAACCTTCTGTTTTCTTTTTAACCAAACGCACGCTCCTCATATTCTTTCACAAACATACGGAAATTCTTCCCTCTCCTTATCAAAACCCTAAGCAGCCATTGTTTCTTAGTTCAGCCCTCAAGATCAAGAAGAAGGAAGGTTTGAAGGTGTTTGATCGTGGTGTTCTTAGATAGTTTGTATCTTGATTCGTGGGTTCGGTTTTGGTTTTCCTCTTTGCCTCGTTATTTCTACCACAAGGTACTCTCATCCTCTTTGTTTTTCACTTTCATTCGACATCTATATAATGTATATAATCAGTAGTAAACATGTCATAAGAACTATAATAATCATGCTAAGAAATTGAATTGAATCATGTTTGTATGTATGTTGTTGTCTCGTTATATTTGTCACATAAAATCATAAAAAGTAACCTATTAAAACCTTGTGTATTCGACCCTTGTTTTCTGTTTTGAATGAACCATATTGTTGTTGTGCGACCCATCTTTATTCAGCCCTAAATCTGATATATATAAACCTATTACATGTATTATGGTGGTCTAATATAATTTGTGTATGTGGACAGCCTGTTTAGTCGAATATGTGCGTGTTATAGCTCGAGATTCATAAGTGTTTTATTCTGTATTTTTACATGAAAACCTAGTTTAATGTCTTAGTTAAGTTTTTCAATTGGTTTGATGGAAATCGGAGTTGTATTGGTCATGTTTTTAAATTTTACGGGATTAAGGTTGTGTTGCTTCTGTTTCAAAGTATGCTGTCCAGTTTTTGGATCGAATTGATCAGGGTGAAGCTTGATGATAACAAAGAGTTTTTCTGAGTTTCTTGAGTTCAAAACTAAGTTTAAAGAGACTTCTAACTTATCCAATTAGTTTGGAGTGAATTGGAGTTGATTTGGGCATGTTTCTGAATTTTATGTTATCATATATCAAAACAGTGTTTTCAGAAAATTATTTCAGTTGATTTGTGAGATTTTTAATGTCAAATATATGAAGCGTTAAGAGCTCTACTTTTACAGAAGTAATATATAAGTTATCAGGGACTCACTATAATTTTTGTAGATTTTTCTGAAATGTTTAACTATGTTGATAAATGCAAAACTTTTGGGGCATACCTGCAGTACAGTTTCTAGACAGGTTTGGGAAAATGATTTTTGAAATGATACTTGCACTTAGAAATAAAATCTGGAAAAATTTGGGGAGGTGCTTAACTCAGCTTGTAATCACTAGTAAATATTGTAAAACCTCAGAACCTTAATTGGTATACTTTAAAAATCATAAGAAAATGAAACCAGATTCACATGTAAAACCCTTAACCTATTAATAAGTGACTTTGGAGTAATGAATCCGTTATGATTTTAGTGAACGTATAAGTAATGTATGATTATAATTTCGTGTAGATTCAGTGGAGAAGGAGTGATACACCTTTCCCTGTGTTCATTTTCCTATTTGCTTTCATTTCCTAAGGTACAGATATTCCGACCTCTTTCAGTAAAAGTTTCTCATGACTTTATTCTTCCTGATATTGGTTATTCGATGCTATTGATACTTATTTGCTTTGTTGTTCATTTGATTATTTCTTGATGCTTTACTCATTTCCATAGTCATCATCTTAAGGGACAATAAGAAAATTTTCCCTCACGATTATTATATACATCATTTGCCTATTTATGTTGCCCATATTTGTTTAACTAGTCATGGGGGTTCCATGACCTTGCCATTGATGCACCAATGGTATTGACACTATCTGTGGAGGTGTGACTTTATCCACGGCGTTCCCATTTGTTTATATTGCTATAGCGCACTTGGCCCGTGTATATTGTATGTATGCTTAGTCTAGAACTTGGCATATGTATATACATTTTGCGGGGAGCGTATGGATGCATCCTAGGTACTTAGTTACATTTAGAATTTGGTGAATGGACTTGTGTGTGTGCAATACACCCCATTTCACATTAGTACATGTGGAGAGCTAGACTCCTTTGTACGATTTGTTATTTGTTTGTTACTTGGGCATTTTCCTTGTTTATGCTTGATATCCGTCCCATATTTCCCTTTGTTTAAGTTTTGACTCTTTCATTGTTTGTTCCGTAATTCCTTCGACATCTTGTTCAAAGAGTTCTCTTGGATTCATTCACTATTCTTTCATGCTTATTACCTCTCATTATTTATATCTGTTCACTGTGCGTTAGCTCAGCCGCATTTTCTTTTCTCTGCGGCAGGTAATAAGCGGGATGCTGGACATGAGCGTTGAGAGTAGGAGCTAGAGGACCTACCCATGTTTAGATTCCCATTTATGGAGTATTTTAAGATTTAGCATTTTGGAACTTTATTTCATTTCAGACTTATGTTTTGGATTATTTCTTTCATTGAGACTTTGTCGAGATGATACTTTGGCAGTCGTTGATTTATTTGACTCAGTATTTATTTTATATTAAAGTCTTCCGCTTGCGTTAGTATGTTCTGATTGTCACCATAAAGTTACATTTTGGCCCTTTTCGGTTTGAGTGTTACAATTATGGTATCAGAGCCTAGGTTCGACCTGTAGAGCTTAGGTTATGACCTGTGAGGATTGGGTAGACATTAGGCTTCTTTCTGCTTTAACCGTTTTCCTTTACATTTTGATCTTAGCCCCTAATCTTGTCTTTGCTATTTCGTTTATTGATCTTTTAGATGGTGAACACTCGTACTACTACCTCATTTGGAAGTGATGAAGCTGCTTTTAACGTGGCTGTTGCTGCGGCTGTTCAAGCCTTGTTACCGGATATCACTGCCAGGATTACTAATGAGATTCGTCAGACAGGGACTTCTGGTGGTTCTGGTGGGGATGTTCCCCCCCACTATGCATGTTTGGCTAGAGCGTTTTGGGAAGCAAAAACCCAAATCATTCAGCACTGCTAACACTCCAGTCGATGCTGAGAACTGGATTGCGCATGTGGAGAAGATTTTCGAGGTGTTAGGTTGTGCGGATGAATTCAAAGCTAGGCTGGCTAGCTATAAGCTGGAGGGTGATGCCTTGAGTTGGTGGAAGGCATTCAAGCAGGCTAAGGGTGGAGATGTTTTTGTTGCTACTATGACTTGGTAGGAGTTTCGTGATGCTTTCTTTTTGCAGTACTTCCCTAGATCAGAACAGCAAAAGTATGAACGTGAGTATCATACTATCCGTCAGTTGGAGGATGAAACTACTGGTGAGTTCATGAAGAGATACCTTCGTTTGTTTGGGTTTTGGGGGCTAAGGTGGTACACATGAAGAAGCGGGCCAAGAATTTTAAATGGGTGTTGAGCGATTGGATTCTTGATGGTATTGTGAGCACGAGTTCACGGATGTCGCCCATGTGGCGACGCGGCTCGTAACATTGAGATTCTTCGAGAGAGGTCCAAGAACAAGAATAAGAGGAACAGAGAAGGTGACAGATTCGACCGCTTTGTCACCTACTCCGATTAATACCCCGAAGGTGCAGGATCAGAGAAACTATGATAGACGGGGTGATAACAGTCAGAGGTTTGGGCGTGACCGTGGTCAGCATTTCAACCGTGCTTCTGGGTCTGGGTTCGGTTCTGGTCCTTCTAATCAGAAGAGGCTTCCTGATCAGGCTACTTCTCCCCCATGTGCTACATGTGGGAAGCTGCATCCAGGAAAACCGTGTCACAGAGTCACTGGAGGTTGCTTTTCTTGTGGTGTAGTAGGACATCAAGCTCGTCAATGTCCTAAGAATAATGGAAAGGGAAATGGGAAACACCATTTGCTAAAGGTCGGGTGTTTGCTTTGACCAGAGATCAGGCGGCGACTGATGCAGGTACCGTTACGGGAACATTATATATGGTTGGTCGAGCTATTTTTGTCTTATTTGATACTGGTGCAACTCATTCTGTGGTATCTGTTTCATTTGCTAATCATATTACAATCCCATCTACATTACTTGACTATGCCTTATCTATATCCACCCCTATGAAAAATCAAGTAATTATTAGCCATGAATTTAAGAACTGTCCCTTACGTTTTGACGACAAAATTCGTTCTGCCAATCTATTTCCTTTGGAGATGTGCGCTTCGATATCATTCTAGGCATGGATTGGTTGATGGAACATCGAGCCACGATTGATCGTCATACCAAAGCGTGTCATCTTTGGTGACCTCAGTAATCCCGAATTCATTTATCAGGGTTCTCGACCTGTTAAGTCTATGAAAATCATTTCGGCTTTGAAAGCCCGTACCTTGATCTCACACGGTTGTGAGGGTTTCCTAGCTTCCATCAAGGATACTTCTGTGGATGAACCTCGCCTTGAGAATCATCCTGTTGTCCGAGATTTTTCTGATGTATTTCCAGAAGAGCTTCCGGGAATACCTCCTGAACGTGAAGTTGAATTCAGCATTGAGTTGATTCCTGGTGCTGAACCTATTTCGAAAGCTCCTTATCGTATGGCTCCTATTGAGTTGAAGGAATTGAAGGAGCAACTTCAAGAACTTTTGGAACGTGGATTCATTCGTCCGAGTGTATCTCCATGGGGTGCTCCTGTTCTATTTGTGAAGAAGAAGGACGGTAGTATGAGACTGTGTATTGACTACCGTGAGTTGAACCGTATCACGATCAGAAACCGTTACCCGTTACCTCGCATCGACGACCTTTTTGATCAACTTTTCTTTTCCAAGATTGATCTGAGATCTGGCTATCATTAACTAAGGGTGAAGGAGCAAGATGTTCCTAAGACTGCATTCCGTACTCGGTATGGCCATTATGAATTCTTAGTGATGCCGTTTGGTTTAACAAATGCTCCAGCTGTGTTCATGGATTTAATGAATCGTGTCTTCCACGAATTCTTGGACAAATTCGTTATTGTATTCATTGACGACATCCTTGTTTATTCGAAAACGAAGAAGGAACACGAAGAGCATCTTCGTATTGTGTTGGAGACTTTACGTCAGAAGAAGCTATATGCTAAGTTTTCCAAGTGTGAATTCTGGTTGGGACAGTGGCATTCTTGGGTCACATCGTATCTGCAGATGGTATTACTATGGATCCTGCAAAGGTCGAGGCTATCACTAAATGGCCGAGACCGAAGCGTGATGTGAAGTTAGAAGTTTCTTAGGTCTTGCGGGTTATTATAGGAGATTTGTGGAAGGATTCTCACGCTTGGCCTTACCGTTGACCAAACTTATGAGGAAAGGTGAGAAATTTTTCGGGATGAAGAACGGAGAAGAGTTTTGAGGAACTGAAGAAGAGATTAGTTTCGCTCCTATACTTATTTTACCTTCGGATCCGGTGGTTACCAAATCTACAGCGATGCTTCAAAGAAAGGTCTTGGATGTTTACTGATGCAACATGGAAAGGTTATCGCCTATGCATCGAGGCAGCTGAAACCTTATGAAACTAATTACCCCACTCATGATTTAGAGTTGGCAGCGGTGGTGTTTGCCCTGAAAATTTGGAGGCATTATCTATATGGAGAGACATGTGACATCTTTACTGATCATAAGAGCCTCAAGTATATCTTTACTCAGAAGGAGCTGTATATGAGACAAAGGCGTTGGTTGGAACTTCTAAAGGATTACGACGCGAACATCCAGTATCATCCAGGCAAGGCGAATGTTGTTGCTGATGCTCTTAGTAAGAAGTCTGTAATTCTGGCTAGTCTTGATACCGCACCAAAGATTATCAACGACTTGGAACTTATGGAGGTAGAACTATGTGTTCGTGGGTATGATGGTTATTGGGCGAGTTTGAAGGTTGAACCAAACCTTATACTTCGGGTTAAGGAAGCTCAGAAAGACGATGGCGAATTGTGGTCTATAATTCAGAACTTGGAGGAAGGTAAACAGACGGAATTTCGTGTTGATGGTGACGGAATTGTATGGTATGGTGATCGTTTGTGTGTTCATAACGATTCTTCTATTCGGGAAGATGTGTTGTCTGAAGCACACAGTTCTCCGTTCACTATTCATCCTGGTTCAACCAAGATGTATAGAGATTTGAAAAAGAATTTCTGGTGGAATGGGATGAAGCAGGACGTGGATACATTTGTGGCCAAGTGTTTGACATGCCAACAAGTGAAGATTGAGCATCAACGTCCTAGTGGTCTTTTACAGCCTTTGGATATTCCTACTTGGAAGTGGGATCAAATTTCCATGGACTTTGTGACAGATTACCTCGCACACGTAAGAAGCATGATGCTATTTGGGTTGTGGTTGATCGTTTAACCAAGTCGACTCACTTTTGCCTATTCGTAAAGATTATCCATTAGCGAGTTGGCGAGATTTTTCGACAAGAGATTGTTCGACTACATGGTACACCTGCAGCTATTGTATCCAATAGAGATCCGCGTTTTACTTCTCGTTTCTGGAAGGGTTTGCAAAAGGCGTGGGGAACTAGACTCAAGTTTAGCACGGCTTTTCACCCTCAGACAGATGGTCAGACTGAGCGAACAATTCAGACTTTGGAAGATATGTTGAGGTCTTGTGCTCTCGAATGGACGGGTAATTGGGATGAATACTTATGTCTGGTGGAGTTTGCTTATAACAACGGTTGGCATGGCGAGATCAAAGGTGCCCCATTTGAACTATTGTATGGACGGAAGTGTAGAGCACCTATCTGTTGGAACGAAGTTGGGGAAAGACTTATCGAAGGTCCTGAATTGATTGCGGTAACTAACGAGAAGGTTGTTATTGCTAAGGAGAAACTCAAAGAAGCAAGAGCACGGCAAAAGAGTTATGCAGATCGTCATAGGAAGGACCTAGCATTTAATGTTGGGGATCACGTTTTCCTTAAGGTATCACCGTGCAGAGGTGTTAAACGTTTTGGTATTAAGGGAAGTTGAGTCCGCGTTTCATCGGTCCATTTGAAATTTTAGAGCGTGTTGGTGAAGTTTCGTATCGGTTGGCGTTACCTCCTCAGCTATCTCATGTGCATGATGTTTTTCATGTGTCTCTTCTAAGAGGCTACAATTATCATCCGCTTAATGTGGTTTCATATCCGTTGGATCATATCCGTAATGACTTATCATTTGTTGAAGAACCTGAGGCTATTTTAGACCGTCAGGAAAGAGTCATGAGAAATAAAGTCATTCCGTTTGTCAAAATTCTTTGGAAGAATCACCCCGAGCGTGAAGCTACTTGGGAGACCGAAGAATCTATGCGAACTAACTACCCGCAATTCTTTCCGTGATTTGGTATGTCTCCGTTTCGTTTTCATTTCAATTTCGCGGACGAAATTTTCTTTTAGAGGAAGAGTTGTAAAACCCTAAAATTCGGATAAAAATTTTCGTCTAATTTCGAAATTACCTAAGCTTTGTAATCATTTAAATTAAACCTAAAACTATATGTTATGTTATGTTAATGTATTAATTAAGTTAACCTAAGTAATATGCCTAAATATAAGTTTATTACTAATTCAAAACTTTCCTAATCCTCCAATCACACGTTCAACCCTATTAAAACTCTATTAATTCTCTTGTAGCATACGGTTTCAAAAATTAAAAGGAGTTAATGAACTCCATATATTCAGCCCTATAATCACGTGTAGTAATGGACGATCAATGCAAATTGTAACGCAATTATAACCTTCTGTTTTCTTTTTAACCAAACGCACGCTCCTCATATTCTTTCACAAACATACGGAAATTCTTCCCTCTTCTTATCAAAACCCTAAGCAGCCATTGTTTCTTAGTTCAGCCCTCAAGATCAAGAAGAAGGAAGGTTTGAAGGTGTTTGATCGTGGTGTTCTTAGATAGTTTGTATCTTGATTCGTGGGTTCGGTTTTGGTTTTCCTCTTTGCCTCGTTATTTCTACCACAAGGTACTCTCATCCTCTTTGTTTTTCCCTTTCATTCGACATCTATATAATGTATATAATCAGTAGTAAACATGTCATAAGAACTATAATAATCATGCTAAGAAATTGAATTGAATCATGTTTGTATGTATGTTGTTGTCTCGTTATATTTGTCACATAAAATCATAAAAAGTAACCTGTTAAAACCTTGTGTATTCGACCCTTGTTTTCTGTTTTGAATGACCCATATTGTTGTTGTGCGACCCATCTTTATTCAGCCCTAAATCTGATATATATAAACCTATTACATGTATTATGGTGGTCTAATATAATTTGTGTACGTGGACAGCCTGTTTAGTCGAATATGTGCGTGTTATAGCTCGAGATTCATAAGTGTTTTATTCTGTATTTTTACATGAAAACCTATTTTAATGTCTTAGTTAAGTTTTACAATTGGTTTGATGGAAATCGGAGTTGTATTGGTCATGTTTTTAAATTTTACGGGATTAAGGTTGTGTTGATTCTGTTTCAAAGTATGCTGTCCAGTTTTTGGATCGAATTGATCAGGGTGAAGCTTGATGATAACAAAGAGTTTTTCTGAGTTTCTTGAGTTCAAAACTAAGTTTAAAGAGACTTCTAACTTATCCAATTAGTTTGGAGTGAATTGGAGTTGATTTGGGCATGTTTCTGAATTTTATGTTATCATATATCAAAACAGTGTTTTCAGAAAATTATTTCAGTTGATTTGTGAGATTTTTAATGTCAAATATATGAAGCGTTAAGAGCTCTACTTTTACAGAAGTAATATATAAGTTATCAGGGACTCACTATAATTTTTGTAGATTTTTCTGAAATGTTTAACTATGTTGATAAATGCAAAACTTTTGGGGCATACCTGCAGTACAGTTTCTAGACAGGTTTGGGAAAATGATTTTTGAAATGATACTTGCACTTAGAAATAAAATCTGGAAAAATTTGGGGAGGTGCTTAACTCAGCTTGTAATCACTAGTAAATATTGTAAAACCTCAGAACCTTAATTGGTATACTTTAAAAATCATAAGAAAATGAAACCAGATTCACATGTAAAACCCTTAACCTATTAATAAGTGACTTTGGAGTAATGAATCCGTTATGATTTTAGTGAACGTATAAGTAATGTATGATTATAATTTCGTGTAGATTCAGTGGAGAAGGAGTGATACACCTTTCCCTGTGTTCATTTTCCTATTTGCTTTCATTTCCTAAGGTACAGATATTCCGACCTCTTTCAGTAAAAGTTTCTCATGACTTTATTCTTCCTGATATTGGTTATTCGATGCTATTGATACTTATTTGCTTTGTTGTTCATTTGATTATTTCTTGATGCTTTACTCATTTCCATAGTCATCATCTTAAGGGACAATAAGAAAATTTTCCCTCACGATTATTATATACATCATTTGCCTATTTATGTTGCCCATATTTGTTTAACTAGTCATGGGGGTTCCATGACCTTGCCATTGATGCACCAATGGTATTGACACTATCTGTGGAGGTGTGACTTTATCCACGGCGTTCCCATTTGTTTATATTGCTATAGCGCACTTGGCCCGTGTATATTGTATGTATGCTTAGTCTAGAACTTGGCATATGTATATCTGTTTTGCAGGGAGCGTATGGATGCATCCTAGGTACTTAGTTCTGTTTAGAATTTGGTGAATGGACTTGTGTGTGTGCAATACACCCCATTTCACATTAGTACATGTGGAGAGCTAGACTCCTTTGTACGATTTGTTATTTGTTTGTTACTTGGGCATTTTCCTTGTTTATGCTTGATATCCGTCCCATATTTCCCTTTGTTTAAGTTTTGACTCTTTCATTGTTTGTTCCGTAATTCCTTCGACATCTTGTTCAGCAGGTTCTCTTGGATTCATTCACTATTCTTTCATGCTTATTACCTCTCATTATTTATATCATTCCTTGTGCGTTAGCTCGGCGCATTTTCTTTTCTGCGGCGGGTAATAAGCGGGATCTTTGGACATGAGCGTTGAGAGTAGGAGCTAGAGGACCTACCCATGTTTAGATTCCCATTTATGGAGTATTTTAAGATTTAGCATTTTGGAACTTTATTTCATTTCAGACTTATGTTTTGGATTATTTCTTTCATTGAGACTTTGTCGAGATGATACTTTGGCAGTCGTTGATTTATTTGACTCAGTATTTATTTTATATTAAAGTCTTCCGCTTGCGTTAGTATGTTCTGATTGTCACCATAAAGTTACATTTTGGCCCTTTTCGGTTTGAGTGTTACAATTATGGTATCAGAGCCTAGGTTCGACCTGTAGAGCTTAGGTTATGACCTGTGAGGATTGGGTAGACATTAGGCTTCTTTCTGCTTTAACCGTTTTCCTTTACATTTTGATCTTAGCCCCTAATCTTGTCTTTGCTATTTCGTTTATTGATCTTTTAGATGGTGAACACTCGTACTACTACCTCATTTGGAAGTGATGAAGCTGCTTTTAACGTGGCTGTTGCTGCGGCTGTTCAAGCCTTGTTACCGGATATCACTGCCAGGATTACTAATGAGATTCGTCAGACAGGGACTTCTGGTGGTTCTGGTGGGGATGTTCCCCCCACTATGCATGTTTGGCTAGAGCGTTTTGGGAAGCAAAAACCCAAATCATTCAGCACTGCTAACACTCCAGTCGATGCTGAGAACTGGATTGCGCATGTGGAGAAGATTTTCGAGGTGTTAGGTTGTGCGGATGAATTCAAAGCTAGGCTGGCTAGCTATAAGCTGGAGGGTGATGCCTTGAGTTGGTGGAAGGCATTCAAGCAGGCTAAGGGTGGAGATGTTTTTGTTGCTACTATGACTTGGTAGGAGTTTCGTGATGCTTTCTTTTTGCAGTACTTCCCTAGATCAGAACAGCAAAAGTATGAACGTGAGTATCATACTATCCGTCAGTTGGAGGATGAAACTACTGGTGAGTTCATGAAGAGATACCTTCGTTTGGCTGGGTTTTTGGGGGCTAAGGCTGGTACACATGAAGAGCAGGCCAAGAATTTTAAATGGGTGTTGAACGATTGGATTCTTGATGGTATTGTGAGCACAGAGTTCACAGATGTCGCCCATGTGGCGAACGCGGCTCGTAACATTGAGATTCTTCGAGAGAGGTCCAAGAACAGTAATAAGAGGAACAGAGAAGGTGACAGGATTCGACCGGCTTTGTCACCTACTCCAGTTAATACCCCGAAGGTGCAGGATCAGAGAAACTATGATAGACGGGGTGATAACAGTCAGAGGTTTGGGCGTGACCGTGGTCAGCATTTCAACCGTGCTTCTGGGTCTGGGTTCGGTTCTGGTCCTTCTAATCAGAAGAGGCTTCCTGATCAGGCTACTTCTCCCCCATGTGCTACATGTGGGAAGCTGCATCCAGGAAAACCGTGTCACAGAGTCACTGGAGGTTGCTTTTCTTGTGGTGTAGTAGGACATCAAGCTCGTCAATGTCCTAAGAATAATGGAAAGGGAAATGGGAAACAGCCAGCTGCTAAAGGTCGGGTGTTTGCTTTGACCAGAGATCAGGCGGCGACTGATGCAGGTACCGTTACGGGAACATTATATATGGTTGGTCGAGCTATTTTTGTCTTATTTGATACTGGTGCAACTCATTCTGTGGTATCTGTTTCATTTGCTAATCATATTACAATCCCATCTACATTACTTGACTATGCCTTATCTATATCCACCCCTATGAAAAATCAAGTAATTATTAGCCATGAATTTAAGAACTGTCCCTTACGTTTTGACGACAAAATTCGTTCTGCCAATCTATTTCCTTTGGAGATGTGCGCTTCGATATCATTCTAGGCATGGATTGGTTGATGGAACATCGAGCCACGATTGACTGTCATACCAAACGTGTCATCTTTGGTGACCTCAGTAATCCCGAATTCATTTATCAGGGTTCTCGACCTGTTAAGTCTATGAAAATCATTTCGGCTTTGAAAGCCCGTACCTTGATCTCACACGGTTGTGAGGGTTTCCTAGCTTCCATCAAGGATACTTATGTGGATGAACCTCACCTTGAGAATCATCCTGTTGTCCGAGATTTTTCTGATGTATTTCCAGAAGAGCTTCTGGGAATACCTCCTGAACGTGAAGTTGAATTCAGCATTGAGTTGATTCCTGGTGCTGAACCTATTTCGAAAGCTCCTTATCGTATGGCTCCTATTGAGTTGAAGGAATTGAAGGAGCAACTTCAAGAACTTTTGGAACGTGGATTCATTCGTCCGAGTGTATCTCCATGGGGTGCTCCTGTTCTATTTGTGAAGAAGAAGGACGGTAGTATGAGACTGTGTATTGACTACCATGAGTTGAACCGTATCACGATCAGAAACCGTTACCCGTTACCTCGCATCGACGACCTTTTTGATCAACTTTTCTTTTCCAAGATTGATCTGAGATCTGGCTATCATTAACTAAGGGTGAAGGAGCAAGATGTTCCTAAGACTGCATTCCGTACTCGGTATGGCCATTATGAATTCTTAGTGATGCCGTTTGGTTTAACAAATGCTCCAGCTGTGTTCATGGATTTAATGAATCGTGTCTTCCACGAATTCTTGGACAAATTCGTTATTGTATTCATTGACGACATCCTTGTTTATTCGAAAACGAAGAAGGAACACGAAGAGCATCTTCGTATTGTGTTGGAGACTTTACGTCAGAAGAAGCTATATGCTAAGTTTTCCAAGTGTGAATTCTGGTTGGGACAGGTGGCATTCTTGGGTCACATCGTATCTGCAGATGGTATTACTATGGATCCTGCAAAGGTCGAGGCTATCACTAAATGGCCGAGACCGACGACTGTGACAGAAGTTAGAAGTTTCTTAGGTCTTGCGGGTTATTATAGGAGATTTGTGGAAGGATTCTCACGCTTGGCCTTACCGTTGACCAAACTTATGAGGAAAGGTGAGAAATTTTTCTGGGATGAAGAACGGGAGAAGAGTTTTGAGGAACTGAAGAAGAGATTAGTTTCTGCTCCTATACTTATTTTACCTTCTGGATCCGGTGGTTACCAAATCTACAGCGATGCTTCAAAGAAAGGTCTTGGATGTTTACTGATGCAACATGGAAAGGTTATCGCCTATGCATCGAGGCAGCTGAAACCTTATGAAACTAATTACCCCACTCATGATTTAGAGTTGGCAGCGGTGGTGTTTGCCCTGAAAATTTGGAGGCATTATCTATATGGAGAGACATGTGACATCTTTACTGATCATAAGAGCCTCAAGTATATCTTTACTCAGAAGGAGCTGTATATGAGACAAAGGCGTTGGTTGGAACTTCTAAAGGATTACGACGCGAACATCCAGTATCATCCAGGCAAGGCGAATGTTGTTGCTGATGCTCTTAGTAAGAAGTCTGTAATTCTGGCTAGTCTTGATACCGCACCAAAGATTATCAACGACTTGGAACTTATGGAGGTAGAACTATGTGTTCGTGGGTATGATGGTTATTGGGCGAGTTTGAAGGTTGAACCAAACCTTATACTTCGGGTTAAGGAAGCTCAGAAAGACGATGGCGAATTGTGGTCTATAATTCAGAACTTGGAGGAAGGTAAACAGACGGAATTTCGTGTTGATGGTGACGGAATTGTATGGTATGGTGATCGTTTGTGTGTTCATAACGATTCTTCTATTCGGGAAGATGTGTTGTCTGAAGCACACAGTTCTCCGTTCACTATTCATCCTGGTTCAACCAAGATGTATAGAGATTTGAAAAAGAATTTCTGGTGGAATGGGATGAAGCAGGACGTGGATACATTTGTGGCCAAGTGTTTGACATGCCAACAAGTGAAGATTGAGCATCAACGTCCTAGTGGTCTTTTACAGCCTTTGGATATTCCTACTTGGAAGTGGGATCAAATTTCCATGGACTTTGTGACAGGATTACCTCGCACACAGAAGAAGCATGATGCTATTTGGGTTGTGGTTGATCGTTTAACCAAGTCAGCTCACTTTTTGCCTATTCGTAAAGATTATCCAGTTAGCAGGTTGGCAGAGATTTTTCGACAAGAGATTGTTCGACTACATGGTACACCTGCAGCTATTGTATCCAATAGAGATCCGCGTTTTACTTCTCGTTTCTGGAAGGGTTTGCAAAAGGCGTGGGGAACTAGACTCAAGTTTAGCACGGCTTTTCACCCTCAGACAGATGGTCAGACTGAGCGAACAATTCAGACTTTGGAAGATATGTTGAGGTCTTGTGCTCTCGAATGGACGGGTAATTGGGATGAATACTTATGTCTGGTGGAGTTTGCTTATAACAACAGTTGGCATGGCAGTATCAAAGGTGCCCCATTTGAACTATTGTATGGACGGAAGTGTAGAGCACCTATCTGTTGGAACGAAGTTGGGGAAAGACTTATCGAAGGTCCTGAATTGATTGCGGTAACTAACGAGAAGGTTGTTATTGCTAAGGAGAAACTCAAAGAAGCAAGAGCACGGCAAAAGAGTTATGCAGATCGTCATAGGAAGGACCTAGCATTTAATGTTGGGGATCACGTTTTCCTTAAGGTATCACCGTGCAGAGGTGTTAAACGTTTTGGTATTAAGGGGAAGTTGAGTCCGCGTTTCATCGGTCCATTTGAAATTTTAGAGCGTGTTGGTGAAGTTTCGTATCGGTTGGCGTTACCTCCTCAGCTATCTCATGTGCATGATGTTTTTCATGTGTCTCTTCTAAGAGGCTACAATTATCATCCGCTTAATGTGGTTTCATATCCGTTGGATCATATCCGTAATGACTTATCATTTGTTGAAGAACCTGAGGCTATTTTAGACCGTCAGGAAAGAGTCATGAGAAATAAAGTCATTCCGTTTGTCAAAATTCTTTGGAAGAATCACCCCGAGCGTGAAGCTACTTGGGAGACCGAAGAATCTATGCGAACTAACTACCCGCAATTCTTTCCGTGATTTGGTATGTCTCCGTTTCGTTTTCATTTCAATTTCGCGGACGAAATTTTCTTTTAGAGGGGAAGAGTTGTAAAACCCTAAAATTCGGATAAAAATTTTCGTCTAATTTCAGAAATTACCCTAAGCTTTGTAATCATTTAAATTAAACCTAAAACTATATGTTATGTTATGTTAATGTATTAATTAAGTTAACCTAAGTAATATGCCTAAATATAAGTTTATTACTAATTCAAAACTTTCCTAATCCTCCAATCACACGTTCAACCCTATTAAAACTCTATTAATTCTCTTGTAGCATACGGTTTCAAAAATTAAAAGGAGTTAATGAACTCCATATATTCAGCCCTATAATCACGTGTAGTAATGGACGATCAATGCAAATTGTAACGCAATTATAACCTTCTGTTTTCTTTTTAACCAAACGCACGCTCCTCATATTCTTTCACAAACATACGGAAATTCTTCCCTCTTCTTATCAAAACCCTAAGCAGCCATTGTTTCTTAGTTCAGCCCTCAAGATCAAGAAGAAGGAAGGTTTGAAGGTGTTTGATCGTGGTGTTCTTAGATAGTTTGTATCTTGATTCGTGGGTTCGGTTTTGGTTTTCCTCTTTGCCTCGTTATTTCTACCACAAGGTACTCTCATCCTCTTTGTTTTTCCCTTTCATTCGACATCTATATAATGTATATAATCAGTAGTAAACATGTCATAAGAACTATAATAATCATGCTAAGAAATTGAATTGAATCATGTTTGTATGTATGTTGTTGTCTCGTTATATTTGTCACATAAAATCATAAAAAGTAACTGTTAAAACCTTGTGTATTCGACCCTTGTTTTCTGTTTTGAATGACCCATATTGTTGTTGTGCGACCCATCTTTATTCAGCCCTAAATCTGATATATATAAACCTATTACATGTATTATGGTGGTCTAATATAATTTGTGTACGTGGACAGCCTGTTTAGTCGAATATGTGCGTGTTATAGCTCGAGATTCATAAGTGTTTTATTCTGTATTTTTACATGAAAACCTATTTTAATGTCTTAGTTAAGTTTTACAATTGGTTTGATGGAAATCGGAGTTGTATTGGTCATGTTTTTAAATTTTACGGGATTAAGGTTGTGTTGATTCTGTTTCAAAGTATGCTGTCCAGTTTTTGGATCGAATTGATCAGGGTGAAGCTTGATGATAACAAAGAGTTTTTCTGAGTTTCTTGAGTTCAAAACTAAGTTTAAAGAGACTTCTAACTTATCCAATTAGTTTGGAGTGAATTGGAGTTGATTTGGGCATGTTTCTGAATTTTATGTTATCATATATCAAAACAGTGTTTTCAGAAAATTATTTCAGTTGATTTGTGAGATTTTTAATGTCAAATATATGAAGATTTAAGAGCTCTACTTTTACAGAAGTAATATATAAGTTATCAGGGACTCACTATAATTTTTGTAGATTTTTTTGAAATGTTTAAATATGTTGATAAATGCAAAACTTTTGGGGCATACCTGCAGTACAGTTTCTAGACAGGTTTGGGAAAATGATTTTTGAAATGATACTTGCACTTAGAAATAAAATCTGGAAAAATTTGGGGAGGTGCTTAACTCAGCTGGTAATCACTAGTAAAAATTGTAAAACCTCAGAACCTTAGTTGCTATACTTTAAAAATCATAAGAAAATGGAACCAGATTCACATGTAAAACCCTTAACCTATTAATAAGTGACTTTGGAGTAATGAATCCGTTATGATTTTAGTGAACGTATAAGTAATGTATGATTATAATTTCGTGTAGATTCAGTGGAGAAGGAGTGATACACCTTTCCTTGTGTTCATTTTCCTATTTGCTTTCATTTCCTAAGGTACAGATATTCCGACCTCTTTCAGTAAAAGTTTCTCATGACTTTATTCTTCCTGATATTGGTTATTCGATGCTATTGATCCTTATTTGCTTTGTTGTTCGTTTGATTATTTCTTGATGCTTTACTCATTTCCATAGTCATCATCTTAAGGGACAATAAGAAAATTTTCCCTCACGATTATTATATACATCATTTGCCTATTTATGTTGCCCATATTTGTTTAACTAGTCATGGGGGTTCCATGACCTTGCCATTGATGCACCAATGGTATTGACACTATCTGTGGAGGTGTGACTTTATCCACGGCGTTCCCATTTGTTTATATTGCTATAGCGCACTTGGCCCGTGTATATTGTATGTATGCTTAGTCTAGAACTTGGCATATGTATATCTGTTTTGCAGGGAGCGTATGGATGCATCCTAGGTACTTAGTTCTGTTTAGAATTTGGTGAATGGACTTGTGTGTGTGCAATACACCCCATTTCACATTAGTACATGTGGAGAGCTAGACTCCTTTGTACGATTTGTTATTTGTTTGTTACTTGGGCATTTTCCTTGTTTATGCTTGATATCCGTCCCATATTTCCCTTTGTTTAAGTTTTGACTCTTTCATTGTTTGTTCCGTAATTCCTTCGACATCTTGTTCAGCAGGTTCTCTTGGATTCATTCACTATTCTTTCATGCTTATTACCTCTCATTATTTATATCTGTTCACTGAGCGTTAGCTCAGCCGCATTTTCTTTTCTCTGCGGCAGGTAATAAGCGGGATGCTGGGCATGAGCGTTGAGAGTAGGAGCTAGAGGACCTACCCATGTTTAGATTCCCATTTATGGAGTATTTTAAGATTTAGCATTTTGGAACTTTATTTCATTTCAGACTTATGTTTTGGATTCTTTCTTTCATTGAGACTTTGTCGAGATGATACTTTGGCAGTCGTTGATTTATTTGACTCAGTATTTATTTTATATTAAAGTCTTCCGCTTGCGTTAGTATGTTCTGATTGTCACCATAAAGTTACATTTTGGCCCTTTTCGGTTTGGATGTTACAGAAGCCGTCAATTCAGTAAAGTTCATGAAAATAACTTCAGGAATCCCATAACATAAAAATGAAAAAAGCAATAAGAACTGTAGTTCGGTTAGTCGAGTCAAATGAAGAGTGACAGGTAAAGACACTGAATGCATGCCAACATTCGAATATGCCGGAAAGCACAAGTTATAGGAAAAGAGAATTAAAAGACCTGAGAATCGT
Source organism: Orobanche coerulescens (assembly GCA_033398695.1). Classification (NCBI taxonomy): domain Eukaryota; kingdom Viridiplantae; phylum Streptophyta; class Magnoliopsida; order Lamiales; family Orobanchaceae; genus Orobanche; species Orobanche coerulescens. Next base: position 63,657,232 of record CM065810.1, on the reverse strand, counting down.
GCTGATCACATATTATAAGGCGGGGTATTGGAAAACGTTCCCTTAATATGGCATCTGCATCATCATGTGTGTAATATCCGCAATTTTCGATTTCCGGTAAATTTTCTTTTTTCGGTATCGTTTTGTTGAGTTCCGAGCTTTTTAGCGACTTTTCCGCACTTGAGCTCGATTCTTGCGAATCTCGTCCGAAACTATTGTTTCGAGTTTCTCGTAAGTTCATTTAATGTCATTATTCATGTTGCGAGCGTTGGTTCGGTGTTTCGATCATGTATCGTGTATTTCGGACATTTTGGGCCATTTTTGTAATTTCCCAAAGTTTGGGGTAATTACTTCCGTTGTCGAATTCCGACACCTCGGCTGGTCGGAATCGTGTGTTCTCTTAGCGCTTGGATTCATCTTTGCGAGTACTTCGTAACCGTATCTTCGGTTTTTTCTCAGGTTCCGGTTTTGGGGTCGTCAAGACCGGCTAACACGGCAGTAAGTCACGGCCGAGGCTCGGCCGAGTTACGACCGTAAGGTGCCGGTTACGGCCGTAAAGTGTGCCAGTTACGGCCGTAAGGCATGATCGGGTACGGCCGTATGGCGTCTGGCAGCTTCCTGACGAAGGCCGGTTACGGCCGTAATGTGTGCCAGTTACGGCCGTAAGTGTCCGGCAGGTGCTGGGCAGATATTTTGACGAATGCCGGTTACGGCCGTAAGGCCTGCCGAGTACGGCCGTAAGGGGCCGAGTTACGGCCGTAAGGCACTGCCGGTTACGGCCGTAACCCTGCCGTCTATATATAGCCTGGCTCGGCTAGACTTCATTTTTTACGCGATTTTCTTCCTTTTTCGGCGGCTGGCGACGGGAGGCTCGGGAAATCGAGTTCTTGGCCGATTATAATCAATTCCAAGGCGTTTTGGAAGATTCTTGTTGATTATATCAACATCTAATCCGTGTGTTTCGTCGGATCAAGGTATATTTCTTGATTTTCCTTCAAGTTGACTTTTTGGAGAATTTATTCTTGATTTCGATTCTAGTCCGATTTTGATACATCGGTTGGTGTAGTATGATGTTACTAATCGTGTTCTACGATTGTATATCCATATATCGAGTTTGTTTAACTCGATTGACGATTCGAGTGTTCTTGGGAATTATTGAACATTTAGTGTTCGATTAAATGCCCCAATGAGTTCCTTTCGATAGTTTGTTGGGATTTCCGTCGTTTTTGCCTTGATTCTTGTCGTAATCATCTTTTGTTGTTCCTTCCGGAGGATTATAGGTGCTCGAGGATTTCCGATGTTGAATCCCGTTTGGTGATTGATGATTCGTGTGGTGTTATTCTCGTAGTACTCGTGGTGCTATTGCGTTCTTGATATTGTTCGGGGGTTCGGGGCTATTCGACCGTATTTCATCCGTCGTCTTGTTGCGATCGTGGTTTCGAGGCAAGTATCTTGCCCATACATTACGTGTTTTGTGGATATAATGGTTGCTAGGTGTCGATATGTGCTAGATAAATATTTATAACCATTTTTCAAAAGAATCGGTATATTTACCATCATGCTTTTCGTAAAGGTGAACCGTGTGTGTCGGGAATTAATATGCTTAGTTGGATATGTGTGTTAGTGACGAGTATAGGATCACCTTACTTTCGTGTGACGTCATTATGTATGATTATGGCGTCGGTAAATGTACAGTGTAATTCTCTTGTGAAATTATGTGCTTGGAGTTACGTGGTTATGGATGAATATGAGAGTTCGTGTGATATTGGTTGTGTCGTTCGGTGCTGTTGAGATCTTGTACTCCCTTGTGAATTGTTCTAGTCCTGGGTCGTGAGAATGTGTTGGATAATGTGGCCATTCTAGCATGGTACCTCGACTATATATATTTTGTGTGTTTGACCTTTGAGAGTTGTGGTTTTGTAATCTGTGAGTTGTTACTCTTCCACCTGGGGATGGCATGTGGCCTCTGGGGGCCGATACTAATGGGTACGGCCACGGAAGTGGGCTTAGGTGCGTGTGTTGATGCTCTTCCACCTGGGGACGGTTCGACGGGACCTCTGGGGGGCGATACTAATGGGTACGGCCGCGAAAGTGGTTTCCCACCTGGGGACGGTCCGACGGGGCCTCTGGGGGCCGATACTAATGGGTACGGCCACGGGTTACCAAGTGTGGTTGCTGTGATATTTATGTTGATGTTTTGATGATTAATTGTGATATTGTCCGGAGTATCACAATGTTTTGTGCTCAGGGTCGAGAGACATTATATATCGAGTCTCGGTGCTTGGCTAGAATGGCATAAGATTAATGTGTTATGTGTAATGTGCACTTGTAAGTGAATTGAAGTGGATGATCGGGCCGTGGACCCTGTGTTTTGTGACTGTAATGGTTGGGTCGTGGACCCGCGTTTTGTTAACGGATTTGCATTTTGGAAAAAGAACTTTGCGGCTGTGACCCTAAATGACTTTCGAGGAATTAAGAACTTTTCAATTTCAAATGTTTTCAAAACTCCCGAGATTTGGAAGTGTTTTCAAAGTACTTACTTATTTCGTTTCTACTTTCAAGACTTGAACTATTTTTAACTAAATATACCTCGGGAAGTCTTTCGTTGCATTCTCGGAATGTGTTGTGTATGGCTCTTATTTGCACTTTATACTTGCACTAGCGAAACAGTGGAGTTTTGCTAACCCCCGAGTAATCGGGGGGTGGATATCTGTATTGTGTCCAGGTACATGCAGGTCTTGAGGAGCAAGACACAGGATTGGTATGAGGGATGATGAAAGACGAATGATACTAATCACACGAAGGCCAGTTTTGGGTTCAGTTAGTCGGAGTCCATTGTATTGTCTTTTCCGCTGTCTTATTGTTCGTTGTTGCAAGTATTTTACCCTTGCGTGGGTATGAGTCTGGATGAGTTTATGTATTTTTATTTGTAAGTCTGTGTCGAAAGACCAAATCGGTGTATTGGTTCGTTATTTTGATTCGTCGGTATGTAATCTAATGTGTTGTTTTGATGTCTAGCCTGGTGGATCCTCGCGGAGAGGGTCTGCGGCGTGTAATATTCCCGGTTCGATCTGGGGATGTTACATTTATGGTATCGGAGCTTAGGTTGAGGAAACCTAGGCTGTCGGGTCGAGTTATGTGTTGTGGAGTCTTGTATTTGTCAGATTTTGTCTGACTGAGTCGTTTCGCGACGCGTCGTCTGGGATGTCGGCCGTGATTAGTATCAAGGTGCAGCCATCATCTTCGTGCGATCTGTGGATGTAAGTCTCCCTACTACATGTTGTACCACGAGGTATACGAGCCTGTATGATCCTGTGTTATGTAGTAGTATTTGAAGGTGCATCGTGAGTAAGTGACATATATTTGTTAATTCCCGTTTTGTGCTAGAATGAAGAATGTTATGGCCAAATGTATCCTTGTATGAACTGTTTTTCTTGCAAGAGCAACAACCTTGGAAATTTTAGTTTCGAAGGCTTCCGGGGAGCCACGTAAATTTTTAAAATGTTCTCCAAGGGAAAAAAAAAAATTTGATTTTTGTATGATGACCTCAAGGTCGAAAATTTTTAGACTTCAAACTACCGATATTTCATTCTCATCTCATACTATAAGTTTTCAAAACTCGAGTTTTTAACTCAAATAAGGTCTTCAAAATATACTCAAGACGTGACTCTCGTTTATAACTTTTCGGTTTCATGAATGTTGGTCAGAAGATGCGTATTGATGATGCTCTCGTTGTTGAGCAGTGGTGCCAGTTTTATGATTAAAATAGTAACGTGAATGTTGAGTCCATCGGTATGTATGTGTTGAGATAGTCCTCTTTATTGAGAAGTAAAATTTTTGTTTTTGTAGGATGATTTTCTTTTGATGGTTGCTTGTGAGATGTTATAATTATGTGAATCGATGACATTTATACTCATATGTTGTTGCTTATTTGTAACCTTCGAGTCTAGTATTATCTCATATATGTTTGCAATCGTGTTGGTGATTAGAGCAGTTAGCACAGGCTTAATACGAGCCTAACGCGCGCTAACGTGGCGTGTTTAGCGCATGTTAATCTTTGTTGTAACGCGCGCTAATCAACCTGGGCAGAGACTATGGAACCGCATTATAGCCGTTAGGTCTAACTTTTACGGCCAATCACCTGTAGTTGTATTCTCTACGTGGTGTCTAGTGATAACAACTGTTGTGCGTGAATGTGTGTTTAGACTTTTCGCATTGCTAGGTGATATTTGATTGTGTTTGATGAATTGATAAATTATGTCTGCCGTGTGTGTTCAAAAACACTTTCCTGGAAACTTCACAAAGTTTTGACGATTCGATTAATCGGCGGATCCGTGTATACTTTGAAAATTATTTGGAATTGGCAAGCCGGCCTTGGATTCTCAAATAAAACCTCGATGGTATTTGAAAGAGTTGTTTTAAAGTACATGTAGACATTTTGTAAAATATTACCGTCGTTGATGTTTGTGAAGTGTTGGGAGAATTTTCGAAAATGATTTTTAACGTATTGTTGTATTTTCAAATAATTCGAGTGAATGATTTTCAAAAATCTTTCACACCATAAAAATATTTTATTTCAAAAATCAATGCGATTTTTATTTTCAAAAATATATAGTGAAAGATGAAAAATCTCACTCGATGTAAAGTTCAAACTCGGATTGGGAAATGTTAGAGTATGTAAGAATGATTTGATGATCTTGCATGGTTAACTTGTTAGTTGTTAACGGTGATGATGATACGTAGAGGCATGATGACTTCAAATGATTTCAAACGAGACGGGTAAAGTACGTTGTTTACAAGTTTTGATGAAACAACCCGAGGTACCAAAAGTACTTTTAAAGTTTATTTTAAATAGCATACAAATCCAAGGATTTTCAAAAGATTTCCTTTAAAAGGATACCTCGTGGATTTTCTTTTCGAGTTGTTATTGGTTACCTTATGTGATATGTCGTGCTGAGTTGGTACTTTAGTATAATATTTTGCGAAGTTGTGCAATCGTATTGAGTGGGGATCCGCTTAGTATGCTGATGGGCAGAGGACGCAGTCGTGACCACGATACTAATGGCCATGAAGATCGGATGTGGACCAAGAGGGTATAGTCGGGAAGGTTGCTATTCTAGCACTTCGTTCTTGTTGTTAGGTTTCGGGACGAAACCTCTTTTAAAGGTGATATGATGTAATACCCACATTTTTCTTTCTTTCTCTTCTGTTTCGTCCAACCGTAACGACTCGACTGTGTTCGTTGATGCTTGACCGGTGTTGTTTCTCACCTTTGTCATTCGAACGAGTTACGATATTATCCCAAATTGATCTATATATCGTTGTGACCTTTCCAAGTTCGGAAAATTAGTCTCGCTGATCTTCCAACCCTTGGGCGGTGGAATTCTCAGATTTGTTCGATTGGCTCGCGTTTTGATTGACGTACCGTTGGGATGGTCAATCGTATTGATTTTGTCCGTTGTGTTTTGTGATTGTTCGGATAATTGACTTGATTATATTATCCATTTGATGACGCTTGTTACTTGTTGGTTTTGTTATATCCCTAACGGCGACGTCGTGTTGGTCGTCGTGGAGCGTGTTTTCACGCCGTATATTCCTTTGCGTTGCTTGTAACGTTTCGCCGATGGGCGTAAGTTACGCGTTTCCTTGCGTATCTCGTTGAGTTTTCCTGGCGGGATATTGCTTTTCCCTACTTGTTTTAAGTTTCGGGACGAAACTTCTTTTAAGGAGGGTAGAATGTAATATCCGCAATTTTCGATTTCCGGTAAATTTTCTTTTTTCGGCGGAAGTCCGTTTTGACGACTCGCTCATGACCATTTCGTCATTCCGAGAATGATTAATTCTGCACTTTTTGTCATCCGAGTTCGTTTCGGTATCGTTTTGTTGAGTTCCGAGCTTTTTAGCGACTTTTCCGCACTTGAGCTCGATTCTTGCGAATCTCGTCCGAAACTGTTGTTTCGAGTTTCTCGTAAGTTCATTTAATGTTATTATTCATGTTGCGAGCGTTGGTTCGGTGTTTCGATCATGTATCGTGTATTTCGGACATTTTGGGCCATTTTTGTAATTTCCCAAAGTTTGGGGTAATTACTTCCGTTGTCGAATTCCGACACCTCGGGTGGTCGGAATCATGTGTTATCTTAGCGACTGGATTCGTCTTTTCGAGTACTTCGTAACCGTATCTTCGGTTTTTACTCAGGTTCGGGTTTCGGTCAAGGCCGTCGGAGTGGCCACGGCCGAGTCACGGCCGAGCAGGGCTGCTTTGGCCGAGTTACGGCCGTAAGGTGCCGATTACGGCCGTAACGTGTGCGATTCGGCCGTAAGGCGTGATCGGGTACGACCGTATGGCGCCTGGCAGCTTCCTGACGAAGGCCGGTTACGGCCGTAATGTGTGCCAGTTACGGCCGTAAGTGTCTGGTAGGTGCTGGGCAGATTTTTTGACGAATGCCGGTTACGGCCGTAAGGCCTGCCGAGTACGGCCGTAAGGGGCCGAGTTACGGCCGTAAGGCACTGCCGGTTACGGCCGTAACCCTGCCGGCTATATATAGCCTGGCTCGGCCAGACTTCATTTTTTACGCGATTTTCTTCCTTTTTCGGCGGCTGGCGACGGGAGGCTCGGGAAATCGAGTTCTTGGCCGATTCTAATCAATTCCAAGGCATTTTGGAAGATTCTTGTTTATTATATCAACATCTAATCCGTGTGTTTCGTTGGATCAAGGTATATTTCTTGATTTTCCTTCAAGTTAACTTTTTGGAGAATTTGTTCTTGATTTCGATTCTAGTCCGATTTTGATACATCGGTTGGTGTAGTATGATGTTATTAATCGTGTTCTACGGATTGTATATCCATATATCGAGTTTGTTTAACTCGATTGACGATTCGAGTGTTCTTGGGAATTATTGAACATTTAGTGTTCGATTAAATGCCCCAATGAGTTCCTTTCGATAGTTTGTTGGGATTTCCGTCGTTTTTGCCTTGATTCTTGTCGTAATCATCTTTTGTTGTTCCTTCCGGAGGATTATAGGTGCTCGAGGATTTCCGATGTTGAATCCCGTTTGGTGATTGATGATTCGTGTGGTGTTATTCTCGTAGTACTCGTGGTGTTATTGCGTTCTTGAAATTGTTCGGGGGTTCGGGGCTATTCGACCGTATTTCATCCATCGTCTTGTTGCGATCGTGGTTTCGAGGCAAGTATCTTGCCCATACATTACGTGTTTTGTGGATATAATCGTTGCTAGGTGTCGATATGTGCTAAATAAATATTTATAACCATTTTTCAAAAGAATCGGTATATTTACCATCATGCTTTTCGTAAAGGTGAACCGTGTGTGTTGGGAATTAATATGCTTAGTTGGATATGTGTGTTAGTGACGAGTATAGGATCACCTTACTTTCGTGTGACGTCATTATGTATGATTATGGCGTCGGTAAATGTACAGTGTAATTCTCTTGTGAAATTATGTGCTTGGAGTTACGTGGTTATGGATGAATATGAGAGTTCATGTGATATTGGTTGTGTCGTTCGGTGCTGTTGAGATCTTGTACTCCCTTGTGAATTGTTCTAGTCCTGGGTCGTGAGAACGTGTTGGATAATGTGGCCATTCTAGCAAGGTACCTCGACTATATATATTTTGTGTGTTTGACCTTTGAGAGTTGTGGTTTTGTAATCTGTGAGTTGTTACTCTTCCACCTGGGGATGGCATGTGGCCTCTGGGGGCCCATACTAATGGGTACGGCCGCGGAAGTGGTTTCCCACCTGGGGACGGTCCGACGGGGCCTCTGGGGGCCGATACTAATGGGTACGGCCACGGGTTACCAAGTGTGGTTGCTGTGATATTGATGTTGATGTTTTGATGATTAATTGTGATATTGTCCGGAGTATCACAATGCTTTGTGCTCAGGGTCGAGAGACATTATATATCGAGTCTCGGTGCTTGGCTAGAATGGCATAAGATTAATGTGTTATGTGTAATGTGCACTTGTAAGTGAATTGAAGTGGATGATCGGGTCGTGGACCCTGTGTTTTGTGACTGTAATGGTTGGGTCGTGGACCCGCGTTTTGTTAACGGATTTGCATTTTGGAAAAAGAACTTTGGGGCTGTGACCCTAAATGACTTTCGAGGAATTAAGAACTTTTCAATTTCAAATGTTTTCAAAACTCTCGAGATTTGGAAGTGTTTTCAAAGTACTTACTTATTTCGTTTCTACTTTCAAGACTTGAACTATTTTTAACTAAATATACCTCGGGAAGTCTTTCGTTGCATTCTCGGAATGTGTTGTGTATGGCTCGTATTTGCACTTTATACTTGCACTAGCGAAACAGTGGAGTTTTGCTAACCCCCGAGTAATCGGGGGGTGGATATCTGTATTGTGTCCAGGTACATGCAGGTTTTGAGGAGCAAGACACAGGATCGGTACGAGGGATGATGAAAGACGAATGATACTAATCACACGAAGGCCAGTTTTGGGTTCAGTTAGTCGGAGTCCATTGTATTGTCTTTTCCGCTGTCTTATTGTTCGTTGTTGCAAGTATTTTACCCTTGCGTGGGTATGAGTATGGATGAGTTTATGTATTTTTATTTGTAAGTCTGTGTCGAAAGACCAAATCGGTGTATTGGTTCGTTATTTTGATTCGTCGGTATGTAATCTAATGTGTTGTTTTGATGTCTAGCCTGGTGGATCCTCGCGGAGAGGGTCTGCGGCGTGTAATATTCCCGGTTCGATCTGGGGATGTTACATTTATGGTATCGGAGCTTAGGTTGAGGAAACCTAGGCTGTCGGGTCGAGTTATGTGTTGTGGAGTCTTGTATTGTCAGATTTTGTCTGACTGAGTCGTTTCGCGACGCGTCGTCTGGGATGTCGGCCGTGATTAGTATCAAGGTGCAGCCATCATCTTCGTGCGATCTGTGGATGTAAGTCTCCCTACTACATGTTGTACCACGAGCTATACGAGCCTGTATGATCCTGTGTTATGTAGTAGTATTTGAAGGTGCATCGTGAGTAAGTGACATATATTTGTTAATTCCCATTTTGTGCTAGAATGAAGAATGTTATGGCCAAATGTATCCTTGTATGAACTATTTTTCTTGCAAGAGCAACAACCTTGGAAATTTTAGTTTCGAAGGCTTCCGGGGAGCCACGTAAATTTTTAAAATGTTCTCCAAGGGAAAAAAAAAATTTGATTTTTGTATGATGACCTCAAGGTCGAAAATTTTTAGACTTCAAACTACCGATATTTCATTCTCATCTCATACTATAAGTTTTCAAAACTCGAGTTTTTAACTCAAATAAGGTCTTCAAAATATACTCAAGACGTGACTCTCGTTTATAACTTTTCGGTTTCATGAATGTTGGTCAGAAGATGCGTATTGATGATGCTCTCGTTGTTGAGCAGTGGTGCCAGTTTTATGATTAAAATAGTAACGTGAATGTTGAGTCCATCGGTATGTATGTGTTGAGATAGTCCTCTTTATTGAGAAGTAAAATTTTTGTTTTTGTAGGGTGATTTTCTTTTGATGGTTGCTTGTGAGATGTTATAATTATGTGAATCGATGACATTTATACTCATATGTTGTTGCTTATTTGTAACCTTCGAGTCTAGTATTATCTCATATATGTTTGCAATCGTGTTGGTGATTAGAGCAGTTAGCACAGGCTTAATACGAGCCTAACGCGCGCTAACGTGGCGTGTTTAGCGCATGTTAATCTTTGTTGTAACGCGCGCTAATCAACCTGGGCAGAGACTATGGAACCGCATTATAGCCGTTAGGTCTAACTTTTACGGCCAATCACCTGTAGTTGTATTCTCTACGTGGTGTCTAGTGATAACAACTGTTGTGCGTGAATGTGTGTTTAGACTTTTCGCATTGCTAGGTGATATTTGATTGTGTTTGATGAATTGATAAATTATGTCTGCCGTGTGTGTTCAAAAACACTTTCTGGAAACTTCACAAAGTTTTGACGATTCGATTAATCGGCGGATCCGTGTATACTTTGAAAATTATTTGGAATTGGCAAGCCGGCCTTGGATTCTCAAATAAAACCTCGATGGTATTTGAAAGAGTTGTTTTAAAGTACATGTAGACATTTTGTAAAATATTACCGTCGTTGATGTTTGTGAAGTGTTGGGAGAATTTTCGAAAATGATTTTTAACGTATTGTTGTATTTTCAAATAATTCGAGTGAATGATTTTCAAAAATCTTTCACACCATAAAAATATTTTATTTCAAAAACCAATGCGATTTTTATTTTCAAAAATATATAGTGAAAGATGAAAAATCTCACTCGATGTAAAGTTCAAACTCGGATTGGGAAATGTTAGAGTATGTAAGAATGATTTGATGATCTTGCATGGTTAACTTGTTAGTTGTTAACGATGATGATGATACGTAGAGGCATGATGACTTCAAATGATTTCAAACGAGATGGTTAAAGTACGTTGTTTACAAGTTTTGATGAAACAACCCGAGGTACCAAAAGTACTTTTAAAGTTTATTTTAAATAGCATACAAATCCAAGGATTTTCAAAAGATTTCCTTTAAAAGGATACCTCGTGGATTTTCATTTCGAGTTGTTATTGGTTACCTTATGTGATATGTCGTGCTGAGTTGGTACTTTAGTATAATATTTTGCGAAGTTGTGCAATCGTATTGAGTGGGGATCCGCTTAGTATGCTGATGGGCAGAGGACGCAGTCGTGACCACGATACTAATGGCCATGAAGATCGGATGTGGACCAAGAGGGTATAGTCGGGAAGGTTGCTATTCTAGCACTTCGTTCTTGTTGTTAGGTTTCGGGACGAAACCTCTTTTAAAGGTGATATGATGTAATACCCACATTTTTCTTTCTTTCTCTTCTGTTTCGTCCAACCGTAACGACTCGACTGTGTTCGTTGATGCTTCTGACCTGGTGTTGTTTCTCACCTTTGTCATTCGAACGAGTTCTGATATTATCCCAAATTGATCTATATATCGTTGTGACCTTTCCAAGTTCGGAAAATTAGTCTCGTTTTCGATCTTCCAACCCTTGGGCGGTGGAATTCTGTATTTGTTCAGCGATTGGCTCGCGTTTTGATTGACGTACCGTTGGGATGGTCAATCGTATTGATTTTGTCCGTTGTGTTTTGTGATTGTTCGGATAATTGACTTGATTATATTATCCATTTGATGACGCTTGTTACTTGTTGGTTTTGTTATATCCCTAACGGCGACGTCGTGTTGGTCGTCGTGGAGCGTGTTTTCACGCCGTATATTCCTTTGCGTTGCTTGTAACGTTTCGCCGATGGGCGTAAGTTACGCGTTTCCTTGCGTATCTCGTTGAGTTTTCCTGGCGGGATATTGCTTTTCCCTACTTGTTTTAAGTTTCGGGACGAAACTTCTTTTAAGGAGGGTAGAATGTAATATCCGCAATTTTCGATTTCCGGTAAATTTTCTTTTTTCGGCGGAAGTCCGTTTTGACGACTCGCTCATGACCATTTCGTCATTCCGAGAATGATTAATTCTGCACTTTCTGTCATCCGAGTTCGTTTCAGTATCGTTTTGTTGAGTTCCGAGCTTTTTAGCGACTTTTCCGCACTTGAGCTCGATTCTTGCGAATCTCGTCCGAAACTGTTGTTTCGAGTTTCTCGTAAGTTCATTTAATGTTATTATTCATGTTGCGAGCGTTGGTTCGGTGTTTCGATCATGTATCGTGTATTTCGGACATTTTGGGCCATTTTTGTAATTTCCCAAAGTTTGGGGTAATTACTTCCGTTGTCGAATTCCGACACCTCGGGTGGTCGGAATCATGTGTTCTCTTAGCGCCTGGATTCGTCTTTGCGAGTACTTCGTAACCGTATCTTCGGTTTTTACTCAGGTTCGGGTTTCGGGGTCGTCCGGGCCGTCGGAGTGGCCACGGCCGAGTCACGGCCGGAGCAGGGCCTGGCCTGGCCGAGTTACGGCCGTAAGGTGCCGGTTACGGCCGTAACGTGTGCCAGTTACGGCCGTAAGGCGTGATCGGGTACGGCCGTATGGCGCCTGGCAGCTTCCTGACGAAGGCCGGTTACGGCCGTAATGTGTGCCAGTTACGGCCGTAAGTGTCCGGCAGGTGCTGGGCAGATTTTTTGACGAATGCCGGTTACGGCCGTAAGGCCTGCCGAGTACGGCCGTAAGGGGCCGAGTTACGGCCGTAAGGCACTGCCGGTTACGGCCGTAACCCTGCCGGCTATATATAGCCTGGCTCGGCCAGACTTCATTTTTTACGCGATTTTCTTCCTTTTTCGGCGGCTGGCGACGGGAGGCTCGGGAAATCGAGTTCTTGGCCGATTCTAATCAATTCCAAGGCGTTTTGGAAGATTCTTGTTGATTATATCAACATCTAATCCGTGTGTTTCGTCGGATCAAGGTATATTTCTTGATTTTCCTTCAAGTTAACTTTTTGGAGAATTTGTTCTTGATTTCGATTCTAGTCCGATTTTGATACATCGGTTGGTGTAGTATGATGTTATTAATCGTGTTCTACGGATTGTATATCCATATATCGAGTTTGTTTAACTCGATTGATGATTCGAGTGTTCTTGGGAATTATTGAACATTTAGTGTTCGATTAAATGCCCCAATGAGTTCCTTTCGATAGTTTGTTGGGATTTCCGTCATTTTTGCCTTGATTCTTGTCGTAATCATCTTTTGTTGTTCCTTCCGGAGGATTATAGGTGCTCGAGTATTTCCGATGTTGAATCCCGTTTGGTGATTGATGATTCGTGTGGTGTTATTCTCGTAGTACTCGTGGTGCTATTGCGTTCTTGATATTGTTCGGGGGTTCGGGGCTATTCGACCGTATTTCATCCATCGTCTTGTTGCGATCGTGGTTTCGAGGCAAGTATCTTGCCCATACATTACGTGTTTTGTGGATATAATCGTTGCTAGGTGTCGATATGTGCTAAATAAATATTTATAACCATTTTTCAAAAGAATCGGTATATTTACCATCATGCTTTTCGTAAAGGTGAACCGTGTGTGTCGGGAATTAATATGCTTAGTTGAATATGTGTGTTAGTGACGAGTATAGGATCACCTTACTTTCGTGTGACGTCATTATGTATGATTATGGCGTCGGTAAATGTACAGTGTAATTCTCTTGTGAAATTATGTGCTTGGAGTTACGTGGTTATGGATGAATATGAGAGTTCATGTGATATTGGTTGTGTCGTTCGGTGCTGTTGAGATCTTGTACTCCCTTGTGAATTGTTCTAGTCCTGGGTCGTGAGAACGTGTTGGATAATGTGGCCATTCTAGCAAGGTACCTCGACTATATATATTTTGTGTGTTTGACCTTTGAGAGTTGTGGTTTTGTAATCTGTGAGTTGTTACTCTTCCACCTGGGGATGGCATGTGGCCTCTGGGGGCCGATACTAATGGGTACGGCCACGGAAGTGGGCTTGGGTGCGTGTGTTGATGCTCTTCCACCTGGGGACGGTTCGACGGGACCTCTGGGGGCCGATACTAATGGATACGGCCGCGGAAGTGGTTTCCCACCTGGGGACGGTCCGACGGGGCCTCTGGGGGCCGATACTAATGGGTACGGCCACGGGTTACCAAGTGTGGTTGCTGTGATATTGATGTTGATGTTTTGATGATTAATTGTGATATTGTCCGGAGTATCACAATGCTTTGTGCTCAGGGTCGAGAGACATTATATATCGAGTCTCGGTGCTTGGCTAGAATGGCATAAGATTAATGTGTTATGTGTAATGTGCACTTGTAAGTGAATTGAAGTGGATGATCGGGTCGTGGACCCTGTGTTTTGTGACTGTAATGGTTGGGTCGTGGACCCGCGTTTTGTTAACGGATTTGCATTTTGGAAAAAGAACTTTGGGGCTGTGACCCTAAATGACTTTCGAGGAATTAAGAACTTTTCAATTTCAAATGTTTTCAAAACTCTCGAGATTTGGAAGTGTTTTCAAAGTACTTACTTATTTCGTTTCTACTTTCAAGACTTGAACTATTTTTAACTAAATATACCTCGGGAAGTCTTTCGTTGCATTCTCGGAATGTGTTGTGTATGGCTCGTATTTGCACTTTATACTTGCACTAGCGAAACAGTGGAGTTTTGCTAACCCCCGAGTAATCGGGGGGTGGATATCTGTATTGTGTCCAGGTACATGCAGGTTTTCGGGAGCAAGACACAGGATCGGTACGAGGGATGATGAAAGACGAATGATACTAATCACACGAAGGCCAGTTTTGGGTTCAGTTAGTCGGAGTCCATTGTATTGTCTTTTCCGCTGTCTTATTGTTCGTTGTTGCAAGTATTTTAACCTTGCGTGGGTATGAGTCTGGATGAGTTTATGTATTTTTATTTGTAAGTCTGTGTAGAAAGACCAAATCGGTGTATTGGTTCGTTATTTTGATTCGTCGGTATGTAATGTAATGTGTTGTTTTGATATCTAGCCTGGTGGATCCTCGCGGAGAGGGTCTGCGGCATGTAATATTCCCGGTTCGATCTGGGGATGTTACAATGTGGAGCCTGTAGCAATTGAGCAAATGCCTTCAACAACAAAAAAAATGAGATTGAAGCCATCAACCATATAGGGATCCAATGATCTCTTCCCTTGGGGATCCCCAGAATATGCCATTAGTGCTTTATGGCTTGTTTTCGAAAATGAGATAAAAGAATAATGACGAAATAGATCATTATACTTTTTAAAATTTATATTTGTTTATATTTTTCAGACTCGATTAATCTCGTTGAGACTCATGTGTCGTTGTTGAGATGACTAAAATTGACTCGAGCTCGAATTAATAGTATGCGAGTCAATCTTGAATTTGCCGACACTCAACTCCGCTCGTTTATGCCCCACGTGATAAATATATAACCAGGTCATGTTAATTTTTTTTCAAACCCATAGAATCAGTTGTATAATTTTAGGATTACTGACAGCATAAACAAGATTGCACAACACCAATAAAAGTAACACAGGAAAAGGTCACGTTCTGAACAATGATTTTCACGCAATTTCAAGAAAATATGAATATTGTTTCAACAACCACCCGTTGACATTTTCTTGCGATCTCATGCCCTGAGTGTTAAGAAATACAAATACAAACCTATACCTGATGTCTTTCTTTCCACCTGAAGAAGAAATTGCTGCCAATGAGCTAAAAAATATGATCTCTTATTTCATCATTCGTCGCCAACAAGCACTTGAGTTTCACAGCAGTATAGAGCCAATACCTGAATATGAGATACAATAAAAAGGGGAGGAAATTATTGATAAGAAATTCGTAAATGTAACATGGGTTTGTGGTGAGCCGATTGTCACTCGCATGAAAATTACTCTGATGTCCAATAAACAGAGGACGCACGATACTGAAGTAAATTGCAGAAAATTAAAATCCAAATAGTTCTACCTAATAGGTCGGTCAAAAGTCAAACTAAGAAAAGAAAGATACATCATTCACAGGAATAAAATTTACCAATCATCATTTGATCCATATGGTGTTCCATATAGCACTCCCTGATCCACCCACTCCTCAATCAGCTCTCTTTTCGAAGCATCCTCAAGAAGTGAGCGGACACGTTTTTTGTGCATGATTACAAGCGGCCATCTATTGTTCTTGCTATGCACCTCTTTCACTACAGCATGAAGTTTCTCTATTATAGAATATAGAAAGATTTAAAAGGGAAGAAAGATGAGCCTCAGCTTTGCCTCTCCGTTTTTAGAATAAAAAACAGCCAACAAAGAAAGAAGACTAACCTGAGGCCGACATCAATATCAAATAAATTGCCTGTCACACAAAATCAGTCTCCAAATCGGAAAAAATGGAACATATAACGAAAACGACCTCAATCGAAGAATAACAAATAACAATTTACTCGGGTTTGGAGTTAAATTTACTCGGGTTTGGAGTTAACGATTGTTGTGTTGTCTATCAACTTATTCTCTTGAATTCACTTGGGTTTGGAGTTAAATAACAGCACTACATTTTATAAATTTAAAATATAAAGTGCATTTATTATTGTGTTCTCTCTTTAAGCTACTTGGATAATCAGATATTCATTTTAAATTATTCTGAATTATCAGTCAATAATTTTTTTGACAGTTGTGTTCACGGGCAGTGGTAGATGTTGGTTAGAATGTTCTTGAAAATATAAATTGCAAATTGGTACTTTTCATCATCTACTGTTGGTAGTAGAAAAAAATCTCGGTCGGCTATTGCTCCAATTGTGTAAAATATTTTTTTTATATTTTTAAACTAAAGTAAAGAGTATAAATTGAATATTTAAAATAATATTATTTTATGTTTGCTTCTTAAGTATAAGAAGACTTTAGGTTTTGGATTGCCATGATCAAGGTTTGGTTGGACGAGCAGGATGACGTGCAATCACAGGGGTTACACTTAGTGGAAGGAATTTTACTTTAAGTCAATGTTGCAAGTGGGATCATATTGAACTGCCAATCGCTGAAGGTGATCCAAGAAGACCTCGAAGCTCACAACATCAATTGAAAGTAGCTGATGGATTAATTTTGGCTAGCAGAAAATGGGCCTGCACTTTTCATGAAAATAACCTCAGGAATCCCATAACTATTATCTAAAGTGTTGATCATAAAAATGAAAAGAGCAATAAGAACTGTAGTTCGGTTAGTCGAGTCAACTGAAGAGTGACAAGTAACGACATTGAATACATGCCAATGGTATGAGGATGCCGAGGGATGTCGAATATTCCGGAAAGCATAAGGTATAAGAAAAGAGAAATAAAATACCTGAGAACCGTGTTTATCACAGAATACAAGGCGGGTACTGGAAAACGTTCCCTGATTATGGCATCCGCATCATCATATGGAGCCTGTACCAATTGAGTAAATGCCTTCAGGAACAGAAAAAATGAGATTGAAGCCGTCAATTCAGTAAAGTTCATGAAAATAACTTCAGGAATCCCATAACATAAAAATGAAAAAAGCAATAAGAACTGTAGTTCGGTTAGTCGAGTTAAATGAAGAGTGACAGGTAAAGACACTGAATGCATGCCAACAGTATGAGGATACTAAGGGATGTCGAATATGCCGGAAAGCACAAGTTATAAGAAAAGAGAATTAAAAGACCTGAGAACCGTGCTGATCACATATTACAAGGCAGGGTATTGGAAAACGTTCCCTAATTATGGCATCCGCATCATCATGTGGAGCCTGTAGCAATTGAGCAAATGCCTTCAAGAAGAGAAAAAATGAGATTGAAGCCATCAACCATATAGGGCTCCAATTATCTTTTCCCTTGGGGATCCCCAGAATATGCCATTAGTGCTTTATGGCTTGTTTTCGAAAATGAGATAAAAGAATAATGACGAAATAGATCATTATACTTTTTAAAATTTATATTTGTTTATCTTTTTTAGACTCGATTAATCTCGTTGAGACTCATGTGTCATTGTTGAGATGACTAAAATTGACTCGAGCTCGAATTAATAGTATGCGAGTCAATCTTGAATTTTCCGACACTCAACTCCGCTCGTTTACGCCCCACATGATACATATATAACCAGGTCATGTTAATTTGTTTTCATACCCATAGAATCAGTTGTATAATTTTACGATTACTGACAGTACAAACAAGATTGCACAACACCAATAAAAGTAACACATGAAAAGGTCACGTTCTGAACAATGATTTTCACGCAATTTCAGGAAAATATGAATATTGCTTCAACAACCACCGTTGACATTTTCTTGCGATCTCATGCCCTGAGTGTTAAGAAATACAAATACAAACCTATAGCTGATGTCTTTCTTTCCACCTGAAGAAGAAATTGCTGCCAATGAGCTAAAAAATATGATCTCTTATTTCATCATTTGTCGCCAACAAGCACTTGAGTTTCACAGCAGTATAGAGCCAATACCTGAATATGAGATACAATAAAAAGGGGAGGAAATTATTGATAAGAAATTCGTAAATGTAACACGGGTTTGTGGTGAGCCGATTGTCACTCGCATGAAAATTACTCTGATGTCCAATAAACAGAGGACGCACGATACTGAAGTAAATTGCAGAAAATTAAAATCCAAATAGTTCTATCTAATAGGTCAGTCAAAAGTCAAACTAAGAAAAGAAAGATACATCATTCACAGGAATAAAATTTACCAATCATCATTTGATCCATATGGTGTTCCATATAGCACTCCCTGATCCACCCACTCCTCAATCAGTTCTCTTTTCGAAGCATCCTCAAGAAGTGAGCGGACACGTTTTTTGTGCATGATTACAAGCGGCCATCTATTGTTCTTGCTATGCACCTCTTTCACTACAGCATCAAGTTTCTCTATTATAGAATATAGAAAGATTTAAAAGGGAAGAAAGATGAGCCTCAGCTTTGCCTCTCCATTTTTAGAATAAAAAACAGCCAACAAAGAAAGAAGACTAACCTGAGGCCGACATCAATATCAAATAAATTGCCTGTCACACAAAATCAGTCTCCAAATCGGAAAAAATGGAACATATAACGAAAACGACCTCAATCGAAGAATAACAAATAACAATTTACTCGGGTTTGGAGTTAAATTTACTCGGGTTTGGAGTTAACGATTGTTGTGTTGTCTATCAACTTATTCTCTTGAATTCACTTGGGTTTGGAGTTAAATAACAGCACTATATTTTATAAATTTAAAATATAAAGTGCATTTATTATTGTGTTCTTTCTTTAAGCTACTTGGATAATCAGATATTCATTTAAATTATTCTGAATTATCAGTCAATAATTTTTTTGACAGTTGTGTTCACGGGCAGTGGTAGATGTTGGTTAGAATGTTCTTGAAAATATAAATTGCAAATTGGTACTTTTCATCATCTACTGTTGGTAGTAGAAAAAAATCTCGGTCGGCTATTGCTCCAATTGTGTAAAATATTTTTTTTATATTTTTAAACTAAAGTAAAGAGTATAAATTGAATATTTAAAATAATATTATTTTATGTTTGCTTCTTAAGTATAAGAAGACTTTAGGTTTTGGATTGCCATGATCAAGGTTTGGTTGGACGAGCAGGATGACGTGCAATCACAGGGGTTACACTGAGTGGAAGGAATCTTACTTTAAGTCAATGTTGCAAGTGGGATCATATTGAACTGCCAATCGCTGAAGGTGATCCAAGAAGACCTCGAAGCTCACAACATCAATTGAAAGTAGCTGATGGATTAATTTTGGCTAGCAGAAAACGGGCCTGCACTTTTCATGAAAATAACCTCAGGAATCCCATAACTATTATCTAAAGTGTTGATCATAAAAATGAAAAAAGCAATAAGAACTGTAGTTCGGTTAGTCGAGTCAACTGAAGAGTGACAAGTAACGACATTGAATGCATGCCAATGGTATGAGGATGCCGAGGGATGTCGAATATGCCGGAAAGCATAAGGTATAAGAAAAGAGAAATAAAATACCTGAGAACCGTGTTGATCACAGAATACAAGGCGGGTACTGGAAAACGTTCCCTGATTATGGCATCCGCATCATCATATGGAGCCTGTAGCAATTGATCAAATGCCTTCAGGAATAGAAAAAATGAGATTGAAGCCGTCAATTCAGTAAAGTTCATGAAAATAACTTCAGGAATCCCATAACATAAAAATGAAAAAAGCAATAAGAACTGTAGTTCGGTTAGTCGAGTCAAATGAAGAGTGACAGGTAAAGACACTGAATGCATGCCAACAGTATGAGGATACTAAGGGATGTCGAATATGCCGGAAAGCACAAGTTATAAGAAAAGAGAATTAAAAGACCTGAGAACCGTGCTGATCACATATTACAAGGCAGGGTATTGGAAAACGTTCCCTAATTATGGCATCCGCATCATCATGTGGAGCCTGTAGCAATTGAGCAAATGCCTTCAAGAAGAGAAAAAATGAGATTGAAGCCATCAACCATATAGGGCTCCAATGATCTTTTCCCTTGGGGATCCCCATAATATGCCATTAGTGCTTTATGGCTTGTTTTCGAAAATGAGATAAAAGAATAATGACGAAATAGATCATTATACTTTTTAAAATTTATATTTGTTTATCTTTTTTAGACTCGATTAATCTCCTTGAGACTCATGTGTCATTGTTGAGATTGTAATACCCAGTTGTAACTCAGTAATTATCATTCAGTATTTATCATTCAGTAATTGATACTCAGTCATTTCATTCATTATTGATCAATTATCACTCATATTCAGTCATGGTATTCATCATTCAGAGTAATTGTATCGTGTATCAATCGTCATTCATCACTAATCTGATTGGAGTTTCGTGCCGTGTTTATCATCATTGTCATTTTCGTTGCGAGCGGTGCGTGAGGAGTAGCGCACGCTACATACTACTTTTAGCGTACGCTAATTGGGTATAGGTAGCGCACGCTACCACTCAGCTTTAGCGCACGCTAAGGTTACCCTGGCTGCAGTCCAGAAGGTACTGGACTACAGGTGAGTTATGAGTAGCGCACGCTACGAATGGTAAGTAGCGCGCGCTAGTGGGTTGATGTAGCGCACGCTAATATGAGGTGTAGCGCGCGCTAAGGACAGACCAGGTTGAGTCCAGTGGCTACTGGACTGCACTGGATTAATTCATAGCGCACGCTATGTGTTGTTGTTAGCGTACGCAACCGATATTTTAGCGCACGCTAAACAATGGTTGTAGCGCACGCTATCGGGCCGATCGGAGGTCGACAGTTTTCTCGACTCCGGCCGACATCAATATTTCGTTAGCGCACGCTAATAATGGGTCTTAGCGCACGCTAGTAGTATGGCCGTAGCGCACGCTACAAGAAGGTACGTAGCGCGCTACCGTGTTCGGACATTGGGTACTGGACTACCCAAATTACTCGTTAGCGCACGCTAC
This sequence comes from Orobanche coerulescens, assembly GCA_033398695.1. Lineage (NCBI taxonomy): Eukaryota > Viridiplantae > Streptophyta > Magnoliopsida > Lamiales > Orobanchaceae > Orobanche > Orobanche coerulescens. The sequence continues at coordinate 63,636,416 of CM065810.1, read as the reverse complement.
GCACAAGGGCTAGCGCACGCTAACCTGGACTGACTATAAATTGGACAGTTTAGTCAGAGTTCGTCATTTATTCATCTCATTTCATTCCTTCGGTAATTTTGGGCGATTTCGAGCGATTCGGAGAGGATTCTTCGAGGTGTATTCATCAATCATCATCTTCAAGCTCATCTTTCGGATTAATCATCATTTCATCATCTTCATCGCATCGAATCAAAGGTATTAAACTCTTGGATCTAGAATTTCGGATTTTTGGGTTTTTCCTTCCGATTTCTTCGTGTAAGCTTGGATTATCATTGGAATATGTTAGATATGGATTATCTACCTTGGATAAGTATATTCTTACGGATTTAATGGTTATTTTCGGAATTATTTCAAGAACCCTTGGGGTTGACTTCGGTTATTTTGGGGATTTCTGATTGTCGTTATTATAAACTTGAATTGTGGATTTCTATAAGATTATCGATGTCATTGATAATGTTGTGCTGGTTTGAATCAATCATTTTAGAGTTGGTTCGATAATTTGGGTTTGGTTTTAACCAACGGGTATCTCAACGTTTTCGTTAGAGTACATCTACGAGTTCGGATATTGTTGTATCGACTTTTGGGTCGGTTATGATCGTATTTGATTCGTGTATTGATCGGTTGTTGGTAATTATTGTTGTTCAAGGTTGTTCGAGCGACCGACATTTCATTTAGGACGTTGTTCGCGGAAGGACATTATCATCGGTATTGAGTAAGTTAATTCTTACTCGGTTAAAAGGATATTCATTCCTTTTGTTGTTGTTCATTCATAATCATAATTCATTCATAAGGTACTAACCATTTCAAAACTTGTAATTGTCACTTAATTACTTCATTCACGAGGAACGACAGTTCCAATCATTTCATTGAGCTGTCAGTCATTTCACCATCATTTAATCTTGGTGAGTCATTATTCATTATCGTTGTCACTTTTTTCATATTGTGGCATTCCGGGTCATACTGGCGTGCCGGTTGGTATGTGTAGGATTTTCATGTCGGGCACATTATAGTCGTGTGTTGGTTGGTGGCCTCACATTAGACTGTGCACACGAGTTGATGGCTTCGTGAGACTGATTAGGTATAAGACCACGCGTGTATTCGATCGATACTCGTTGGTGGCTTGTGCACGGACACATTTCCATCCCGGACGTAGTGTGGCGCCATTCCTTTGAGCCGTACTGATAGTTGATTCATATAGCATGTTTGATTGCGTATGTTTCGACAGGATAATTCATAACTTCAGATATATCATGATTGTGTATTTTCAACCCTTGAGGATTGTTGTTACGTATGGCGATTTCGTTGGGGATACTGTTTTTGTCATGGCAAGGCTAAGTCACGGGAGAGCATGGTGACGGCGAGAGTCCCAGTGATACTAGTAGGGGGCCCTACTATTCAAATACTTATGTTTTCTTCATTTATTCCGCTGCAGACATTCCGTTTGAATATTCATTTCACTCAGTGTTGTATATTTTATCTCCATATAAAATATACTTGTATTCAGTATCATCCTGGGTGTGTTGTATGAAACTCCTCATCGGAGTAATTAATTGTGTAATGTGGTTCGGTACTACATTTACCTGTGTAATTCATTCATTTTCATTCGCCTGGTGGGTCCCAGTCGGGGGGTCCACGACACTGTAATATCCGCCTAGTTTGGGGTGTTACAGAGTTGGTATCAGAGCGTGGTTTTGAATACTACCTTCCGAGTCATGTCTCGTTTGAAATCATCGTCATCGGACTAGTATCATTGGACTTTCGCGTCACGTGTGACCTGTGCAAATGCCGAGCCAATCAGACCAAGAACTGTAAGCTTTCTAATGCCATGGTATAATTTTTGGCATTAATCATTCATTCATAATTCATCAGTTAACAATCCTCAATCATCATTGTCACTTTGACCAGGACGGTCACGTTAACTCATTAATCACTCAATTCATTTCATTATTTAGTTGTTGATCAGGAAGATCAAATCATTAATCTTGTTAACTCATTCAAGATAATCATTTCAGTAACTTCATCAGATAATCATGTCACGTCAATTAATCATTCATGTAATCGCTGTATTTGAGCGCGTATGCTCGTTTTCATCATTTCATAATATAATCATAATGTGATACTCATGCGAGATATATAATCATCATATGACTTTCCACTTCAGTATGGAAAGGGCTGGCAGAGGACGTGGAGGACGAGGCCGTGGAGCGGGCCGAATCCCGAGAACTCGTGTGAATACACGCGCGAACGCGAGGAATAATGCTAATTCATCGAGCAGCGACGCTGCCACTCATTCACCTGGACGCGATCATTCACTATCGGGGAGTCGTACCCGGGACACGGCTCAGTCAGAGGGTGTCCGGGTTGACCCACTCGCTTTTATGCAGGGCATGATGGCCCAAATGACACAGATGGCTCAGTTGATGGAGACGATGCATAACTCCGTCAATCAAAATCAACAGGCTCCTCCGCCGCCACCTCAGAGGCAAGAGAGGGGTGTAAGCAATATCATTAGCGATATCTCTCGCCAGCGACCACCTACCTTTGAGGGCTCATCTGAGCCGGCGGATATTGTTCATTGGCTTGAGCATTTTGAGAAGTTATTTGCTATGGTGGATTGCCCTGAAGGGCATAAAGTTTCAGTTGCGGCTTACTATCTCGGTAAGAGCGCTCATTCATGGTGGTTATCGTTGAAGACCACAGACGGATCATGTACTTGGAATCAGTTCAAGACTCTCATGATGGAGAGGTACTATCCGGCCCCACTCAGGGAGGCCAAGCTGTCGGAATTACTCACTCCCGACCTTTCGGCGGATGATGATGTTCTCGCCATCGCCGAAAAATTTCAGGAACTTTTTCCGTTCGCCTCATCTATCATTCACTCAGAAGCGGACAAGATCAAGTACTTCAGCAAGAGGCTGAAACCTCGTATGTGGCTACAGTTTCTTAATCATAATTGTGCCACTCTGGCCGAGTTCATTGAGAAAGCTCTCACTTACGAGCTTACGGCTAAGGAAATTGCTAAGCAACAACCCTCATCAGCTAGCAAGAAATCCAAGAACCGTGTCGATCGGCGGAGTCAGGCCACTTTCAAGAAACCACGTGCGGGCTCTACTTTTTCTGAGCGACCTCCCACGACGTCTAAACCTGCGGAATCTCAGTCGCGAGCGGCCGGTTCGGCCATCACCTGTTTCAACTGTGAGGAACAGGGTCATTTCAGCACCAAATGTCCAAGCGATGCATCACGTGCCACAATCAGGATTGCCGGGCATAGGGCCCGTTTTGCCGTAGGGACTCTAAACCCACTCCGGCATCATCTCAAGCCCCAGTCATTCAGCGGTGCGAATCAAAGCCACTCGGTCGGCTGCTCAAGACGACAGAGCTAAAGGCGAGCTAAGAGCTATCGACGGAGCGTCGGTTCGGGGCGGCAAGCCCCGAATTTATGAGAACAAGAAGACCGACGATCCGAGGCCGGATGATCTCGGTACACTCGATATTCTATCTCAACTGTGTGTACCCTTTTTGATACCGTGCATCGCATTCATTCATTTCCGAGTCATGTTTGAGTAGACTACGTGGGTAGTGCTACTAGTTGTGAGCCTTATGTCATTGGCCTACCGATGGTAGACGAATTGCTCAAGTCGTGAGATTCGAATTGTCGATTCACTTCATGGTCGTGTATAGCCGGACCTAATCGTTGTAGATTTGCCGATGTACGACGTCATCTTGGGTATTTAATTGATGGATCGTCATGATGCCATCATTAGTGTCCTAAGCGTTTGGTCACTATCATTTCGCACGATGGAGTCGAATGTGTGTTTCGGGAGGTAATCCTACTGCAGTAAAGTCATTAATTTGATGAAAGCAGTAAGGTTACTCAATCGAGGATGTGTCGGTTATTGGTGCTATATGGCCAAAATCGAAATCATCGAGAATGTTAACGGATATTCCGGTGGTGAGGGAATATGCCGATGTTTTTCCAGACGAGTTACCTGGTTTGCCTCCACAGAGGGATGTGGAATTCACGATTGAGTTGGAGCCTGGTACGTCCCCGATATCGAAGGCACCGTACCGGATGGCCCCGACCGAAATGCAGGAATTAAAGAACCAACTTGAGGAATTGTTCGAGAAGGGTTATATTCGACCGAGTGCGTCCCCGTGGGGAGCACCAGTGTTGTTTTTCAAGAAGAAGGATGGTTCATTCCGCTTATGTATTGATTGTCGGGAGTTGAATAGGGTGACGATCAAGAATAAGTATCCCTTACCCCGTATTGATGATCTCTTAGATCAACTTCAGGGAGCTTCAGTATTTTCCAGGATCGACTTAAGATCTGGATATCATCAGTTGCGGATTCGAGAGTCGGATATCGCGAGGACAGCGTTTCGCACGCGCTATGGTCATTATGAGTTTGTGGTTATGCCGTTCGGGCTAACTAATGCACCTGCGGTATTCATGGAATTAATGAATCGGGTTTTCATCGACTTTTTGGATCAGTTTGTTGTTGTCTTCATCGATGACATTTTGATTTATTCTCGTGACCGGGAGGAACACGAGTCTCACCTTCATCTAGTTCTCGACGTGTTGAGGCGAGAACAACTTTATGCGAAGTTCTCCAAATGTGAGTTCTGGATGTCCGAAGTGACTTTTCTCGGACATGTAATTTCATCAGACGGAGTTCGTGTCGATCCTCAGAAGACGGAGGCTATTCGAGATTGGCTACCTCCGAAGAATGTTAAGGAAATCCGAAGTTTCCTCGGATTAGCGGGTTATTATCGGCGATTTGTGGAGGGATTTTCTATGATCTCTCAACCCATGACGAACCTTTTACGGAAGGATAAGAAATACACGTGGTCCGACGCGTGTCAACAGAGTTTTGAGGAACTCAAAAGCCGGTTAACTTCAGCACCTGTCCTTTCCTTACCGCAAGGGACGGAGGGATTTGTGGTTTATAGTGATGCATCCGGACAGGGTCTTGGATGTGTACTCATGCAGAACGGGAAGGTTATTGCCTATGCTTCACGGCAATTGAGACCTTACGAGGTTAATTATCCGACCCACGACCTGGAGCTAGCAGCCATGGTGTTCGCATTGAAGATTTGGCGTCATTATCTTTATGGCGTTACCTGTCAGATATTCACCGATCATAAGAGCTTAAAGTATATATTTACTCAGAAGGAGTTAAATATGCGTCAGAGACGGTGGTTGGAATTAATCAAAGATTATGATATCGAGATCCTCTACCACCCGGGCAAGGCGAACGTTGTCGCCGACGCCTTGAGTCGTAAGTCCATTCAGGAGCAGATGCTTGCCCGTTTAACAGTTCAGAAGGAGCTTCAGCAGGAATTCATTAGACCCGAGATCGAGGTCTGGCTTCAGCGAGTTCAGGGACAGCTTTGTATGTTGGAGATCTCATCATCACTTGAAGAGACAATCAGAGAGAATCAGGGTTCGGACCCACCATTGTTACGTATCCGTGAGGATGTGGTTCAGGGGAAAGCCCCTGGGTTCGTGGTTCACGAGGATGGACTGCTGCGTTTTAAGAATCGGTTATGCGTACCGGCGAATGACGAGTTGAAAAACTCGATTTTGACAGAAGCTCATGCTACCCCTTATTCTGTTCATCCGGGGTCTAGTAAGATGTACAAGGACTTGAAATAAAATTACTGGTGGAGTAATATGAAGCGAGAAGTCGCAGAGTTTGTTTCGAGATGCTTAACCTGTCAACAAGTTAAGATTGAACATCAGCGACCGGTGGGTATGCTGAAACCTCTTCCTATTCCCGAGTGGAAGTGGGAAGACATTTCTATGGATTTCATCACGAGTTTGCCGACGAGTCGTCGTGGCATGAATACGATCTGGGTGATCGTGGACCGCTTAACCAAATCAGCTCATTTCCTTGAGATCAAGGAAATGTGGGGTCCCGAGAGACTTGCCCAGCTTTTCATCAAAGAGATAGTGAGACTTCACGGTACTCCTAAAAGTATCGTTTCCGATCGTGACGGACGGTTTGTGTCTCATTTTTGGAAATCAGTTCATCGTGCTATGGGAACTCAGCTTAATCTCAGTACCGCTTTTCATCCTCAGTTCGACGGACAATCAGAGAGGACCATTCAGACATTAGAGGACATGTTGAGGGCATGCGTCCTCGATTGGAAAGACGATTGGGAAGCTCAACTGCCATTAATCGAGTTCACGTATAATAATAGTTGGCATGCTTCGATCAAGATGGCACCTTACGAGGCCTTGTATGGTCGTCGTTGTCGATCTCCGTTGTGTTGGGACGACTTATCAGAATCAATCGGCACCGAGCCCGATATACTTATAGCCGCCCGTGAGAAGGTAGCTTTGATCAGGAGTCGTTTGTTGACCGCTCAGAGTCGCCAGAAATCATATGCGAATAACCGCTCCGACCATTAGAGTTCGAAATTTGGTGACCATGTGTTGGTCAAGGTATCCCCGAGTCGTGGTATCTTCCGTTTTGGGAAGAGGGGAAAGTTGAGTCCGAGATTCATTGGACCGTTTGAGATTTTGGATCGAGTGGGCGAGTTAGCTTATCGATTGGCTTTACCTCCAGCGTTGAGCCGAATTCATAATGTGTTTCATGTCTCTCAGTTGCGGAAGTATGTTGCCGACCCGAGTCACATACTTGATTCGGCCGACCCGAGATCGCCGACGATCATTCTTATGAGGAGCGTCCTATGCGAGTTTTAGAACGACGAATCAAACAGTTAAGGAATAAGACGATTCCTTTGGTTAAAATTCAGTGGTCTAGACACGGAGTCGAAGAGGCTACTTGGGAAACCGAGGATAGTATGCGGGAGAGTTATCCCGAGTTGTTTGACCCTTAGTTTCGGGGACGAAACTCTTTTAAGGGGGGGTGTATGTAATACCCAGTTGTAACTCAGTAATTATCATTCAGTATTTATCATTCAGTAATTGATACTCAGTCATTTCATTCATTATTGATCAATTGTCACTCATATTCAGTCATGGTATTCATCATTCAGAGTAATTGTATCGTGTATCAATTGTCATTCATCACTAATCTGATTGGAGTTTCGTGCCGTGTTTATCATCATTGTCATTTTCGTTGCGAGCGGTGCGTGAGGAGTAGCGCACGCTACATACTACTTTTAGCGTACGCTAATTGGGTATAGGTAGCGCACGCTACCACTCAGCTTTAGCGCACGCTAAGGTTACTGGCCGCAGATCCGGAAGGTGACCGGCAGTGAGTTATGAGTAGCGCACGCTACGAATGGTAAGTAGCGCGCTAGTGGGTTGAAGTAGCGCACGCTAATATGAGGTGTAGCGCGCTAAGGATGTATCAGTTGAGTCCGGGGCTACCGGATCGCATCGATTAATTCATAGCGCACGCTATGTGTTGTTGTTAGCGTACGCAACCGATATTTTAGCGCACGCTAAACAATGGTTGTAGCGCACGCTATCGGGGTCAGATCAGAGATCAGACAGTTTTCTGGACTCCAGTGCTGGACATCAATATTTCATTAGCGCACGCTAATAATGGGTCTTAGCGCACGCTAGTAGTATGGCCGTAGCGCATGCTACAAGAAGGTACGTAGCGCGCGCTACCGTGTTCGGACAGTGGGTACTGGACTACCCAAATTACTCGTTAGCGCACGCTACGCACAAGGGCTAGCGCACGCTAACCTGGACTGACTATAAATTGGACAGTTTAGTCAGAGTTCGTCATTTATTCATCTCATTTCATTCCTTCGGTAATTTTGGGCGATTTCGAGCGATTCGGAGAGGATTCTTCGAGGTGTATTCATCAATCATCATCTTCAAGCTCATCTTTCGGATTAATCATCATTTCATCATCTTCATCGCATCGAATCAAAGGTATTAAACTCTTGGATCTAGAATTTCGGATTTTTGGGTTTTTCCTTCCGATTTCTTCGTGTAAGCTTGGATTATCATTGGAATATGTTAGATATGGATTATCTACCTTGGATAAGTATATTCTTACGGATTTAATGGTTATTTTCGGAATTATTTCAAGAACCCTTGGGGTTGACTTCGGTTATTTTGGGGATTTCCGATTGTCGTTATTATAAACTTGAATTGTGGATTTCTATGAGATTATCGATGTCATTGATAATGTTGTGCTGGTTTGAATCAATCATTTTGGAGTTGGTTCGATAATTTGGGTTTGGTTTTAACCAACGGGTATCTCAACGTTTTCGTTAGAGTACATCTACGAGTTCGGATATTGTTGTATCGACGTTTGGGTCGGTTATGATCGTATTTGATTCGTGTATTGATCGGTTGTTGGTAATTATTGTTGTTCAAGGTTGTTCGAGCGAACGACATTTCATTTAGGACGTTGTTCGTGGAAGGACATTATCATCGGTATTGAGTAAGTTAATTCTTACTCGGTTAAAAGGATATTCATTCCTTTTGTTGTTGTTCATTCATAATCATAATTCATTCATAAGGTACTAACCATTTCAAAACTTGTAATTGTCACTTAATTACTTCATTCACGAGGAACGACGGTTCCAATCATTTCATTGAGCTGTCAGTCATTTCACCATCATTTAATCTTGGTGAGTCATTATTCATTATCGTTGTCACTTTTGTCATAGTGTGGCATTCCGGGTCATACTGGCGTGCCGGTTGGTATGTGTAGGATTTTCATGTCGGGCACATTATAGTCGTGTGTTGGTTGGTGGCCTCACATTAGACTGTGCACACGAGTTGATGGATTCGTGAGACTGATTAGGTACAAGACCACGCGTGTATTCGATCGATACTCGTTGGTGGCTTGTGCACGGACACATTTCCATCCCGGACGTAGTGTGGCGCCATTCCTTTGAGCCGTACTGATAGTTGATTCATATAGCATGTTTGATTGCGTATGTTTCGACAGGATAATTCATAACCCGGATATATCATGATTGTGTATTTTCAACCCTTGAGGATTGTTGTTACGTATGGCGGCCCGTTGGGGATCTTTTTGGTCATGGCAAGGCTAAGTCACGGGGAGAGCACGGTGACGGCGAGGAGTCCCAGTGATACTAGTAGGGGGGCCCAGTCTATTCAATCACTTATGTTTTCTTCATTTATTCCGCTGCAGACATTCCGTTTGAATATTCATTTCACTCAGTGTTGTATATTTTATCTCCATATAAAATATACTTGTATTCAGTATCATCCTGGGTGTGTTGTATGAAACTCCTCATCGGAGTAATTAATTGTGTAATGTGGTTCGGTACTACATTTTCCTGTGTAATTCATTCATTTTCATTCGCCTGGTGGGTCCCAGTCGGGGGGTCCACGGCACTGTAATATCCGCCTAGTTTGGGGTGTTACAGAGATGACTAAAATTGACTCGAGCTCGAATTAATAGTATGCGAGTCAATCTTGAATTTTCCGACACTCAACTCCGCTCGTTTACGCCCCACATGATACATATATAACCAGGTCATGTTAATTTGTTTTCAAACCCATAGAATCAGTTGTATAATTTTACGATTACTGACAGCACAAACAAGATTGCACAACACCAATAAAAGTAACACATGAAAAGGTCACGTTCTGAACAATGATTTTCACGCAATTTCAGGAAAATATGAATATTGCTTCAACAACCACCGTTGACATTTTCTTGCGATCTCATGCCCTGAGTGTTAAGAAATACAAATACAAACCTATACCTGATGTCTTTCTTTCCACCTGAAGAAGAAATTGCTGCCAATGAGCTCAAAAATATGATCTCTCATTTCCTCATTTGTCGCCAACAAGCACTTGAGTTTCACAGCAGTATAGAGCCAATACCTGAATATGAGATACAATAAAAAGGGGAGGAAATTATAGATAAGAAATTCGTAAATGTAACACGGGTTTGTGGTGAGCCGATTGTCAGTCGCATGAAAACTACTCTGATGTCCAATAAACAGAGGACGCACGATACTGAAGTAAATTGCAGAAAATTAAAATCCAAATAGTTCTACCTAATAGGTCGTTCAAAAGTCAAACTAAGAAAAGAAAGATACATCATTCATAGGAATAAAATTCACCAATCATCATTTGATCCATATGGTGTTCCATATAGCACTCCCTGATCCATCCACTCCTCAATCAGCTCTCTTTTCGAAGCATCCTCAAGAAGTGAGCGGACACGTTTTTTGTGCATGATTACAAGCGGCCATCTATTGTTCTTGCTATGCACCTCTTTCACTACAGCATCAAGTTGCTCTATTATAGAATATAGGAAGATTTAAAAGGGAAGAAAGATGAGCCTCAGCTTTACCTCTCCGTTTTTAGAATAAAAAACAGCCAACAAAGAAACAAGACTAACCTGAGGCCGACATCAAGATCAAATAAATTGCCTGTCACACAGAATCAGTCACCAAATCGGAAAAAATGGAACATATAATGAAAACGACCTCAATCGAAGAATAACCAGTATAATGAAAGATTGAAGGTTGTGCATGACATAATCATAAACATATAACCCTGTGAACATCTATGATGGCCAAATAAAGAGGTCAGTAAAGCATACACCTGATTCTACAATGTGGACGTTGTCAATCAAATAAGCAGTGAGAGGGGGAGGTGCGGATTGAATTCTGTTGAAGAAATATTAATGCTGGTTTGCAACCATATAGGGCTCCAATCATCTATTCCCTTGGGGATCCCCAGAATATGCCATCAGTGTTCTCCTCAGAATTTGCTTTATTCAACCTTTTTTATAGATCTACATGAGAACACAAATTTGTCATACTCTATATATTTCAGTTCAGGAGTTTCCAGTTTAGCAGATTGCACAGTGCATTATATTTCAAATGAACATGTACTTTGAAACAGAAAATACAGGAAACAACTTACCTGAGCAAAGACGATAAAAAATACAAAACAAGAAAGAACCAAAAAATATCGAGAAAATATACCCCCGCAACACACACAAAGAATACAAGAAAAAAATACCCTCCTCAAACAAACCGAAGCAAAAAAAGAGATAGAAAGAGCGGAGAAGACAACGCGAACACCAGGAAAAAAACCCTAATTTGAAACAACCAGGCCTCAGAAAACGAAGAGATAGACACAAAGAAGATGAAACAAGGTGCTGTCAATTATTAAAGGAAGAAGAGGCCCGAAGATGAAGAAGGTAAAGAAGAGAGGTGAAGTAGCACCCGGGCGACAAAACATCGCTGCCTCTATTATATGGCTACAATATTGTTATGTTTATATATGCTTTTTAACCTAACATTTGCAGCTTTTTTACATTTTTCCTTCTAATAATTTAGAATATATGCCATTAGATACTTTCTTTCACGTCAAAATTAGCGGCACAAGAAACTAATGACCAGGATGCCATAGTTCACTATGATCCATTGCAGCCAATTAGACACATGATCCAATGCATGTCAATATAATCCATGAATTCAATCCATTTTTTTTGCCAACATTAGTGATGTATTTGCATGATTTTTGCCTTTCTAAAGACATAATTCACACACAATGCCGGTCGTAGTCGTACTTTCTGCCGTAGTTCCTCATTGGAAATTTAACTACCAATTTCCCTCACCATTAAGTATTAAATTGATTTCAAGTTAACTTGTTAAGCAGCTAAAACTTCTATTTCAATTTTCAATTAATTAAAAAAAGATTCTCGGCATCTTAATTTTATGTAACAAGTATAATCACATATATACCTGCGACACTGTGATTTGAGCCGACAGTGTGGTTGCTTCGTTCTGCAGAGTTTGAACTTTCCCCTCCAGCTCACCCGTGTAGCGTGTTTTTTTCTCTTTCGATCGTGCAGCAGATTGTCTATTCGCTAGTATCCTATAAAAGAGTAATTCATGCAATATTGTCGATTGAATATTTACCTAATCAACAATACCACAAATAAACACACAAACATGTACGAAATAAAAAATTACGACTGGGCTGTAGTCAGAAGACGGACATGTTAGGAGTTCCCGTCGAAACAATGAAACACAAAGCTCCAATAATGAGAAATGATCTTTATGCTGCAACCTTCAGAGGACGGAGAAATGAAATGAAATTCCAAATCCGCCTGCACAAAAGAAAAGTATCATAAGACATCATGAATTGAGATAATTGCTATAGCCAATTCTAACATTGTAAATCAACATGCACATAGTGGAACATGAGTGAAACAAAATACACATAATACAAGCTAAAACTCAATAGAAACACAAAGTGGGGGAGAAACCCTAATTTCGGAAGGCACCATAGAAAAATCTGAGAACCCCAATTCAAATATAACTATTATCACACACAAAAATAAAAAAGAATCGCACAGAAAGAATTCAAACCTTTTTTATTTTTTGGAGTCGATCAAAGCAAGCTACGCAAGTCAATCATCGTTTAATAAAAATAAAACTGCAGCGCAATTCAAGAAACCTCTGTACCTGCAGTGTGATAGGAAGCAATGAAAACCCCCAAAACTGAAACAACTATGTTATCTTATGATTGAGATAAATGAAGACTGACCATAGCCAGAAAAAGGCGGAAAAAAAGTACAGAACAAGAAAGAACAAAGAAAAAAATCGAAAAAATATCCCCCGGCAACACACACAGGAAACAGAAAATACAGGCAAGAACTTACATGAGCAACCGCAGCACACACAAAGAATACAAGAAAAAAATACCCTCCTGAAACAAACCGAAGCAAAAAAAAAAGAGACAGAAAGAGCGGAGAAGACAGGAGCGAGCGAGCAGAAAACGAAGAGATAAAAACAAAGAAAATGAAAGAAGGTGCTGTCAATTATTAAAGGAAGAAGGGGCGGCGAAGAGGAAGAAGGTGAAACAGGCATGAAAGAAGGAGGTGAAAGAGAGAGGAGGCGGACGACGGTATACACTCTCAAACTCTAAAGTCAGCAAGACTTCGGAAGCCAGTGTAAAAGAAAAGTTCATTGCTGCCAAAAACAAAAGTATATATAACCCTAATTTTTTTTACTACCTAATTCAATTATAAAAAACAAAGGAGACACTAAACGACATACCCACATCAAAGAAACTTCCGAGAAAAATATAAGCACCACAATATAAATAGTCCATATTCCCTGGCAAATGAATCAGCTGGAGGCCTTGGAAAAAGCAATCAGGTGTTTCCATTGGTTGGAAGGCCTGAAGAAGATGTGATAGGAGGGTAATATCCTTCAGAAGATGTGGTAGATGAAGCATCTATACATAGGAAACCGAAGTGCCAAATATGTTTAATAATTTGGAAAATCAATACAGCAGAAAATTAAGTGCCGAAAGACAAAAAAGAAGCAACATAATAGAATGAGATAGAAGTAAACTAAAGTGCATAGTCGAACCTGACCAAAGTGTGTCCATCCTCATCAAGATCATCTTTCAGTAAACATAATCGATCGATGGAACACCAACCCTAGGTCGATCGACGGCACAGAAAAAGCAACAAACATAAGGATAAACCCCAAATCGATCGATGGAACACCAACCAAGAGCAAAACCCATGCCCAAAAAAAAACCTTAAATCCAAGAAAGAAACGTACCTTTGCGAAGGCAGGAGCGACCGAAGAAGAAAGAAAGAAATGAGGAATGAAGGGAAGACACCGCAGAAGCAGACGAGTAAAGAAGGTGCTGTCAATCGGAATGGCAAGGCAGAGAGGTGAAGAAGGCATGAAAGGTGGACGGTGCACATGAGGAAGCAGGAGCCGGACGACGGAACATACACTCTTATTACTATCTGTAAATATATATATATATATATATATAACTTAACTAACTAGTACTTGAATTCCTTATGCTGGTCAAATATAGTGAAAAGGGAGGAAGAACTTTCACTATCTTACAAAGACTTAGATTTCCATCACAACATCAAGAAAACAAGGTGGGTGCAAAAATATTTTCAAATTTATATGTGAAATGATTTCAAAATAAAGATACATATTCTTTTATATGGTTTATGTACTCCTCAATTCTTATGCTACAAGCATGCATGATGACTTACAATTTGATTGTATTGAGAAACTAACCAATTTTGATGATAGGAATGAAGTGATTAAAACTTCCTCCAAAAATGATCATGCTTGATATTTTTAATATTCTGGAAATTATGACCTTGAAGTGATTTATGTATAATATATGAATATGCATGTGAGGATGGATGTTTAATTCGTGGCCTAACAAAAGTTAAATTGATAAAAACGAGCATAAAACGTAATTACGTGAGTTTAAAGAGAATTATGGACATTATTGTTATAAGTATGTAATTTTGACTTGGGGTCAGAAAATATACCATAATTATGTGCTAGTTATCTACTTTTAAAATTTTACAAATAGCGGGAACCGTCTCCTAAGTCTACGAGACGGAAATCGTCGCAAAAGGGAATTGTGTAATTTTGTAAAACAAATATGGAATTTATTAGGTACGTTTGTATACTTTCAGTTTAGAATAAAAAACGTGACTTAATAATACGTTAGCCTCTTTCCATAAAGTTTCGTAAAAATCGAAACTCGTTTACGACGTCTACGGGTTAAAAATCACAATAATTTAGTGTCAAAATATAAATTCTTTAAAAATTCGGGGCCAAGACAAGATTTCTTTCCTTTCTATAATGTCTTTAAATGTTCGTAAAGTTCAGAAGTCATTTTAATTTTGGGGCCAAAATGACATATTAAATAATATTGGGGTCAAATAGTAAATTCTTACAAAATTGAATTCTATGACAAAATTTTTAAGATTCAGGACTGAAAATATGGATTACTAAAGTACAAGTATTATCTGCGTAAAATTTTATAAAAATCGAAGCTATTTCTAATTTAGGGGTCAAAATGACATTTTAAATAAATTCGGGGCAAAATTGAAAATTTTGTAATTTCAATCCAAAACTGAAATTCTGAAAATCCTCCCAATTCATTCCAAGTTCAATATGAACTTTCTCGTAAAATTTCGTCACCACCCGTGTTGAAATCCAAACCTTATAGTCATGAAAATCAATTTTGATAAATTTCTGGGTATAATCGTATGTTCGGGAATATCAGTCTCGAAACTGAAATTTTGAAAATTCTCCTGATTCTGGATAACCATACTTAATGTTCCCATGAAATCTCATGATCATTCGAACTCAACTCGGAACGATCCGATATAATTTCTCCAAAAACTCCAAAATTAAATTAGGGGAAAAATTCTCCTTCGCAAAATGTTTTATCCAAATAATATGTTTTCAAACATGTCCATAACCTCATAATGCTCGTGCCATAAATAAACTCCCAATCCCATTATATAATCAAATTATACCAAGAGTTGCTACTAATTGAATACGTGACCATAATTGTACGTTTGCGTATACACCGTGATGCGTTTAACTGATAAGTATGACTGTCTTGGAACTAAATGCTATACAAAGCAAAGTGCCACAGACTGGACCGTCCTCTAACTCTATCGGGACAAAGTGATACGTCGACGGATGGGTGCCACCTCTTGAACCCAGAAACAGAGCGCCTGACCTAATATCCGGGGGCCACCTCATGAACTTGTAGGAGCCACCTCTAGAATCCCAAATCAAGTCAGGACGGTTAGACCGAGCCTTGGATCGAGCAGCAAGTCTGCGGTTCATGAGTGAGGCTACCGTTGTTGCCTATTCCCATAACCGAGGAACGGAGTGTTCCGAGGGACCTGGGTCGTAGAATGTGGGATAATCGCGATCATGACATGATCTGGGGAATGATCAGGACATGTCATGCCCAGATAAGAGATAAGAAAACACGCCTAACGTGAAGAGCACAAGATCGACAAGTGAGGCTATGGCCAACGTTGGGAATCACAAGGAAGAGTTAGGTTCCTAGTCCAAATCGGCGGGTTCCGAGGCTAACTGATTGATTAATTGATTGATTAATTGATTGTGAGCATGATTGAACGTTTCAAAAGTTAATATTATCCACGAGGTTGGATAATTCTTGTTATTTAGAAAATGAATAAAGTCTACTTCTAAAATTTTACAGATTATTTTGATAAAAGTAAGACAAAACTTATTTCATCATTTACAAATCGATAGACATGCATCACTCAAAGCTTTGAAAAAAAAAAGTAAGCCACACTTGCACACGATCACCCACTCACTGAGGCCTTTTGTCTCACTCCACCATTTTCCTCTGAACCAGACGGTCAGATCGATGAAGGCAAAGAAGACCTTGAGAGGGACTGATTAGATCATTTTGCTATTTTAGATCGTTTTGCTATTTTCACTGCAACTTTGTAATCAATGTAAATCGGATATTATCCTTTTGTACCAACGAATCTTAGGACCATCGGGCTAAGATCTTTACTTTGAATTTCTATTGAGCTTCCATTATTTATTACTGTGTACTTACTCCAATAAATCGAATGATCGACCGATGCGTCGAGCCTCGTCCTTCCCGATGTTTGGGGCCATGAAAAAATCAATCGACGTTCACACATAATAAATTATACGACTAAGGGAGTCTAATAAAAATCAATAACTTCTATATTCATGATTCTTATAAGATGATTGCAAAAATCTGGAGAAATCAGTCACCTCCATATTCATAAATTTCACTTCATTAACAAAATCAAACAATAAATATGTGGTAGACATGCATTTTTTATTCAACCTACACTCAATTGGATTTGTTCCAGTAATAAATTTATCTCTCGACCTCTTCGATTACATAAGACTAATCTAAAGAAGGCCAATCAATCAATTATTTGTATAAATCAATCCAATTAAAAAATATGAATTATAATTGTTTGTCCTTCATGTTAATTCAAACGAATTTATCTAACACTAGATTTGAAGTTTACATCATATGTTTGGTTGATTTTTAAGATAAAATCATTCATGCATCATCATGCTATGAAAAAACTTTAAGAACAACTAAACCATACACAAAAAATAGAGAAAGAAAAATAATTACTTGTGTAATGCCCCGGTCTTTCAATACATGATTAAGTATAATCTCACGTGTGACATTCGGGCTTTTGGCATTCCTTAATAATAATTTTTAACTATTTGGATAAACTTAGATATATTTACACATTTTTTAATTCAAAAATAGGATATTCGGTTATCTAGTCGAGATTCTCATCCGAGTTTAATTTTTGTTTCGATATACGGAATCGTGATTCTGCCGCCTTCTGCACACACTATCTTTACATTGCGAGTATGATTGTCAAAAGTTCAATTTTTGAGTTTTCGGGTATATTATATGTCGAGTTGTTTTCTAGGATAATTTGGATTCTGTATATTTCAAAATATTTCTCCGACATTAAGCTGTAAGTTCAACACGATAATTTAAATATGCGACATACATACGATAGTTGTGCAATTTTATCTGTGAAAGAGCTAAACATAAAATATTCTTCTACTCACTTTATTAAACGCCTAGCTTTAACCTAGTATATAAAGGGCTCACCCTTTTTTCCTCCTTACTTCTTCGCCTCCCCATTTCGCCTACTTTGCCCCCCCCCCCCCCCAATTTAAGAAGAGCGGAAGAAAGCTTCCACTGTTCTTCCATTCGAGCGCCACAAGCAGGCTCCATTAGTGTTCCAAACTTAAATCTAACTTCATATTCAAGTAAGTTAGCTCCTTCTCTTCATTTCCATTCAAGAAAAAGTCAATTTTAACTCTCTTTACAATTTGGAAATCTAGAGATGAACTTGGGTTTGATATCCTAATCTTTTATATGTTGTTTCTAAGGTGGTTCTAAGGTACTTGGGAGTGTTTAGAATAAGTTTTGTTCATACTATGATTTTCTCATTTTGGGTGAAAATTTTAGGATTTATAGCTCAAATATATGTTGTTTTTCTTGTGATTTTCTTAGTCAATATGTTTCTACTTGATTAGATGATGTTATGGCAAATTTATGGGATCTTAATTAACTATTTCGTAATTTGAAAGAGAGGAAGAATCATATTTCGTTCTTTTATGTTATGTTAAAAGTGACATGATATTAGTGATGATATATGAAAGTAGTACATGATATGCTTTTATGATAATTTTATTAAATATTTTGAAATTTTGTTGAAAGCAATGACATAATACTAGATTTATGAAGTTGAATATGTGATAGATATTGAAGTTCATATAACTAAGGAGCATGTTATGTATTGAGAATTTTTAAATCATGTTTAGGTCATTTTCATGTTAGCACCGAAACTTTGATTATCAACATGAGTATGGATTAAATGTGTTGTTTGATGTTGATGATGTTTAATGTTGATGATGTTTGATGTTTGATGATGTTGAAATATAAAAATGTGTTAGTAGTTATATTTCAAAAAGGATTGTGAAATGGAGTTCGTAGTGTAACACCCCAATTGACAAATGGGAAATTACATGCCGTAGAACCCTCGTGAGGTCTACCAGGCTAACACATGACACATAACCACAACGAAAACCCCAAAAGATGCACTCAAAAGTAAATAGGGCCGTGGCCTCGGCCAAAACATTTCAACGGAGTACATGAAACATAATGTAAATATCAATTCATTGCCCACGCAGGGGACTTAAACCAAGTTCATAAATAAACAGTTTAACTCCAATACTCGACAAATGCAATGACAAAACATAAAAAAAAAACAATACAGACTCGAGCCACTATCATCAAGCCAGCCCATCCTTTGCGTGCATGTCCCGTGCCTGCTCCTCAGCTCTCCCGGTACCTGAAATGCATAAGACGCATTTCCCCCATTTAAGGGGTTAGCATTTGAATAGCTAGTGCAAGTACACAATTACACAACATTATACACATACACGATTCAACGCAAACAAATTGTTAGAAAAATCATTTTGAAAATCAATATTCCGGAATATCACATTACACCAAAACAATATATCATCAAGTTTTCCCACATCACAATTATCCACGCTTGGTAACTCGCGACCGTACCCATTAGTATCGGCCCCCAGAGGTCCCGTCGGACCGTCCCCAGGTGAGAAACCACTTCTGCGGCCGTACCCATTAGTATCGCCCCCCAGAGGTCCCGTCGAACCGTCCCCAGGTGGAAGAACATCAACGCACGCACCCAAGTCCACTTCCGTGGCCGTACCCATTAGTATCGGCCCCCAGAGGCCACATGCCATCCCCAGGTGGAAGAGAAACAATCACATTCGTTCAATAATACCAGTTACATCTTTCGCATCAAATTCATACGCACATAACGGAATGTAAGACATGTACTTGCCTTGGATGACACGACGCGAAGAAAACGGCGAAAGGAAAGGTTTCAGTCCGAACAATCTTCACAAATCTGGTCCTAACAACAATAGAGACTCAATCAACTACAATTCCACTGAGAAATCACGAATTAATCGATGTTCTATCCTAAGGGACAATCCGCCGAACACTATTGAGGCATAAAGTTCAAATTCGATCAACGAAGGGGAAAGACTTGGAATTTATCCGCTAAAGTTCTAGGAAAACATAACACCATGGTTACCCAACTAATATTCATCATTAATCGAAGCAAAAACGAAAGGAAAAGTGAATAATAACCAAGAACCCTAAAATTAGGTATAATGACCAAATACCTCAATTCAACGATGGAATGGTGGAAGGAGGATGATTGATTCGTGTTAGAATGTCCAATTCCGAGTTACAAGATGCTAGAATGCAATATTCTGTTGAAATCGCCCAAAAACGCGATGAGGGGGTGGAGAGACGGAAGAGGAATGAGAAATGGGGTTAAAAACACCCATCTGTCCTTTATATACTGGACAGAACACGGCGCAACAAATTGTCCAAATAGCGCCGTGTTCAGCGCCGTGTTGCTGGTCAGCGGGCGACCCCTGTGCGACACGGCGCACAGACACGGCGCGAAATGCCGCGGGTCTTGCGCCGTTTCGCAAGGCAATGGCACCATCAAGCAACACAACGCATGCACTGCGCGCAGAATGCTGCGGGTCTTGCGCCGTTTCTCGGACAGTGATCGACCCCCTGGGCGACACGGCGCACAAACACGGCGCAAAATGCCGCGGGTCTTGCGCCGTTTTGCACAGGTCCTGACAGACAGCATTCTGGACAGAAAACAACGCTACCAAAAACGAAAAAGACGATCACCAAAACACGATATGCCGTCCCAACCGTCCGAGAAAAATACACACAACGAGAAACAATAACCAGTAACCCAAAACGGTCTGAGGTACACAATCAAAACCGAACAAGGAACAAATTCCCTAAACTTATAGGAAATTACAAAAACGGCCCAAACATCCGTAAATCACGATACAACGTCGGATTAACAATCCGAACCTCACAACATGCTCTACTCAACCATACGAACTCATGGAAATAGGACAATGACGAAATCGAACGAGTTTAACGAGAATCGAATACACATGCGACAAAATATAACTCAAGATGAAATTACGTAAAAACATCATCGAGACTCGTCCAAATAGAGAAACTCCAAGAACAAAATAGATTCAAAATTCCAAAACAGTGCCAAGCGAGTTGTCCGAAACGAATATACACCAAAAATAGAAATTACTAAAAATAGAAAACGCGGATATTACATTATCGCCCCCTAAAAATAAGTTTCGTCCCGAAACTTACAACACGAATAACTCGGGGTATCTCGACCTCATACTCTCCTCCGTTTCCCACGTGGCTTCCTCGGATCCATGCCTCGACCACTGCACTTTAACCAAAGGAATGGTTTTGTGCCTGAGTTGCTTCAACCGACGCTCTAAGATCTGAATCGGTCTCTCCTCGAAGGTAATGTCGGGCCCCAACTCGATCTCTCCAAATCAATAATATGGCTAGGGTCCGGTACGTACTTCCTAAGCTGGGAAACATGAAATACGTTATGCACATGGCTCAGGGACGGCGGCAAACCTAACCGATATGCAAGCTCTCCAACTCTCTCTAGAATCTCGAATGGTCCAATAATTCTCGGACTAAGTTTACCCTTCCGACCGAAGCGGTAAACTCCCCGTGTCGGCGACACCTTAAGCAACACATGGTCTCCTACCTCAAACTCCAACGGCCGGCGACGTGTATCGGCATAAGACTTCTGTCGGCTCTGGGCCATCACCAATCTATCGCGAATCAGAGCAATCTTCTCTCTCGTCTCAACTACCATATCAGGCTCGGTACCAATCAGCTCGGACGCATCGTCCCAACACAACGGTGATCTGCACCTCCTCCCATACAATGCCTCGAATGGTGCCATCTTGATCGAGGCGTGCCAACTATTGTTGTACGTGAACTCGATCAATGGCAAGTGCGACTCCCAATCATCCTTCCAATCTAAAGCACAGGCTCGCAACATATCCTCTAGCGTCAGAAGGCCCGCTCGATCAGTCTGTCTGTCTGAGGGTGGTAGGATGTGCTAAGTCTCAGCTCGGTTCCCAAGGCTCTATGAACGGACTGCCAAAAATGTGATATGAACCGGCCATCACGATCCGAAACAATACTCTTAGGGGTCCCATGTAACCTCACGATCTCCGCAATAAACACTCGTGCAAGTCTCTCTGGCCCCAAGTGTCCTTAATGCCCAGAAAATGAGCCGATTTGGTTAGTCGATCGACAATGACCCAAATCATGTTCATCCCAGTCCGAGTCTTAGGCATACCGGTAATGAAATCCATAGAAATGTCCTCCCATTTCCACTCCGGGATAGGAAGTGGTCGTAAAAGCCCCGTGGGTCGCTGATGCTCGATCTTAACCTACTGACAGGTCAAACACCTCGACACAAACTCGCTAACGTCTGTCTTCAAATTACTCCACCAGTAGTTGCTGTTGGGATTCGGTGCCTAAAACGAAGGCCCAGCGGAAGCGGTAAAACGAAAATTAATTCGATCCGAATCCCTACGAGGATCGATCGAGCTACGTATATACGAATATCAAGACGAAATACAAGAGATACGAGAAACATACCCTCGTAGTCCGTTGATTAAATGGATAACCTTCTCTTGAGCTATTCCCCAAGCTCTTGAACGATCCAACGCCGAAAACACCGCGTCTCTACTTGCCACGCGCCGAAGAAACGACCGGAACAACAATCACCTTGCTATCCTCCGAGGATACGGCTAGAGCTAAGTGATGAAGCTATATATTTGTGATTACAACACTCCAAGTGTATAACCCACTTACTCTCAATGAATCTCTCAATTTTCTCCAAGAACAATTAAGATGATATGAAGAAGATGATGAAGATAATTGAGAAAAAGGTTTTTCTTTCTCTCTCTCTATTTCACTTTCACGTATGGAAGCTTGTGTGTGTAAGTGATAGTCATCCTCCTTTATTTATTCAACTCCCACTACCTTTAACAACTCATGCATGTGGGAATCTAACCCCACCTCCACAATAATAATACATTAAAGAATGGAGACATAAGTCCAAAAGGAAGGTGGGTGGAATGTGGGGCGGCCCATGCTAGAAATCGGACGAGTTCGGTTCGCTTCGGACTTGAGGGTCTAAACAGATAAACTCCGATTCCGTATCGATGTATTTATATCGATTAATTAATCCAATTAATTAAACATATCAAATACAAAATAATATAATTAATTTCTCCAAGAAATAATTATATACATGAATTAAATTAATCACCCAAGAATTTATTTAATTCATTAGGCCGTAAATCAATTTATCCAATAAATCAATTTAAACATCCAATGTTCCAAAATTAGATATCCAATATCTAATATTCATAATGAGAGAATTAGCTTGAATCATTCCGTCGTCAATCCTATCAGCGACTTCGTAGGTCCGTCTCGATCAAGAATGGGAGGAACCAAAGAGTAGTAGCACCACCTAGCCACCGCGGCCTACACTGCACTTAACCGAGAACGAATGATTGGGATCATTCAAGAACCATTCTGTCGTGAATACCAGTATACGTATAAACCCTTCTTTCAAATGTCCCGATCAAGTTATAGGGTCACGGTCAGTCAAACCCTATCTGTACTTGACGCTATGCATGCGTTAATGCAAATCGAGATCATCGAGCTGTCGTGTATCTAATACAACTAGCTCCAATGCTTTGGCCAAAGACTTATGATCTCATTTGCCAATAACTGCATAGGACATTTAACCCGTTCACTAACAGGAGAAAGAATTCTATCTTGGTATTAAGTAGGACCTGCTATTTGCCCATCAAGATGCACGTCGAGGTTGACCCCCGCCTTCCGGTTTACAGGGTCGAACTACTCTAATGAAAATCTTGACGTCACAAGCACATCCCTACTAAATCCTCAAGTCGTAGGTTCACGAATACCTATCACAACCTTTCGATTCCGTCATTGACTGTCCCCGAGTGAAATCCGTGTGACGAATCGAGGGTGAGTCGGTTCG
Source organism: Orobanche coerulescens (assembly GCA_033398695.1). NCBI lineage: Eukaryota > Viridiplantae > Streptophyta > Magnoliopsida > Lamiales > Orobanchaceae > Orobanche > Orobanche coerulescens. The sequence continues at coordinate 63,613,113 of CM065810.1, read as the reverse complement.
AGTATATTAATCCAATTAGCATACCTATAACGTGTGCTCCCACTAACCATTAGTGTTCGACAGGCACTCTCCATGTCAAAGAACACGTCATACAAGTCTTCACATAAACTTAACGCCCAGTCAAGTTTCATCGACTTGCGAACGATTAAGTATTTGAGCTATAAACCTTTCCAGTGCCGACCCCCTTATCCAATAAGGAGTGGAATGCTTTTGCTCTCAAATACATGGACTAGTTTCTATATGTATATTTACGAGTTAGGAACGCCAGTAACTACCAGTAAATAAAGAAACATTCATTTGCCTTATATAAATGGTTTACAAAATTACAAGTACAATGCCCTCACTCAACAACCAAAGAGTGGCATACGAGGGCAAACTCCAAAAAATCTCCCACTGGCACTCAATGCCACACACTATGGTATCTAAAACCCATGAACTCCAGATGACGCTCCAATCTAGTCCGAGAAAGTGGCTTGGTCAGTGGATCGGCGACGTTGTCACCGAGTCTACTCAGGCAAGACAATGTATCCCTTGCGAACAAATTCTCTTACGAGATGATACTTCCTCTCAATATGTTTGGTGTCATGTGAAACCTCGGCTCCTTGGCTCGCGCTTACTCCGCGTTGTCGCAAAGATGCTGAACAGCAAATTTCAAGACATGGTATTATTTGAAGTTCTCCTGAAACTTCTTAATCCGTAACCCTTCCTTGGAAGCCTCCGAGGCCGCTTGATACTCGGCTGACAGTGGAATCGCGGTCGCGCTTTGCTTGGCGCTACGCCAAGATACGCTCCTCCATTAAGAGTAAATATGTAGCCGAGTAGACATCGAGTCGCCCTTCGCCCTTGGAAGTCCGAATCGGTGAATCCCACCACATCCAAATATCCACCGCCATACATCGTAACCATATCTCTAGTCCTTCTCAAGTTCGTGAGTACGTTCTTACTGGTCCAATGTTCCCTACTCCGGGTTTGCTCAAACCTACTCACCACGCTTACAGCATGCGCGATGTCATGTCTTGTACACATCAGAGCATACATAAGGCTACCCACGGCCGAAGCCTATGGTATATTACTCATTTCCTTTAGTTGTTCCTAATCTTGAGGTCACATCTTCAAGGTGAGTTTTATTCCATGTCGCATCGGTAGGAACCTCTTTTAGAATCATCCATCTTAAATCGCTTTAAGATTTTATCTATATAGAGGGCTTGGGAAAGACCTATTGTTCTCTTCGCTCTATCCCAGAGAGTCGAATACCAAGAATATAGGTAGCTTCTCCCAAGTCTTTCATGGAGAAATTACTCGAAAGCCAAGCTTTACGTAATCGAGCATTCCCACATCATTTCCTATTAGTAGAATGTCATCTACATATAGTACTAAGAATGCGATCTTGCTCCCACTAACCCTCTTGTATACACAAGGTTCCTCTTCATTTTGCACGAAGTCAAACTCTTTGATCGCCTTGTCAAAACGAAGGTTCCAACTACGCGACGCTTGCTTCAGTCCATAAATGGAACGCTGAAGCTTGCACACTTTCTGAATATCGACTTCGGACACAAAGCCTTTAGGCTGCTCCATATAGATTTCCTCCTCGAGGAATCCGTTAAGGAAAGCCGTCTTTACGTCCATTTGCCATATCTCATAATCATGGTAGGCAGCTATAGCAAGCATCATGCGAATAGACTTGATCATGGCTACGGGCGAGAAGGTATCGTGGTAATCGATCCCTTCCTTCAGGTATAACCCTTTGCCACAAGCCCGGCCTTATAGGCGTCAACCTTGCCATCACCATCGGTCTTTCTCTTGTAGATCCACTTGTTCCCAATAGGCACTATGCCCTTGGGGCGGTCTACTAGAGTCCGCACTGATTGACATGCATCGAGTCTATCTCAGCTTCCATAGCTTCACGCCATTTCGCGGAGTCTACATCCACCATCGCTTGGTCATAGGTTGTTGGGTCGGTCTCTTGGCTATCACTTGGAACCTCATGGAGACCCAGCTCCTCTAAGTGCACAAGCCCATACCTCTCAGGTAAATGAGACACCCTACTAGACCTACGAGGTGGTTGTACTTGTGTTTCAGAAAGTTCGGTTCCAGTTTCTTGCACAGGTGTCTCTCGAGGAGTTTAATTGTATTCTTCTAAAGAAATACTTCTACCTGCTCCGCCTTCCTGAATGAACTCATCTTCCAGGAAGTGTGCTTGTAAAGCAACAATGATCCTTCGATCTTCGGGCATGTAGAATAGATATCCCATCGTCCCAGATGGGAATCCAATGAAACGTACCTTCGCAGACCAAGTTTCCAACTTTTCCACCTTAGTCTTCTTGACATAAGCGGGACATCCCCAAATCCTAATATGATTAAGACTTGGTTTCCTTCCTTCCCACATCTCATGTGGAGTTTTAGGAACGGATTTGGAAGGACATCTGTTCAAGATATACGCGGCAGTCAGGAGTGCATACCCCCACGTAAATCGGCAAGTCAAGATAGCTCAAGATGGAACGGACCATGTTCAACAGTGGTCCGGTTCCTTCTTTCTGACACACCATTTAACTGAGGAGTACCTGGAGGTGTTAGTTGTGAAACTATTCCATGTTCTTTAAGGAACTCGTCAAACTCCGTACTCATATACTCGCCACCTCGGTCCGACCGAAGTGCTTTGATATGATTACCAGCTTGTTTCGACTAGGGCCTTGAATTCTGGAATTTCTCAAAGGCCTCGGATTTATGTTTCATTAGGTATACATAACCATACCTAGTATGATCATCTCGTAAACGTAATGAAATATTGATATCCGTCACGTGCCGCTTCCAAAGCACCACAAACGTCGATGGATTAATCCCGATTTATCGGCTCTTTCAAAAGTCCTCGTGAAGGGGACTTAGTCATTTTGCCTTTAAGGCAAGATTCACAAGTAGGAAAAGGATCCGATCCCAATGGACCCATAAGTCCATCTTTTTCCATCTTGTAAACCTTGGTCTGACCAACATGACCAAGTCTAAGATGCCATTTCAAAACTTGGTTGGTTTCATCCCTACCACGTTTTCTAGTCATAGTATTCACAACTACTTTGTTGCTGAGATTTAGATGATACAATCCATTCAACAATGTAGCAGTACCCACTAGTTTATTTCTAAAATAAATTTTGCAGGAACCATCACCAATGAAAAATGAAAAGCCTTTTCGGTCCATGACCGGAATGGATACAATGTTTTTATTGTAATATCCGGTTGTAATTCAGTCATTATCATTCAGTAATTTCATTCGGTGATTGTCACTCAGTGGATTTTCACTCATTTATAATCATTCATCAATCATGTTCATTCATCCGTGTTCACCGTTCGGAAAAACTTCGAGTTGTGTATCGTTATTGTTCATCGTTTCAACTTTCCTCTTATGAGTTCGACTTTATTAGATCACCATTAATTTTTGGTAACTCCAAAAATTCTGAATCTTTGCAATATTATAGAGCATCGAGTTAGCTTTCCAATGGTTCGAACGGTGAGTCAATCGGAGTCCGGACGAGAGAGTTATGGTCGTTTTAGCTCACCTGCTCGTTATTGGCCGACCTCGGCGTCGTCCGACACGCCCCGTGCCGCACTCGGCCCGAAATGCCGAAAGTTTCTCGCCGACCGAACTCGGCCGTGTCGTCCGACACGGCCCGTGCCGAACTCTTCCGGATAACCTCGACCGCTCGCCAAAGACGCCCGACCGTGCCGTCGCACGGCCGAAGTCATGCCGAAGTCAGCCGCTTGACGGGTCATCGTCGGAGGCCCTCCGCGCCGCGACCGTGTCAAGCAGACACGGTCGAGTCCCTCGCCGCCACCAGGCGACACGACCGTGCCGACCGCACGGGCCGTGTCCGGCAGTACCAACCCCTATAAATGGCCCTGCAGACGTTTTTCTTGCCATTTTTCACCTTCTTCTTCTCCTCTTCCGCAGCTGGGCGTGTTCTAAGCTTGAAGCCATGTTGTTTAACAACATATACATGGAGTTCTTGAGGTTATATCATCAATAATCCGTCCGATATCATCCCTTGATCCAGCGAATCAAGGTTAGATCTTTAGAACCCTGCTTTTGGTAAAATTGGGGGTTTTCGTGTTTTTGTCCGATTCGTTCCGTTTTGTTGATTAATTCATGATGAATATGATTAATCTTGTTGGTATTCTTAGTTTCCCTACGGATTCATGGTATATTTCGTGATTTTTACGGAATCGAGAGGGTTTGGTTGTGGTCCGCCCTCGTTGTTGTTTATATACGAATATACATGAATCGTAGGCGGGTTTTCGTGGGGTTTCTTCGTGTAATTTGGATATGGATAATCGATTATCATATTCCTTGCGAATTGTTTAGGTGCCGGAAGCGCGTTCTCGGACCTACCGAACTCATACCTTTCCTCCGTTCGATTTCCCGATGTCTCAAAGGCAAGTATACATTTATGATTGTACGTTCTCGACTTTGAAAGTATGAAATATTGATGGTATGATTATTTCTAGCCACTCCGGGATGGGCCTATGGTCCTCTGAGGGTTTCGTAGCCTCTGGTGCGATTCCATGGTTGATATGAACGAACCGTTTCTACGGCATTCATATGAAATAATGTTGGCATGTAATGAACGAACCGTTTTGACGGCATTCCTACATGTAACGGCGTATGATATGAACGAATCGCTTTACGGCATTCACATACGTCATGAGATTTTAGTTATTCCGGAATACTAGTCTTAAATTGATGAATTGACGGATATTGATGAATTGACGGATTACATTTACTTTATTGTCGAGAAGTATTATGTTTCATATTGTTATACTTGCACTAGCTATTCGACGGCTAACCCCTTTATGGGGGAAATACGTTTCATGTATTTCAGGTTCCAGGAGAGCGGACGGGCAGGTATCGGGTCGGCATACAGATGGTGGGCAAGTGTGATACTGTGTCTTTCTTCTAGTTTTATTTCTTTCGAAATCCCCGTTCAGTGTTGTTGTACTGGATTGGCTATTGAATACTCGAGTATTGTTTTCCTTTTTCCTTGATGTTCCGGCCTGTGTTTGCCGAAGTATTGAATTGAGTTGTGATGTTTGTAAGTACATTGGTTATATTTCGAATACCTTTGTATTGTTTTTCATCCCAATGTGTGTAGACCTTATCGGTCAAAGATTATGGTTCCGCGTATGTTTAGCCTTGTGGGTCCCACGGCGGGGCTAACGGCGCTGTAATATCCCTGAATAACTTGGGGGTGTTACAGAATATGGTATCAGAGCTTAGGTCTATGGATACCTAGGATGTCGGTCTTTTGGGTCGATCGAGTCGTTAATTGTCCACAGTATCACTACTCTGCCATCATCACAGTGCGACCGGTACTTGTAAGACCTCTCACTCTTCTGTTGTTTCCTTATTCGTTTTGCTTCCTTTTATCGGTATTCTTGAGAATCCGACACTTTGTTGATGCGTGATTGAATTGTGCTTACATGACTTGTGTGTTCTTCAGTATGTCAGCTGGTAGGGGCTGTGGCCGTGGTCGTGGCCGTGGGCGAGGAAGAGGTCGTGGCGCGGCCGTTTCCATCGGGCCAGGTGGGGTCGACCAACCCGCTTTGTCGAACTCGGTGCATCCCGATACCGAGAGTCAAGACGACTCGGATAGTCGGGAAAACTCACCAAGGTATATCGGACCTTTCGAGATTTTGGGATGAGTCGAGATTTAGCTTATCGCTTGGCGTTGCCTCCACTTTGAGTCACGTCCATAGTGTTTTCCATGTGTCCTGGGCTTGAGGAAGTACGCATCGGATCCGAGCCACATTATCGACTACGGTGAGATTGACGAGCCGAGGATATTACCTTTCCTGAGAAACCCGTGAAGATTCTTGAGCGCCGTGAGAAACAACTTCGGCATAAGACCATTCCACTGGTTAAAATACAATGGTCGAGGCATGGAGTCGAAGAGGCGACTTGGGAGACGGAAGAGAAGATGCGAGTTGAATACCCCGAACTATTTATTTCTTAAGTTTCGGGACGAAACTTCTTTTTAGAAGGGGAGAATGTAATATCCGGTTGTAATTCAGTCATTATCATTCAGTAATTTCATTCGGTGATTGTCACTCAGTGGATTTTCACTCATTTATAATCATTCATCAATCATGTTCATTCACCCGTGTTCACCGTTCGGAAAAACTTCGAGTTGTGTATCGTTATTGTTCATCGTTTCAACTTTCCTCTTATGAGTTCGACTTTATTAGATCACCATTAATTTTTGGTAACTCCAAAAATTCTGAATCTTTGCAATATTATAGAGCATCGAGTTAGCTTTCCAATGGTTCGAACGGTGAGTCAATCAGAGTCCGGACGAGAGAGTTATGGTCGTTTTAGCTCACCCGCTCGTTATTGGCCGATCACTGCCGGCCGAACTCGGCCGTGTCGTCCGACACGGCCCGTGCCGTACTCGTCCGGAAATGCCGAAAGTTTCTGCCGACCGAACTCGGCCGTGTCGTCCGACACGGCCCGTGCCGAACTCTTCCGGATAAGCTCGACCGTCGATAAAGACGCCCGACCGTGTCGCCCGGCACGGCCGAAGTCATGCCGAAGTCATTGCCGGACGGGTCATCGCCGGGAGGCCCTCCGAGCCGCGACCGTGTCAAGCGGGCAGACACGGTCGAGTGCCTCGCCGCCAGCCGTGCGACACGACCGTGCCGACCGCACGGCCGTGTCGGCAGTGCCAACCCCTATAAATGGCCCTGCAGACGTTTTTCTTGCCATTTTTCACCTTCTTCTTCTCCTCTTCCGCAGCTGGGCGTGTTCTAAGCTTGAAGCCATGTTGTTTAACAACATATCCATGGAGTTCTTGAGGTTATATCATCAATAATCCGTCCGATATCATCCCTTGATCCAGCGAATCAAGGTTAGATCTTTAGAACCCTAATTTTGGTAAAATTGGGGGTTTTCGTGTTTTTGTCCGATTCGTTCCGTTTTGTTGATTAATTCATGATGAATATGATTAATCATGTTGGTATTCTTAGTTTCCCTACGGATTCATGGTATATTTCGTGATTTTTACGGAATCGAGAGGGTTTGGTTGTGGTCCGCCCTCGTTGTTGTTTATATACGAATATACATGAATCGTAGGCGGGCTTTCGTGGGGTTTCTTCGTGTAATTTGGATATGGATAATCGATTATCATATTCCTTGCGAATCGTTTAGGTGCCGGAAGCGCGTTCTCGGACCTACCGAACTCATACCTTTCCTCCGTTCGATTTCCCGATGTCTCAAAGGCAAGTATACATTTATGATTGTACGTTCTCGACTTTGAAAGTATGAAATATTGATGGTATGATTATTTCTAGCCACTCCGGGACGGGCCTATGGTCCTCTGAGGGTTTCGTAGCCTCTGGTGCGATTCCATGGTTGATATGAACGAACCGTTTCTACGGCATTCATATGAAATAATGTTGGCATGTAATGAACGAACCGTTTTGACGGCATTCCTACATGTAACGGCGTATGATATGAACGAACCGTTTCTACGGCATTCACATACGTCATGAGATTTTAGTTATTCCGGAATACTATTCTTAAATTGATGAATTGACGGATATTGATGAATTGACGGATTACATTTACTTTATTGTCGAGAAGTATTATGTTTCATATTGTTATACTTGCACTAGCTATTCGACGGCTAACCCCTTTATGGGGGAAATACGTTTCATGTATTTCAGGTTCCAGGAGAGCGGACGGGCAGGTATCGGGTCGGCATACAGATGGTGGGCAAGTGTGATACTGTGTCTTTCTTCCAGTTTTATTTCTTTGGAAATCCCCGTTCAGTGTTGTTGTACTGGATTGGCTATTGAATACTCGAGTATTGTTTTCCTTTTTCCTTGATGTTCCGGCCTGTGTTTGCCGAAGTATTGAATTGAGTTGTGATGTTTGTAAGTACATTGGTTATATTTCGAATACCTTTGTATTGTTTTTCATCCCAATGTGTGTAGACCTTATCGGTCAAAGATTATGGTTCCGCGTATGTTTAGCCTTGTGGGTCCCACGGCAGGGCTTACGGCGCTGTAATATCCTTGAATAACTTGGGGGTGTTACATTTATGCCCCTTGGGCAAAACAAGTACATCTTCTAAAGTCAAAACAAAGCCGGATTCTAAACCCAAAAGAAGTGATCCTATGTCGGTCGCCTCGACACTATGCCCGCTTCCGACTGTGATCATAACTTCTCCAGCTCCAAGCTTCCTACTTTGTTCCAGATCCTGATTCACGGTACAAATATGAGAACTAGCACTTAATCCAAGATCCAGAAGTAGAAAATACAAGAGAGAACAATTTGTTTCCAAAACTAAAAGTTCTCAGACTAAGTGCCATGAAGAATCGGACAGTCTCTAGCCCAAAGGCCCACTCACCGCACTTGAGACAAGCATCCTTCTTCTTCTTGTTCTTTGGAACCATCGGGGCCTTGCCCTTTCCCTTAAGGTCCTTAGCTTGTGGTCCATCCGCTTCTTGGTCTTTTTCTTCTTATTCTTAGACTTCCGAAGTCCGTAAGAAATCACAAGTGCACTCCTTCATCCGCGGTGTCTTCATCCGAGACCGAGCGGTCACCAGCTTGTTCATTAGCCCGGCTAAGTTACATGCAATCTCATTGCGGTTGAAGTTCATAACAAACCGTGAGAAGGAATCGTGAGAGACTGTAGGATAAGGTCGGTTTGGAGAGAAGTATCCATTTTAAAATCAAGAGCCTCCAATCTCTCGATCATGGATATCATTTTGAGGACGTGTTCCCCAACCTTCTCACCTTCCTTCATCCTTGCACCGAACAGTTGCTTGGATATCTCATATCTAGCAGTTCTGCTGTGCTCACCATAAAGCTCGGTTAAGTGAGATAGAATCTGCCTAGCAGAAGTCATTTTCTCATGAGCTCTCTGAAGCTCATTAGACATGGAAGCCATCATATAAGCACGGACTTTCACGTCACCCTTAACCCACTTTTCGTGGTTTTCAATCTCTTCCTGATTGGCTCGAGTCCGCATAGGAGGCGCCGGAATGTCCGTCTCCAAGACGTATCCCAGTGCCTCTATACTGAGGACAATCATCAGATTGCGGAGCCAATCCACAAAGTTAGGTCCCATTAAGGTGTTCTTTTCAAGTAGAATTGCGAGTGGATTCATTGTCATATTGAGATTTGTCTGCATTAAGTATAACAGATTAATTAGTGAATTGTTATATTATGATCTAAGTATAGAATTAAGGTCTTTTCTATTCTTGTTACCCAGCTCCCACTATTTTTATCGGAACAACACACTCCCATGTGAAATCCGGAAGTATCGTCGCACTACTTCATAGTGGTGATCGAGTTCTTTATAAATCTTAATAGAGGGCAACCGAACAGGTTTCTAGTCTATTAATTTTCATAAAGTGGTGTCCAACACCAACCCATCTAATGAATGATTCGATCTTCTTTTTCCCCTTGTTCACTCCCCTCAACCTATACGGTTTCTATGGTTCGTGAACAAGTTAAGTTTATACCATCGACGCAAATCAGTTTCACAATTGAATCTTATCCGGCAACCTATCAGGTTTCTAGGGATAAAATTTGCTCCAACCGAAGGCATCCAATGCGCTCCCGGTAATTTATCCGTCCTCCCCGAACGACTACCCCGATAACTCGGAAGCATAGCACATCCGGTTTGGATTTCAATTTCCCGAAAGCTCGATGGAGGGAAGGAAAACCTTGAAACCTTATAAACTTAATAATTTGTTGTGGGAGAATTTTCACGATTAACGTTACACTTTGCACATTAATCATTTTAGCGCGTTTGTTGCATTCATACAATATGTAACAACCATTCACAACCTAGTTGCTACCAACATGTGGTTCATCGACCGTTCCTAGAAAACAAAAACTCCGTAATCTAATTACAAGTCTTCGTCTTGAATCTTCGTCTTCTCGAAACGGATCTTCCTCCGGTCTTCGTCATTACATATAAATTTTACATTTAAAAATTGCATCCTAGATACAAATATTTCTAGTAAAATAAATAGGCTCAAAACGGCCATTACAACCCAATCGAATAAAACGAACGATTCAAACTAAGTCCATGAACCACATCCCCATTCAAAAGCATTCATCCAATAAATACTCAATAAATGGATAGCGAGAAGATTACATATGATCCAATCAATAATCAACAATAAATAGAATTGATCCAATCAATTCAACAATAATCGACAATTTAATTTTCGTCCGTAGTGTACCCATAAAATATTTTCTTTGAGTTTTCCATCATCAAAAATTCCAAATTAATGATTTTAATACAGTAAAATACAATAATCGAAAATATCTTGAAAACGAGACCCGGCCCGACACTGAAACCGCCAAAGAAGACTGTGCACCCTGACCGGCAGCCTACAGGCCACGCCCGGCTCCAGACAGGAAAGGGGGCCCCGGTCATGCCCGGACACGACCGGCAGGACTCGGCTCGATACAGCAAGCGTCCAGCCGGATCCAGCGAGCACTCGGCTCGATACAGCAACACGCCCGGCAGGACTCGGCTCGATACAGCAAGTGTCCGGCCGGATCCAGCGAGCACTCGGCTCGACACAGCAAGGTGCTCGGACGGACTCGGCAGAATACAGCAAGCGTCCGGCCGGACCAGTGAGCACTCGGCTCGATACAGCAAGGCGCTCGGCCGCACTCGGCAGAATGCAGCAAGCGTCCGGCCACGGGCCGGACGTGCTCGGCCATGCTCGGCAGCTGTATGGAAAATCGTCCAACGATTCGATACAGCTCGTTTTCGGGCAGATTTCTAAAATCCTGTTATTCCTGATCTGAATATTATTAATATAAATCATATTTCCAAGAAAAACCTGATTTATACCATAACATAAAAACACGGAAAAACAACACTACGACGAACAATAAAATATCTACGATTATCAAAGTGATTCTAAATCACTAAATAAGCATTCCAAATGCTAAATATCGTATATACGATCGCAAGACCTCGCTCCGATACCACTGTTGGGATTCGGTGCCTAAAACGAAGGCCCAGCGGAAGCGGTAAAACGAAAATTAATTCGATCCGAATCCCTACGAGGATCGATCGAGCTATGTATATACGAATATCAAGACGAAATACAAGAGATACGAGAAACATACCCTCGCAGTCCGTTGATTAAATGGATAACCTTCTCTTGAGCTATTCCCCAAGCTCTTGAACGATCCAACGCCGAAAACACCGCGTCTCTACTTGCCACGCGCCGGAGAAACGACCGGAACAACAATCACCTTGCTATCCTCCGAGGATACGGCTAGAGCTAAGTGATGAAGCTATATATTTGTGATTACAACACTCCAAGTGTATAACCCACTTACTCTCAATGAATCTCTCAATTTTCTCCAAGAACAATTAAGATGATATGAAGAAGATGATGAAGATAATTGAGAAAAAGGTTTTTCTCTTTCTCTCTCTCTATTTCACTTTCACGTATGGAAGCTTGTGTGTGTGTAAGTGATAGTCATCCTCCTTTATTTATTCAACTCCCCACTACCTTTAACAACTCATGCATGTGGGAATCTAACCCCACCTCCACAATAATAATACATTAAAGAATGGAGACATAAGTCCAAAAGGAAGGTGGGTGGAATGTGGGGGGCGGCCCATGCTAGAAATCGGACGAGTTCGGTTCGTTTCGGACTCCCGAGGGTCTAAACAGATAAACTCCGATTCCGTATCGATGTTGTTGTGTCACGATTTATTCATCCCGACAGGCGATCGACTATAAGGCCGAGCGACCAAGTCAACTCCAGTCAAACTATGGCTAGCTCGCCAAGTCGAAGATATCAAACCACCATCAGGTACCTAGCGATCGACTCCCAAGGCGATCGCCCTTTGCACCGCGATCTACTCTAGTGACCGGCTAAGGGCACCGACCTACGCCCGAGCAGAGATGATCGCCCGTCTAAGTCATCGAGGACCGGATCTCGTAAAAGCACCCACGTGCGAGATCCATAAAAGGCGCCGACAAGATCTTTGCTAACAGACAAGATCTTTGACCAAAGCTCGTCACCTACCCCACCTACCGGCATGTGCGCCGAAAGTTGTCGTAGGGCCGCATGTGACTAACTCAGACGCGTGTAAGCTCCCCATCGACCGAGTAGTTGGATCGCCAACAACTCCTGCAGCTTTGAGGGGACAGCCCATGTGCTAAAAGACGATCGCCCGATTATTATATTACGTAAAAGGCGATCGCCCGGCGTATCCAAGCCCTATAAATAGAGAACCTCCTCCTACCGGAAAAGGTTCGTAACTCATCCACTACGGTTGGGAATTCACTTAACCTACGCTCGTATTCTCTCACATTCAACCTACGGTTCGAAATTCATTACACCAACGGTTCCGAATTCATTCTCGACCGACGCCGTAACACATTCTCTCACATTCCGATACATTCACTAAATATCAAGAATATACATATCATCAAGCTCCGGCTATCTCACCTAATCCATCTCGTGACTTCTCTCTCCAAATCTCTCGCCCGTAAGACGATCGGCGAAGCAGCAAGTCTCCACTAGACAAATTCCAAGGGATTCATAAGCCCGTAAGCCCAAACATCCAGCTAAATACTCGCCGTGAGAGACGATCGATCTCTCACCGCCGCGACTGTTCATCTCCTTTGTTACAAGAATTCACAGAGCATCAAATCTGGTTCTTCCGGCAATCTACACGCTCACTAGCTAAGATAACAAGAAACTTTACACTCATTGTAATTGTATTCTTACATTAGTACTTGTATCCCCGAATATCGGTATTAATAATATCTCGCGAGAGCATTCAAGCCCGGGACTAACAACCCCGGCAAATCTTGTGTTATTTATCTTTCTCACGGAAGTGCTCTTGCATTTGTTTGCTATCCCATCCATTCCAGCAATATCTATCTCCGGATAATATTTTGGGTAGCAACAATTGGCGCTAGAAGAAGGGCGGCGATGCCCCTCTAACCCTCAAACTTTTATTCCTACCGTCCCGAAGAACACTCACTGTTCTCGGGGCACATACTTGAAGTGACACTCACTGCACTTCAAAGAAAACCTTCAGAATCATGACATCCGCCGGTCCATCGAAGAAAGCTGCTCTCCGAACCGCCGGACACCATATCCCGGCTCAATCCGAACCCCAGCCAACGACAGGGGGAAGCCGCAGCAACGCGAGACTCTCGATCCCGCATCCAAGAGATGGCCCCAACCTCTCACTTGATCAGTTCCAAACCAAGGAACAGATCGAGGAGGCTATGGCCATCCTGGAGGAGCGACGGAGAGCACGTGCGTCGCCTGCAATAACACCCTCGATCATCCGCCGCGTGGGAAAACGGAAATTCAGCGGGCTACTGAACGAGCGATCGTCAGAAAGCCCCAATGCGCGAGAAAGGCTCTCGCACGGCCGGACGGATCTATATTCAATCGCTTGGGACGCGACCCATCCGGCGGCCGGGCATTCGATCTCAACCTTGAAAAGACGGAATCCGAATACGTCACCAGGACTTCGGCCTACCCGCCTCACAGCCGAACGCAGGTCAGCCATCTGACTCCCGCCCCGATCGCCAGGGGATCAGTACTCGATCGCCTCGGCTCCCGCTCCGAGCGCCGAGCCGCAAGCAATCAGGCCACGGCGATGGCCGCCATACAACGCCAGCTCGACGAGATGAGAGCACTCTTGGACACTGGGGCAAGCACCAGCAAAAAGATCGCCGGGCCGACCGAGCCACTCGCGGTCCACATCGAGCTTGCCCCCATACAGCCAACGATCGCTCCTCCCAAAACACCTCTGTATGAGGGGAGATCGGACCCCGAAACCCACCTGAGTAAATTCCGAATCTACATGACTGGGTGTGGGGCATCTGATGCAACCAAGTGCCGGATCTTCCCGTTAACATTGGGCGAGCTGGCCCATAGATGGTACGTCTCACTACCACCGCGATCTATCACATCTTTTAAGAAACTGGCGAACGACTTCACGTCATACTTCGCCAGCAAGGTCGCCAGACCAGAAGGCCCCCACCGCATGATAAAAATCAAGCAGGGGAAAGACGAATCAGACGCAAATTACATTGACCGAGTGGACGAAATCGTCCTCACCGGCGAACCCGTCAGTGACGAGCTCGCTCTCTATTCGGCCATGGGGGGATTCCGCGGTCACTCTCCCATGTTTAGACATCTCTCCAAGGATATTCCCCCAACTTACGCGATCTTCCGCGCTAAAGCTGCCAACTTCCTAGCCAGGCAAAGGCTACTCACCCTCCGCTTAGACGAGGAAACGCCACCTCTTGTCCAGAAGATAGCGATCGCCAAAGCAAAGAAGGCGATCGCCAAGACACCCGGAGATCTCAAGGCTTTCGAGGACATGGAAGCCCATCTCCTCCATACGTTCAACAGAACTCCGGCACATATTTTCTATGCCATCAAGGGGCACGAAGAGCTCAAAAAGCCAAAGCCGATAAGGGACCACGGTCATCTGGACAACAATCAATATTGTGCCTACCATAAGAGTCCCGGCCACAGCACCAACAAATGCCGCGACCTCCTCAAACAGCTCTGGAGATTGTTCGAGGAGGGCAAGTTGGACAGCTTATTGGTTTAGCCAAAGTCCCTACCTGCCTCTATGGACGATCGTCCGAGTCGAACACAAAACAGGTTGGAAAGCTCATACGAGCCGACCCCTAGATCAACCTCGGCGACCGTCCCTACATGCTTCAATCAAGAAAAGGAGACCTCGGAAGTCTCCCCGATCTCCTTCCTTATTCAAGAAACCGGAGGACTCGATCGCCATCTACAGTTCACCATCTAACATGATGGACTAAAGCACGAGATCGCCTCCCCCGCACAACGTACACCGTCGAAGGTCGGTATCTGCATGACGATCCAAGGTGGAAGAGTGCATCCATGGTCCTGGTGGTCGATGGAACCGACTGCTTAGGCCATGCAAGGTCCCTTTGGGCCAAGATCGCCCGCCCTTCGTTTAAATACGAGGCCGGCGTAGTCTGAGGGCCCTCCAAAGTTAATTAGTGGACACGATCGCTCGTCCTCAAAGGTTCATCATCTAACATGGTGAACCCGGACAATGCGACGCGCCACAACCCCCGTCTCAACGTACACCGTCGAGGTTCGCCATCTTCATGGTGGGCCGAGGTGGAAGCAGAGCTAAACAAGCCGCGGGCGTAGAGTTGAATCATCCGACGCTGCCCCGCGCAAGGACTCCTCTAGACCGAGACCGCACGCCCTTCGTTTAAATACGAGGCGAGGCGCAGCCTAACAGAGGACCCTCATAATAAAGTGAGTCACGAGACACTCAATGTCTTCGCGCATCAAGACATGATCAAGGAGTCGGTCCATCGAACTCCGCGATCGTGCACGGTTCCTCAAGAAGGACGACCGTCCCGAGGACTCGACAAAGTTGAAGACCGCTCACTCAAGGAATTATTTTCATCCCCTTCCTTCCACTAAGTGAATAAAAACAAGGGGCAATAAGAGTGCGGACTACCTACACGACGATCGTCGCTATTCAACCACATACGGAGATAGTCATTTTTTCAGATATAGTGCAGCGATCGAATTTGTTGTAAAAAAGTTATCTTTATGAGTTTATCAATTCATTTGGAACTACCCTCGCATCGATCTCTCCTCACTCATGTGTACAAAGTCTAACAAAGACTTATAAATAACGATTCATTCAAGTGAAGTCAGAAAGACAAATGCTCATTTCATTACTTGAAAAATCGGAGTACATGATCGAAGGCCTAAGTGCTACAAGAGAAAGCTACAAACTACAAAGAAAGTAAGCTAAAAGCGTAAAGGAAGCGCCTCGGGCCTGCCGGGCCTTCGCCATCGGCATTCGCGCGGTCCCTCATCTTCGGAGCATCGGGATGAGCAAGGCTGCTGGAGACGGATACCGGCTCAAATCACGCCGATGTCCGCAGTCCAAGATCGGCAAGGAGAAAGCCGAATGGAGAGGATGCTCCAATGCATATGACTTGAACTTCTCGGCTAGAGGACCGACCTCCAAGCCTCCCTTCTTAGCCGCTCGGATCGAGTCGGCGAGCCAAGTAATAGGCGTACTCGGCGACATACTCCAAGTTTTGGAAGGGATCGGCCTTGGTCGCCTCAACTGTCCTCTCGGCTCGGCCATCGCTGTTGCGATCCACAGGCTCGGCCTCCCTCGCGGCAACCTTCTCTTTCGCCTCCGCCCGGCTCGGCTGATCAGTAGCGATCGTCACCTTCGCGATCGGCCTCCTCCTCGGCAACATTCCTCGCACGGACGGCACTCTGCATCTGGTCCCGAAATCGGTCGACCGCCACTCGGTATTTCTCAGTCTCCTTCTTCTCCAGCTCAAGCTCATGGCTCGCCCGCTTGGCCGCCTCCAAGGAGTCCTTCTCCATCGCCACGATCTTGTCAGCAAACTCGGCATTCTCTTTCCGAGCCGCCTCGAGATCCTCCTGAAGGCGAATAGTGGAGGGCCGCCCCTCAAACTCCTGAGCAGCCTGGAAGGCCATGGTCGCCGTCTGAAGAGAAAGGGCGACAACAGCATGCATCGAACTCGACGATCGCTGCCGAGCGATCGCATCCAGATCAGTCGTCCACGCCTTCGGCAAAGCAGAAGCAACCTTGCTAACATATGGAGGAATGTCGCAGGAATGGCGAGGAGATCGGCTCGCCAGAAAATCCACGACCATCGGTGGACAAGACGGATCGGCGCGATGGACCCTGCATCAAAACAACTAAAGTTAATACAACTCCTATGCAGAGGAAATTTTCAACGCAAGAATGCCATCTACCTCTCAGCCTTCTCGGGATCCCGACCGAAAAACGGTTTCCCTCGAGGAGTCTCTGCATCTGCGATCGCCATCTCCCGCAGAAAGGCCGCGGAGGGCGGCTCGCTCTCTGGAGCAGCGATGGTGATCGGCACTTCATCGCCCGGGGCAGGAAACGAAGTTTCTTCCGGCCTCGGCCTCTTGCGATTCGCCCGAAGCCCCTCCTCCGGAATTTCCTCCTCAACCACGACCTGCTCCACGCGAGGCTCCGGCTCCACGCGAGGCTCCGCCTCCGGAACTATAGGCAATGCGACGGGTGGAACCCGAGTCGACCTCTTCGCGTGAAGACGGCCTAGGACTCCTGGGTTCGACATAGCGATCTCCGCCGGAGGCTCCAAAAAGCGAGGGAAACGAACCTCTGCAGTTAAAGACGATCGACTAACGGTCAGACACTTTCCTCAAGTAAGGCGATCGCCTAGAAAGTGAAGATCGCAGAAGCTCATACCTGGCACCGCGAGATGTCTCGGGAAACGGAATAGTCGAGCCGACAACCAGCGACTTTCCTTGTTGATCCGAGTGGCGTCTAGGTCGTCGTCCGACAAGCTCCTAATTCGCTCCCAAACAACGAGAAAGTCGAAAGGCAGCTCCTCGATCGCCGGGATATGGAAGCCTGCAAAACAAAAATCAAATTAGATCAGTCCAAATCGCATCCAAACGAAGGGAGAGTCTAAACCCTTACCGGGATTCCTCTCCCGAAATTTGGTGGGGATCTCCAGCTCGCTTGTGGGATTGTCGCTCGCCGAAGCTCTCCACTTGCCGGCGACCCAGAACCACTTCGTCTGATCGCCCCGTATCTTATTTGGGACTCCATGAATCACCCGACCAGATCGGCCTTGAATATGGTAACCGCCGACCAACCCTCTGTGAGCCGTCAGTTTAAACAAATGATTCATCTCCAACGGCGACGGGAGGCGGTACAGGCGGTGACCGCCGAATAGGGTGAAAGTGCAGATGATTTGGAGCCAGGCGTTCGGCGTCAGCTGAAGTGGCGCCACATTCCAAGCGGCCAACAGATGGGAGACCGCAAAGGACAGAGCGTAGCCGGCCTCCATAACGGCCTCACTCACTGCGACCATACCCATCGGAGGCGGGTCGGCTCGTTCATTCTCCGCGGCGCGAACAGGTCCACATCTGAAGGAACATGGAATCTTGTCCTCCAGACGGCCAGATCTCTCCTGGTCGTCGAGCTCCGTATTTGGCCGAGCGACCACAACGATCGCTGCACGGCACGATACTGTGACCGCTTGGGAAGCACATAGGGATAAGCGACCGAATATCCCCGGAAGTCGAATCTCGGAGTAGGACCGGCTAACCTCTCCATTATTTCAGCAAAGGCCCTATAGGCCCGACCAAAATCACTATGTTGCTCCCGAAGCCACGATCGCGGATCTCTCTCGATCTGCGATCGTCTCTCCTCAGCAGCCGACTCCCTAGCAACATCGGCCTCATTGAACAAAGCCTCAACTTCAGCCGGGTCGATTCCGGCTCGAATGGCTTCAGCCGCCGTCTCCAGGTGGAAGACGGAAGAAGTTTCTCCCCGGGCAGCCGATGTCCCGGCGGCAGAACTAGTTCCCGCTCCAAACGATGATGAGGTTCTGGCCATTTTCAGAGATAGGAAAGAAGAAAAGGATTTTCTTACCCTACGGTGAAATCGAACGACGATCGGCGCTAAGATCTTGAAAAATCGGCGGCGAGTCCTTCTTTCTCCAAATAAGTACGCGTGAGTGAAGTCGCAGCCCCGCGCCCCCTTTTATAGGAGAAGGCGGGGACCCGATTGCAATAAGGGAAAACCTCGGGGGTCGGATCTCAAACGACGCGTTAGTTGACCCTCGAGACCAGCGTCGCGTCTTTTCGAGGACGCGTCGGAGGAGTCATTAATGACCGTTGGCGTCCCCAATAGAAGCGACACGTGCGAGGAGACTTTTCCACTCCCATTGTTTTTCCCTTGCGATTCGGCCAACCAGTCGTCCGAATCCAGTATATCAGCTCAAAGACGATCGCGATTCGATTAAACACAAAGTCGCTCGTCAAAAGTTCGGCGATCGCTAAGAGAGCCACCTCACCCCACGTTTCCAACGTATGAGCGAGTGGGGCAATTGTTGTGTCACGATTTATTCATCCCGACAGCGATCGACTATAAGGCCGAGCGACCAAGTCAACTCCATCAAACTATGGCTAGCTCGCCAAGTCGAAGATATCAAACCACCATCGGTACCTAGCGATCGACTCCCAAGGCGATCGCCCTTCGCACCGGGCGATCTACTCTAGTGACCGACTAAGGGCAATCGACCTACGCCCGAGCGAGATGATCGCCGTCTAAGTCATCGAGGACTGGATCTCGAAAAGCACCCACGTGCGAGATCCATAAAAGGCGGACAAGATCTTTTGCTATGAGACAAGATCTTTGACCAAAGCTGTCACCTACCCCACCCTACGGCATGTGCGCCGAAAGTTGTCGATAGGGCCGCATGTGACTAACTCAGGACGCGTGTAAGCTCCCCATTGGACCGAGTAGTTGACTGCCAACAACTCCTGCAGGCTTTGAGGGGACAGGCCCATGTGCTAAAAGACGATCGCCCGATTATTATATTACAGAAAAGGCGATCGCCCGGCGTATCCAAGCCCTATAAATAGAGAACCTCCTCCTACTGGAAAAAGGTTCAGAACTCATCCACTACGGTTGGGAATTCACTTAACCTACAGTTCAGATTCTCTCACATTCAACCTACGGTTCGAAATTCATTACACCAACGGTTCCGAATTCATTCTGACTGACGCTCAGAACACATTCTCTCACATTCCGATACATTCACGGAAATACTGAAGAATATACATATCATCAAGCTCCCGGCTATCTCACCGGAATCCATCTCAGGACTTCTCTCTCCAAATCTCTCGTCCAGAAGACGATCGGCGATGTGCAAGTCTCCACTAGACAGATTCCAAGGGATTCATAAGCCCAGAAGCCCAAACATCCAGCTAAATACTCGCCGTGAGAGACGATCGATCTCTCACCGCCGCGACTGTTCATCTCCTTTGTTACAAGAATTCACAGAGCATCAAATCTGGTTCTTCCGGCAATCTACACGTTCACTAGCTAAGATAACAAGAAACTTTACACTCATTGTAATTGTATTCTTACATTAGTACTTGTATCCCCGAATATCGGTATTAATAATATCTCGCGAGAGCATTCAAGCCCGGGACTAACAACCCCGGCAAATCTTGTGTTATTTATCTTTCTCACGGAAGTGCTCTTGCATTTGTTTGCTATCCCATCCATTCCAGCAATATTTATCTCCGGATAATATTTTGGGTAGCAACAGATGTATTTATATCGATTAATTAATCCAATTAATTAAACATATCAAATACAAAATAATATAATTAATTTCTCCAAGAAATAATTATATACATGAATTAAATTAATCACCCAGTAATTTATTTAATTTATTAGGCCGTAAATCAATTTATCCAATAAATCAATTTAAACATCCAATGTTCCAAAATTAGATATCCAATATCTAATATTCATAATGAGAGAATTAGCTTGAATCATTCCGTCGTCAATCCTATTGCGCGACTCGGTAGGTCCGTCTCAGTCAGCAATGGGAGGAACCAAAGAGTAGTAGCACCACCTAGCCAGCCTGGCGGCCTACACTGTACCCCAACTGAGAACGAATGATTGTGATCATTCAAGAACCATTCTGTCGTGAATACCAGTATACGTATAAACCCTTCTTTCAAATGTCCCGATCAAGTTATAGGGTCACGGTCGATCAAACCCTATACATGCTTGACGCTATGCATGCGTTAATGCAAATCGAGATCATCGAGCTGTCGTGTATCTAATACAACTAGCTCCAATGCTTTGGCCAAAGACTTATGATCTCATTTGCCAATAACCGCATAGGACATTTAACCCGTTCACTAACAGGAGAAAGAATTCTATCTTGGTATTAAGTAGGACCTGCTACTTGCCCATCAAGATGCACGTCGAGGTTGACCCCCGCCTTCCGGTTTACAGGGTCGAACTACTCTAATGAAAATCTTGACGTCACAAGCACATCCCTACTAAATCCTCAAGTCGAAGGTTCACGAATACCTATCACAACCTTTCGATTCCGTCATTGACTGTCCCGGAGTGAAATCCGTGTGACGAATCGAGGGTGAGTCGGTTCGAGTATATTAATCCAATTAGCATACCTATAACGTGTGCTCCCACTAACCATTAGTGTTCGACAGGCACTCTCCATGTCAAAGAACACGTCATACAAGTCTTCACATAAACTTAACGCCCAGTCAAGTTTCATCGACTTTGACGATTAAGTATTTGAGCTATAAACCTTTCCAGTGCCGACCCCCTTATCCAATAAGGAGTGGAATGCTTTTGCTCTCAAATACATGGACTAGTTTCTATATGTATATTTACGAGTTAGGAACGCCAGTAACTACCAGTAAATAAAAAAACATTCATTTGCCTTATATAAATGGTTTACATAATTACAAGTACAATGCCCTCACTCAACAACCTCTGAGTGGCATTCGAGGGCATACTCCTAACAGTTGCTCCTCACATCCTTGTACATTTTACTCGTACCAGGATGTATGGAGTAAGGTGTGGTATGAGCTTCACTCAAGATCTTCTGTCTTAGCTCAACAACACTCGGTACACATAGTCTGCCGCGAAATCTCAGAACTCCATCATCGTGAACCACAAATCCGGGGGCTTTCCCCTTCCTCACATCCTCCCTCAACTGGACCAAAAATGGATCATCATACTGTTTCGCCTTGATATCATCAGTCAAGGATGAAGCGATCTCCAACGCACATAACTGACCCTGAACTCTCTGAACCCAAACCTCGATATCCTGACAAATAAAATCCCGTTGGATCCTACTCTGTGGTGTAAGCACCTCTAACATCTGCAACGCCATCGGCTTTCGGCTCAACGCATCGGCCACTACGTTATCCTTACCCAGATGGTAAAGTATCTCGAGGTCGTAATCTTTAATTAGTTCCAACCACCTACGCTGTCTCATATTCAATTCTTTCTGACTGAAGATATACTTCAAGCTCTTGTGATCCGTAAAAATCTTACAGGACGACCCATAAAGATAATGCCTCCAGATCTTTAAGGCGAAAACAACCGCAGCTAACTCCAAATCGTGCGTGGGATAATTCACCTCGTAAGGTTTCAACTGGCGGGACGCATAAGCAATGACTCTATCTCTTTGCATCAAAACACATCCGAGCCCGAGGCCCGAAGCATCACTATATACCACAAAATCTTCGTTCCCCTGAGGCAACGCTAACACGGGTGCGGTAGTTAATCGTCTCTTCAACTCGTCAAAACTACTCTGTCTGTCTGCGGTGCACTCGAATTTCTGAGTCTTCTGGAGCAACTGAGTGAGCGGTTTAGCAATCTTAGAAAATCCCTCAACAAATCGACAGTAATAGCCGGCAAGACCCAGAAAACTCCTCACCTCCTTCACATTCTTAGGCGGCTCCCAAGCCATCACCGCCTCTATCTTTTGCGGATCTACCCGAACTCCCTCTGCGGAAATCACATGTCCGAGGAACATCACTTCCTCGAGCCAAAACTCACACTTAGAGAACTTCGCATACAACTGATCAGCTCTCAAAATGTCTAATACAATCTGGAGATGTAAGGCGTGCTCCTCTCGACTCCGTGAATAGATAAGAATGTCATCGATAAAGACGACTACGAATTTGTCCAGATACTCAATAAAAACTTTGTTCATCAACTGCATGAACACGGCTGGGGCATTGGTTAGCTCGAAAGGCATAACCACAAACTCGTAATGTCCATATCTCGTTCGAAAGGAAGCTTTCGGTATATCACTGTCCCGAATCCTCAACTGGTAGTAGCCCGATCGCAAGTCAATCTTCGAAAAGACTGTCGCCCCCTGAAGCTGATCAAACAAGTCGTCAATCCGGGGCAAAGGGTATTTATTTTTGATGGTCAACTTGTTTAATTCTCGATAATCGATACATAAACGAAGCGATCCATCCTTCTTCTTAACAAAAAGTACAGGTGCACCCCAAGGCGATGCGCTCGGTCGAATATACCCTTTATCTAACAACTCTCCCAACTGATTCTTCAACTCTAGCATCTCCGATGGCGCCATACGGTACAGTGCCCGAGAAATAGGGGCCGCATTCGGCTCAAGATCAATAGGAAACTCCACCTCTCGAAGCGGTGGTAATCCCGGCAAGTCATCCGGAAATACGTCGGGATACTCGCTAACAACTGGAATCGACGATATGTCAACCCCACCATCTTCCGCCTGCAGAGCGAAACACCAGTAGCCGACACAACCCTGGTTCAGAAGTTTCATCGCCTTCAAGGCGCTAATCACACTCCCTAATTTACCCGGCTTACAACCGACGAGAGTATGCTCGGTGCCGTCCTCGGCAACTATCGAGATGGTAGGAGTCCGATAGTTCAAGATAGCACCGTGACGATCCAACCAGTCGTCCCCGAGGATCAAATCCTCACCCTTAAGGTCTATAACAATGAGATTCGAGGGCCAATCCCGGCTCCCGATCCTCACTGGGAAATCCCTAACTTCCCGATCCCCAACCATACGATCCCCGCTGGGTGTACCCACTACAAACGGCTCACACTCAAACAAGCAGTCAAAACCAATACGACTCACACAATCCGAAGCAATAAAGGAATGGGTAGCACCCGAATCAAAAAGCACTGAAACTGGATGAGTAAGGATCTGAGTGGTACCTGACGCCACTGGAACGTCTGTCTCCTCTGTACACCTCATCTGATACAATCGGGGGTGAACTGAGCCCGAACTCGACGCTGTACGGCGATCCCGCTGACCCCGACCCCTACCACGGCCCGAACTCAGCGGAACATGAGTAGCTGGAGTGCTGAGATCCCTCTGATCGGCGGTGGTAGTCGGAACTCTAGCGGCCCTGGTGGCCCTCTCACAATGGGCTGCCCGATGCCCGGTCTGTCCGCAAGTAAAGCAAGCAACTAACAGAAATGGGCAATCCTTCATAACATGCTCGGGCTGACTGCAATTAAAACAAACTCTCCCGACAGGTGCCACAGACTGGACCGAACGGTTACCCTGAGATCCACCGGCCTGATGAAACGGCCTCTTCCCAGGTGTAGGAGCAGAACGAGACCTCGAAAACTGACCACCTTTACCGGCCGAGAACCCGCCAGTAGTCTTCTTCTTCTTAGCTTCCGAAACCGACTCTGATTCCTGGACAACCATCTCGATCGCCAGAGCGCGATCCTGGTATTCCTTCAAAGTGGCACACATGAGCGGTGCCATACTCTGCCTGATATGCGGCTTCATACGCATAATGAAGTAACGGATTTTATCAGCCTCCGTCCTCACCTGATCTCTCACAAAACCCAACTGCTGATTGTAGGAAATAATGGCCTGAGAAATCGGCACATCCTGAGGTGTAGCGGTGAAAAACTCCACAATTCTGCGCTCCTTAACTGGCGGTGGACAATATTCTGCTTCCATAGCAGCCCTGAACTCCTCCCAAGTGGCCCGACGATCTCTGGGCGCAACGGCCTCCCACCATTCCGCAGCTTCCTTATCCAGGAGGTACTGGGCAATATGTACCCTCCTGTCTTCGGGACAAGCTACGGCATCAAAGGTCTTGGACAACTGAAAGAGCCAATTCTCCCATCCGAGGGAGTCAGAAGATCCGGAGAAACGAGGAGGGTGCATCTTAGTCACCGTCTGAAGCCACTTACTAGCTTCCTCTTCAGGTGTCGGGGAGGATTAAGCGTCCACCAGGCTATCGAGCAAGTGGGCTACTAATCACAAGTACGGCAGTAGCCCCGGCGTCGGCATTATTACCTGACGGCACTGAGTGAGAGGCTGAGTCTGTAGAGGACTGAGAAAGTGAGCCCTCTTCATTATCAGCACCCCAACCACGGCCTCGGCCGTATCCCCTAGATGGTCTACCACGACCTCTCAACATACTAAAGAAAATACGAAAAGAACAAGATCAGAAAGATTCACAATTTATAAGGTTGGTATCATAGTTCTCAATTCCGAACAACGCAAGAAAACGAATACAGAAATATAAGAGTTTGAGAAGACTTACAGCCACGGGTCGCACGAAAAGACGGTAGCATGATGATATTAGGCTCAACGACTGACTCTAATGACTCAACTAACAGACCCAAAAATTAACCGACAACCTAGGTATTCAAAACCTACGCTCTGATACCATAAATGTAACACCCCAATTCACAAATGGGACATTACACGCCGTAGAACCCTCGTGAGGTCTACCAGGCTAACACATGACACATAACCACAACGAAAACCCCAAAAGATGCACTCAAAATTAAATAGGGCCGTGGCCTCGGCCAAAACATTTCAACGGAGTACATGAAACATAATGTAAATATCAATTCATTGCCCACGCAGGGGACTTAAACCAAGTTCAGAAATAAACAGTTTAACTCCAATACTCGACAAATGCAATGACAAAACATAAAAAAAAAACAATACAGACTCGAGCCACTGTCATCAAGCCAGCCCATCCTTTGCGTGCATGTCCCGTGCCTGCTCCTCAGCTCTCCCGGTACCTGAAATGCATAAGACGCATTTCTCCCATTTAAGGGGTTAGCATTTGAATAGCTAGTGCAAGTACACAATTACACAACATTATACACATACACAATTCAACGCAAACAAATCGTTAGAAAAATCATTTTGAAAATCAATATTCCGGAATATCACATTACACCAAAACAATATATCATCAAGTTTTCCCACATCACAATTATCCACGATTGGTAACTCGCGACCGTACCCATTAGTATCGGCCCCCAGAGGTCCCGTCGGACCGTCCCCAGGTGAGAAACCACTTCCGCGGCCATACCCATTAGTATCGCCCCCCAGAGGTCCCGTCGAACCGTCCCCAGGTGGAAGAACATCAACGCACGCACCCAAGTCCACTTCCGTGGCCGTACCCATTAGTATCGGCCCCCAGAGGCCACATGCCATCCCCAGGTGGAAGAGAAACAATCAAATTTGTTCAATAATACCAGTTACATCATTCGCATCAAATTCATACGCACATAACGGAATGTAATACATGTACTTGCCTTGGATGACACGACGCGAAGAAAATGGCGAAAGGAAAGGTTTCGGTCCGAACAATCTTCACAAATATGGTCCTACCAACAATAGAGACTCAATCAACTACAATTCCACTGAGAAATCACGAATTAATCGATGTTCTATCCTAAGGGACAATCCACCGAACACTATTGAGGCATAAAGTTCAAATTCGATCAACGAAGGGGAAAGACTTGGAATTTATCCTCTAAAGTTCTAGGAAAACATAACACCATGGTTACCCAACTAATATTCATCATTAATCGAAGCAAAAATGAAAGGAAAAATGAATAATAACCAAGAACCCTAAAATTAGGTATAATGACCAAATACCTCAATTCAACGATGGAATGGTGGAAGGAGGATGATTGATTCGTGTTAGAATATCCAATTCTGAGTTACAAGATGCTAGAATGCAATATCCGGTTGAAATCGCCCAAAAACGCGATGAGGGGGTGGAGAGACGGAAGAGGAATGAGAAATGGGGTTAAAAACACCCGTCTGTCCTTTATATCGGGATGTAACACGGCGCAACAAACGGTCCAAATAGCGCCGTGTTCAGCGCCGTGTTGCTGGTCAGCGGGCGACCCCTGTGCGACACGGTGCACAGACACGGCGCAAAATGCCGCGGGTCTTGCGCCGTTTCGCAAGGCAATGGCACCACCGGGCAACACGGCGCACGCACCGGCCGAGAATGCCGCGGGTCTTGCGCCGTTTCTCGGACAGTGATCGACCCCCTGGGCGACACGGCGCACAGACACGGCGCAAAATGCCGCGGGTCTTGCGCCGTTTTGCACAGGTCCTGATAGACAGCATTCTGGACAGAAAACAACGCTACAAAAAACAAAAAAGACGATCACCAAAACACGATATTCCGTCCCAACCGTCCGAGAAAAATACACACGACGAGAAACAATAACCAGTAACCTGTTAGGCGTATTTTTATACGCTTATGTATCATTATTTTGTAGTATTTTGGAGTGTGAAATCATCTAAATGAGCTTTTAATGCCTTAATTTTGCATGATTGACGGGAAATTGGAGTCCGGAAGCTTAAACGATGCAAAACGGGCGAAAACGGCAAAACTGGACTATGAGCCGCGGCACAAGGAAGCTGAGCCGCGGCAAAGGAAGACACCACCAAGGGCGTAGTAGTCAGACTCGTGCGCGGCACGCCCATGTGAGCCGCGGCACGTAAGGATTTAATTACGCCTGTATTCAGATTTTAGCGATGTGCCGCGGCACAAAGATGTGAGCCGCGGCACACTTAGCGGGATTTATACGTCTGCGCGGATTTTGGGCCGTTTCAAGCCGTTTCAACCGATTAATATGGACGCGATTTGTGGAGGTGCTGAGCTATAAATAGGGCTTAAGACCCTAATTTAATTATCTTGGAATCATTGAATCTAAACCTAAGAGAGCTTAAGCTTGGAGACAGAGAAGAGGAGGAAGCGAGGAGGAATTCAAGGGCGGAAGTCAAGAACGGAGGAATCCGAGCTTCATCTGCGTTTGAATTTTATGCTTTCGTTTATTTATTCTGTATTTTCACTTTTAGTATGTCAAGCTAAAGCCCTAATCTAGGGTTTTGATGAAACCTTTATTTTGACGAATTGATTGAGATTATCCAATTTATTACCTTTTTATTGAGTTTTCCCAATTATGTTTAATGCTTGCAATTATCTGGCCAATAGTTGTATTGATTTAATCATTCGATTCGAATCGGGAGAGGAGATTTGGTGAGGAACTATTGGTGAGGACCGTTTTATTCTGTGAGATAGGAATATACTCATAGGAACTACGTGGCCTTTAGGAGATTTCATGCTTTTTGCCTAGCGACGAGATAATTCACCTAGGGATAGAGTGCGTTAGTCGCCGTTAGATAAATCTATTGACCTCGGGAGAGGCGGTAGAATATATTAGCAATCTCCGCCTTCAATAAATTGGGAAAATTATTTATTACGGATGATCAAGATTAAATTCGGATAAATTAAGGTGGATTCAGAACTCTAGACTTATTTATCATTTGATTCTTTTTATTCAAGCTATCGCTTTCGCTTAGTCTTTTATTCATTCTTTTAGTTATTAGTCCAAAACCAACTTCGATTGTTCAAATAAAATTGGAATACGAAACGTCGGTAGTTAGAGATTCAATCCTCGTGGGAACGATACTCTACTTATCACTTTATTACTTGTAAACGATGACGTGCACTTGCGTGTAAGAAATATCGCAACAAGTTTTTGGCGCCGTTGTCGGACCTAATTTTTCTAATATCGACTTAAGTATTTCAGTCTTAATTTGAACGTTTTATTTTTATTTTTGTGTATTTAATTTTGTTTATTCGTTTTCCTTTCGTGACCTTTCGTTAGTGCATGAGAAGACTTCGTGCGAAGGCCTACTACCTTTGGACGCCGAGCTCGAGCGCACTCTAAGAAGGAACAAAAGGAGAAAAGAGAGTCTGCAGACGACGGTCAACTTGGCCGAGAATATTGAAATCCAAGGAGGAGACAACCAAGTGGGGCAAGTTCAACCGGAACTAGCTCTTCGGGATTATGCCATGCCGCAAGTCAACGCAAATTTTTCGGGAATTCGGCGTCCCACCATCCAAGCTAATAACTTTGAGATCAAGCCCGCCATTATTCCGATGGTGCAAGCGAGCCCATTCTCTGGACTACCGAAGGACGATCCGAATGCCCACATTGCTTCTTTCCTTGAGATATGCGACACTTTCAAAACTAATGGTGTCACCGACGATGCCATCCGATTGAGGCTTTTCCCTTTTTCTTTGAGGGATAAAGCAAAATTCTGGTTGAATTCCTTACCGCCGGGGTCGATTACAACTTGGGAGAGGTTAGTGCAAGCCTTCCTTGCAAAATTTTTCCCACCAGCTAAGACGGCGCGGTTGAGAAACGAGATAACCACTTTTGCCCAGTACGATATGGAATCGCTCCACGAGGCGTGGGAGCGATATAAAGAATTGCTTCGAAGATGCCCTCATCACGGCATTCCTGATTGGCTTCAGCTGCATACGTTTTATGGTGGTTTGAGTGCTTCTACACGCACTTTAGTGGATGCAGCCTCCGGAGGAACATTCATGGGAAAATCTATGGCCGAGGCTCACGTGCTTTTGGAAGATATGGCTGAAAACGCTTACCAATGGCCATCAGAAAGATTGACACCGAAGAGGGTAATGGAAGTTTCGAGCAATGATCCGATTTCCACCTTGTCACCAAGTCGCCGCTTTGACACAACAGCCGTAACTTTTCGCACGCACCACTCGTTACCATTGAGACATGTAATTGGTGTAACGGATCACACCCGAGTGCGGAGTGTCAATTTGGAAATCCGTTCGAGCAAAATCAGATGGAGCAGGCTCAATTCGTAGGAAATGGGAATCGACCGAATAACCCGTACTCCAATACTTATAATCCGGGGTGGCGAAATCATCCCAACTTTTCATGGAGAAACGGACAGAACGCACACCAGCCCCCTTTCGCCTGTAATCAACAGCAGCCCCCTTCCGCTCCCAAAGTATCTCTCGAGGAAGCACTTGCAAAATTGGCGGCAAATACGAGTCAATTTATGACTCGTACGGAAGCTACATTACAAAATCATTCTGCTTCCATTCGGAATTTAGAGGTCCAACTGGGCCAAATCGCTAATGTGTTGACAATCGTCGGAGGGAGCATTGCCGAGTACAACAGACAAATCCTCGAGAGAGTCTAAATGCAATTAGCTTGAGAAGCGGGAGAGTTCTTTGGATCAGCCGAGCGGGGTAAAGAGAAGAAGGTTATTAAGGAAGAGATGGATTTAAAGCCAGAGGAGTCGAAAGATTTGGAGCCGGATAACTCGAAGACATGTGTTCCCCCCGTTCCATTTCCACAAAGACTACAGCAAAGAAGGGCGGACAAACAATTTTCCAAGTTTCTCGATGTGTTCAAAAAGCTTCACATAAATATTCCGTTCGCCGACGCATTGGAGCAGATGCCGAGTTATGTCAAGTTCATGAAAGAGATATTATCTAAGAAGAGAAAACTTGAAGAGTTTGAAACGGTCGCCTTGACAGAGGAGTGTAGTGCTATTCTTCAAAAGAAGCTCCCACCTAAGTTGAAAGATCCGGGAAGCTTCAACATACCTTGCACCATGGGGAATCTTTCGTTTAATAAAGCACTATGCGATCTTGGTGCAAGTATCAACCTCATGCCTCTGTCGATTTTCCAAAAGCTGAATATTGGGGAAGCCAAGCCAACCACAGTCTCATTACAATTGGCGGATCGATCGATAAAGTATCCGAGGGGAGTAATATATGATGTTTTAGTTAAATTTGATAAGTTCATCTTTAATTCTGATTTCATCGTACTAGACATGGAGGAAGATGAAAATATTCCGATCATCTTGGGACGACCATTTCTAGCGACGGGCCGCACCCTTATAGACGTGGAAAAGGGGGAGTTAACTCTGAGGGTCCAAGACGAGCAAGTTACTTTTCAAGTGTTCAAATCGTTACCATGTCCCGGAAGTGCTGATAAAGGATCACAAATTGAGGGTATGGATGTTTGTGAAAGAGGAAAGCATCGAAAAAATCGTCGTTGGGAAAATTCAAATTTTGTGTTAAATGGCCCAAGTTTGAAGAAGGATGTAGAACTAGTGTCGTTTCTCGACCATGAAGAAAAATCTGCTGCAGTTGTGAGTTCGTTTGTGAAGGAGGAGAGTGAGCCGAAAGCCAAGAGAAAAATTAGTCATGGAGAAACCGGGTGTTTCGGGAAGTTTCTCAAGTCGAAACCTTTTCGAAAACTACATTTGATGACTGAACCGAAAGTCGAACGGCTGATGACCAACGGTCATAATTTTAACCAAAATACAAACGGTTCGATGAACGGGGCGGAAGCCAAATGGAGTTTGCGAAAAGCGAACTAACGTTGTTCAATAGGTCCTATGAAGACTATAAACTTAGCGCTTCTCGAGGCAACCCGAGCTCGTAGCGTAGTTTTTTTGCATTTCTTTATTTTTCTTGTATTCGTGATTTTTATTTTTCATCATTTTTGTGCTTCTATTTGCTTCTTCCTCTCGCTTTTAACGTCTGCTTTTCAAAATTCTCGCAGGAAAGTCCTGTGAGAAATCGAGTATGAGCCGCGGCACAGTTATTGTGAGCCGCGGCACACATCGATCGCAATGGGAGGCAAAACCGACTGTACTTTGTGCCGCGGCACGGCATAAATGAGCTGCGGAACACTCGAGTAATGAGCCGCGGCACACGGAATTTGAGCCGCGGCACACGACAAAACAAGACACAGGTAAAAGGGACTGTACCTTGTGCCGCGGCTCACCTTATCTGTGCCGCGGCACACTATGCGGAATTTGAAAGGCCAAGCAGCTTATAACATGCATTCAGCCGGCATTTATCAGGTACGTTTTTCTCTTTCTCCCTGCCTTCCCTCCCCAGCGCGACCGGCCGACGTTGTTCAAATTTCTTCCTGCGATTTTTCTGGCAATCTTCAAAAGGTACGCTTCCATCGTTATTGTTTATTTGCTTATGGGTTATATTTTGAAGTTGTTTTTGCGTTGAATGGATGGAACATGCCTAGTTTTTCCTTCAATTGTTTTGTGATTGTTAGAATATAACAGGGTAATTTCATCGAAGTTCTTGATTAAATTGGAATATCAATGAATTGATTGTGTTAAGTTGTTCATGATTGAATTGTATTTCTGTTTTTGGGGGCTGAATCGAGCCAGAACTATGTTCATTCTTCAAGTAAACATGCGCCCTCAAGGTGTCTGATAAATTGCCCAAATGAAAATTTTCTTTGAAAAAGCAAACGTTTTGAATTCTCGTGCAACGTATACGTTTTGAATTTACAGCAAGCCCAATCCTTACATCCAAGTTAAATGTTTAAGTCCAAACTCATCTTTCTCTCTCGTATGCACTAGTGTCTTAAATTCGGAATTTCTGGTTTGATGTCTTTAGCCGCGCATATATCATCGTTATTATTTTTGCGTAAATAAACCCTCGTGTTGTGCTTCTCAGATCGATTATGGCGCGCACGAAGAAGCTGACCAAGCGTGCTAGGACCGAGTCATCCCCTACGCGAGGGGAGACCTCTCGGGGTCGGGCCGAGGCGGAGGGGCACCAATTTTCGGACCCCGAGATCCACAAGATATTCAACGAAAAGATCCGTCCGCGTCCACTTATTCCCGAGAGAGGTTTTACTCCAGCTCCTCAGGACGGGGAGTTGCTCATGATGATTGACGAGATGGGATGGGCTAGATTTACCGCACCTCCTGAGCCAGCAGTCATTTCGATCGTCCAGGAGTTTTATGCCGCGCTCTGCTGAAGCACATCCGGCAGGCATTCGTTGCCATCTTTAGAGTCCCTGACTCAGTCGAAGTCCGATGGGTCACAGCTGATTTCTCCCCGACTGCTATTCGGAGGCTTTTTGGGTTTCCGGCGGTTGACGAGACAGCCTATGACCGCGTGATGACCGGCCTCACTAAGGAGGCCCTGCTTGAGACGATTGCACAGCCCGGTACCGACTTGGAGCAGCGAGCACATAGCTCATCAACTTATAACTTCAGTAGATCGCGCCACATCCGGCTCGTGCGAGCCTGGCATTACTTTATTTGTGACCGCATTGATCCCACCTCCCGTATCCGTACAGATTTTCTCTCCCGCGCCCGGATACTTTTGCTATCACCTCCGGGCTGCGTTTTGATGTGGCCCCCATTCTGGTCCGATCTATCTTCCAGAGTATCCAGGGGGCCAAGACGGGTTGAAGCACCCCTCCCTCATCTGCGCTTTATGCCGGCAGTCGGGGCTGACATGGTCAGTCGACGAGCCGATGCTTGCCCCACAGGCCCCGATCGACCACCGCATCATATCGCACTTTGAGCAGTGGGGCGGAGCGCCGGCACACGCTCGGGGGCTAGGATTTTTGCTTGAGGAGGCTCACGAGGGATCCCCTGAGCCGCTTTTGTTGACGCACGGAGAGGCCGGCCCGCAGCCCGACAGAGCGAGGTGGGAGGAGCTATTTGATGGGCTGCGGGAGGATTTGAGGAGACAGAGAGAAGAGCATAGGGAGGAGCTGAAGAGAGAGAGAGAGGAGCTGAGAGAGGAGTTGAGGAGAGAGAGAGATGAGATGAGGAGAGAGAGAGAGAGCTGGATGGCTGCCTTGCGAGAGGAGCAGCGGGCGGCGCGGGAGAGTGTTGTTGCTGCCGCCAGAGCCGAGATGAGAGAGCAGGCCCGCCGGGCCAGCCGACGAGCGGAGAGGCGTCTTGCTGAGAGGGAGGCTTATCATCAGGAGCACCTCGCCGCATGGGCGGCCCACATCATGCATCCCGACGGGCCATTTACTGCGCCCGCCCGGCCAGCCACACCACCCTCCTCACCGGACGATGCCGGCACCAGCTCCTGAGCAGACTGGAGGGAAGTACTTGACCTTTTACTTTTCTTGCATTTCATTTTTTGTCCATTGAGGTCAATGTACGTCCTAAGTTTGGGGGAGGGATTTACATTCAGTCTACATTAATTGATGTACTCTATTTTATTGCTGTACACTATTTAGTTGCACACTTTTCTTTTCTTTGCGAAAATTTTTTTTTAGATAGCCTTGCTTGCCGTAGTTTTTTCTTTATTCGTGAATTTTCGTGCTTCTATTATGTGTGATACTGATGTTACGACACTATCTTTCTCTCTGAAGAAGCGGGCGAGTTCTAGTCGAGTTGTAGTCAGTTATTTCTGTTCTGCTTAGTATTCAATTAGGTCCGAAATTTTTCGTGATTGTAGAGGTCTTGGCAGATAAGAGACGATACATACTTGTTTAAAATCCCCATTAATACGTTTAGCTACATTTTCCGGATAGTGAGTCGTACTGTTTCTTTAGTCGTGTGGGCACTTAAATTGAGTTTAGAGTCGGTCAGTTTTTCCCTAAAAGTCGAGAGAATGCGTTCTATGAAGGGAAGTCTAGTAACCGGGGGTATTCGCGTGACCCGTTGTTTACTCTCGCGTAAAACGACGACCCTGATTAGACTAGTGATTTAGATATTTCACATGTGCCAATGATAGGGAGCCTAGTAACCGGGGGTATTCGCGTGACCATTGCTTACTCTCGCGTAAAACGGCAACCTTGATTCGGACATGCGGAAATTTTGTATTCGAGTTGTTTCTCCGCTGTAAACGGGAACTTAGTAACTAGAAGCATCCATGTGCCCCATGAGTGTCTTTTACGTCAAACGGTTTCCGAATACATGAGAATGGAAGTTCCACCCTAGGATTATCCCGATGAAACATCCCGAGATCCTAACCTAGTGGTCGACTCGAATCAAATTCTTGAGCATAGTTATATAAGGGGATACTTTCCGAGGTTTATTTGTTATAAGACTCGTAAAATTTGTGCCTTTAGACTGTGGAACAGGATGAACTAGTTTGGTTGTGTTGGCCTTTCATATTGACGGACGATTTGACTCATGTTTTGTTAATCTTTGAGCTGAAATTTTCTTCATGAACGAATGATTAGGACTGAACTTGATTTCTTTGCGGAATCATTATTCTGAGTGCAGCTCGCTTTTATGACACTCGTATTATTTAGAGAGAATGGCAGGATAGTATTGATTAGGTTGAACACTATGAGTTGCACGATGATTCACGACATTCTTTTATTGACTTTAATTCTTTTTGCTTGAGGACAAGCAAAGGCTTAAGTTTGGGGGTATTTGTTAGGCGTATTTTTATACGCTTATTTATCATTATTTTGTAGTATTTTGGAGTGTGAAATCATCTAAATGAGCTTTTAATGCCTTAATTTTGCATGATTGACAGGAAATTGGAGTCCTAAGCTTAAACGATGCAAAACGGGCGAAAACGGCAAAATCGACTATGAGCCGCGGCACAAGGAAGCCGAGCCGCGGCAAAGGAAGACACCACCGAAGGGCGAGTAGTCGTACTGCGCAGCGGCATGACCCATGTGAGCCGCGGTACGTAAGGATTTAATTACGCCCTGTATTCAGATTTTAGCGATGTGCCGCGGCACGCACAGTGAGCCGCGGCACACTTAGCGGGATTTATACGTCTCGCGCGGATTTTGGGCGTTTGGCTTGATTTCAACCGATTAATATGGACGCGATTTGTGGAGGTGCTGAGCTATAAATAGGGCTTAAGACCCTAATTTAATTATCTTGGAATCATTGAATCTAAACCTAAGAGAGCTTAAGCTTGGAGACAGAGAAGAGGAGGAAAGCAGAGGAATTCAAGGGCAGAAGGCGGAAGCTGAAGAACGGAGGAATCCGAGCTTCATCTGCGTTTGAATTTTATGCTTTCGTTTATTTATTCTGTATTTTCAGCTTTTAGTATGTCAGGCTAAAGCCCTAATCTAGGGTTTTGATGAAACCTTTATTTTGACGAATTGATTGAGATTATCCAATTTATTACCTTTTTATTGAGTTTTCCCAATTATGTTTAATGCTTGCAATTATCTGGCCAATAGTTGTATTGATTTAATCATTCGATTCGAATCGGGAGAGGAGATTTGGTGAGGAACTATTGGTGAGGACCGTTTTATTCTGTGAGATAGGAATATACTCATAGGAACTACGTGGCCTTTAGGAGATTTCATGCTTTTTGCCTAGCGACGAGATAATTCACCTAGGGATAGAGTGCGTTAATCGCCGTTAGATAAATCTATTGACCTCGGGAGAGGCGGTAGAATATATTAGCAATCTCCGCCTTCAATAAATTGGGAAAATTATTTATTACGGATGATCAAGATTAAATTCGGATAAATTAAGGTGGATTCAGAACTCTAGACTTATTTATCATTTGATTCCTTTTATTCAAGCTATCGCTTTCTGTTTAGTCTTTTATTCATTCTTTTAGTTATTAGTCCAAAAACCCAACTTCGATTGTTCAAATAAAATTGGAATACGAAAACGTCGGTAGTTAGAGATTCAATCCTCGTGGGAACGATACTCTACTTATCACTTTATTACTTGTAAACGATGACGTGCACTTGCGTGTAGGAAATATCGCAACATAACCCAAAACGGTCCGAGGTACACAATCAAAACCGAACAAGGAACAAACTCCCTAAACTTATAGGAAATTACAAAAACGGCCCAAACATCCGTAAATCACGATACAACGTCGGATTAACAATCCGAAACTCACAACATGCTCTACTCAACCATACGAACTCATGCAAATAGGAAAATGACGAAATCGAACGAGTTTAACGAGAATCGAATACACATGCGACAAAATATAACTCAAGATAAAATTACGTAAAAACATCATCGAGACTCGTCCAAATAGAGAAACTCCAAGAACAAAATAGATTCAGAATTCCAAAACAGTGCCAAGCGAGTTGTCCGAAACGAATATACACCAAAAATAGAAATTACTAAAAATAGAAAACGCGGATATTACACGTAGTATCGAGAGTATGCTTGTATGTCAATTCGTACATATGTTATAAGTATGATATGCATGTTTGGGGTTTTCGTTGCTAGAAACGAGCCCTGGGTTAATATGACATTTTTCCCATTTTCGCTGGAAATTGGCAGTTTTCCTACACCTCATGGAAACTGCCATAACTTTCTCCATGGTCAATATTCTTGAGATCCATAAGTGGACATAAAATCAGACTTCAGTGATTTTCCAGTGATATAAGAAACACTTACTAGTTATTTCTGTGCAATTACAGAATTCCAATTCTTTCCAGCTTTTGTACACAATTGTGTTTTTGAATTATGTTAAGTACTTGATGTTGGTTTTCGAACCAAAACGTGTAGCGGGATCTAGTGTCGGTTGCCGTTTTTAGTAGCTCTATATGTTATATGGTTAGGCTGGTTCTATGTGAGACCCATAGCTTTTATCATTAAGACTTAAGTTGAATGCAACGCCCTATAGTCCAAACATGTTTAAATCTAGTCCGTTGTTCGCTAGACTTTGTTAAGCTCCATCGACTGCTAAGCTTAGCTGTTTACAATGAAAGGTGGTGCAGCAAACTGAAGCGCAAGGAAGAGTCAGAATTTATATTGCTTGCATTTATTGCTTGTACAGGTAGGCTTTTTATATGAAAATGCTTTGAGTTTTGCTCTATTTTGATGAAATATTTTTACAAACAAATCATGATTTCAAATGATTATGATGCATAAAACTTTTATATAGATTCTTATGAACTTATCCCATTAGCTTGCCAACCTATAAAATGATCAGAACCTGAGCTAGACAAATGCCGCTCGCCAGGATTAGTGTACACAGTACTCGGGATTGTGAGCTCTCTTTGGATTGTCCGATCTCGGGAAGTAACGTTCGGGGGGGTGGCCACCTTCTCCGGCGAAATTATGGATATGGTGAATCTGATGATATGTGAAATGAAATAAAATGATTTAGTAAACACGGGATTTTTTTATGACCTCCTTGTGTTACTACTTATGTGGATGATGACAAATATGAAAGCATATTTTATCTTTTTGGCAATATGTTCGCAGAGTACGTTACACTCAGCCCTGTATATCTTTTAAAATGTGCAGGTTGAGCAATGGATGTGATGGAAGGTGTTTAGTGGAAGTCTTTTGTCTGCAAATGATGTTAAGCCCTAGTTACATATCTTAATATATGTAAAAAACCATATTTCTCCGCTGTAAACACTTATCATGATTTTGCTTCTAAGTCACGTCGTTTGTAATGTACTATGAAGTCTTTCCTAAAATTCATGGCTAGTATTATTATTATGTATTTCTACCTTGGATTCTAAGTTATTCCTATGGGATTGGTCCCCCTTCATGATGCCTTAATAGGTTACTCATGGAAATCCACCCCTCCTTCTTATGAAACATATATTTCCCCCTTTCTTCTCCGCTTCTTAAATCCTACCCCAGGTCACGCCCTGGATGTGGTATCCTTAGGTATAAGGGGCCGTGACAGAATGGTATCAGAGAGGTTCGTTCGCTCTAAGTATATGTTCTTTCAAGTAAAGTTTAGTTCGATTCTAAACTGATATAAAAAATAATTGTCAACTCAACACCCCGTTACGTAATGCTCAACTGAAGAGCCAGGTAAATGATTTACAAGTCTTTATGATTCAAAGATTCTTTTGCCATGGAAAATGTATCTCGTTACGAGCTTTTATGAGATATTAATCATGAATATGCATGGAACAATATGTATGACAAAGCGTATAATATATGGATTCCTTTTACGAATACGCATGAATTGTTGCTGATGAAGAAACATGAAGGAAGAGAACTTATGCGCCTTAAGTATTCAGCTTATGCACGAATGTGAAGGGCGAAAGATGATGATGAACGACGAGGATCAGTGATGCAGTGACATCTCAAAATTAATATCAATTATGTATGAATTACGCGAGGATGTTTATCTTCTATCGGGATGTCTAATTATGTTGGAATCCAAATAACTTTCATAACTTACCCTGTTAGAGAGTATAAACAGAGTAAGTCAAGAACTTAGGATGAGATTTATATTCTTTTTCTAAGGGCCCTTTAGTAGATTTGTGCCATTATGTTGAGATGTTGATGTATTATATGTGTACCTTCTTCATAGGATGGCGACCACGAAGACGGCAATGCGAAAGTCAGTGAGGAGAAGATATACACCGTGCAACCTAATGGAGGATTTTCGCGGCATGTACTGAGGCACGGTCGGACCTCGAGGCAGCCTAGCGCCTAGCTGCTCCTCATGGTGTGTCAGACTATGAGGGCATTCAGCGCCTTATCAACCTCCTTCCGATCGAGTGGAGGGAGTGGGCTGTTTTGGTCTTATGGTACTATATATTATTGTGTAAGCCCATTTTGGAACCGAATGGATACTTCCTGGCCTTTGCTCTCCAAATCACCACTCAGTACCTCCAGTACCGTGTACCTCCCCCTGGATGCTAGAGGATCTTTGCCAGAGAGGCCAGCCACACCGCCACCCATCCAGATGGTTATTACTACACCACCTCATAATCAGGATGGGTTAGACCTGGATTCATAGACCTCACGACCTCGTCGCATAGACATGAGGACGTCTCCTTACTCCAGTCATCGATCCAATCTACCCACATCCGATTATAGATGATGCTAATTTGCTTCTCGCAATGAAGCGTAGAGTCATTGAGGACTCAGTTGCAGTTTCTTCAGCTTTAGACGAGGATTCAGAAGAAACTCGAATGAGGATCCGAAGTTTCCCGAGATAGCTCGACCACCGAGTCGAGGACGAGTTGAGATAATTCAAGATGGTGCTAGCCATTTATTTTATATGTTGTATGCGGAACATCACTTCTTTTGCTTTATATGTCTCGTTCCGATGTCTAGCACTTTCTTAATGTTGACTCAAAATGTATTTTGATGATTATTACATTCAAAACATTTAATTAGATCACTCTCAGATCGATAGTATTTTGAAGGAGCTAAATAATGTTAGCACACGCTACTCATCTTATAGTAGCGCACGCTATCGAGAAATTAATGTTCAGCCCAGTCAGTCAGCTGTAGCCAAGTGAAGTCACCTGATGGATAGCGCACGCAAGTCATTCAATATTAGCGCACGCTAAGTAACTACATTTAGCGCACGCTATACAATCCATATTAACGCACGCTATCGCATCATTCCAGAGGACAGTGAGGTTTGGAAGGAAATTGGAAATGGATTTTGCGCACGCTACACATATCAACTTACGTACGCTAAAACAATGATGTAGCGCACGTTACTGCTCAGCTCTTGCGCACGCTACCGATATCACGGTCAGTAGTCCAGTAGCTACTGGACTCAATATGTCAAGGATTTTACGTACGCTACACAGGGTAACGTACGTTAGTGAAAGAAATTATTAGCGCACGCTAAGGTATAGGCATTAGCGCACGCTAAAAGGAGTCAGCATATTACCATTTGATTTTCTACCGTTGGAAGGCAAGAGTCAATGAAGATCCGGAAAATCTGGAAAAGTTGGAATTAATTAATGCTAGCGCACGCTATGCATACTTATTAGCGCACGCTAATCTCAAATCTAGCCGTTGGATAAAGAGTCGTTGGGAAGACAAACCAACCTTTTCAAAGTCAAGATTGAAGACTTGTTGACCAG
The DNA here is from genome assembly GCA_033398695.1 of Orobanche coerulescens. NCBI lineage: Eukaryota > Viridiplantae > Streptophyta > Magnoliopsida > Lamiales > Orobanchaceae > Orobanche > Orobanche coerulescens. The sequence continues at coordinate 63,573,046 of CM065810.1, read as the reverse complement.
ACGTTAACGCACGCTACCGTTACATGACTAGCGCATGCTAGCCATACTATTTTACCATTGCAACAGTCTTTGTGACCGTTCAGAGAAGCCAAGTCAAAGATCGATAGCGCACGCTAGAGGACATTATTAGCGCACACTAATAATACGTTTTTCAGTATTTGAAGGATGGCTCTCACCTATAAATACCCAAAGGACTTGGGTATCAAACACACAACTTCAAGCATACAAGCATACAAGCAATCAAAGCATACTTGAGCTCAGTTTTATATATTTTATTGCATTTCAAGTTGTGAGAAAAGAAAGATACAAGAGTGATTTCTTTGTAATATCTATAGTACCTTGTATTCTTTCATTTGATTGTAAGTGTTGCATCACTTACACTTGAGCGTAAAAGAAACGAATCAAGAGTCACTAATCCGGTGTTATTAGGATCGTTGATCCGGCATTGTTAGGATTAAACTCCCATATTCGTATAGTGAGGATTATCTAGTTCCTATAGAACACTAGATAAACAAGCATTTATATTGAGAGAAAGGTTGAGCTTGGACCGATAGAAGACAAGCGATTGTAACGGTTGTGAACTCGGACCGATAGAAGACGAGTCAAGATTGTGGTTGTTCTTGAGCCAATAGAAAAAGAAAGTCGGAGAGAGGACGTAGGCAAGTTGCCGAACCTCTATAAATCTTTGAGTCTTTAAATTCCACACTATTTTCTATTTATTCGCAAGAAATTTCGTTATTCCGCTTTACCACTATTCAACCCCCCTTCTAGTGGTAAATTTATCTCTTCAGTTTGTATCAGAGCGGGTCTCTTTTTAAAGGTTTAACCACCTAAGAGAAAAAGATCCACAAATGGCACTTCTTGGCCAAATTGAAGGAAATGCTCTCAACCGTCCTCCTTTCTTCGACGGTTCCAATTTCATGACTTGGTAAAAGAAGATGGCGATTTTCGTTCAAGCCTACGATATTGAAATCTGGAAAGTTATTGCTCTTGGTCCTAAACTTGCTAAGAAAGAGGATGGATCGTTGAAAAAGATCGAAGAATTCAACGACGAGGATTGGAGAAACACACACGTCAACTCATGAGCTACTCAACTTCTCTATTGCGCTCTTAATCCCGAAGAACTCAATAGGATATCGTCCTATGAAAGCGCAAAAGAAATTTGGGAAATTCTCGAAGTCACTCATGAGGGAACCACCCAAGTCAAGGAGACCAAAATTAATATGCTACTCCATGACTACGAACTTTTCTCCATGAAAGACGAGGAAACAATCACAAATATGTTGGATCGATTTTCGGCTATAACCAATGGTCTTGCATCTTTCGGAATGCCTATATCGAGCAGCGACAAAGCTAAGAAAATTCTTCGATCGTTGCCACGAGAATGGGATGCCACGGTCACCGCGATCATGGAGTCCAAAGATCTCAACAAGCTCGAATTTAGTGCCCTCATCGGGTCACTCATCAATTATGAGATCGTTCTCAAGTCTAGAGGCACAAAACCAAAGCCTCGGGAAAGAGTAGTCGCATCCAATGTTGATAGCAATGTTGAGGAAGATGTTCCCGAAGATGAAGACGACGAGGAACTCGCTCTATATGCCAAAAACTTTAGAAGGTATAAAAAACTAATTCAAAAGAGGCGAAGTTTTCTTGGTCGGGATGGCAAATCGGAGCAAAAGAAGAGTGGCTATACTCCCATCAAGAAGTTTGACAATAATTGTCGGAAATGTGGCCAAGCCGGTCACTATGCCAAAGAATGCCGAGGATCACCTTCAAAACCTCAAATGGAAAGATTCAAAAAGAAGGAGGTCCTAATCGCTTCTTGGAGTGATGACGAGGAGGAGATTGAAAGATCTCTAGACGCAAATCTTGCATTCATGGCACTCGACTCCGAAAGTAATATCGAGGTAAGCTCTAAACTCAATGATGACGAAAATGACTCTTTCGATTTTTGTGATTCACAAGAAGTTCATCATCATGACGAGCTATTAAGTGCGTTTGAATCTTTGAATACAGAGTATGACGAGATGGTTAAATTAAACATATCTTTAAAGAGAAAAATAAAATCTCTAGAACTCGAAAATTCCTCTCTTCAAAACAAAGGCAAAACTATCGAGATCGACCATACATCATGCCTTGAAAAAGAAAATGTTTTGAAAATCGAGTTAACAAAAACTCAAAAGGAGCTAAAATATATTGTGAACAAATTTACTCTCAGAAACGAGAAATTCGAAAGGCTCCTATCTATTCAAAAATCGCCCTTGCTCAAACACGGTCTTGGTTTCGATCCTTTTAAACGGGAACAATCCCTTATCAACCTTGACAAAATAAAGAAAACCGAAACCGAGAACTCAAAAGACTCTTTCAAACGAGTTCACAATGTTAATGGTCATTCAAAGTTAAGAACCATCAAGGTTAAGCAAATATGGGTTCCTAAAGGGACAATTGTTCCGAATGCTATAAGCATAGTTAACTTTGGAGGACCCAAACGGGCTTGGGTACCGAAACAACCGAGAAACTCTATTTTTGTAGGTATCGACACCAAGGAAAAACAAGTGCTACATTGATAGCGGATGCTCAAGGCACATGTGTGGCTCCGAGGACTTATTTGAAGACCTCGAATACCAAGAACAAGGACATGTGACCTTTGGGGATAATCAAAAGGGAAAAATCAAAGGCATCGGCAAAGTCGGTAAGGAACCTTCTCCTTCTATCAACAAAGTATTATTTGTTGAAGGTTTGCATCATAATCTTCTTAGCGTTTCGCAACTTTGTGATGAAGGTTTTAAAATTCTATTTGAGCAAACGCATTGCACGGCATTTAGAAATAATAAAATTGCATTCATTGGTTTGAGATGTGGAAACATCTATATTGTTGATCTTAACGATAAAAGTTCATTAAATGAAAAATGTCTTATTACCTTGGACGACAATGCATATTTATGGCATCGAAAATTGGGGCACACTTCTCTACCTATCATTTCTATTTTATCTAGACACGACCTTGTTTGTGGATTACCCAAACTCAAGTTTGATAGAAAGCATTTGTGTGAATCATGCATAAAAGGGAAACACACTCGAGAATCTTTCAAACCAAAATTCGAGGTTTCCACTAGTCGAGTTCTTAAACTTGTGCATATGGATTTGATTGGACCATCTAGACATGTTAGTTTAAATGGTAAACTTTACACTTTGGTTATTGTTGATGATTTCTCTCGATTTACTTGGGTTAGATTTTTAGCACATAAGGATGATGCATTTTCCGAATTCTCTAAATGGTGTCGTTTGGTATCAAATGAGAAAAATCTCTCCATAATTTCTATTCGCACCGATCACGGAGGTGAATTTGATTGCACTTCGTTTGAACTTTTATGTGATAAATATGGTATTAATCATAACTTTTCGGCTCCTAGAACGCCTCAACAAAATGGAGTTGTTGAAAGAAAAAACCGATCTTTGGAAGAAATGTCGAGGACAATGCTTAATGAATACTCTCTTCCACGATACTTTTGGGCCGAAGCAATTTTTACGGCATGCTATGTGATTAACCGGGTTCATGTTCGTAGAACTCATTTTAAAACTCCATATGAATTATGGAAGGGCAAAAAGCCCAATATTGCTTATTTTCATCCTTTTGGTTGCAATGTATTTATTTTGAACAATGGCAAGGATAACATAGGCAAGTTTGATGCTAAATCCGACTCCAGAATATTTCTTGGCTATTGCACTAATAGTAAAGCATATCGTGTTTATAATATTAGAACGAATAAAGTTGAAGAGTCCATACATGTTAAATTCAATGATATGATCTCACCCCCGAGAAAGGTAGAATACTTTGATGATGCAGGTACTTTTCCGGATCCCTCACCCGAAGTGAAGAAAATTTCGGAAATCGAAACGAACACAATCGTTGATTTACCGAAAGATTGGAGGCACATCAAAGACCATCCAAAGGACCTCGTGATTGGAAACATTGAAGACGGTGTTCAAACCCGAAGGAGAACCACCGAATTTATGGCTCATTGTGCTTTTGTATCCGAAATAGTTCCCAAGAATATATCCGAAGCTCTCGATGATGAAAGTTGGGTGATGGAAATGCAAGAGGAGCTTGTGCAATTCAAGCACAATAATGTATGGAATTTAGTTCCCGCTCCTAAAAATAAAACAATTATCGGAACTAAATGGGTGCATAAAATCAAGAGTGATGAAGACGGCTATCCAATTCGAAATAAATCTCGTTTGGTCGCTCAAGGATATAATCAAGAGGAAGGTCTTAATTACGAAGAAAGTTTTGCTCTCGTGGCTCGACTCGAAGCCATTCGCTTGCTATGTGCATTTGTCGCCCATAAAAAGATCAAACTATTTCAAATGGATGTGAAAAGTGCATTCTTGAATGGTTAGATTCAAGAAGAAGTCTACGTCAAGCAACCTCCCGGTTTTGAAGATCATCAATTTCTGGATCATGTCTACAAGCTCAACAATGCACTCTACGGGTTGAAGCAAGCACCCCGAGCATGGTATGATCGTTTAAGTCAATTTTTAATTGCAAATAATTATAAAAGAGGCAAAGTCGATAATACCTTGTTTGTTAAAATATTGAATGATGATATACTCGTTTGCCAAATCTACGTTGATGACATTGTATTTGGAGCTACTAATGAATCTTTGTGCCAAGATTTTTCTAATCTTATGAATGGAGAGTTCGAAATGAGTATGATGGGAGAATTAACGTTCTTCCTCGGGCTTCAAATCAAGTAATGCGAAGATGGAATTTTTATCCATCAAACGAAGTACTCAAACGACCTCCTCAAGAAATTCAATATGGAAAGTAGCAAGGTGATATCTACGCCAATGTCTTCATCATTAAAGCTTGAGAAAGATGAAAATGGCAAATCCGTAGATCAAAAATTATATCGAGGTATGATCGGATCTTTGTTATATTTGACTGCATCTAGGGTAGATATAATATTTGCTACATGTTTATGTGCTCGATTCCAAGCTAATCCCAAGGAATCACATTTAACTGCCTGCAAACGCATTTTTCGTTACTTGAAAGGAACTATTGGACTAGGTCTATGGTATCCTTCTTGCTTAGATTTTAATTTAATTGCATATAGTGACGCCGATTTCGGCGGATGTAAAATTGACAAAAAGAGTACTAGTGGTACATGTCATTTTGTTGGATCATGTTTAATATCTTGGGGAAGTAAAAAGCAAACTAGTGTAGCATTGTCTACAGCTGAGGCCGAATATGTCGCTGCAGGGAGCGCCTGTGCTCAAGTGTTATGGATTAAAAATCAACTCCGCGACTACGGCATACATTTTGAAAATACCCCTATCCTATGTGATAACACTAGTGCAATTAATCCGAGTAAAAATACTGTGTTGCATAGTAGAACTAAACATATAGATATTAGACATCATTTTTTACGTGATCATGTTCAGAAAAAGGACATCTGTTTCATTTTTGTCGGGACGAAGGACCAACTTGCTGACATTTTTACAAAACCTCTTCCCGAAGAATCATTTAATTCCATTCGTTTACAACTTGGTATGGGACATGTAGACAATTTTTGAAATAAGCTTACTACTCAAAATATCAAAATCCTTGATTCGGTTCACTCGCTAGCGCGCGCTAGCTTCACTTTCTTAACGCGCGCTAAAACATTCTTTCGATAGCGTACGCTAACCTCACTGCCTTGCGTACGCTAACTAAAAACTTTTCGAATTCCACATTAGCTACTGGACAGTCCAGTAAGCTTTTCATTTTTTACCTAACGTACGCTAACTCTATAATCCTAGCGTACGCTAACTAAAACTTCGCTGACTATATATATTCCGTACGACCCAGTAACACACTCACCCTTCCTAACGTACGCAATCGCCAAAAAATTCCCTTCCTGCAAAAAACCCTAGCCGCAAATCCGATCCAAATACTGCAATTTCCTCCCTCAAAACTTCGATTCTCTTCAAAATGTCTAGCAAGGGAAGAAAGGCCATGGAGAAGAACTACAAACGCCCTCGCAATAATGATTATGACGCGACCCGTTTCGTCTCCTACGTTGCATCGAAGGTTTTCTTCGATATCCTTCCACAGGAGAGTCTGACAGATTGCTACTACTTCAATTTTAGCAGCCTTGAAAGGGTTAAGGTCAGTATTCGCGATTTCTTTGAGACATTAGGTATTGCACGATTTGTTGAGTGCAAAGAGATTGTTTACCCTGAGTTTGTCCATGCGTTTTATGCGAATCTGCACCTTGGTGATAGTGGTGATGGAGGTTTAGTGCTCGAAAGCCTAGTGAATGGAACTGTGGTGAAGATTTCTTCGGAAATTCTTCACGAGTTGTTTGGCTTATCGAAATACGGGTATGATTGTTGTGGGAAAACCATTGCCGAAGAGTCTACGGTGTCCGAGAGAGATATTGGTGATTTCTTGTGTTCTAAAACGGTCATCGAAGTCATGGATGACGTCTTCGAGAATAACAATTTCGGTATCCACATTCGCTTGTTGTTGGCCGCTCTAACAAAGTGTTTAATGCCGAAAGTCAACACCCAACACAAGTTAGTCGGCGTTGATAAGAATGTTGTGTATCGGGTGCTGAAGGATGATAGAGTGGATTTCACTGGGATTGTGATAAGTTGGATGAAAGCGAAAGGGGAGTCTTTTCGGTCGAAAAATTACATGTCGAGAACTAGGAAATATGGACTTCCTTTTGGTTCAATTCTTACGGTGATTTTTCGGCATTTCTGCGTCGACTTGTCTAATGAGGCACACATTCCGGTGTCTCGGGGACATGAAATAAGTGACATAACCCTCAAGGCCATGCATTATGTCGAGACATTCAATCGAGGCTGGGTATTGTTTCCATATCTCCGAGATGATGACCATGTACCGAAGGGGACACGGATGCCTACACCGGTCGAGCGAGTCACACATCGAGGACCCCATACGCTTAGGGAGCTGCAATCCAAATCATTTGTTCGTCATCAGAAGATGAAAGGGAAGCGGCCGATGAAAGATGTCGTCACGGAAGAAGAGGAAAGCGACCTTTGTGCTCGGATGCGGAGCATCGAGACCTCTCAGCAAGAAATTCGAGAGGATGTCCGGGCTCTTCGTTCGGAAGTTCGGGAAGTGCGCGGGTTGATCTCCGATTTCATCCATTTCACACACCCTTCGTTTCCTTTCCCCTCGTCCTCTTCCGACCCTGCACTTTAGATTTGAGGATTTTGATGCTTGGTTGTAGAATCTTATTATTCGAATAATCTTTATGTCTCATGTCATGAAAACTTTATGTATTGCTTGAACTCTATCTTAATGATATTCGCATTTCACTTCATTTGGTATTTTTTGTTTACGAGTATTGTTATTTATGTAAATTCGCTTTGGTTAATGGCATTTTCGTTAATATTTGTCAAATGCAACAATTCAGGGGGAGTTCCTTTTTGTTTATGTCAAAAAGGGGGAGAATACTCCAAAAACCAAACCATACTAATATATCGAACAAGTTACCTTGATTCGAATCATTTAAAATGTTTTTGCAGGTATAAATTAAATGTTTTGACATCATCAAAAAGGGGGAGATTGTTGACTCAAAATGTATTTTGATGATTATTACATTCAAAACATTTAATTAGATCACTCTCAGATCGATAGTATTTTGAAGGAGCTAAATAATGTTAGCGCACGCTACTCATCTTATAGTAGCGCACGCTATCGAGAAATAAATGTTCAGCCCAGTCAGTCAGCTGCAGCCAAGTGAAGTCACCTGATGGATAGAGCACGCAAGTCATTCAATATTAGCGCACGCTAAGTAACTATATTTAGCGCATGCTATACAATCCATATTAACGCATGTTATCGCATCATTCCAGAGGACAGTGAGGTTTGGAAGGAAATTGGAAATGGATTTTGCGCACGCTACACATATCAACTTACGTACGCTAAAACAAGGATGTAGCGCACGTTACTGCTCAGCTCTTATGCACGCTACCGATATCACGGTCAGTAGTCCAGTAGCTACTGGACTCAATATGTCAAGGATTTTACGTACGCTACACAGGGTAACGTACGTTACTGAAAGAAATTAGTAGCGCACGCTAAGGTATAGGCATTAGCGCATACTAAAAGGAGTCAGCATATTACCGTTTGATTTTCTACCGTTGGAAGGCAAGAGTCAATGAAGATCCGGAAAATCTGGAAAAGTTGGAATTAATTAATGCTAGCGCACGCTATGCATACTTATTAGCGCACGCTAATCTCAAATCTAGCCGTTGGATAAAGAGTCGTTGGGAAGACAAACCAACCTTTTCAAAGTCAAGATTGAATACTTGTTGACCAGACGTTAACGCACGCTACCGATACATGACTAGCGCACGCTAGCCATACTATTTTACCGTTGCAACAGTCTTTGTGACCGTTCAGAGAAGCCAAGTCAAAGATCGATAGCGCACACTAGAGGACATTATTAGCGCATGCTAATAATACGTTTTTCAGTATTTGAAGGATGGCTCTCACCTATAAATACCCAAAGGACTTGGGTATCAAACACACAACTTCAAGCATACAAGCATACAAGCAATCAAAGCATACTTGAGCTCAGTTTTATATATTTTATTGCATTTCAAGTTGTGAGAAAAGAAAGATATAAGAGTGATTTCTTTGTAATATCTATAGTACCTTGTATTCTTTCATTTGATTGTAAGTGTTGCATCACTTACACTTGAGCATAAAAGAAACGAATCAAGAGTCACTAATCCGGTGTTATTAGGATCTTTGATCCGGCATTGTTAGGATTAAACTCCCATATTTGTATAGTGAGGATTATCTAGTTCCTATAGAACACTAGATAAACAAACATTTATATTGAGAGAAAGGTTGAGCTTGGACCGATAGAAGACAAGAGATTGTAACGGTTGTGAACTCAGACTGATAGAAGACGAGTCAAGATTGTGGTTGTTCTTGAGCCAATAGAAAAAGAAAGTCAGAGAGAGGACGTAGGCAAGTTGCCGAACCTCTATAAATCTTTGAGTCTTTAAATTCCGCACTATTTTCTATTTATTCGCAAGAAATTTCGTTATTCCGCTTTACCACTATTCAACCCCCCTTCTAGTGGTAAATTTATCTCTTCACTTAATTTATAGACGGCAAAGCTATCTATTAGAGCATCCCATATTTTGGTATATGTGTAGGCAGGTAGCCTAGATCAGCTTGTATAGCTTGATAGTCAGTAAGACCTCGTTGAATGCGATTGTTCTATTATGATGCATACGATATGTTGATATATATTTTGACCCTTGATTGGAATTTTATTCTCATGAGTATGATGTTGTTATTTTCTAATCTCTTTCTTGACCTTGCCACGAGAATTATTTATAATTATGTGTTGACCCATTATGAGTATATAGTCGCGAACTCTTTCAGCGATCAAGGAACAAGATAATTGTGGATCGATGATGATGAACTAATGATGATTATGTGAACCACATGCCACCTAGAAGATATAGAAGGAGAGGAGGTCATGGACGTGACCCTACACCGCCACCACCTCCTACACCTTAACGAGCCATTGAGGAACGGTTCCTCAAGCAGAATCTGACTACTTTCAACAGATCAGGAAACCCTAACGATGTTGGGCTTTATGTTAGAGCTATGGAACAAATTTTAAACTTCCTAAGGTGTACCAACAAAGAGCATCTTTCTTGTGTGCTGTTCCAACTCAATGGATCTGCAGACTTCTGGTGGGAAACGCGCTGGAAGATTCTAATGACTGAGCAACTGGAAAACTACTCTTGTGTGGAATTCAAGGAAGCACTTTATGACAAGTGTGTTCCAAAAACCTTCAAGGTCAAGAAGGAAGTTGAGTTATATCATCTGAAGCAAGGGAGGATGTCAGTGACCGAGGGCGCTAGAATGTTGTGTGAGTTACAAATGTATGGTCCAGACCAAGTGGATACTGATGAGAAGATGGCAGAAAAATATAGATCAGGACTGAGGCATTAGATAGGCATGTCCTTAGCTAGATATGGAAGGCTGAGCTACGTTGAATCGCTGAACAAACCTCTAGATATTGAGGCAGCAATTCCAGAAGAGAAACATGCACCCGTAGTTACACCACCACCACCCACTTAGACGCATTCCCATGAATATAAAGGGAAGCGTAAGTGGGACGAATGAAATAATGGTGTCCATATCAACCACATTTGCAACAACCAAGCAAACATAAAGTCGTGGCAGGGAAACGCACCTCATGGACAGCCGCAAGCTCAATGAGGCAACAATCAGGGACGGCAGATGGTTCCTGCTCATGGAGGTAACAATCAAGGTCGAGTTGCAAACCCCGTATGTCCTAAGTGTAACAAGCAGCATCATGGTGCTTGTCTGTTGGGCACTGGAAGTTGTTACATGTGTTGTCATAAAGGCCATATCACGAGGAATTGTCCTAAGCATCACCAGGGAGAGAGACTAAACCACCAGGGTCAACCCCAACCACTGAGGGAACTGCAAGGACTGTAGCAACTAACACCACCACCTAAACAGCAGAATCATAATTCTAGGTCATTTTGCATCAATCAGAAGCAACCTGTGAAGAATGAGGGTAACTTGGCAGGTATGTGCAAACTTCTTAACCTACTTGTAATTGTTTTGTTTGATACTGGAGCATCACATTTATTTTTTTTCTAGAGCATGTGTGGACAATCTTAACATTATACCAGAACATGCTAGTCATGTCATGAGAGTATCTACGCCACCAGGAGGAATTTCAACTACCACGCATGTTTGTTTTAATCATGACTTAGAACTCGGAATTATTAAAGTGGTAACTAATAATCTGAATGTTATGATGATGTGGGATGTTGATAAAATCCTAGGAATGGATTGGTTAGCCGAAAACTACGCCATAATACTTTGTCATGAGAGGAAAATTTTCTTCCAATTACCGAGAAAAGAGCCCATAGACTTTCACGACATTAAAATGGGTAGAGGACCACTCGTTATCTCTGCCCTTCAAGCAAGAAGATGATGAGAAAGAAGAATTGTCAGGCTTTCCTTATTTACCTGAACAGGGAAGCTGGACAAGTGAATACGATAGGAGATGTGTTAATCATGCGGGAATTCGAAGATGTATTCCTAGAAGTGTTATCGGTTACCGGGTTACCACCTGATAGACAAGTGGATTTGAACATCGACCTGGAGCCAAGGCTAGATCCCAGTGTCAAAAGCAACATACAACATGGCACCGAAGGAACTGCAGGAACTCAAGATCCAACGCAAGAGTGATTGGATTTAGGTTTCATAAGACCGGGTCTTTCTCCATCTGGAGCACCTGTCCTTTTTGAAGAAAAATGATGGCACACTGAGAATGTGCATATATTACAGGGATCTGAACAAGCACACACTCAAGAAAAAGTATCCTCTGTCGAGGATAGATGACTTCTTTAACCAACTCAAGAGAACAATTATGTTTTATAAGATAGACCTTAGGTATGGGTGTCACCAATCGAAGATTCGACGGAAAGATATACCCAAGACAGCACTCCGACCGGGATATGGACACTGAGTTTAGTCATGTCATTTGGAATAAATAATGCCCCCACAGTATTCATGGATCTAATGAACAGAGTGTTCCACTCGTACTTGGATAATTTGTCTTGGGTTCATAGATGACATTCTCATTTACTCTAAAAGAGAAAAAGAGCATGAAAAACACCTTAGGATAGTGTTGGCAACACTGAGAACTGAGAAACTCTTTGCCAAAATCAGTAAGTGTGAACTTTGGTTGAAAGAAGTAATGTTTCCTAGGCACATTGTATCAACGGATGGTTTTAAGGTGGACCCGGCTAAATTGGAAACTGTACGTGACTGGAAGTCACCAACCAACCCTAATGAGATTTGGAGTTTCTTCGGTCTAGTCGGGTACTACTGGAGGTTCATCGAAGGATTTTCCAAGATTGCTAGACCGATGACACAACTGCTACAGAAAGGAATTAAGTATTTCTGGGTAGATTAATGTGGTGAGCGTTTTCAAGAACTCAAGCGAAGATTGATTACTGTGCCACTTTTAGCAGTACCCGAAGTGAATAAGTAGTATGTGGTCTGCACTGATGCCTCCAAGAATGGGCTAGGTTGTGTATTGATGCATAATGGGAATGTGATAGCTTACACATCAAGACAACTTAGGCCGCATGAGGTGAATTATCCTATGCATGATTTGGAACTAGCCGCAGTTATCCACTCACTAAAGATATGGAGGCATCACCTTTACGGAGTAAGGTGTGGAATTTTTACTAATAACAAAAGTTTAAAGTACTTTTCGAGCAGAAGGTCTTCAACATGAGACAGAGTAGATGGCTCGAATCGCTATAGGATTAAGATTGTGGTATTAATTATTGTCCCGAAAAGGATGATGTAGTAGCACATTCCTTATGGGGCGGGGCAGACTAGAGAAGTGGTGGGTTACTGCTCAAGAGAAAGAAAAAGAAAAATAAAGAAAATGAGAACTAGAAAGAAGCGGTGAACTACTACTGGGTTATTATCATTTAACTCTGAAAAGTTTATGATCGCTAGACCACAATACTTGTGACAATATTACAATACAAACATTTGATTTATCACTGCTTGGTCTTTGTATCATATTGCAATATAAAGTTGTGACTCACATTGTGATCACAAATTCAGCGAGTTTCAATGTCACAAAATCCTATTTTTGGTGTAGTGTAAGACTCAATCACAGTTGGGATACCTACTTTCCGTAGAAGGGAACTCATCCAAGATTTTGAAGGAATGAGTTTAGAGGTTGTTCATCCATCAAAAATGATAATGGGTCATGTTGCGACGTTAGTGATGACACCAGATCAGAGAGGATGGATAGTGAATGCGTATAGGAGAGACGAAGCATTCGAGAAATTATGTATGAGAATTAGATCCAATATCCCAGGAAGTTACCATGAAGCAGCTCATAACGCAATTATGTTCGTAGAGAGAATATGTCTTCCACATGATGAGGAGCTAAAGAAGGAAATCATGAGTGAAGCTAAAGAAGGCAAGCTACCGATTCCATCTAGGTCCAAAAGTGTGAAAGATATGATAAGATCACAATCTGTCAAAAAATATGGTGTAAGCTTCAGGGGATACGGTCGTGCAAAACAAAACTTAAGGCCGTAAGATGTAAGTTGTTATGGCCGTACACTGCCTACATGTTTTGTTCTTTTATTTGCTTAGTGTTTTATAGCCATATGGAGTTATGTACGGCCATAGTGGTACTTCAGACTTAATTTCTATCCCAGAATATCTTGACTCTTGCGTTTTAGCCCCAAATTTCTTCGGATGATAAATTTTGATATATAACTCTTATTTTGAATCTAGAAAGAGTGCCGGAGTCGATTGGTAAATGTCTACAACATAAATACATAAAAACATAATAAAGTGAATTTTTACAAAAATGTTATTTCTTGAGTGAATCATTACTTTAATCTGATTAAGGCTTAATTTATATATTTATCCTATAAAAATCATGTTATATAAAACTAATTAAATAAAAGCCAAAACAAGTAGACTAACTTATAATTATTGGTGAAATATATCAATATCACGCATGGATAAGTGTATAAAATTGACACTTATCACCGATCGTACTGAGATGATGGCAATGTAATAATATTGTACACAGATGGCGATTTGACTAGACCCAAAGGACTGAGGACTAAGTATCCATAAACTTATGCTCTGATATAATATTATATAACACTCCGAGATATTTAGGGCACATTACAGCATCGTGAATCCCGATCTTGTGACTCACAAGGCTAATACATATAGATATACATGTAACACCCCGAGATATTCGGAATAATTACAGCACCATAAACCCTTTAAGTAAGGATTTACAAGGCTAATTAGAAGAAATGTAAATATAATACAACAGTACTATGAAAGTTCCAAATACAAAACTGGTTTCAAACAGATCAAATGAGTCATTATTACAACCATCTCGAAATATTAATAAGACACGCGTACTCGAGTACTGAAAATGAGCCAAGAAGACAAATCACAATAACAATAAACATCACTGAGCCCCTTCGTCGTCATATCGGTACTGTGGCTGCTTTCCCGCGCCTCGGCTACCTGAACATCAAAACAAATGTCCACCCCCGAAGGGGTTAGCAAAACGATGCTAGTACAAGTATCATATTAAACAAATCGAATATGCAACAACAATGCATAACAGAATACACAATACGGACTCCCGCTACCGGAATCCAACAATGCGAATCCACAAGATTCCATTAATACAACATGGGTATTCCAACGATCCAGCGCCCTCAGCATAGATCCCAAGATGATCCCGTCGGACCAACACTTGGTGGAAAAACCCGTCCAATGATCCAGCGCCATCAGCATAGATCCCAAGATGATCCCGTCGGACAAACACGAGATGGACATGCGATCCACCACCCTCAGCATAGATCGTACAACATACACAAACACAACTCATGCATACATATATGCAAAATTGCTGTGTCCATCAACATGAACATACAAACACTTGATAACGAATATCATGACAATTCAACGAAATAAATCCCATGTTCAACAACATGAATAAACCACATGCATGCTCAAAATACCAATATTAACAAATTACGATACTTGCCTCAAAGATGGCAAGAACTAATCACTCCAATGATCTCAACACACTCGAAGGCCGCCTCCTTCGATCAAACGTTCGCAATGTTCGGCCCTTGAACAAATAGGAAAAATAACGGCAACTCAGGACAAGTTTAAACATACGAACATCTAACGCCTTCTACGGTCAGGTTAACACTCTAAGCTCGCCGACTCACGGCTCAACTCACTCCACGACTGCCCGGTCTAGCTAGAGTCGCTCAAATCATTGTAATTACATACTACGATTCCGGATTATCGATTCCCTCACCAAGTTCGGTTACAAATCATGCTTCAATCCGAGTTTAAGGTTTAACAACCATATAATTCGTTCTTCCACAATTTATCTTCCTTGCCAAAATTTACGTTCATAGCAATGGTTACCCATCAACATCCTTTTGTTTGAATCATCAACATGAAGATAACCAAATCCAGAAATCACTATGAGTTATGATTTACATTGAAGGTCATCTCATACTATCCAAGGATATTACAAGACTATACTAATAATTCATCTTCTTATAAAAATCTCATACAAAGTGATGATAATCACAATACTCCGACATGCAAGTGATTCGGATAAGACATCCTAAAAATATACTAAAATCTCAGAAATCACAAATCCTTGATCCAACTCAAAAGGGTTCGGTTACACTCTTATTACTCAAAGGGGTTCTAAAAATGATTACTTCAAGCTTACATGAATGGTGCTCAACCTAATCATTAATCCATAACCTTGGTAAACTCCAGGAGGAAGTTACAATCCGAATAAGAACATGAAATCAACGTTCGGGTAGCAACACATACCTTGTATGGAAATAAAAGACGAAAACTCTTGATGAACTCAACGTTGGACGCTTGAACACCGATCCTCAAAGTACCTCGCCTTCAATGATGTGTTAGGAAGCTGATATGAAGGTTGAAGATGGAGTGGGTAACTCACAAAGTCGCGGAATTATGTTATGTGTTGAAGTGGAAGTCTGAAAATGGAGGGTGCTGTCTTATATATAGAAAATGGTTATTAGCGCGCACTAGTCCATATCCATAGCGTGCGCTAACGGGTCTGCAGTCTACTGTTTCTGCCTGGTCTCGACTTAGCGTGCGCTAACATCCCCTTACGTGCGCTATGTTCATAAATTAGCGTACGCTACAACTTATATAGCGTGCGCTAACGACCATACAAAACTTACTGACCTCACTGTACTCAATATTTAGCGTGCGCTATCCTCATACCTGTAGCGTGCGCTAAACAGCGTTGACTCGGCTTTTTCCAAAAGCCGTCCAGGTTCATCCCGACATGTCCCGACCAAGATCCGCGGCTGATCTCACCTACCACAATGTCTTAATCAAGTTGACTACGTATAGGGCGCGCTAAGGTTCATACATAGCGTGCGCTACGAAACCCAAATTAGCGTACGCTACGCCTAGTCGATAGCGTGCGCGACATGTGCAAAAATCACAATTTTGAACACATTCATGAAATCATACGCTCAACAACACCGGATCATGAAATACGAATAATAATACTCAGATCAAAATGCAAAAAATACAATATCACAAGGTTCAAATACACATCAGAAATCTCGGGTATTACATCCTCTCTCCCTAAAAAGAAGTTTCGTCCCGAAACTTAAGATGAAAACAACTCTGGATACCTAGTCTTCATATTGTCCTCCGTTTCCCAAGTGGCCTCTTCAGCTCCGTTTTGTGACCATTGTACTTTAACCAAGGATATTGGTTTATTCCTCAATTGTTTGATCCGACTCTCAAGTATTTTGATTGGTCTCTCTTCGAAGGTGCCGTCATTAGCTATCTCGATCTCGTTGAATTCAATAATATGACTGGGATCTGGTACATACTTCCGCAATTGGGATACGTGAAACACATTGTGAACGTGACTCGGCGATGGCGGTAAGGCCACCCTGTATGCTAAATCCCCAACTCTTTCGAGAATCTCAAATGGTCCGATATATCTCGGACTTAGCTTACATTTTCTCCCAAAACGGAAAATTCCTCGTGTAGGAGACACCTTCAATAGTACGTGGTCCCAATGTCGAACTCTAGCGGGCGACGACGCACATCTTCATAAGACTTCTGTCGACTCTGGGCAGTCAACAGTCTTTCCCGAATCAAAGCTATCTTCTCTTGAGTCTGAACTATCAATTCTGGTTCCGTCTCGATCAAGTCCGAAGAATCATCCCAGCACAGGGGTGATCGGCATCTTCTCCCGTACAAAGATTCAAATGGTGCCATCTTAATAGAAGCATGCCAACTATTGTTGTAGGTGAATTCAATCAAGGGCAAATGAACTTCCCAATCAGTTGACCAATCCAAGGCACAAGCTCTAACATGTCTTCTACTGTTTGTATAGTCCTTTCGGACTGACCGTCCATTTGAGGATGATAAGCCGTGCTAAAGTTCAGCTCGGTCCCCAAAGCCCTGTGAACTGCCTTCCAGAAGTGCGACACGAAGCGACCATCTCGATCTGAAATAATGGTCTTCGGCGTCCCATGCAATCTGACTATCTCTGCAATAAATACTCGTGCCAATTTCTCGGGTCCCCACGTGTCTTTAATTCCTAGGAAATGAGCCGACTTGGTTAGTCGATCAACTACAACCCAAATCATGTTCATTGCCGTCTTGGTCCTTGGCATATTGGTGATGAAATCCATCGAGATATCCTCCCACTTCCACTCAGGGATAGGAAGTGGCTTCAACATTCCGGCAGGTTGCTGATGTTCAATCTTAACCTGCTGACAAGTCAAACACTTCGAAACGTATTCTGCTACGTCCTTCTTCATATTTCCCCACCAGAAGTTTTGTTTTAGATCCTTATACATTTTACTGCTGCCCGGGTGAATAGAATAGGGCGCGCTGTGAGCTTCCTTCAGAATTGTCTGTTTCAAAGCATCATCATCGGGAACGCAAAGTCAACTCTGAAATATCAGAACTCCATCATCTTGTATCACGAATCGTGGGGCATTTCCTTGCTTTACTTCGTCATATAACCAAAGGATCAGAGAATCATTCAACTGCTTAAATTTGATTTCTTCCACTAACGACGAAGTTAGTTCCATCACACACAGTTTCCCTTGGACTCCCTCCGACCACACTTCGATTCCTTCACGGATCAGTTCTCGTTGAATGCTGGTTTGGGACGTAAGTGCTTCCAGCACTCGAAGAGAAACAGGTTTACGGCTCAGTGCATTAGCTACTACGTTTGCTTTGCCTGGATGATAGAGGATTTCCAAATCGTAACCCTTGATCAATTCCAACCACCTTCTCTGCCTCATGTTTAATTCCTTCTGACTGAATATATACTTGAGGCTCTTATCATCTGTAAAGATCTCACAATGAGTGCCGTATAAATAATATCGCCAAATTTTCAAGGCAAAGACCACAACTGCTAACTCCAGATCATGAGTCGGGTAATTAACTTCGTACGGTTTCAATTGTCGAGAGGCATAGGCAATCACCTTATCCTTTTACATCAACACACATCCCAGACCCTGATTTGAAGCATCGCTGTATACCATGAATCCATCAGTTCCATCTGGTAACGCTAATATAGGTGCTATCGTCAGTCTCCTCTTAAGTTCATCAAAACTAGCCTGGCATTTCTCATTCCACGTGAACTTTTTTGTTTTCTGTAACAGCTGAGTGAGCGGACGAGCAATTTTGGAAAATCCCTATACAAAACAGCGATAATATCCAACAAGTCCTAAGAAGCTTCGGACTTCTTTCACGTTATTAGGAGATTCCCATTCCAAGATTGCTTCGACTTTATTTGGGACTACCTGAACTCCGTCAGCTGATATCACATGCCCAAGGAAAGTTACTTCCTTAAGCCAGAACTCGCATTTGGAAAGTTTCGCATAAAGCTGTTCATTCCTCAAGGCGCTCAAAATAACACGCAAATGCTCAGCATGCTCCTATGTGTCTTTCGAATAGATCAAGATGTCATCAATGAAAACGACCACAAACTTATCTAGGTATTCTAAGAATACCCGATTCATCAATTGCATAAATACCGCAGGAGCATTGGTAAGTCCGAATGGCATTACCACAAATTCATAGTGTCCGTACCGGGATCTGAAAGCAGATTTCGGTATATCCAATTCCTTAATTCTCAACTGATGGTATCCTGACCGCAATTCAGTCTTCGAGAATACCCTTTCCCCTTGCAGTTGATCAAACAATTCATCGATCCGAGGTATAGGATACTTGTTCTTGATCGTCACCTTGTTTAGCTCCATGTAATCAATACATAATCGGAAGGATCCATCTTTCTTCCGGACAAAGAGAACGGGTGCTCCCCAAGGAGAAACGCTAGGTTGAATGTAACCCTTCTCTAATAATTCCTCCAGTTGCTTCTTTAGTTCATACATCTCAGTTGTCGCCATACGGTATGGTGCTCTAGAAATAGGAGAGTTCCCCTTAGAAACTTGGAAACTATGTCTATCAAGATGATCAATATATACATTCATCTTGAGCAAGTGAGCGCTGACAAAAATTCCCTCATCCATCTTGCGGCATACAAGACTTGAAAAATCTGATACCTCTCTTACCTAGCATGCTTCGAGAAAATGCCCTTGAAGTGAACATTAAGCTCAAAGGCTTCCGTTTCTTCCAGAATTTTTAAGTTTAGGATAAATAGTAGCTACCATAAGACAATCGTCATCAACAGAATCATCACAATGCTTATTCCGTTTGTCCTTAATTGCTTTAGCGGCATTGTTAGCAGGATCATCCAGAATTTCCTCTTCAATAATATAAAACTTTGTTTCTTGCTTAAAAACAACTCAAGCTTTGGATCCCTTCTAGATAGTTACTGCATTTTTTTTAAGTTTGTCCTCCTCTAGTATGAATCGCAGAGAAATGTTGGTTGTGTTGTTTGATGTCATTCTATTATGTAAAAAATTAAATATGAATAGTTTCATTCACATTGCTATTTATCATAAAATATTCATACTAAAACCAATTACCCTTAGTTTTACGACTTGTGTAATTTTAGTGGACAAAGACCCATTTTGCAATTTTAAATTCAGTTTTGGCATGACACATATAATTGAGCTACTTTAGGAGGATAATTATTTATGTATTGATGCAATAATCTTGGAGTTGGAATCTTTGGTTTCGATGAGTCAATCCAGAAATTTAACTTTCAAATAAACGAATAGGAATATCATGCATATAACATAGTCAGTTAGAGCAAAATCGCATTCCTAGTCCTATACGTCGATGACATTCTGCTCATTGGAAATAACCTTTTTATGTCAATCCGTAAATGCTTGGCTCACATAGTATTTCTCAGTGAAGGACCTAGAATAGGCACAATTCATATTGAGCATCAAGATCTATTGAGTCAATCGAAAAAGATTATTGGACTTCGTCAAAGCACTTACATTGACAAGGTGCTTGATAGGTACAATATAAAAGACTGTAATAGAGGCATACTACCCATGTGTCATGACATGTTCTTAACAAGATTCAGTTCTCATCAGGTCCTGATGAGTTAGGTAGAATAAGTGTGGTTCCTTATACATCTTTAATAAGACCCATTATGTATGTCATAATATATACTCGACCAGATGTATCATATGCTTTGAGCATGATGAGTAGGTACTAGTACAATCATGGTGAGGCTCATCGGAGTGCGTCTAAGAACATTCTTAACTACCTAAAATATCTAAAGAAAGAATCTTGCTGTATGGTGGATAAAATGAGTTGGTTGGGACAGTTATGCTGATGCAAGCTTTCGGACAGACAAAGATGATTTTCATTATCAATTTAGAGTGCCCCTTAGAAACTTGGAAATTATGTCTATCAAGATGATCAATATATACATTCATCTTGAGCAAGTGAGCGCTGACAAAAATTCCCTCATCCATCTTGCGGCATACAAGACTTGAAAAATCTGATACCTCTCTTACCTAGCATGCTTCGAGAAAATGCTGAGGTGAACATTAAGCTCAAAGGCTTCCGTTTCTTCCAGAATTTTTAAGTTTCGGATAAATGGTAGCTACCATAAGACAATCGACATCAACAGAATCATCACAATGCTTATTCCGTTTGTCCTTAATTGCTTTAGCGGCATTGTTAGCAGGATCATCCAGAATTTCCTCTTCAAGAAAGTAAAACTTTGTTTCTTGCTTAAAAACAACTCAAGCTTTGGATCCCTTCTAGATAGTTACTGCATTTTTTTAAGTTTGTCCTCCTCTAGTATGAATCGCAGAGAAATGGTGGTTGTGTTGTTTGATGTCATTCTATTATGTAAAAAATTAAATATGAATAGTTTCATTCACATTGCTATTTATCATAAAATATTCATACTAAAACCAATTACCCTTAGTTTTACGACTTGTGTAATTTTAGTGGACTAAGACCCATTTTGCAATTTTAAACTCAGTTTTGGCATGACACATATAATTGAGCTACTTTAGGTGGATAAATATTTATGTATTGATGCAATAATCTTGGAGTTGGAATCTTTGGTTTCGATGAGTCAATCCAGAAATTTAACTTTCAAATAAATGAAGAGGAATATCGTGCATATATCATAGTCAGTTAGAGCAAAATCGCATTCCTAGTCCTATACGTCGATGATATTCTGCTCATTGGAAATAACCTTTTTATGTTAATCCCTAAATGCTTGGCTCACAGAGTATTTCTCAGTGAAGGACCTAGAATAGGCACAATTCATATTGAGCATCAAGATAATCGAAGAAGATTATTGGACTTCGTCAAAGCACTTACATTGACAAGGTGCTTGATACGTACAATATAAAAGACTGTAATAGAGGCATACTGCCCATGTGTCATGACATGTTCTTAACAAGATTCAGTTCTCATCAGGTCCTGATGAGTTAGGTAGAATAAGTGTGGTTCCTTATGCATCTTTAATAAGACCCATTATTATGTATGTCACAATATATACTCGACCAGATGTATCATATGCTTTGAGCATGACGAGTAGGTACTAGTACAATCATGGTGAGGCTCATCGGAGTGCGTCTAAGAACATTCTTAACTACCTAAAATATCTAAAGAAAGAATCTTGGTGTATGGTGGATAAAATGAGTTGGTTGGGACAGTTATGCTGATGCAAGCTTTGGGACAGACAAAGATGATTTTCATTATCAATTTAGTTACATCTTCTATCTAATGGAGGCGCAATAAGATGGAGAAGTGTCAAACAAAGTACTATTGTCGATTCTGCAATTGAAGGTGAATCCATTATAGCTTCAGAAGCATTAAAGGCGCGCATTTGGATCAGGAAGTTCATTGATGTGCTTGGTGTGGTTCCAGCATACTGATCTAGTGGTTATCTATTGTGGTAATGGTGGAGCAATTGCATAAGCGAATAAGACAAGAAGACAACACCACTCCAAACATGTAGAAGGGAAAATTCATATAATTCAAGATATCATGAGAAAAGGTGATATTAAGATATGCAAAGTATAGACAGACGACAACATGGCCATCCATCAACTAAACCTCTTATGCAGGTAAAACACGAGGGTCATATTATGCTATGGGAATCAGACACGTTGGAAAGTGGTGATTTTTCATAGTATTTTATATTTTATGATTGTAAAATATTTAAGATTATATATTTCATCCATCACTTGTGTATATTTAATTTGGTTTAATATTAAGTGAATAGTCTGAAATTTAATTTTAAAATCCAAATATATTATCAAGAATGTCTAGGATAATGAAACACTATTAAGTAAAAGAGAATTTAAATCAAAGTTGTCCTGGTCCAGGTCATTAAAAGTTTGACACTAAAAACTGACGATGGCTACTGTGCAACTTAACTCAAAGTCTTGTTTAATAGGTTGAGTGACATGGAATGTCAAGAGCTAATTGTATGGATATGAGTTGGGAACTCATGAACGAGCAAACTCACCATGAAAATCTATAAGAAATCAAAATATCATTTATTATTTGATACGACTTCAGTAATCCATTATCTTCTTACATCTGAATTACTAGTATTGATGATGTTAAACATCATGCCGTAAATGGGGATTATAAAAAAATGACATGATTCGGGCCGAGGGCCTACAGGCGCTGACTGGCTCCTTAGGGGTCGGTCGTTTGGCCTTATGTCCTAGTTGTATCGGGATTCTATATTCTTTATGTGTCTTGTGTTATTTATAACCTATACATACCTACATAAAGGAAGAGATAATTAGATATATGTAATTACACACAAAACACAAAATGATCCTACCTTAATGCACAGTACACAAAATGACTAGTATATGACATGGAGAGATATAGCTCATTCTCAAGGTAATTATGAAATTTCATTGAAGGATAGGTTAGAGAGGCTTCCATGTCTCCTCACATGTCCAAGGCCATGAGCTGGCATGCCGAGCCTCATGTCTATGATGAGGATACTATGACACCCTTCTGACGGAGAGGCTTGGAAGCATATAAATATAGAGTTTCCACAATTTGCTTCAAACGTCTGAAATGTAAGATTGGGGATCACATCTAAGGGATTAATAGTTTTTGGTAACATAAGTCTTCCGTATAGTATATGGTTGGTGATAATGATTCCTCAGACCTTCTTCCATGGATGTGCATGAATAAAGAATATAATATGTTGACTCTGTTAGTAACGGACCCTGGGTATCTTGGAAAATGTATTGATGTGTATATGAGACCTTTCATCGAGGAGTAGAATTTGTTGCAGAAGCAAAGTCATCCCACATATGACCATGTAAATAAATCGAACATTCCATTCTCATTATCGGATAAGATAAAATGCACTGGAAGTGTTTAAACTTTATTTACGTAAACCGTTCGCAAGTCGATAAACTTAAACGGGCATTAAGTTTTGAGTAAAACTTGTATAACTAATGCTAGGACATTTGCATGTCTTGATAGCATAGTTATAAGTATATTGGTGGGACCACTATACTCGAACACGACTCATACTTGATTCAGTCCCACGGTATTCACTTTCGCAGAGTCTAAGACGAATCTAAAGGTTGTGATAGTATACGTGGACCTTTGACTTGAGGGTTCAGTAGAAGATGTGCCTATGACGTTTAGTTTGTCATTATAGTAGTTAGACTCATTTTCTTAATTGCTGAGTCAACCTCGAAGTGCGGAATATACAGGCAGGTAGCAGTCTTTACTGTACGCCAAGAAAGGATTCTATCTCCTATTAGTGAGCAGGCGAATGTCCTATACGGTTAATGGCAAATAAGATCATAAGTCTTTGGCCAAAGCATTCTAATCTAGTCGTATTAGATACACTAGTAATCAGTCGGTCTTGATTTGCATTAACACGTGTATAATGTCTAGTCAACAGTAGGGTTTGACTTTTTCGTGACCCGAAGACTTGACCGGGACATCTGATGAAGGGTCTATATGTATATAGTATTTACGACATAATGGTCCTGGAATCCCTTCATTCGTTCTCAGTCGGGATTTACAGTGCGGCCCACTAGGCTGGCTAAGTGCTGCCCGCACTCATTAATTCCTCCCAATGCCGGCTGAGACGGACCTACAAAGTCGTGCATCAGGAGCGTTGTCAGATAAAAGTGAATTTATTATCTCTCTAATAATAGTAGATATTGGATATCTAATTATGATTTATTGGATAAATCAAATACCGGTCTTATGAATTGAAATTAAGTTAGCGAGTAATTAATTTAATTCATAAATTATATTTCTTAGAGAAATATATTTGTATTTGATATAATTAATTAATTGGATTAATTAATTAGTATAAATACATTGGAGATAAAACGGAGTGTATTTAACGGAGTCGTTTGACGAACGTCCAGTACACGAGCCGAGTGACTCGACCCACATCTAAGAATCTTCACATGGGCCGCCCCATGCCCCTCTCATTACTTGGATGATTCCTCTCTTGTCGTCATGTGGTGGGTGATCCCACCATGTTACCATGTTATGTCTACATATCATGTTATTATGATATGATAATTATATCTCATAAGATATATATTAATGTTGTTGGCATCATTATAAACCAAGAGAGATCCCTGCCCTTTAAGTTGCTGGCCGAGAGCTCCAAGTGAGAGAGGTGAGAGAAAATTTTTATTTTGTATTCTTCATTTTGAGGTGAAAGAACAACAATAAAAATAAAGAGAGAAAAAAATTCTTGTGAAACTTCCTAGCCGTGTTCTTTCAAGAACGGAGTTTCGGTGATTTTTCCAGGCAACTTCCGACGCGTGGTGACGTAGAGGCATCGTATTTTTGGTGTTGGAGATGAAGGGATTTCGTGCTCGTGCTCGGGTTCGTGATCAACATCAACTTACAAAGATATTATCAAAGGCTTCAAGGGTATGGGACCTTAACCCTTTTATCTTCGTATATTATTTTTCGTATATATGTTACTTGATCGATCCTGTTTTGTGATTCTTTTATTTTTTCGCTGCGTATTTCGTTTTATTTCTGGAATCCCAACAGTAGTATCGGAGCGAGGTCAATGATACCGTATATACGATTTTTGGTTGATGTTTATGATTTAGAATCATTATTGGTATAATCATAGATATTTAAATTGTTCGTTGTAACATCACGTTTTGGAAACGAGCCGAATGGAGGTCGGACATGGCAGCCCAGGGCTGCCCGAGTCACTGCCAGGCAGTGCCTGACAGGGTGGCCGGACAGGGCTGCCTGCTACCCGGACAGTAGCAAGCAGTTGACTCGCTCCAGCGAGTCACCCTAGGTCAGCCCCCTTTTTCGGGCTCCATTTGCGGGCTGGGCCCATTCCGACTTATCCGAGACTTCGTTTAGTCTCTGTATTACGTTGTAATATTTTATCGCATTTTAAATTGGATTTAATTTGATTAAAATGAATATTTGGAATATTATTTTAAATGGGAAAGATATTAAACGAAAATACTATTTTTTGGCCGGATTACTTCGAACAAATTGAAATAAGGATTATTAGTATTAATTGGATTAATACCATAAAAATTGAATAGATTCATTTTTATATTGATTTTTTTAATACATTAATTGATTATTTAATTTTAGTGCCAAATATTGTAGAAATTGAATAGATTAATTGGATTAATATATATTAAAATTAATTGTTTAATTTCATTGCCGTTACATGTTGTGTGGAATTCTTATGTGATGGTGATATAGCTCGTGGACTTAGTTTTGATTTGTTCGTTTTCGATTGGGTTGTAACGGCCGTTTTGAGCCTATTTATTTTTTACTAGAAAATTTCTATAGGATGCATTTTCTATGATGTTATTAATTTTGGGCTATGATGAAGACCGAAGACAACCGGCCGAGAAGAGGAAGAATCGAAGACTATTTTTTATTTTTCTTTTTTGGGTCATTCGCTTGGCCCAGTACTTGGGATAAGGTCCATGAGCTATATGTTGGTAGTAACTAGGTTGTTATTTACTGTTTTTCATTTTGAATGATTAACACACAAACGCGCTTATAAATGAATTAATGTGCAAAGTGTAACATTAATCGCGAAATTCTCCCGACAACAAACAGACTAAGTTTGAAAAAGGTTACGAGGTTTCCCACCCTCCATCAAACTCGTAGAAAATTGATACCCGAGCTGGTGTGCTATGCTTCCGAGTTATCGGGGTAGTACAGTTGGTAGAGATTGAAAAAATCTTGAGTGCATTAGATGCCTTAAGTTGATGATAAATTTAGCCCCTAGAAACCTGATAGGTTGCCGGGTGAGATTCAATAATCAAACTGATAGATATTGATGGTCAACAACTTAGATAGTCTAGATTGCCAAGAAACCTGATAGGTTGAGGGCATGAAGACTAAGGTAAAAGAAGATCAAATCATCCGTTGGACGGGTTGGAGTTAGACACCACTTTACAGAAATTAATTGGCAAGAAACCTGACAGGTTGTGTCTGTTAAAATTTGTAAAGAACTTGATAACTACTAAGAAGTCGATCTCACCATGACTTCCGAATTATAACATGTAATTCCCGGTTGTAATTCAGTAATTATCATTGAGTATTTATCATTCAGTAATTGTCACTCGGTAATTTTCACTCATTATTAATCACCCATCATTCACGTTCATTCATTTGTATTCACCGTTGGCGTACTTTAGCCGTGTACCAGTTATCAATCGTCATTCATCTCCGTTTGAGAATCGAGACGAGAGTATTGTCATAATTATCGTGATTGGCAGCCTTGTTTTGGAAGTATCATCTATTGCATGTTATCGGACTCAATTATATTCATACAAGCATGGTATGTCGGATCATTCAGCGATGTGTGTCGGGTAGACGAATTTGTCGTTTCGTTGACGTTCAACAGCGAGTTACGGTCGTAACATGCTTGCATTATGGCCGTAACATGTTTTCGTTGTTTTCAGGACATGTCGGACGAAGAGGACATACGGCCGTAGGGATTGCGGCATATGGCCATAGGTTGAGGCAGGTACGGCCGTAAGGCTTGGCCGTTTACGGCCGTACGGTCGAGCACGGTGTCCGATCAGTTTTCGACGTAGGCTTCATACGCCTGTAAGAATGTGCCGAGAACGGCCGTATCAGTCGAGTTACGCCCGTAAGGCATGTGCGGTTACGGCCGTATGCCTGTCGGTAGATTTTTGACGAGGTCGGGTTACGCCCGTACGATGTGGTTGGTTACGTTCGTAAGGCCGTTGACTTGGAGATGTTACGGCCGTAAGTATGCCAAGTTATAGACGTAACATTCGGCATTACTTAAGTACCTAGACGGAATTTTTGCACTCATTTCACCCCTTCTTCACTTGAGTTCCGAGAGAGAAGTTCTTGGGAGAGATTTCCTTCATCACATCACTTGGGTAAGAGTGTTCTAAGCATATATCTTGGATTGGGAAGCTTGGATAGTTAATTTAACACGAATTCACCAGATCGAAGTGTTTGAATCTTCAAAGGTAAATTCTTTAACATCTTGGATATTTTGAGTTGAGATATGATGTTTTAGATGTTATAATCATGTTGTATGAATATATATACATATGATTATGAGTTTGTATGAATATTCATTAGATTATTGAAGAATTAATTGAAGAACACTTTGAATATTGAATTGGATTTGGGGGTCTTCGATTAGATGTTGTTGAAATCTCGAATTGGGTATTCATAGTGGATTATTGATTGCGTTGGAGATGTTTTGTTGGATTGTATCACTCCTTGGAGGTTTGGTATTGATATAATCGAGGATTGGTTGTAAACAATCGAAGATTGGTTACAACGTGTTTGTTTTAATGCCTCAATGAACTTAGATTTGCCATATCGACGTTTTGAGTTAGTTATAATCGTGTTTGATTCGTATATTAAACGGATTGTTGGTAATTGTGTTATTCAAGGTTGTTCGAGCGACTGACATCTGATTTTAGGACGTTTGTTCGAGGAAGGACATTCTTCACCGGTGTTGTGTAAGTTAATTCTTACTCGGTTAAAAGGATACTCATTCCTTTCATTGTTGTTCATTCATAATCATAATTCATTCATAGTGTAATAATCATGTTGAGACTTGTAATTATCAAACTAATCATTCAATTCACGAGGAACGATGGTTCCAATATTTTCAGTGAGCTATCATTAATTTCATTGTCATTTCATCTCGGTGA
Source organism: Orobanche coerulescens (assembly GCA_033398695.1). NCBI lineage: Eukaryota > Viridiplantae > Streptophyta > Magnoliopsida > Lamiales > Orobanchaceae > Orobanche > Orobanche coerulescens. Next base: position 63,544,783 of record CM065810.1, on the reverse strand, counting down.
GTCATTCTTTACCATTGTTGGATTGTTATTCATTAACATTCATCATGGTCACTCTTGTTCATGTGACCTTATGGGTTCATATTGCGTGGTCGGGTGGTTATGTGTGGAATTTTTAGTCGGCCACACGATAATCATGTGAAGGGTTTCACCGACACAATGGACTGTGCACACGGTAATGTGCCTTCGTAAGACTAATTAGGTACAGATGCGGGTGTGTCCGGGCACTCGTCTTGTGCACGTGCACGTCCCATTACGGGCGTATTATGATGCCCCTCTTCAGCTTAATTTCATAATTTTGATATATCATGATTGTGCTTATTCAACTCTTGAGGATTGTTGTTCTGTGTAACTGACCCCATTGGGGGATGTTGATTTGAGGTCATGGCAAGGCCAAAGCACGAGAAGATAACATTGACCGCGCGGAGTCCCAGTGATACTAGTAGGGGGCCCAGTCCCTTCAGCCATTCATGTTTTCTTCATTCTATTTCCACTGCAGATTTTCGTTTGGATACTCATTTTCATTTAGTGTTGTATATTTTATCCTCATAAAAAATTTATATGTATTCTGTATTATCTTGGGTGTGTTGTACTTGAAACTCCTCATCGGAGTAATTGATGATATAATGTGGTTCGGTACTACAATTATATTATTTAAGTCATTAATTTTCATTCGCCTAGTGGGTCCCAGTCGGGGGTCCACGACAATGTAATATTCGCCTAGTTTGGGGTGTTACAGAGTTGGTATCGGAGTGTGGTTTTGAATGCTACCTTCCGAGTCATGTCTTATTGAAATCATCGTTCATCAGACTAGTATCACTGGACTTTCGCGTCACGTGTGACCTGTGCAAGAGCCAAGCCCCTCAGACCAAAGAACAGTAAGATTTACTGACGCCATGGTATAATTTCTGGCAATAAGAATCATTGATTCATCATTCATCAATCAACAATCCTCAATCATCATTTTTATTTTTGATCATGTTGATCATGTTAACTCATTAATCACTAAGTTCATTTCATTGCGCATTTGTGATCCTAAGGTCGTGTCATTAATCTTGTTAACTTACTCAAGATAATCATTTCAACAATTTCATCAGATAATCATGTCACCTCAGTCGATCTTACATGTAATCATTATGTTAGATTGCGTATGCTCATTATCATCATTTAATAACTTAATTATAATGTGGTACTCATGCGAGATCTATAATTATCACGTGACTTTCCTACTTCAGTATGGAGAGAGCTGTCAGAGGATGCCTGGGAGGAGGTCGCGGTGCGGGCCGAAACCCGAGAGCTCGTGTGAATACACGTGCAAACGCGAGGAATACTGTCAATTCAGCGAGCAGTGACCCTACCACTCATCCATCTGAAAATAATCATTCACTGTCAGGAAGTCGTGCCCGGGACACAGCTCAATCGGAAGGCGTTTGGGTTGATCCACTCATTTTTACGCAGGGCATGATAGCCCAGATACAATTGCTTAATCACCATTGCGCCACTCTGGCCGATTAAATCGAGAAAGCTCTTACTTATGAGCTTACTGCGAAGGAAGTTGCTAAGCATCAACCTTCATCTCCTGGTAAGAAATCGAAGAAGCGTAATCAGTCCGAGGGCAGACAGGCAACCTTCAAGAAGCCTCGTGCGGGCCCTATTCTTTCCGAGCGACCTCTTATGGCGCCAAACCTACTCTGGCGATACTCAGGCCCCGAAGTAGTCACCGGTTCAGAATCAGGCCACTCGGTCCGCGTTGTTCAAGACGACGGGAGCAAACAAAGGCGGAGCCAAAAGCTATCAGACGGAAGCGTCCGGTTTGGGGGCCGGCAAGCCCCGAATTTATGAGATGAATAGGATCGACGATACGGAGGCCCGGATGATCTCAGGTACACTCGAAATTCTATCTCAACATGTGTGTACCCTTTTTGATACTGGTGCATCGCATTCATTCATTTTGAGTCATGCTTGAGTAGACTTCATCGGGATAGTGCTACTAGTTGTGAACCTTATATCATTGGTCTACCTGACGGTAGAAGAATTATCGGGGATCGTGAGATTGAGAATTTTCCAATTCAACTTAATGGCCGTGTTTGGTTGGCAAACCTGATCGTGGTTGATTTACCGAGAGACGACATTATCTTGGGTATTGATTGGATGGATTGTCACGATGCCATCATTAGTGTCCGCAAGCATATGGTCACTATCATTTCAGCCGATGGAGTCGAATATGTATTCTATGGAGGTAATCCTAGATGTTCCGGTAGAGTCATTAATATGATGAAAGCAGTGAAATTACTCAATTAGGGGTGCGTCGGTTATTGGTGTTATATGACCAAGACCAAAAAATCATCAATAACATTGATGGATATTCCGGTAGTGAGAGAATATGCCGATGTATTTCCAGACGAGTTACCTGGTTTGCCTTCACAGAGAGATGTGGAATTCACGATTGAGTTTGAGCCTGGTATGTCTCCATCATCTAAGGCACCGTATCGGATGGCCCCGATTGAAATGGAAGAACTGGAGAATCAATTGGAGGATTTGACCAAGAAGGGTTATATCCGACCGAGTGTGTCCCCGTGGGGAGCACCAGTGTTATTTGTCAAGAAGAAGGACGATTCATTTCGCTTGTGTATTGATTATCGAGAGTTGAACAGGGTGACGATTAAGAATAACTATCCTCTACCCCGTATTGATGATCTCTTAGATCAACTTCAGGGAGCTTCACTAATTTCCAAGATCGATTTAAGATCTGGATATCATCAGTTGCAAATTCAAGAGTCGGATATCGCAAGGACGATGTTTCGAACATGCTATGGTCATTATGAGTTTGTGGTAATGCCGTTTGGGTTAACAAATGGAGCTGCGGTATTCATGGAACTAATGAATCGAGTTTTCATCAACTATTTGGATCAGTTCGTGGTTGTCTTCATTGACGACATTTTGATTTATTCTCGTGACGGGTAGGAGCACGAATTTCTCCTTCATCAGGTTCTCAAAGTGTTGAGACGAGAGGAACTTTAAGGGAAGTTTTCCAAATGTGAGTTCTGGATGTCTGAAGTGATGTTTTTAGGACATGTGATTTCATCAGACGGAGTACGTGTCGACCCTCAGAAGACGGAGGCTATCCGAGTTTGGCAACCTCCGAAGAATGTTAAGGAAATCTGAAGCTTTCTCGGATTAGCAGGCTATTATCGGCGGTTTGTGGAAGGATTTTCTAAAATCGCTCAACCTATGACGAAACTTTTGCGGAAGGATAAGAAATACATGTTGTCCGATGCGTGACAGCGGAGTTTTGAGGAACTCAAGAGCTGTTTAATTTCAGTACCTGTCCTTTCCTTGCCACAAGTGACGGAAGGATTTGTGGTTTATAGTGACGCATTCGGACACGGTCTTGGATGTGTATTAATGCAAAACGGGAAAGTTATTGCCTATGCTTCACGGAAATTGACATCTTACGAGGTCAATTACCCGACCCACGACCTGAAGCTACCAGCTATGGTATTCGCGCTGAAGATTTGGCATCACTATATCTATGGCTTCACCTGTCAGATTTTCACCGACCACAAGAGTTTGAAAAATATATTTACTCAGAAGGAGTTAAATATGCCACATAGACGGTGGTTGGAACTAATCAAAGATTATGATATTGAGATTCAATACCACCCGGGTAAGGCGAATGTTGTCACCGATGCCTTGAGTCATAAGTCCGTTCAGGAGTAAATGCTTGCTCGTTTAATAGTTCAGAAGGAGCTTCAACAGGAATTCCTAAGACCCGAGATCGAGGTCTGGTTACAGCGAGTGCAAGGGCAGCTTTGCATGTTAGTGATTTCATCGCCACTTGAAGAGTGAATCAGGGTTCAGACCCGTTTTTGTCGCGCATCCGAGAGGATGTGGCTCAGGGGAAAGCCCCTGGATTTGTGGTCCACAAGGATGGACTTTTGCGATTTAAGAATCGGTTATGCATACCGGCGAATGACGAGTTCAAAAACTCGATCTTGAGAGAATCTCATGCTACCCCTTATTCCATTCATCCGGGGTCTAGCAAGATGTACAAAGACGTGAAACAAAATTACTGGTGGAGGAATATGGAGCGAGAAGTCACAGAATTTGTTTTGAGATGTCTAAATTGTCAGCAAGTCAAGATAGAACATCAACGACCGGCGGGTATGCTGAAACTGCTTCCTATTCCAGAGTGGAAGTGGGAGGCTATTTCAATAGACTTCATCACGAGTTTGCCGACAAGTCGTCGTGGCATGAATACAATTTGGGTAATTGTGGACCGTTTAACTAAGTCAGCTCATTTCCTTGAGATTAAGGATACGTGGGGTCCCTAGAGAGTTGCCCAGTTGTTCATCAAAGAGATAATGGATTGCACGGTACTCCTAAGAGTATTGTTTCTGATCGTGACGGGCGAATCATGTCATATTTTTTGAAATCAGTTCATCATGCCATGGGTACTCAGCTTAATTTCAGCACAGCTTTTCATCCTCAGTCCGACGGACAATCAGAACGAACTATTCAGACGTAGGATGACATGTTGAGAGCATGTGTCCTCGATTGGAAAGATGATTGGGAAGCCCAAGTACCATTGATCTAGTTCACATACAATAACAGTTGGCATGCTTCGATTAAGATGGCACCTTATGATGCCTTGTACGGTCGTCGTTGTCGATCTCCTTTGTGTTGGGATGACTTATCAGAATCCATCGGCACCGAGCCTGATATGCTTATAGCCGCCCACGAGAAGATAGCTTTGATCAGGAGTCATTTGTTGACCGCTCAGAGCCGACAAAAATCATATACAGATAATCGCCGTCGACTATTAGAGTTCGAGGCACGTGACCATGTTTTCGTCAAGGTACCCCCGAGTCGAGGTATCTTCCATTTCGGGAAGTGGGGAAAGTTGAGTCCGAGATTCATTGAGCCGTTTGAGATTTTGGATCGAGTAGGCAGTCTAGCTTATCGATTGACTTTACCCCTAGCGTTGAGCCGAATTCATAATGTGTTTCACGTCTCTCAATTGCGAAAGTATGTTGTCGACCCGAGTCACATACTTTAGTTCGACGAAATCGAGATCGCGGATGATTATTCGTATGAGTAGCGTCCTATACGTGTCTCAGAGCGATGAATCAAACAGTTAAGGAACATGACGATTCCTTGGGTTAAAATTCAGTGGTCTAGACACGGAGTCAAAGAGGCTACTTGGGAAACCGAGGATAGTATACGGGAGAGTTATCCCGAGTTGTTTGACCCTTAGTTTCGAGGACGCGACACTTTTTAAGGGGGGGAGTATGTAATACCCGGTTGTAATTCAGTAATTATCATTCAGTATTTAGCATTCAGTAATTTTCACTTATTATTAATCATCCATCATTCACATTTATTCATTTGTATTCACCGTTGGCGTACTATAGCCGTGTACCAGTTACCAATCATCATGCATCTCCGTTTGAGAATCGAGAGAGTATTATCAAAATTATCGTGATTGGTAGCCTTGTTTTGGAAGTATCATCTATTGCATGTTATCGGACTCAATTATATTCATTCAAGTATGGTATGTCGGATCATTCGGCGATGTGTGTCGATTAGACGGATTTGTCATTTCGTTGACGTTCAACAGCGAGTTACGACCGTAACATGCTTCCTTTACGGCCGTAAAATGTGTTCGTTGTTTTCAGGACATGTCGGACGAAGAGGACATATGACCATAGGGATTGCGGCATACGGCCGTAAGTTGAGGCAGGTACAACCATAAGGCTTGGCCGGCTACGACCGTATGATCGAGCAGGATGTCCGGTCAGTTTTCGACATAGGCTTCATACGCCCGTAAGAATGTGTCGAGTACGGCCTTATCAGTCGAGTTACGCCCGTAAAGCATGTGCGGTTACGGTCGTATGCTCGTCGGCAGACTTTCGACGAGGTCGGGTTAGGCCCATACGATGTGGCTGGTTATGGCCTTAAGGTCGTTGACTTGGAGATGTTACGGCCGTAAGTAGGCCGAGTTATGGCCGTAACATTCGGCATTACTTAAGTACCTGGATGGAATTATTGCATTCATTTCACCCCTTCTTCACTTGAGTTCCGAGAGAGAAGTTCTTGGAAGAGATTTTCTTCATCTTGGGTAAGAGTGTTCTAAGCATATATCTTGGATTGGGAAGCTTGGATAGTCGATTTAACACGAATTCACCGGATCGAAGTGTTTGAATCTTCAAAGGTAAATTCTTCACATCTTAGATTTCGATTTTGAGTTGAGATATGATGTTTTGGATGTTATAATCATGTTGTATGGAGAGATATACATATGATTATGAGTTTGTATGAATATTCATTAGATTATTGAAGAATTAATTGAAGAACACTTTGAATATTGAATTTGATTTGGGGGTCTTCGATTAGATGTTGTTGAAATCTCGAATTGGGTATTCATAGTGGATTATTGATTATGTTGGAGATGTTTTGTTGGATTGTATCACTCCTTGGAGGATTGGTATTGATATAATCAAGGATTGGTTGTAAACAATCGAAGATTAGTTACAACGTGTTTGTTTTAATGCCCTAGTGAACTTGGATTTGTCATATCGACGTTTTGGGTTAGTTATAATCGTGTTTGATTCGTATATTAAGCGGATTGTTGGTAATTATGTTATTCAAGGTTGTTCGAGCGACATCTCATTTTAGGATGTTTATTCGAGGAAGGACATTCTTCACCGGTGTTGTGTAAGTTAATTCTTACTCAATTAAAAGGATACGCATTCCTTTCGTTGTTGTTCATTCATAATCATAATTCATTCATAGTGTAATAATCATGTTGAGACTTGTAATTATCAAACTAATCATTCAATTCACAAGGAACGACGGTTCCAATCTTTTCAGTGAGCTATCATTCATTTCATTGTCATTTCATCTCGGTGAGTCATTCTTTACCCTTGTCGGATTGTTATTCATTAATATTCATCATGGTCACTCTTGTTCATGTGACCTTCTAGGTTCATATTGCGTGGCCGGGTGGTTTGTGTGGAATTTTAGTCGGGCACACGATAGTCATGTGAAGGGTTTCACCGACACAATGGACTGTGCACACGGTAACGTGCCACCGTGAGACTAATTAGGTACAAGTGCGGGTGTGTCCGTGCACTCGTCTTGTGCACATGCACGTCCCATTACGGGCGTATTATGATGCCCCTCTTCGGCTTAATTTCGATATATCATGATTGTGCTTATTCAACTCTTGAGGATTATTGTTCTGTGTTACTGACCCCGTTGGGGGGTGTTGATTTCAGGTCATGGCAAGGCCAAAGCACGAGAAGAGAACGTTGACGGCGAGGAGTCCCAGTGATACTAGTAGGGAGCCCCAGTCTCATCAACCATTCATGTTTTCTTCATTCTATTTCCACTGCAGATTTCCATTTGTATACTCATTTTCATTCAGCGTTGTATATTTTATCTTCATATAAAATATATAAATATTCTGTATTATCTTGGGTGTGTTGTACTTGAAACTCCTCATCGGAGTAATTGATGATATAATGTGGTTCGGTACTACAATTATATTATTTAAGTCATTAATTTTCATTTGCCTAGTGGGTCCCAGTCGGGGGTCCACAACACTGTAATATTCGCCTAGTTTGGGGTGTTACATAACATGGAGTGTATAATTCCGATAAAATTAGTGGGAGCCGAGATAAATTCTATAGTCGGTATAATAAAACAAGTCACTAATTCAATCTTGTCTAAATCAATGCAGAGAAATGAAACTATATTTCTCTCAAATGGCTAAGAACCCATTTTACTTGAAAAGAATATCCTAACTGGCCGTAACTTTGTTGACTGGTTGCGGAATCTGATGATCGTACTCAGTATAGAGTCTCTGGGATACATCTGGGAGGCGTACATTCCACCGACTCCAGTCCGAACTACGGGTAATTAGGAATAGATTGACGCCCATGAAAAATGGGTCAAGGATGATGTACTGGTCCGTGGCTTTATGATGGGCTCAATGACAAATGAGATGCAGAGAGCACACGAGAGAATTTCTTATGCTAGGCAGATTCTCGCACACTTGACCGAACTTTATGGAGAGCACAGTAGGACTGCTAGATATGAGATATCGAAGCAATTATTCAGTGTTATGATGAAACAAGGGGAGAAAGTCGGAGACCACGTCCTCAAGATGATCTCTATGATTGAGAGACTCGAGGTGCTCAACTTTCATATGGATTTATCCCTTCATATTGGTCTCATCCTTCAATCTCTGCCTGACTCCTTCATACAGTTTGTAATGAATTTCAACTGTAATGAGATTTCATGCACATTAGCTGGGCTAATGAATAAACTGGTGATGTCACAGTCTAACATGAAGACTAATCCGAGAGAGGCTGCTCTTGTGATTTCTTCTAGGCCTCGGAGGTCCAAGAACAAGAAGAAAAAGACCTATGAGCAGCATAAACCCAAGAAAGGGGTGCAGAAAAGAAAGGGCAAGGCCCAGAAGTTTCAGAAGGTAAGCGTTCCTAAACCTACGGACAAATGTCTTGAATCCGGTGAGCTGGGCCACTGGCATAGGACTTGTCCCAAGATTAACGGCGCACCAGGTGTGAAACTTTTTGTTTTTTAAACCAATTGTTCCGCTACTGTATATTCTACTTCATGGATTCTGGAATCACGTGCTACTTCTCATATTTGTAATATGAATCAGAATCTGGAATGAAGTAGGCAGCTTGAACCTGGGGAAGTGATGATCACTGTCGAAAGAGGATAAAGTGTCGAGGCAACCGATATTGGATCACTCCTATTGGGTTTAGAATCTGGTTTGATTTTGAAGTTAGATGAAGTACTTGTTTTGCCCAAGGGGCACAAAAATATTGTATCCACTCCAGTCTTGGACCGGAAAAGGATTTTGTTTCTTCATTGGCAACGGTAGGTGTAAAATTTATTTTCGAAATAAATTGGTTGGCACAGCTACATTGTTGAATGATTTATATCATATGAACTTACAAAATAAAGCAGCAGTGAACACTATAACTAGGAAACGTGGCAGGCAAGATACTAATCAAGCTCTTAAGTGGCACCTTAGACTTGGTCATGTTGGTCAGACCAAGGTTCAGAAAATGGAGAAAGATGGACTTTTAAGTCCATTGGGTGTAGAACCTTATCCAACTTGTGAATCTTGCCTTAGAGACAAAATGACTAAGTCCCCCTTCACAGGGACGTTTGAAAAGGCCGCTAAAAAACTTGGGTTGGTACATACTGACATTTGTGGTGTTTAGAAACAGCCCAAGACAGATATCAATATTTAATAACGTTCACAGATGATCATACAAGGTATGGGATTGTGTACTTAATGAAACATAAATCCGAAGTCTTTACTAAATTCAAGGAATTTAATGCCCTAGTTGAAAAACAGACTGGATGTTATATCAAAGCACTTCGGTCGGATCGTGGTGGCGAATATATGAGCTCAGAGTTTGATGAGTTCCTTAAGGAACATGGAATAGTTTCACAATTCACGCCGCCAGGAACCCCATAGTTAAATAGTGTTTCAGAAAGGAGAAATCGGACTTTGTTGGACATGGTTCGCTCCATGTTAAATTACACTGATTTACCAATTTACCTATGGGGGTATGCCTTACTAACCGCTTCCTATATCCTTAATAGATGTCCTTCCAAATACGTTCTTATCACTCCGCATTAGATGTGGAAGGGTAAGAAACCAAGTCTTAATCACATAAGGATTTGGGGATGTCCAGTCTATGTCAAGAAGGCTAAGGTGGACAAACTGGAAGCAAGGTCCATCAAGGGACGTTTAATTTGATACCCAGAGGACTCGATAGGTTATCTATTCTACATGCCAGAAGACCATAGGGTCGTTGTGGCTTTACTAGTGCACTTCCTTGAGGATGAGTTCATTCAGGAAGGTGGCTCGGGTAGAAATATCTCTTTGGAAGAGCATAATGAGAGTCCTAAGGAGACATCTGATCAGGGATTAGGAACCGAACCTATTGTAACACAACCTCCACTTCGAAGGTCTGGTAGGGTGTTTCGCTTACCTGAGAGGTATGGATATACACATGTCGAGGAACTGGGTCTCCACGATGCACCTAATAGCCGTGAGGACGACCCTGTCACCTATGACCAAGCGATAGTGGATGTATACTCCAATAAATGGCAAGAAGCAATGGAAGTTGAGATAGACTCGATGCATACCAATCAGGTATGGACTCTAGTAGATCTACCAACTGGCATGAGGACTATTGGAAATAAATGGATCTATAAGAGAAAGACTGATGGGGATGGCAAGGTTCATGCCTATAAGGCCAGGCTTGTGGCAAAGGGTTATACCCAAAGGGAAGGGATTGATTATCATGATACCTTATCGCCCGTAGCTATGATCAAGTCGATTCTCATGATGCTTGCCATTGCTGCTGATGAGTCAATTTTTGATCGTCTCATTCTGTTCTATTGAGTCGTGCTTTCATTTGTTTTTAACTGTTTTTTGCTCTTTTACACGTGGTATATTGTATTTTTGTTTTGTAGGTAGCCGGACTAAGATTGTGGTGAAATATGCACTTTTATGTCCAATATTGGAGTTTATGACGATCAATAGCTAGTCGGGAGCAAAAACATAGCTCGTGCGATGAAAAACGAAGCAACATCGGTCGTCTTTTATAAATTTCAGAATCATCACTCTGAATTGGGATGTGTTCTCTATTTATTAGATTCCTCGTGAAATTAGCTTCGAAACGGTATATCATACGCTAAATTCCGAGGTGTATTGATGCAAAAACGAAAGATCAAGTCGAGGAAGACCAAAAATTGGAGTCAAAACAAGAAGAAACGACCCGGGCCGCGTCAGGCAACTCGACCTTGTCATACGACACGGCCGGGTCATCAAAGCAGTGAGAATTCACTTTCCAGAGCAGTACAACATGGGTCGTGTCACAGGACACGGCCGGGTCCATTGGACAGTGAGATTTTCGTTTCTAGGATAGTTCGACACGGGCCGTGTCATCTGACATGGGTCGTGTCACTTTTCGGTGCATGACCTTTTCATTGACATTTTTACATGATTTGGAGAGATTTTCTTGTTTTTTTGGCTTTATAAAAAGGTCTTAAGGAGGAAAAGGAAGGATATTCTGATCTTGTGAGATTGTTGTGTGGAAAAACACATGATTTAGGGAGAAAACACCAAAAAGGGAGGAAAAGAGAGATTTTTCATCATCTTCCTTGTATGTTCATCATCTTGAAGAATACATTTCTGAGTGATTATAATTCCTTGTATCATTTGTTATGAGCTCTTGAAGGAAGAACATCAAACCTCCATCGGGAATTCGATTTCGGCTTTTACAAGGGAAGTTTCTACCATGTTTTCTTTTACGATTTTCACTATTGTTGTTGAAATAATCATGTGTGGCTAATCTTTTCATATGGATTTTTAGATTGAGCCACACACATGTTATCGATTGATTAGTTTCAATTGATTTTTCGGGTAGAGTTTGGGATTATTTCTCTTTGTTTGTTCTTCGCATAAGAACTTTTGATTTAGATCATCAAAACCTATTTCATAGTTGTTATTATTGTCAAAACGAGGGTTTTTGTTGGAGTCCGCCATCAAACGACCCGATAGAAGCGATTGTTAATGTTCTAAACCTTTTTTAAGTGATCTTTTAGCGATTTACCTCATCAAAAGAAGTCGGTTAATCGATTGTTAGTTAGGGATTCATCTCCATCAAAGGAGTGTCTCTTATTTTCGAAAAGTACAATCGCGATTTTTAGAATTACTGCAATCAAATGGATTTCTTCTAATCGTGAGCAATCGATCATTCCAAACCTTATTTCTTTGAGTATCAGAACTAATAGTTGATTACGTGTCTGTCGGTGATTCTAAACTCCCATATCATTTTCATAATTGTAATCTCTTAATTATCTAACCATTAAATCGATGGTGTTAACATTTCATTTATTTTAATTTTCTGGGTTTATAATTGTAGTCCTATCAAATCATTGGTGTATTTTACTTTACTTTGTTTTTGTTAATTCGACTATTTTCCGAACATTATTGAATTTCAAACCGTTTCCAACTCCTTATGAGATCGACCTCGGAGTTACTTATCGCTACCTACAAAAGCGATTCGTATACTTGCGAGTTTTAATTGTTCATCAAGTTTTTGGCGCTGTTGCCGTGGAGTTGGCATTTAATTTTTGATCTTTTTTAATAGTAGTTGAATTTTTTTTCTTGATCATTTTTCCGTGTTCATTATTTTCGATTAAGTCTAAAAAATTCGCCCTAACTTCTTTTGTTTATGCTTGGTAGGCGATTGTTGGGAAAACCGATTCTTCCACCCATAGACGAAATTCAAAGGATTAGAGCACCAAAAACAATAGCCACATCATCAACGGCAAAAGACGAGGAGAATCCAGATCTTGAAGAGCGACTTTTTGTAATACCCGAGATTTCTGTTTAGGTTACTTCGAAATATTCGTCGGTTGTGCCGGTCATTTTGCTTCGTTGAGGATTATTCAGGACTTCCCCTATGTTGTGTACCAAGTTGTCGCATTCGTCGGGTATAACTTGTGGTTATGTGAATCGGGCAGATCGTGTGTATGCATGCATGACTTGGCATATTGTCTTCCATTGTCGTTTTGTCTCTTGGAGGGCATTGCGAGTCCTTATTTTGTTCCCTTTCGAGTTGGTTATATCCTGGGTACCTTCGGGGCCGTGTCGGGTTCGATATTGGCCTCCTATTGTAACACACGAGCAGGCCACACGAGCACGTGGTCGTGTGTGGCGCTCGTGCGCAATCCAGCGCTTGGCAGTGAGCTCCAGGGACGCACGAACAGGACACACGAGCAACTGCTCGTGTGTGGTGCTCGTGCGTGATTTCAGTGGCTGGGCAATGGCCTAGCGCACGACCAAACACACTAGCACTTGGTTGCACGTGATGGTCGTGCGTCGCTGGTGTATATAAGGCGACAGACGGGTTTCTCACCCCATTTCCTCCCCTTCTTCTCTTCTCTTCGCGGTTGTCGGACGGGTGAGGATAGGGTTCGAGTTCTTGGTTGGTTCTACTCAATTCCAAGGTATTTTGGAGATCTCTTGGTGATTGTACCATCATCTAATCCCTTGTTCTTCGTTGGATTGAGGTAATTCTTAATTTTTCTTCGAGTTGACTTTCTTGGAAATTTGTTCTTGATTTCGATTCTAGTCCGATTTTGATGCATCAGTTGGTGTAGTATGATGTTATTAATCGTGTTTCATGGATTGTATATCCATATATCGAGTTTGTTTAACTCAATTGACGATTCGAGTGTTCTTGGGAATTATTGAACATTTAATGTTCGATTAAATGTCCCATTGAGTTTTCCTTCAATAGTTTGATGGGTTTTTCGTTGTTCTTGGTCTTGGTTCTCGTTGTGATAGTGTTTTCGTTGTGTCTTCCAGAAGTTGTAGGTTTTCGGAGTGTCCCAGTCCGGCCGTGTTCGTCGGAGTACTTGCTCGCGGTATCGAGGCAAGTATCTTGCCCATATGTTTCATGTCTCGTAGGCATAATTTTTGATAAACGATTTTATGTGAAACCCGTATGTTTAATGAATAATAAAAAAGATCATTATGTTCTCGATAAATGTTGTCTTTCAACGATAACTCGTATGCTTCGTGAATAAGTGTGTTTTGGACTATGTGTGTTAGTTTCGTTTTTTGAAAGACGTTATGATTACATTAAGTGAACATAATAGACCGTAATCATTTACCGAGGATTACGTGTTGTTATATGTGCTTGTTTGGCGAATATGTGACGGGTGATATCGGTTGTTAGTCCTTTGAAAGGAGGTTGTGATGTTTAGTGTTGCTTGGCTTGACGTTTTGCTTATTGTTATGTGATCGTAGGGGTTGGGCATGACCGTAGGGTTATCCAATCCTAGTATGTCTTGTGGGGACTCCGAGGTTCGGGGCTTGCTAGCCCGATGGGGGGATAACTTGTGGGGTTATCCAATTCGGGTATGTCTTGCGGGGACTCCGAGGTTCATGGCTTGTTAGCGCGATGCCGGGATAACTTATGGTTGTGGTTAGGAATGGTTCTGTGACTGTTGTCGCGAGGACATGTGAATTGGTATGGTTTCCTATTGGGTTATTCATTCGGGTATATTCTGTGGGAGCATCTGAGGTTCGTGGCTTGTTAGCACGGGACGCAAAAAATCCTTAGGAATATGTGTTTGATGATTTGGGTCATGGACCTTGTGGTTTTTGATTTGGGTCGTGGACCCTGTGGTTTATGATTTGGGTCATGGACCCTATGTTTCGTAATTTGGGTATTGGACCCCGTGTTTTGTGAATTGGGTTGTGAACCCGTGTTTTATTATTGGAATTGTATTTTGGGAAGGATGATTTTGGGCCGCGTCCCCAAGCATTTTCGAAAGACTTGAGAATTCTTTAATCCCAAATGTTTTCAAAACTCCCGAGATCCTAAAATGTTTTGTAAGAGATATGTTGGGTTTATTTTCCCATTTTTCATGATTCGAACTGTCTTGGTCAAATAATTCATCTCGGGAAGCGTGTTCATGATTATTATATTCTTGGAGTATGTTGTGTATGGCTCATATTCGTATTTTATACTTGCACTAGCAAAACAGTGGAGTTTTGCTAACCCCCGAGTATTCAGGGGGTGGATGTTTGTATTTCATTCAGGTTTTGGGGAGCATAGCACAGGGTCGGCATGAAGGATGATGAAAGATGATCGATACAAATCACATGAGGACCCGTTTATTGTGGTATTAGTCAGTTCTACTTTATTCCCGCTGCAATATTTTCCCCATTGTACGGGAGCATTTTGTATTTGACCCATGCGTGGGTATGTATTGAGATTGAGTTGTATGTTTTTACTGAAAGATCAAATCGGTCTACTGAGACATTTTAGCCTTAAAGGCATTGTTGAGTTGTTCGATTTTGTTACCAACCTGGTAGAACCTTGAGGAAAGGTTCTACGGCGTGTAATATCCCTGAGCGGATTGGGGGTGTTACACTTTTGCTCCAGGAAGAAAACCCTCGTCAACCGAGGAATGTTGCACAAAATTTAGATGAAGAAAACTTTCGTCAACCGAGGTTTCTGAGATATGAGAATGTTGGGCGCAATCAAGGGATACACGAAGCTCAACAAGGGAGATACTTTTATTCGAGACAACCACCCATTGGAGTGCAATATGGAGCGAACTATTATCCCGGGCCTCAATATGGGATGGAAGCAAACTACAATATGCCGCAACAACCTCCGGATGAGCATCTAATGCGGGACTATGCAAAGCCCGTGGTTAACACCGCCATCTCGTGCATCCAATTAGCACCCGGAGCAAGGAACGACCACATCAGTAGATTTCACATCGTGCAATTGCCCTCATTTAACGGACTAGCACGTAAGGACCCATTGTTGTTCATCCGAGACTTCTATGTGGCGATTGACAACTTCCCATTAAATGGGTTGAGGGAGGATCAACTAAGAATGAAGTGCTTCCCTTATTCACTCAAGGATGGGGCAAAACAATGGTTGATGACTTTGGCACCGCGCTCACTAAGAACATGGGATGAAGTTTACGACAAATTCATTACCAAGTACTTATCTCATTCAAATACTACACAATTGAGAACTCAAATCTCAACATTTGGACAACAAGAGGGAGAGGCATTTCACGAAGCATGGGACTGATTCAGTATGCTCCTCATTCAATGCCCACACCATCAATATCCACTTCAACTACTTAATCAATTCTTCTATGATGGGTTGACTCAATACTGCCAAGGTGCGGTGGATAACGCAGCCAGTGGTTCATTTTGGGGGTTAACGAAGAGACAAGCTTATGATGTGTATGAAACGTTGGGAGCTAACTCACAACAAAAAAGTGTACATGTTCGTAGGGTAGTTGTGAACCAAGCGAAAAGGACGAGATGCAATCTAAAATCGATGAGTTAACAAGGGAACTAAGAGAACTCAAGACTCAAAATAAATCTTCAGTCTCATGAGTTTGCGAGATTTGCGGAGCACCCGGATATGATGCTAATTCTTGCCCATATACTTTTCCTGAAGAACAAACCGAACAAGTGAATTGGGCTATGAGACAAAGCACGGGAATGCCCGAATGGAAGGAGAGGAGAAATAATTATGGCGGAAATGCAAGAAATACACCTCTCCCAAACACTGGGCTTAGAAACTATCCAAATTTCTCATGGAGAAACAACAACCCGATGCCGTACGACACATGCGCCCAAGCTCAATACAATGGATAAAACTGAGCCCAATAAACAACATAAAGTGAACCACCTGCACAACAAAGGAACTCTCTCGAGGAGAGTATTGCGGCATTCATTAAGGAAAGCAATTAAAGGTTCGAATCTTTAGAAGCTTTGGTGAAGAAAATGGAGATTCAAATTGGGCAACTTGCTACCGAGGCACGTAGACAAGAAAGGGGTAAACTACCAAGTCAACCCGAGCAAGCTCAAGCTATTACCACCCTTCGAAGTGGTAAAGTGATTAATAAAGAGACAGTTTCCAAAGAGAGAGAGAGAGAGAGAGGGGCGGCGGGAAAGAAGACGAGTCGGGAAATCAAGAAGAGAGAGTAGACGAAGCAACTTCGACCTCCAAGCTTCACAAATCTGCTCAACCATATAACCCACCGGTCCCCTTTCTGAGCCGACTTAGAAAAGCAAAGCAAGATGAGAAATTTTCCGAAATCTACGACATTCTTTCGAAGGTTCATGCCAACTTACCTCTCTTGGATATTGTGAAGAACATTCGTGCTTAAACAAAATTTTTCAAAGAGTCGACCTCCAACAAAAGACGATATTTTGGGAACGAGAAAGTGGTACTCTACGAGGTAGAAGTAAGGAGTCAAGAGAAGGGGGATCCCGAAAGTTTTATGATTGACATCACTATGGGAGATAAGATGGTTGCTCGTGGGATGCTCGATTTGGGAGCAAGTGTGAATCTCATGCCATACTCGACTTATTTGAGGCTTGGGCTCGGGGGAATCAAACCAACAAGAATGACTCTTCAAATGGCGGATAGGTCGGTGAAATACCCCAAGGGAATCATTGAAGACCTATTAGTGCAAGTGGACAAGTTGGTGATTCCGGCTGATTTTGTTATCTTGGAGATGAGCGGTTTCGCAACAAGCAAAAATAAAGGGACAATACTTCTAGGATGTCCATTCATGTGTACAACAAAAACAATCATCGATGTTGATGAAGGAAAGGTCACCATGACCGTCTTGGGTGAAACTGTGGAAATCGACGTGTTCGGTTCATCTCTTATCCCTTCTCATATTTATGCTGCCCATGATTATAATTTTATTGATTGCATTGATTCTTTGGTTGATGATACATATTTGCATGACGACGTAGGGGACACGTTGCGTGATGCTCTAACCGTTGAGCATGATATGGGGCTGAATAATTTAGAAATTGAAGAATATGTTGCATTTATAGCTAAATCCGAACCCATTGATGAAGTTGACGATCTTAATATGCCTTTAGAATTAAATTTTGAGGAGCCCGTTGAAATCACCCCGCCCTAACTTGAATTGAAAGAACTTCCGGCGCATCTTAAATATGTTTTCTTAGGCAAAAGTGACACTTACCCTGTAATTATCTCTTCCGAATTATCTCCTTTGCAAGAAAACAAATTAGTAGAAGTTCTCACTAAATTAAAGGAAGCAATTGGGTGGAGTATTTCTGATATCAAGGGGATAAGTCCTGTAAGATGCGTGCATAAAATAATTCTTGAGGATAATGTTAAGCCTATTAGTCAAGCTCAAAGGTATTTGAATCCGAACATGCAGGATGTAGTAAAAAAGGAAGTTTTGAAATTGTTAGATGTCGGAGTCATCTACCCGATATCTGACAGTAAGTGTGTTAGTCATGTGCATGTAGTTCCTAAGAAATCTGGAATAATGGTGGTTTGTAATGATAAAAATGAATTGGTGCCCACTATAACAGTGACCGGTTAGAGAATGTGCATTGATTATCGAAAATTAAATGCCCTAATGAAAAAAGATCATTTTCCCCTCCCTTTCATTGATCAAATGTTGGAACGTTTAGCCGGGCATGATTATTACTGTTTTCTAGATGGTCTTTCAGGTTTCTATCAGATTCTCATTGATTCGTAGGATCAAGAGAAGACCATTTTTACTTGCCCTTTTGGCACTTTTGCCTTTAGGAGGATCCCGTTTGGTCTTTGCAATGCTCCCGCTACTTTCCAAAGGTGCATGCTTTCCATATTCTTTGACTTGTTGGAAAAGTCCATTGAGGTATTCATGGACGATTTTTCTGTGTTTGGAACCACCTTCGATGATTGTTTACATAATTTGACTGTTGTGCTCGAACGATGTATTGAGTGTAATCTTACACTTAGTTGGGAAAAGAGTCATTTCATGGTTAAACAAGGGCTTGTTTTGGGTCATGTGGTTTCTAATAAGGGAATGAAGGTTGATAAGGCTAAAATTGATTTAATTGTTAAATTACCTCCGCCTTCGTGTGTAAAAGAAGTTCGAAGCTTTTTAGGGCATGCTGGGTTTTATAGGCGTTTCATTAAAGATTTTTCAAAAATTGCCCGCCCCTTAAGTAACCTTTTGTTTAAAGATAATAAGTTCGATTTCACCGAGGAATGTTTGGTTGGTTTTAATGCTTTGAAAGTGAAGTTGACTTCCGCGCCTATTGTTGTTGCACCCTATTGGTCTTTACTATTTGAATTACTGCCATCAAATGGATTTCTTTTAATCGTGAGCAATCGATAATTCCAAACCTTATTTCTTTGAGTATCGGAACTAATAGTTGATTACGTGTGTGTCGGTGATTCTAAACTCCCATATCATTTTTATAATTGTAATCTCTTAATTATCCAACCATTAATTTGGTGTTGTTAATGTTTCGTTTATTTTAATTTTCTGCGTTTGTGATTGTAGTCCTATAAAATCATTGGTGCAATTTACTTTACTTTACTTTTGTTAATTCGACTATTTGCTGAACATTATTAAATTTCAAACCATTTCCAACTCCTTGTGAGATCGACCTCGAAGTTACTTGTCGCTGCCTACAAAAGCGATTCGTACACTTGTGAGTTTTAATTTGTTCATCAGCTGCCTATTACGATTATGAAATATGGCAAATGGACGTCAAAACGGCTTTTCTAAATGGATACCTCGAGGAGGAAATCTAATATGGAATAGCCTAAGGGTTTTGTGTCCAAAGCTAATATTCATAATGTGTGTAAGCTGCAACGAGCCATTTATGGACTAAAGCAAGCTTCTCGGAGTTGGAACCTTCGATGTGACGAAGCAGTCAAGGATTTTGACTTCCACTAGTACAAATCTGGGATTTCGTCACACATGCTGTTTTTTGAACGGCCACACAGTCAGATATTTATGTGACTAAATGTACCAGAATAAAATAAACAACCACAATTGATCCGACTTGTGTGACCATTTCGGAATTTCATTGTCACACATTTGAATATTTATGTTACTAGAGGTAACTCGTAATTTTTTTTTTGATTATTTAGTCACTTATAATTTGGGACGTGTGACAGATACAAATAAGTTTGAAACATTAGTCGCACTATATATATACATATGTGACAAATATATGTCACACGATTGAACAGTGTGACCAAAATCCATATATGGTCACATGAAGTAATTGTGTATGTGGCTAAATCATATAGTCAAGTTTGTCACACATTATTTAAAATTGACTACTAATTTTTGCTGAATATTTAGCCACATATGAATTTGAAATGTGTGACAACTGAAAAGTAAGTTTGAAGCATTAGTCACGATATGCATTTAAAAGTGACGAATATATGTCACACATTTGAACAGTGTGACCACATGTCATATATGGTCACACTAAAATATTTAAAACTTAGCCATTCCCTCAAAAGTTTTCCCCAAAATTTGAATTCCCACTCCCTTTTTTCCCAAAGTTATTAAGCGGGGTTTTTCCCTCTTATCTTTTAAACCAATTGACTAAAACACTACATCATTTATCCTCTTCTCATTAGACCCACCACTGCACCTTCTTCTCTGAACAATATCACAATTGTACAAGCAAGCGCACACTGACACCCACTCTGTGTAATACCCGGTCGGAATTCATGTCATTTCAAATCTCTTCATTGTACGAATTGTGTTTTGTTGGGCGAACCCTTGTAATCATTACTTGGAACCACCATTTTGGGGTTCCCGTACTTCCATTTCGTGTTATTGTTTTCCAGATATTGAGCCCTATTGCTTTTATTCTCTTCCCGGGTCATTGAGCACACACAATTTCTAGACCTGGCCGAGCGGACTGTACCGGGTGCCGCGGCACATGCCGGCAGGGCCGCGGCACACTGCCGAGTCACTGTCGCGGCACACCTGTCCGGGCCACAGCACACTTGTGTTGCATCCTCAGCCAAAAACCGACTGTACCCGGTGCCGCGGCACACCTTGGCTGAGCCGCGGCACACTGCCGAGCCCTGGGAGCAGTTTTTGGGCCTGTGCCGCGGCACACCTAGGCTGAGCCGCGGCACACAATGCGGTCAACTGCATAATTTGTGCTTTTTGAGCGAGATGCAGCTCATTTCTCCATTTTCTTCTTCTACCTACGAGAGAGAGAGCTTGAGGGGAGGAGCTTCTCACCATCTATCACTTGTGTGTTGGATTTTTACCATTTTCATTCGGTTGGGAAGCCCGGATCGTCAATCTATCGCGTATTCTTCGAATCATAGTGCTTGGATCTTCAAGAGGTAATTTCTTCAACATCTTGGATTTCGATTTTGTATTGGGTAATGATGTTTTGGATGTTAAAATCATGGTGTATGAAGTGATATACGCATGATTATGGACATGTTTGAGTATTCATCGGATTATTGAAAGATTATTCAAGAACACTTTGAATATTGTGTTGGATTTTGGGGTTTTTCGTAGATTCGTCCGATTTATCCAATTTAAAGCTTGAGAACCTTGAGATTATGATGTATCTATACCGTATACATGCCTTTCCTAAGATTTTTCGGACTTTTGGGAGTTTTAGCGATTTTCCAACCTCTAATTGTTAACTCGTGTATTTTTCGTGAATCGTAGACGGGTTTCGGGGGTTTCTTCGTGTAATTTGAGTATGGATATTTGACTATCATATTCCTTGCGAATCGTTTAGGTGCCGGAAGTGTGTTCTTGGACCTACCGAACTCATACCCTTCCTCCGTTCGATTTCTCGATGTCTCAAAGGCAAGTATATAATTATGATTGTACGTTCTCGACTTTGAAAGTAAGAAATATTGATGGTATAATATGAACGAACCATTTTTACGGCATTCATAGAAATATTGATGGCATAATATGAACGAACCGTTTTTACGGCATTCATATATGTATTGATGGCATGATATGAACGAACCGTTTCTACGGCATTCATACATGTATTGACGGATGATATGAACGAACCGTTTCTACGGCAGTCACATACGTCTTGATGTGACACTATGAGATTTAGTTATTCCGGAATACTAGTCTTGAATTGATGAATTGACTGTTACATTTACTTTATTATCGAGGAGTATTGTGTTTCATATTTGATATACTTGCACTGGCTATTCGATGGCTAACCCCTTTATGGTGGAAATACGTTTTATGTATTTCAGGTTCCAGGAGAACGGACAGGCAGGTATCGGGTCGGCACGAAGATGGTGGGCAAGTGTGATACTGTGTCTTTCTTCCAGTTATGTTTTGAGTTTTCCATTCAGTGTTGTTATACTGGATTGGCTATTGAATACTCGAGTATTGTTTTCCATTTCCCTTGATGTTCCGGCCTGTGTTTGCCGAGGTATTGATTCGTGTTGTGACGTCTGTGAATACATTGGCTATGTTTTGAATACCTTTGTATTGTTTTTCATTCCATTGTGTGTAGACCTTCTCGGTCAAAATTTATAGTTCCGCGTATGTTTAGCCTTGTGGGTCCCACGGCGGGGCTTACGGCGCTGTAATATTCCCCGAATAACTTAGGGGTGTTACAGAATATGGTATCAGAGCTTAGGTCTATGGATACCTAGGCTGTCGGTCTTTTGGGTCGAATGAGTCGTCATTTGTCCACAGTATCACTACTCTGCCATCATCATAGTGCGACCGGTACTTGTAAGACCTCTTACTCTTCTGATGTTTCCTTATTCATTATGCTTCTTATATGGATATTCTTGAGAATCGATCACCTTAATGACGTGCGATTGAATTGTGCTTACGTACCTTGTGTGTTCTTCAGTATGTCATCTGGTAGGGGCCGTGGCCGCGGTCGTGGCCGTGGACGAGGAAGAGGTCGTGGCGCGACCGTTTCCATCCGTTCAGTTGCGGGGTCGACCAATCCCAGTCTGTCGAACTCGGTGCATCCTGACACCAAGAGTCAGCACGACCAATCAAACGGTCAAGGGAACAACGCGGATGCTGGAGTTACGAATGCACTTCAACAATTGGCTACCCAGATGACTATTTTAGCCCAAACTGTTCAGCTGAATAACCCGAACCCAAACACGGATGCCTTGCTTCAGAATGTAATCCGCATGCACCCTCCACAGTTTGGCGGTGCCACATACCCATTAGGCTGGGAAGACTGGCTAGCAGAATTGGAGAAGATTTTCGAGGCGGTTGATTGCCCCGAGGTGAGGAAAGTACCGATTGCTCAGTATTTCCTCACTAAGGAGGCAGCTACTTGGTGGAAGGTCATCAAGCCACAGGATCGTATTGCCACGTGGGATGAATTTAAGGAGCTCTTGGAGGCCGAGTTTTGTCCTTGGCCGGTGTGAGAGGGCCGAATCCGAGCCTTTTTCGAGGCTAAACCACAAGATATTCTCGTTTCACCGGCGATCGTGGAGTACAACCAACAATTGATCCATGTGAAGGATCAAGTGCGTAACGAGCGTGATAAGATCCGTTATTTTGATATGCGGATGAATTTGGACTTACGGCGATACATGGCCGGATTTGCTTGTACCACACTGAAAGAGTATCAGGACAGAGCTTTAGCCCATGATATGTTGAACCCCGACAATGATACCGTTGACGAACCGAAGAAGCAAAAAGTCGCGGGAAATTTTTCTGGTTCTAAGGGTGGCAACTTTCAGAAGTCACAAACGACTAACCGTTTTGCCGGACAGTCGTCACGTTCTAATAAGGGGAAGAGGGGTTATCGTCCCACTCCGGGTACCTCAAATCGCACGGTGACTTGCTATAATTGTGGCCGTCCAGGCCACTTTAATATGGAATGCCACTTTCCACCATTAAAGTGTCACACGTGCGGACAGATGGGGCATAGAGCGGCTTATTGTTCCGAGCCGAACCAGACTTTGGACACTCGGGCTTCTGCCCCAACACCACTTGATCAAGGTATAAATCAGCGACAATCTTTTGGTCAACCTCAGCAGAATTTTGGCAGGGGCCGGGGACGGGGTCAGAACGCTGGAGGGGGAAACTCTAGCGTCGGTTCGGTACAACCACGGGTTTATGAGATGCGTTGAACAGACGAACCCGACGTGGTGGTGGCTTCAGGTACCATCCATATTTTATCTTATCCAATCCGTGTACTTTTTGATACGGGTGCTACACATTCTTTTATTTCTTTGGAGTGTGTACGCCGTTTGAATATAACTTGTTTGACTGCTTGCGATCCCTTAATCGTGAAACTGCTTAGCGGGGATAGGATTGTGGGGAATCGAGAGATTAGAGATTTTCCGGTGATTATATCCGGTATGGAATGGTTATCGAATCTGATTGTAGTCGATATGGAAGGCGAGGACGTGATCCTCGGCGAAGATTGGCTTGATAATCACCAAGCGATTATGAATTACCATACCAAGGTTATCACCATGATGACTAAAGATGGATCTGAGTACTCATTTTTGGGACGTAAGTCGGGCCAATCCAAATTACTTATCAGTTCCATGAAGGCTATAAAACTTTTGAATAAAGGATGTACGGGCTATTGGTGTTATGCTTTGAAAACGGAAGGAAATGAAGTCGAGTTCTCTTCGATTCCGGTTGTTAATGAGTATTCTGACGTTTTTCCGGATGACTTCCCGGGATTACCGCCAGCTCGAGAGATAGAATTTACCGTAGACTTAGAGCCAGATGCGGCTCCGATTTCTAAAGCATCTTATCGGATGGCACCTTCCGAGATGCAGGAATTGAAGACTCAGTTGGGAGAACTTTTGGAAAAAGGGTACATCAGACCGAGCGCGTCGCCTTGGGGCGCGCCTGTTCTCTTCGTGAGGAAGAAGGATGGTTCACTACGTTTGTGCATCGACTACCGTGAGCTGAACAAAGTAACCATCAAGAACAAATATCCTTTGCCTCGTATAGACGATTTATTTGATCAATTGCAAGGAGCTGCAGTTTTCTCGAAGATTGATTTAAGATCCGGGTATTATCAACTCAGGGTGAGGGAGTCCGACGTTCCGAAGACAGCGTTTCGAACGAGATATGGGCATTATGAATTTGTAGTTATGCCTTTTGGGTTGACTAATGCGCCGGCAGTATTCATGCAATTAATGAATAAGATATTCATCGTGTACCTCGACAGGTGTGTAGTCGTCTTTATTGAAGACATCTTAATCTATTCTCGAGATAAGGAGGAACATGCCCGACACTTGCGTTTGGTTTTGGAAATTTTGAGAACCGAGCACCTCTATGCAAAATTCTCGAAATGTGAGTTTTGGTTGGAAGAAGTTATGTTTCTCGGCCATGTGATTTCAGCCGAAGGGGTTCGTGTAGACCCGCAGAAGATTGAAGTAGTGCTAGATTGGGCACCGCCTAAAAATGTTAAGGAAGTTCGTAGCTTTTTGGGTCTTGCTGGGTATTACCGTCGGTTTGTCGAGGGGTTCTCGAAACTCGCTCGACCGCTTACGAAATTACTCCAGAAGACCGAAAAGTTTATTTGGACGGATGAGAGACAACATAGCTTCGATTAACTGAAGAGACGTTTGACTTCAGCGCCGATTTTAACTTTACCACATGGTAGCGAGGGCTTTGCAGTCTATAGTGACGCTTCGGGTCAAGGCCTGGGCTGTGTACTTATGCAGCATGATAAGACGATAGCTTTTGCGTCACGACAATTAAAGCCTTATGAAATGAATTATCCTACTCACAATTTAGAGTTGGCCGCAATTGTCTTCGCACTCAAGATTTGGCGGCATTATTTTTATGGTTCACCCTGCCGGATTTATACCGATCACAAGAGCCTGAAGTATATTTTCAGTCAGAAGGAGCTGAATATGAGACAGAGACGTTGGCTAGAGTTGATATAGGATTATGATTTGTAAATTCTTTACCACCCCGGAAAAGCCAATGTCGTTGCGGATGCTTTGAGCCGCAAATCGGCATCTCTTCAAATGCTCGAGGTTCTTACATCCCAGACGAAAATTCGTCAAGATTTAATTGAGCAAGGGATAGAAGTTTGGCTTCAACGAGTACAGGGACAGTTGTGTACTCTCGAAATTACTTCGTCCTTAGTTGATGACATCAAAGGGAAGCAGTGGAGTGACCCGATGATTTATCAACTGAAGGAAGATGTAATTAAAGGAAAAGCGCCTGGCTTTATGGTTCACGAGGATAGTATTCCGAGATTTCAGGGCAGACTTTGTGTTCCGAACGATTTAGAGTTGAGACAGAGAATTCTCCGAGAAGCTCATGCTACGCCTTACTCAATCCACCCCGGGACGAGTAAGATGTACAAAGATTTGAAGCGCAATATTTGGTGGAATAACATGAAGAAGGATGTTACGGAGTGTGCGCTACGGTGCTTGACGTGTCAACAAGTCAAGATCGACCATCAACGACCAGCGGGGTTGTTGAAACCACTTCCCATTCCCGAGTGGAAGTGGGAAGACATCTCGATGGATTTCATCATTGGCATGCCGAGAACTCGGGCCGTAATGAATATGATTTGGGTAATTGTCGATCGGTTCACCAAGTCTGCGCACTTTTTGGGTATTAAGGATACTTGGGGACCGGATAGACTGGCTCGAACCTTTATCGCTGAGATCGTGAGGTTGCACGGTGCCCCCAAGGCCATTATTTCTGATCGAGACGGCCGTTTTGTATCGCATTTCTGGCAGGCCGTTCATCAGGCTCTGGGTATGGAGTTGAGATTGAGCACTTCCTTTCTTCCTCAGTCGGACGGTCAGACAGAGAGTACGATTCATACGTTGGAAGATATGTTACGAGCTTGTCCCTTGGATTGGAGTAATGATTGGGAGCTTCACTTACAGTTGATCGAGTTTGCTTACAATAATAGTTGGCATGCGTCTATCAAAATGGCACCCTTCGAGGCACTCTATGGTAGGCGATGTAGGTCGCCATTATGTTGGGACGAGACTTCTGAACTAGTTGGGACGGAGCCGGATATGTTGGTGGAGACTAAGGAAAATATTTTTATTATCCGGGACAGATTGCTGGCTGCCCAGAGTCGTCAGAAATCTTATGCTGATACTCGTCGTCGACCCTTGGAGTTTGTGGTTGGGGATCATGTCTTGCTCAAGGTGTCGCCGACCAGAGGAGTTTTCCGCTTTGGGAAAAAAGAGAAACTTAGTCCGAGGTATATCGGACCCTTCGAGATTTTGGATAGAGTTGGCGATTTAGCTTATCGCTTGGCGTTGCCTCCAGCTTTGAGCCACGTCCACAGTGTTTTTCATGTGTCTCAGTTGAGAAAGTACGTACCGGATCCGAGCCACATTATCGACTACAGTGTGATTGACGTAGCCGAGGATATTACCTTTCTGGAGAAACCCATGAAGATTCTTGAGCGCCGCGAGAAACAACTTCGGCATAAGACCATTCCACTGGTTAAAGTGCAATGGTCGAGGCATGGAGTCGAGGAGGCGACTTGGGAGACTTTAGAGAAGATGCGGGTGGAATACCCCGAACTATTTATTTCTTAAGTTTCGGGAAGAAACTTCTTTTTAGAGGGGGAGAATGTAATACCTGGTCGGAATTCATGTCATTTCAAATCTCTTCATTGTATGAATTGTGTTTTGTTGGGCGAACCCTTGTAATCATTACTTGGAACCACCGTTTTGGGGTTCCCGTACTTCCATTTCGTGTTATTGTTTTCCAGATATTGAGCCATATTGCTTTTATTCTCTTCCCGTGTCATTTTTCATCATATTAGGACCCGAGGGGAGTGTGGGCCGCGGCACAAGGAGTGTGCGCCGCGGCACACACATTTTCTAGACCTGGCCGAGCAGACTGTACCGGGTGCCGCGGCACATGCCGGCAGGGCCGCGGCACACTGTCGAGTCACTGCCGCGGCACACCTGTCCGGGCCGCGGCACACTTGTGTTGCATCCTCAGCCAAAAAACCGACTGTACCCGGTGTCGCAGCACACCTTGGCTGAGCCGCGGCACACTGCCGAGCCCTGGGAGCAGTTTTTGGGCCTGTGCTGCGGCACACCTGGACTGAGCCGCGGCATACAATGCGGTCAACTGCATAATTTGTGCTTTTTGAGCGTGATGCAGCTCATTTCTCTATTTTCTTCTTCTACCTGCGAGAGAGAGAGAGAGCTTGAGGGGAGGAGCTTCTCACCATCTATCACTTGTGTGTTGGATTTTTACCATTTTCATTCGGTTGGGAAGCCCGGATCGTCAATCTATCGCGTATTCTTCGAATCATAGTGCTTGGATCTTCAAGAGGTAATTTCTTCAACATCTTGGATTTCAATTTTGTATTGGGTAATGATGTTTTGGATGTTAAAATCATGGTGTATGAAGTGATATACGCATGATTATGGACATGTTTGAGTATTCATCGGATTATTGAAAGATTATTCAAGAACACTTTGAATATTGTGTTGGATTTTGGGGTTTTTCGTAGATTCGTCCGATTTATCCGATTTGAAGCTTGAGAACCTTGAGATTATGATGTATCTATACCGTATACATGCCTTTCCTACGATTTTTCGGACTTTGGGGAGTTTCAGCGATTTTCCAACCTCTAATTGTTAACCCGTGTATTTTTCGTGAATCGTAGACGGGGTTCGGGGGTTTCTTCGTGTAATTTGAGTATGGATATTTGACTATCATATTCCTTGCGAATCGTTTAGGTGCCGGAAGCGCGTTCTTGGACCTACCGAACTCATACCCTTCCTTCGTTCGATTTCTCGATGTCTCAAAGGCAAGTATATAATTATGATTGTACGTTCTCGACTTTGAAAGTAAGAAATATTGATGGTATAATATGAACGAACCGTTTTTACGGCATTCATAGAAATATTGATGGCATAATATGAACGAACCGTTTTTACGGCATTCATATATGTATTGATGGCGTGATATGAACGAACCGTTTCTACGGCATTCATACATGTATTGACGGATGATATGAACGAACCGTTTCTACGGCAGTCACATACGTCTTGATGTGACACTATGAGATTTAGTTATTCTGGAATACTAGTCTTGAATTGATGAATTGACGGTTACATTTACTTTATTGTCGAGGAGTATTGTGTTTCATATTTGATATACTTGCACTGGCTATTCGACGGCTAACCCCTTTATGGGGGAAATACGTTTTATGTATTTCAGGTTCCAGGAGAACGGACAGGCAGGTATCGGGTCGGCACGAAGATGGTGGGCAAGTGTGATACTGTGTCTTTCTTCCAGTTATGTTTTGAGTTTTCCATTCAGTGTTGTTGTACTGGATTGGCTATTGAATACTCGAGTATTGTTTTCCATTTCCCTTGATGTTCCGGCCTGTGTTTGCCGAGGTATTGATTCGTGTTGTGACGTCTGTGAATACATTGGCTATGTTTTGAATACCTTTGTATTGTTTTTCATTCCATTGTGTGTAGACCTTCTCGGTCAAAATTTATAGTTCTGCGTATGTTTAGCCTTGTGGGTCCCACGGCGGGGCTTACGGCGCTGTAATATTCCCCGAATAACTTGGGAGTGTTACACTCTGCTCTTACCACCTATAAACGATTCACATCCAGAGTGTTTATACTCCAAATGGGATTTCGTGTCTATCATCTTACGAATCATGTACTTTATTGCGTTTATTCTTGGATCTCATCAGCAATTTTAGTTACTTTCATGAATCTTTGCTGGTTCTGTGATTATTGGAACCTGAAGGTAGGGTTCTATTATTAAAGGTTGGATGAGAAATTAATGTCGGAATACTATTTGTTATCAAATTTCTATGCTACAATTTTATCTCGTATGAGCAATGTAACAACACACCGAAGGGGCGATTTACACACACTAGGCGATTTTCCTCTCGGCCGGGCTGTTGCATTGGCAGCCGCCGGCCACCTTTTCGTCTATAGTTGCTTTTTCCTTTCTCTTTGTCTATTAGTTTTCCAATTCATTTCTGGATTTCTGATTGTCGCTCATCCCGATTTTCAGTCTGTGCCTCGCGATTTTTTTCACCATCGCGCACATCAGGGCCACCGGTTTGGATCCAAATTCTGAACCTATTCAAATTGATCTTGTGTCGTAAATCTTGCGCCGCTTTCGAAGTGAGCTTGTAGGTCAGCCGCCCCTTTCGAGGCCGACGCTCTGCTGATTCAACTCAAGCAAGTCAACTCAGTGAGTCCGCTTCGATTTTTGCAACACCGCTCTTGGGTTTCCAAGGCCCCGAATTTTTGCAAATTGGTCGCGGGGCTTTCAACCGACCCATACATCACACCAGTTCGGGTCAATACTCCAGTTCGAATTTATCCGGCACATATGCTGTTATCAGAATCTAAGTGAATGCCATGGATACTCTCCCGATCTCAACGATGGTTTTCACACAGGCTAAGGTGATTCCCATTTTCTTGAATTTCTTGATTTATTCACATGGCATGTGCACCTTTCTACTGGAATTGATCCTTTGGCACTGTGTTTGGGCTACTCTCTGGTTTGTTTTGAACCTGGTTGGACTGCTCTGATTTTTTGTTTTGTGACATTTTCACTTTTGGGTTACGTATTGCTCATCCGGTTCTTTATTTTTGGTTTGATAGGTATGTATACCACTTTACTCTCTGCGATATTACCCTGTCAGTACCATTTTTATAGATTTTCTCTTGTGTTATTTCGTTGGAAGTGTCATAAAGCTACTATATATTTCACACACACCCCCAATACATGTCTCATGTGAATGCAGTGAAGTTAGTGGGGATAGGGAGGTGCAATGAACTATGTTGGAACTGCTTAATAAGAAGGGTTCGAGTTGGATTCATCTATGAATGGGGAGGTTCTATCTTTGCTTAACGTTAATGGTCGAATGATAAGTAGCCATTCTGATGGAACCATCAAGGTTTGGACCTAAATAAAAGTTGATATTACATGTGTGAACCTACATTAAGGTCTTACTGGGCTGTGAATGATTGGTAATCATTTTCATATTTAGGTATGGGATACTAGTAAAAAGGCAAAGCGGTTAATTTAGGAGGTTCGTGAACACGCGAAGGCTGTCACATGCCTCTATGTTCCACCTTCAAGCGATAAGCTGTGTGGTTCCTTGGACAAAACAATTCAGGTATGCCTTTCAATTCTTTTTATATTACTTTTATCGGAATGTTCGACCCGGTCATGGATCATATTGGCTGAAAGTTACTTATAGTCTATATTCAATGCATATAATCTTCTTATTCGATTTCATTAAAACATTATTGTAAAATTACTAATCAAATAATAGTAGTTAACGTACCATTATTTATAATTATTTTTAAAAACCGAACTAAATCGTGTTTGTGGGTCAAGCCAATCTGGACCTGTGTTAATACATACTAAAGATGACATGTTTTCACCCGAATCTATTCGGACTCATGACCTGCTAACTGGATAATCAAGTTAATACTGATTCTTCTATTCATTAACTGATATGGGTAGTCAAACCAGAAGGAATTCATTGTATTCAGGCTTATGAT
Source organism: Orobanche coerulescens (assembly GCA_033398695.1). Taxonomy (NCBI): domain Eukaryota; kingdom Viridiplantae; phylum Streptophyta; class Magnoliopsida; order Lamiales; family Orobanchaceae; genus Orobanche; species Orobanche coerulescens. Next base: position 63,513,878 of record CM065810.1, on the reverse strand, counting down.
GTAAAGGAGGCAGTCCATGGGTTGACAGCTAATGCCAATTTTGCCTATTTTTTCTCTCAGAGTGCCAGTTTTTGCCTATTTTTCACAGCATAGGTTGTTTCATATGGTTTTGAATCGTTATGCTCATTTGTGCCCCAATGCCAAAATGGGTATGGTTTTATAAAACGTTAGGTACTGACCTGTCAAGTCTTGGTTATAATAAGGTTGTTTGCGTTTTTCTCTTGTGCGGAGAGTATAAAAAACTTGCACTGGATAGTCGTATACCTTTGGCACTTTTTCAGTCATTATCAGCTTCAGATTATGTTGCTGCTCAATGTTTTAGGTAAACACTTTTCATTACGTAGTAAACTTGATTTCTTGTCTTCCATTCTTCATTATGCCCTTTAGTTCCAGTATATTGAAAGCTAGTATCAGCATTTAATCACTTATGTACAGGCGGAGATCTATGTATTGCCACATGGAAATATTTAATAAGGTTGACGTCATTGTGACCCCGACAACAGGGTATGATAAACACAGCCTTGAAATTATCAGCACACACTCTTTAGATTAAACAAGCACTTATCTTCTTTTATTGATATAATTATTTTTTACTTTTGCAGCATGATTGCTCCTATGATTCACCCAAGTGCACTCAGCTGTGGTGAATCAGATATCGAGGTTAGAGGTTCTTTATTAACCATACTCAGCTGAGAATCCAAGAATCTTCTCCTGATATAACATTTTACTCTTCTACTAATTGTGCTAGCCTTGCGAGTATGATGTGCTCCGTTATTTCATTGAGGGTCTGATCTATCAGTTATACCCGTCTTATAGAGATGGGACCCACAAAAGTGAAATGACCTTTTGTTTAACTACATATGTTATGTTATTTCTTCCAATAGGCTTACAACTGATCGTACGGCCTTGGGGTGAAGCTACAATTTTTCGTCTGGCTGCTGCCATAGGGGTAACATACTAACATCCACACTATCATACTGTCAAAGTGACTATTTAGAAATCAGATCAATAAGGAATTTTCACAAATTGTTTATTTATCAAAAATTTATATCAATTGAATTGGGAAATAGTTCATTTGACCTTAAAAGTCATAGCATAAGATAAAAACACCATAGTTGGTCAGGCATTTTTGACATTTTTGGAAAATTATTCTCTTCTAATTGATTTCTTTTCATCTATAGCACGACTTTAGTCAAGAGACTACTTCTAGTGAAAGTTACTACTGCTAGTGAAAGTTAGTACTTCAAGTACAAAGTTAAGACTGCCCAGAGATTAAGACTGCATGAAGTTAATACTGCTAGTGTATTAGTTATAACTGTTAGTTATAAGTTAGTACTGTTGGTTCATATAGTTAGTACTACTTATATGATATGTATTATTTGTTTATGGAAAAGATTATAGATACTTAGGAAAGTATTGTAAGCCGACTAGGACTCCTTGGTGTATAAAAGGAGGCCCTATAACATAGAGTTATATACGAATTTTATATTTGGTTCAGTTATATACATTCCAATTTTATTATATTTGAATTTGTTTGGATATATATTGATTTCTTAAATGTGACTAAAAGATGTATATAGTCACACTTATTAATACTTTTGGTCACTGTTTGCTTAATTCGTTGTGTGACTAAATATTATAAAAGGCCACACACAAAAAAAAAAATTCATGTGGCAATTAGATGATCAATAGTCACACAAAATACATATTTCTTCACTTTAAACAGCATATGGTGACACTTATTAACACTTTTGGCCACTTTATGCTTAATTGTATGTGACTAAATACCCAAAACAAACATGCTTTGTGTGACTAAATATTACAAAAGGCCACACAAAAGAAAATTCATGTGGCCATTTGATGATCAATAGTCACACAAAATACACATTTCTTTACTTTAAACAGCATATGGTCACACTTATTAACACTTTTGGCCATTTTATGCTTAATTGTATGTGACTAAATACCCAAAACAAACATACTTTGTGTGACTAAATATTACAAAAGGCCACACAAACATAAAATTCATGTGGCCATTGGATGATCAATAGTCACACAAAATACACATTTCTTCACTTTAAATAGCATATGGTCACACTTATTAACACTTTTGGCCACTTTATGCTTAATTGTATGTGACTAACATGCTTTATGTGACTAAATATTACAAACATGCTTTATGTGGCCCAAAACAAACATGCTTTATGTGACTAAATATTACAAAAGGCCACACAAACATAAACTTCATGTGGCCATTTGATGATCAATAGTCACACAAAATACACATTTCTTCACTATAAACAGCATATGGTCACACTTATTAACACTTTTGGCCACTTTATGCTAAATTGTATGTGACTAAATATACACAAAAAAACATGCTTTGTGTGCTTGTACAATGTTTACGGTCACACTTATTAACACTTTTGGTCACTGTTTTTTAATGGATACGGACACTAACTCAAAAATGTTACCATAAACACCATACGGTCACACGACTTTTGTCACACACATTCAAAAAGGCATGTGTGACTATATGTATATCGTCACACTTTTTTGGTGTAGCCAAATCCACTTTTTGTGCTAGTGTTCGTGCGAAATGAGGAGGAACTATGTGTTTACAAAAAGGTCAATGGGAGAAACATTGCATTCTTCATACTATATGTAGATTACTTATAGGAAATAATGTAGCAATGCTCAGCACTGTGAAAGCTTGGCTTTCTAAAACATTCTCCATGAAAGACTTTGGAGAAGCTTCCTATATTGTAGGGATCCGTATTTATAGAGAAAGACCGCGAAGAATGATAGGACTTTCCCAAGACCTCTATATAGATAAAATCCTGAGAAGATTCAAGATGGATGAATCTAAAAGAGGGTTCCTTCCCATGCGACATGGAATTCATCTCACCACGAAAATGTGTCCTCAAAGTGAGGAAGACAAGAGAGATATGAGTAAGGTACCCTTTGACTCGGTAGTGGGTAGCCTCATGTACGCTATGTTGTGTATGAGATGATGTGAGTATGGTAAGTCGATTTCAAGCAAACTCGGGAAGTGAATACTGGACTGCCTTCAAGAACATTCTTAAGTACTTGAGAAGAACTAGAGATATGGTTCTTACTTATGGTGGTGGTGAACTGAAGGTGATTGGATTCACCGATTCTGATTTTCAAGAAGACAATGACGACTCTAAGTCGACATCTAGGTATTTGTATACTCTCATTGGAGGAGCAGTATTGATGAGTCGATTTATGATCGTCTCATTCTGTTCTATTGAGTCGCGCTTTCATTTATTTTTCAGTGTTTTTGCTATTTTTACGCGTGGTATGTTGTGTTTTTGTTTTGTAGGTAGCCGGACGAATATTGTGGTGAAATATGCGCTTTTATGGCTAATATTGGAGTTTATAACGATCAAGAGTAAGAACGGGGCCTAAAACGATGAAGATTGAAGCAACATTGGTCGCATTTTCTAATTTACAGACTCATTAATTCGAAATAGGATGTGATCTATATATGCATGGATTCCTCGTGAAATCAGATTCGCAAAGGTATATTATATGTTAAATTGTGAGGTGTATTGAAGGAGATATGGCTTCTAGACTACGGCCGCGCAGTCCAGACCGCGGCCCGAAGAGTTGAGACCGCGGTTCAAGCCCGGACCGCATCCAGACCGCGGTCCCAAATCCAGACCGCATCCCAGCCCCCTCCAAAAATCATCCAAACTGCGGTCCATGCCCTCCGGACCGCGGTCCAACCCCTGTTTGTGCAGAAAATGCGATTTTCTGCACTTTCTGCGATTTTTGACGGGTATATAAAGGGAAACCCTACACTCAACTTGAGTGAGCCGAAATTCTGGAGGAAAAACTCATTTTTTTCTCAACTCTCTTGTATTCTAAACATCTATAGACACATTTGTGAGTGATTTTCATTCCTTGTATGAAGATTGTGTGAGTTTTTGAAGGAAGAACAACAAACCTTCCTTGGGCCTCGATTTCGATTTCGCAAGGGAATATTTCTACCATGTTTTATTCTATGATTTTTCCTATTATTGTTGAATTGATCATGAGTAGATAATCTTATCATATGGGTGTTTATATTGAACCATACACATGTTCTTGATTGTTAGTTTTGATTGATTTTCCGGGTATGAGTTTGGGATTGTTCCTCTTTCCTTGTTCTTCGTAATCTATCGGCATTCTTGATGATATTTGTGCACGAATATTATTTAGATGCAATAGAACTTATGATTTAGATCATCAAACCATTTTCATAGTTGTTGGTATTGTCAAAATTGAGGGTTTTTGTCGGTGTTCGCCATCAAACGACCCGATCGAAGCAATTGTGAATGTTCTAAACCTTTTTCCGCGGTCTTTTGGCGAATTACCCCATCAAAGGTATTAGCTAGTCGATTGTTAGTAGAGATTCATCCCCATCAAAGGAGTTTCTCTTGTTTTCGAAAAGAACAATCGCAATTTTTAGAATTCGCCGCCATCAAATGGGTTTTCTTTTAATTGTGAGCAATCGGTAATTCCAAACCAATAATATGGAAACTAATAATTGATAACGTGTGTGTCGGTGATTCTAAACCCCCATATCACTCTCATAATTGTATTCTCTAGAAATCCATCCTTTAATTCGGTATTTTTAACGCTTCGATTAATTTAATTTCCTGCACTTGTTTTACGAACTTTCATCTCAATCGAATCATTCACCGTGTTTTAATTTACTTTAATTTTGTCAATTCGATTATTTGCAAAACATAATCGAACTTCAAACCGTTTCCAACTCCTCGAGAGATCGACCTCGGAGTTACTTGCCGCTTCCTACAAAAGCGATTCGTACACTTGCGAGTTTTTAATTTGTTCATCAAGTTTCTGGCGCCGTTGCCGGGGAGTTGGCGTTTAATTTTTGATCTTGTTTTAATAGTTGTTGAATTGTTCTTCTTGATCATTTTTCCGTTTTCATTATTTTCGATAAAAAAAAATTGTTCTAACTTCTCTTGTTTATGCTTGGTAGGAGATCGTTGGGAAACCCGATTCTTCTACCCGTAGATGTAGTTCAAATAATTAGAGCACCAAAAATGCTCGAGGAAGAAAACATTCGTCAACCGAGACTTCCAAGATATGAGAATGTTGGGCACAATCAAGAGATACCCGAAGCTCAACAAGGGAGGTACTTTTATCTGAGACAACCACCCGTTGGAGTACAATATGGAGCGAACTATTATCCAGGGCCTCAATATGGGATGGGAGCAAACTACAATATGCCGCAACAACCTCTGGTTGAACATCTAATGCGAGACTATGCAAAGCCCATGGTTAACACCGCCATCTCGTGCATCCAATTAGCACCGGGAGCAAGGAACTACCAAATCAGCGGATTTCACATCGATCAATTGCCATCATTCCACGGATTGGCACGAGACGACCCATTGTCATTCATAAGAGACTTCTATGTGGCGATTGATAATTTTCCATTGAATGGATTGAGCAAGGATCAACTAAGAATGAAGTGCTTCCCGTATACACTCAAGGACGGGGTGAAACAATGGTTGATGACTTTAGCACGAGGCTCTTTAAGAATGTGGGATGATGTTTACGACAAATTCATCACCAAGTATTTTTCTCATTCGAAGACTACACAGTTAAGAGCCCAAATCTCAACATTCAGGCAACAAAATGGAGAGGCATTTCACGAAGCATGGGACCGATTCAAGATGCTCCTCATTCAATGCCCACAGCATCACTATCCACTTCAACTACTTAATCAATTCTTCTACGATGGATTGACTCAATATTTCCAAGGTGCAATGGATAACGCAGCTGGTGGTTCTTTTTGGGGATTGACGGTAAGACAAGCTCATGACGTATTTGAAACATTGGGAGTAGGGGTGTCTAAATGGTTCCCGGTTCTCGGTTAGAACCGGAACCGAACCGGAACCGTATAATCGGTTTTCGATTCGGTTTTCGGTTTCTTATTACATAATTTTTCGGTTTTCGGTTCGGGCAGGAACGATTCGAACCGAAAACCGATTTTATAATATATTTATTAAATATTATTTTTATATTTTATACTTATATATTTTATTATTTTAATTTTTGTAAATTAAAAATGTAAAACCCTAATATTGTTAAATAAATATTATATTTTGTTAAAAATTTATAATAATATATTTTATATGTATTAAATATTAATATTATATTTTATAATTTATAATTAAATTCGTGTAAAAAAAACGGTTTTGTCGGTTTAACCAAATCGGAACCGAAAATAATCGGTTCGGTTCCGGTTAACCGAAATTTTATATGGTTCGGTTTTCGGTTCTCATTTTTGGGCAATTGTGGTTCCGGTTAACCGAAAATTTCGGTCCGGTTAACCGGAACCGAACCGTTCGACACTCCTAATTGGGAGCCAATTCTCAGCAAAAAAGTGTGCGTGTTAGTAGGGGAGTTTTGAACCAAATAAGCGAGAAAGAAGAGATGCAATCTAAAATCGATGAGTTAACAAATGAGCTAAGACGATTCAAAACTCAAAATAAATCTTCAAGCTCGCGAGTTTGTGAAATTTGTGGGGGATCCGGACATGATGCTAATTCTTGCCCGCATACTTTCCCAGAAGAGCAAACCGAGCAAGTGAATTGGCCTATGGGACAAAGCGTAGGAAGGCCCGAGTGGGAGGAGAGGAGAAATAATAATGGCGAAAATGCAAGAAATGCACCTCTCCCGAATACTTATCATCCTGGGCTAAGAAACCATCCAAATTTCTCATGGAGAAACAACAACCTCATATCGTACGACACGAGCGCCCAAGCTCAATACAATGGAGGAAATCAAGTCCAACAAACAACACAAAGTGAACCACCTCCACATCAAAGGAACTCTCTTGAGGAGAGTGTTATGGCATTTATTACGGCAAGCAATAAAAGGTTCAAGTCTTTAGAAGCCTCGGTGAAAAAATAGAGACTCAAATTGGGAAAATCGCTACCGTTGCACGCATACAAGAACTACCAAGTCAGCCCGAGAAAGCTCAAGCTATAACTACTCTTCAGAGCGGTAAAGTGATAAATAAGGAGGGTCTAGAAAGCTTTGACATGGAAGTACTTTTCAAGCAGAAAGAAGTTCCCACCGCGAAATTAGGAGCAAGCATTAATTTAATGCAAAAACCAATATACTCGCAACTAGATTTGGGGGAGGTGATAGCCCCGATGGATTTCGTGATACCAAACATTAAAGAAACATCAGCAACAAAAATCACGTCACTTATTCTTCAAGAAAAACATTTCATGATGACAATCATAATAAAAATTGAAAGGGTGACAAAAGCTCTCACAATAGAAGTCCATGCAACCACTATCCATATCCTGACAAAGGAAAACGAGCGAAAAATTACGAGCTATGTGGATGGACCTGGCACATTTCCATTTAATCCAAGATAGAAGAAGACGGAAGAAGTCGAGCTAATGACTATAGAAAAAAGCGCTGCTTCGGAGGCAACCCAAGGGAAGTTCGATTTATCGTTTTTTATCATTTTATGTTCATTATTATTTCTATCAAAAAAATCAAAAACATCAAAAAAAAAATCAGACTGCTGTCCGAGAAATCGGACCGCATGGCAGCAAGGTCTTCCAAAATGTACCAGACCGCGGTTCTAAGGCTGAGACCGCGGTCCCTATGCTGGGATGCGCCCAGTATTCCTAAAATAATGTGCGGACCGCGGTCCCTTGCTTTTTTTAAAAAATTCCTGCCCAGTTAATACACAGCCGCCCCGCCCCCTTTTCTTCATTTCCCACCTCAACCTCTCATTCCCCTTCATCTCATCAAATAAAAATAAATAATTTATCATTTCTTCTTGTGATTTCGATTAGAAACTTGCAATTAACATCCATTTCATCATTAAATTGGAACAAATCAAAGGTATGAATTCAAAACTCAAGTTTTCTTCAATTTGGGAAATTATGTGATTTTGAAATTTTATGCCTACATCTTTGAATTGATGATTGAGAATAGTTTGAAAATGCTTGAATATGTTAGAATTATGAGTTGTGATTTGTTTTTGGGAGGCTTGTAATCCTAATTGTTTTCCTGCAGAACTCAAATTTTTATGCACGAAAGGTGTTCGATGAAATGTTTCTATGAACTATTTTCTCAAATCTCTTGGTTGGTACCACTTTTGCTAGTTCTTGGAATTTATTAATGCTACATTGTCAATTCTTTGCACCGAACTAACGAGTTTCGCTACTTGATTTGATTTCTTCATTTACGATAAACCTTCGATTTGGGGGGGGGGTGTTTTGAACTTAATAAATTTGTGGCTTAACAATTATAATTTTGCAGGAAAAATGACTAAGAAAAAGGGAACCATGAAACGGCCGCGGACTGGAGGCGATGTCGAAAAAGGCCATGGTTCAAGTCATGGATAGGAACAACAAGAACACGATGCTATTCTTGCTAGATTAAATGCGGTGGACAGAAAATATTTTCTTGAGTTGAGCAAAATGGTAATCTTCCCGGAAAAGGGCATGTGGAGTGCTCTTGTGGGGCCTTTCCCCGTCATCCGGCATTTGTTGAAGCGCACAAATTGGGAGGAATTTTTCAAAGGTGATCGGGAATGCGATTTATCAGTGGTTCGTGAATTTTATGCAACCGTGGCTCCGACACCCAATGGGAGTCTCGAGGGGAGAGTACAAGGGAAACAAGTGCTAATCTCGCCGGAAACACTTAATGAAAAGCTGGGGTTTCGAACACCACCCTGTCATAGCGAGGACTTTGCTGATGAATACTCCGAATTCACCGCCCGCCCGGACATCTTGCAAACTTTACAAAATCATTTCGTCCAGTCGGGAGCTACGTTACATCGAGCGGGGCAGCACACTCAAATCCTCTCTACCGAAGCCAAAATGCTATATCATATTATCTGCAACAGCCTTCTGCCGACTCAGGCCCCACGACGAATTGTTCTCAACCACCTTACTTTGGTTTACTCGATCATGGAGGATCACACGATCAATGTTGGGGCTTTAATTTACAAGCAGTCGGAAGAAACGACCAAAACAAAGACCTTGCAGACCATCTTCTTCCCCACGACGATTATGTTCATGTGCTGTCATGCTGGGGTCAATATCGAGGACTCCAACCCTTAAAAATTGAATGTATACATGGTCAGTGATCTCCTCAAGATCCACGGATACGATGGCCCAGACAGGGGGCAAAATGAGGACGAAGATCAACAGGAAGATGAGCACATGCATGGAGCGGGTGGCCCAAATCCTCAAGATGAGTCAGAAGTGCATTCCGACATACCTACCGCCGACCTACATGCATTCATGAATGAGGTACGCAGCTCCATGGCCACCATGCAAACCTACCAAGAGGAGACAAGAGCGATGCAAATGGCATCTTTGACGGAATTGCGCGCTGAGCAAAGAGTGTACCTTGATGGCCTACGCAACGAGCAACGACTTTTCTTTAATTAATTCCGAGGCGATTGGCTAAATCGACAAGAGAAAATGTCCCGCAACGAGCAACACCTTAAAATTTGCACGGATACCAGCAGCCCCTCCGCAAGGGGATTGAACCACTTTCTTCAAACGGTACTTTCTTTCTTTTTTTTAGTATTGTTCTATTTTCGGTATTTTTCTTTTTTTTATTGTGTTCTTGCATTTTTCCCAACTTACCTCTTTTTGCTTGGGGACAAGCAAAGGTTTAGGTTTGGGGGTTGCAACCTCTTCGATTTTTATTTGTTCTTATTTTGTGTGATTTTTATTCCTTTTATATTTTTTTTTATTTTTTTTCTTGCGTGATGTTGTAGTTGGATTGTAATAAACTTTGTTAACTGTTGGGTATATGGATGATTAGTCGTGTTTGTACTTGACTCGTGGAGTTTTATAAATCTAATTGATTGTTTGACCTTGCGTGTGAATGTATAGTTTTGGTTACTTGGTTTGATGTGTAAGGAATGAGTGTGGTAGTCCAAAATTCGTGAGTTCTTGTGCCTAATTGAACCGTTCACTTTTAGCGGTGAAATTCTTTCATGAGTGATTTCTCTTCTTATGGATTGTATTCTTTAGAAATTGCATGATTCTGTTGGATGATGTGTTGATATTTACATACACGAGAAATGATTAGGGCTGCCCATTTTTTGTCTTGAACCTACTTATCTAAAATATCCACCATTTCATATCAATATCCTTTGCTAGCCTCGTTGAGCCTTTAGCTGTATTTTTGTTCGAAAAACCCGCATCTTATAGCTCCATATCTAAAAGCCATAACTTACCCAAGTATTGGTCCACGTAAGAGTATGAGAGGGTATATTTGAAAAATGAAGGTGTGCAAAGTTTGTGGTGTATAGAGGCAAAAATCTTCTCTCCCGTTCCCCTGAAAATAATAAGCCCCACAAAAAAAAAGTGATCCTATTAATAATAGTGGGATAGAAAAGATAGGGGAGGGGAGGAGTGAGCCTAAGAAAAACAAAAGGAAAGTCGATGGGTTGTGAGAAATAGGCCAATATCATAAAAATTGCACTTAACAAGGCCTAGAAAAAAAAGAGATATATATATATACGGGAGAATTGAAGTAGAATGATCGATCTTGCTTTGAGTGTTTATTTCATATATGTGAGGATCGTATATGCTCTACTTGGAGTGAACTTGTAGCTACTAGCCAAATTTTTCCAACTTGAGCCACAGCCCCGTTACATCCCAAAGTAAGACCCTATGACTCGTGTTTTGTGAATATTGATGCGTTTGATGAAGAGAAGAAGCGCAAGCATATACTAGAACTTTCCATTTGAATCGAGTTGAGCGTATTGACCTATCTAAACACTTGAGAGATGAGTGAATTGATATAATTCTGTGAGGGACTACTAAGACTTGTTTTCTTGCATGTTCGATCAAGTGCCATTGCTTTCCATTCATTTGTGAGTTTAGGCTTCCATGACGAATTACGAGACTTTACGATACTTTTACATTCTCGGTTGATTGTATGTATACCCGATGATTAACTTGATTATTCAAACCTTCTCGTTTCTTTGTCGTGTGTTTTATTTCTTTTTGCTTGAGGGCAAGCAAAGTTTAGGTTTGGGGGGATTTGATGAGTCGATTTATGATCGTCTCATTCCGTTCTATTGAGTCGCACTTTCATTTATTTTTGAGTGTTTTTGCTCTTTTTACGCGCGGTATATTGTGTTTTTGTTTTGTAGGTAGCCGTACAAATATTGTGGTGAAATATGTGCTTTTATGGCCAATATTGGAGTTTATAACGATCAAGAGTAAGAACGGGGCTAAAACGATGAAGATTGAAGCAATGTTGGTCGTATTTTCTAATTTACAGATCCATTACTTCGAAATAGGATGTGTTCTATATATGTATGGATTCCTCGTGAAATAAGCTTCGCAATAGTATATTATATGCTAAATCCTGAGGTGTATGGAAGGATATATGGCTTCTAGACTACGGCCGCGTAGTCCAGACCGCGGCCCAAAGAGTTGAGACCGCGGTCCAAGCCCGGACCGCATCCAGACCGCGGTCCCAAATCCAGACCACGTCCCAGCCCCCTCCCAAAATCATCCAGACCGTGGTCCAAACCCTCCGGACCGCGGTCCAACCCATGTTTGTGCAGAAAATGCGATTTTCTGCACTTTTTGCAATTTTTGACGGGTATATAAAGGGAAACCCTACACTCAACTTGAGTGAGCCGAAATTCTGGAGGAAAAACTCATTTTTTCTCAACTCTCTTGTATTCTAAACATCTAGACACATTTGTGAGTGATTTTCATTCCTTGTATGAAGATTTTGTGAGTTTTTGAAGGAAGAACATCAAACCTTCCTCGGGCCTCGATTTCGATTTCGCAAGGGAAGATTTCTACCATGTTTTATTCTATGATTTTTGCTATTATTGTTGAATTGATCATGAGTAGCTAATATTATCATATGGGTGTTTAGATTGAACCACACACATGTTCTTGATTGTTAGTTTTGATTGATTTTCCGGGTATGAGTTTGGGATTGTTCCTCTTTCCTTGTTCTTCGTAATCTATCGGCGTTCTTGATGATATTTGTGCATGAATATTATTTAGATGGAAGAGAACTTATGATTTAGATCATCAAACCTTTTTCATAGTTGTTGTTATTGTCAAAATTGAGGGTTTTTGTCGGTGTTCGCCATCAAACGACCCGATCGAAGCGATTGTGAATGTTCTAAACCTTTTTCTGCGGTCTTTTGGCGAATTACCCCATAAAAGGTACTATCTAGTCAATTGTTAGTAGAGATTCATCCCCATCAAAGGAGTTTCTCTTGTTTCGAAAAGAACAATCGCGATTTTTGGAATTTGCCGGCATCAAACGGGTTTTCTTTTAATTGTGAGCAATCGGTAATTCCAAACCATAAATTCTTTGAGTATCGAAACTAATAATTGAGAACGTGTGTTAGTGATTCTAAACTCCAATATCACTCTCATAATTATATTTTCTAGAAATCCATCCTTTAATTCGGTATTTTTAATGCTTCGGTTAATTTAATTTCCCGCACTTGTTTTACGAACTTTCATATCAATCGAATCATTCACCATGTTTTAATTTACTTTAATTTTGTCAATTCGATTATTTGCTAAACATAATCGAACTTCAAACCATTTCCAACTCCTCGAGAGATCGACCTCGGAGTTACTTGCCGCTTCCTACAAAAGCGATTCGTACACTTGCGAGTTTTTAATTTGTTCATCAAGTATCTTGGAGAAGCTTCAAGCAAAGCGCTACTGTAGATTCCACGTGCCAAGCAGAGTACCAAGCTGCCTCTGAGGCTAGTAATGAAGCATTTTGGATGCAAACTTTGTGCAAGAACTTCAAGTGGTGCCTAATGCCGAGCTGCCTATATCAATATTCTATGATAATGATGGAGCTGTCGCCCAAGTCAAGGAGCCGAGGACTCACTAAAACACCAAGCATATAGAGAGAAAGTATCACATTGTTTGAGAGATGGTTGAAAAAAGATATGTTTTGTTGCAAAGAGTAGACTCAGAAGACAATGTCTCTGACCCGCTGACTAAGCCATTATCCAAGGCCATGTTGGAAAGACATCTGAAGATCATGGGTATTGGATACCATGATGGGTGGCATTGAGTGCAAGTGGGAGATTGATAGGAATATGCCCTCAAATTCCACTCAAGGGTTGAGAGAGTAGGGACATTGTACTTCTAATTATGGAATAATTAATAAAAAGGCAATATGATTCATTCACTGTTTATTGTATTTCAAATGCGTTCTTGATTTGGTAAATATTGAAGTGAAGTCCATATAAATAAATCGAACATTCCATTCTCATTATCGGATAAGAGAAAATGTACTGGACGTGTTTAAAGTTTATTTACATAAACAGTTCGCAAGTCGATAAACTTAAATAGGCATTAAGTTTTGAGTAAGAATTGTATAACTGATGCTAGGACGTTTGTATGTCTTGATAGCATAGTTATAAGTATATTGGTGGGACCATTGTACTCGAACACGACTCATACTTCATTCAGTCACACGGTATTCACTCTCGGAGAGTCGATGACGAATCGAAAGGTTGTGATAGTATACGTGGACCTTTGATTTGATGGTTCAGTAGAAGATGTGCCTGTGACGTTTAGTTTGTCATTAGAGTAGTTAGACTCATTTGCTTAATTGCTGAGTCAACCTCGAAGTGCGGACTGTAATATCCGCAGTTTTGATTTTTCGGTAATTTTCTTAATTTGGAGGAAGTCCATCTTAACGACCCCTTTGTGTACGTTTCGTCATTCTAACAATATTTAATTCTGCACTTTTTGTCATCCGAGTTCGTTTCGGTATCATTTTGTTGAGTTTCGTGTTCTTAAACGGCTTTTCCGCACTTGAGTTTGATTCTTGCGAATCTCGTTTGAAACTGTTGTTTCGAGTTTCTCGTAAGTTCATTTAATGTTATTATTCATGTTGCGAGCTTTGGATTGGTGTTTCGATCGTGTATCGTGTATTTCGGACGTTTTGGGCCATTTTTGTAATTTCCTAAAGTTTGGGGTAATTACTTTCCGTTGTCGAATTTCGAGCCTTCGGGTGGTCGGAATCGTGTGTTCTCTTAGAGCTTGGATTCGTATTTGCGAGTACTTCGTAACTGTTTCTTCGATTCGTATTCAGGTTCGGGTTTCGGTGTCGTCTGGGCCATCGGAGTGGCCACGGCCGTGTCACGGCCGCACTTCTTGGAGCAGGGCCTGGCCTGGCCGAGTTACGGCCGTAAGGTGCCGGTTATGGCCGTACGTGCTCAGCAGACATGGCTGGACGAATTCCGGTTACGGCCGTAAGGGCTGTCAGTTACGGCCGTACAGGTGTCAGGCAGTGTTCGGACGAATGCCGGTTACGGCCGTAAGGACCTGCCGGGTACGGCCGTAAGTACCGAGTTACAGCCGTAAGGCCCTGTCGGTTATGTCCGTAATCGATCGGGAGGCGCTGGGCTGATTTTGACGAATTCCGGTTACGGCCGTAAGGCCATGCCGGTGACGGCCATAACCTGTCGGCCATATATAGGCAGCGACCGGCCAGACTTCATTTTTATCACATTTCTTCACTCGGGTGGCGGCTGGCGATGGGAAAATCGGCAAGTGGAGTTTTTGGTCAATTCCACTCGATTTCTAAGCGTTTTTGAGGATTCTTATAGATTATATCAATATCCAATCCGTGTTCTATGGATTATATCATCAAGGTATATTTCTTGATTTTTCTCCAAGTTAACTTTTTGTGGAATTTGTTCTTGATTTCGATTCTAGTCCGATTTTGATGAATCGATTGATGCTAGTGAACATTATTAATCGTGGTCTATGGATTGTATATCCATATTTTTGATTCGTTCAACCCGATTGATGATTCTTAGGTTCTTGAGGAACTTTGAACATTTTGTGTTCGAATAAATGTCTCAAAGAGTTTCTTTCGGTCGTTATGTTGATTTCGATTGATATTGTGTTATTGAATGAATTGTATTTCATTCAAGGTTGTTCGAGTACTTGTGTTTATCGGAGGACGCCGTTCGTTGTTCGTGGAAGGATTTCATCGCCTTCAGTTGAGGCAAGTTTTATACTTGTACTAGTCAATGAGATTAATGTTATCATATATGTGTATGAATGTGTTGTATCATTCCGAGACTTAGTCTCTTCATAAGTTCATTGATATCAGGGGATTGTTTGATACGATACTCTTCGGCAATTATGCCAAATGTTTATTATCATTCATTAATGGCCGGTTCAAGGCATTGGGATACTCGTTGTTAATGTTATTGTCGATCACTGGTTCGCGGTATCGATGTATCGATTGTTGTTGTTAATATTGGCGTCGATCTAAGACGTTGTTGTAATCATTGTTATTAATGTTGGCATCCTGCCATTCATGTTATATTCGCCGATTGAAGGCATTGTCGTATTTCGTTCTCATCTTCGTCGTCGGTAGCCGATTAAAGGTGCCGAGGCATTCATTGTATCATTGTTATCGATTGGCCGTTCTAAGGCAATCGAGGAGTTCAATCATTTATTGGATCATTGTTATCGATTGGCCGTTCTAAGGCAATCGAGGAGTTCAATCATTCATTGTATCATTGTTATCGATTGGCCGTTCTAAGGCAATCGAGGAGTTCAATCTGCATTGTATCATTGTTATCGATTGGCCGTTCCAAGGCAATCGAGGTGCTCAATCATTCGTTGTATCATTGTTATCGATTGGCCGTTTTAAGGCAATCGAGGTATTGAATCATCCGCTGCATCATTGTTATCGGTTGGTCATTCTAAGGCAATTGAGGTATTGAATTGGGGCTGTCGAGGATAGTTCCCATCCATTATGTCGTTATCGATTGACCATTCTAAGGTAATCGAGGTATTAAATTGGGACCGCCGAGGACGTTGCCCATCCGTGAGTCAACATTATCGTGTTGGCTGACTCAAGGCAGCACACTATCATTCTCGTGAATTCGGTAATCTTCGGATCGTTGCCGTTTGTGATTAATTATATTTTAGAGGCTAGTCTCGGCTAGTGCTCATTATGGGTATGTTTGGGGCTTGAACCTTCACGGTTGGGTTTTCAACACCTACAATTCAGTAGGTCACGGCCATTGGATGGCCTAATGGTGATATGGCTTCGTGCCGTAGCTTCGGCCCTAATTGTGATACGGATTCGTGTCGTGGCTTCGGCCCTAATTGTGATATGGCTTCGTGTCGTGGCTTCGGCCCTAATTGTGATACGGCTTCGTGCCGTGGCTTCGGCCCTAATTGTAATATGGCTTCGTGCCGTGGCTTCGGCCCTAATTGTGATATGGCTTCGTGCCGTGGCTTCGGCCCTAATTGTGATACGGCCTCGTGCCGTGGCTTCGGCCATAATCGATATAGCTTCGGGCTATTTTGGCTTCATGTGATTGTGATATTTGACAGCTTCGGCTGAGTGGATTTCAGGCCTTTGTGATTGTCTTGGTAATTTCATTGGAGCCTTCGGGCATTGTGATTCATAACTAATTCAGTTCTGGTTTGGTTCATGTCGTGTAATTCATTGTGGTACTCTATAAATAGTATGCCGTGGGCATAGTGTTTCACGAATGCTCGGTTCTTACCTTGGTTTGTGAGCATCTCGTATTATTATTATCATTGTACCGTTTCATTCTGCCTTTGGATGCATATCATGTTATACGTGTATTTGATGTTCATTATCTGGATAACTTACCGCGTGGGGGCGGAATATGTTTTCATATTTTAGGTTCTTGCGAGGAGAGAGTTGAGACATAGGGTCATGATGATGGCGACGAGGCATTCGAGCGATACTAGTCCGAGTTGTTCATGTTGGTCAGTCAGTTGGAGTGTTCTCCAGTTTGTCAGTTATTGTCATTATGTATTACCCAAGCAGATGCTCGTGGATGTTGTTGTACTTTACTTTTGGCCATATAGGCCCATCGTTGTCGTTGAAATTCCTTATCGGAATATTGTGTCGGATATCATGGTAGGGACTATGATTTTCCCTTGTTGTTTAATTTAATGTAGTTTAGTCATGTTCGCCTGGTGGATCTCCTGGCGTGGGGTCCACGGCACTGTAATAACCCAATAGGATTTGGGGGTGTTACTGAAGATGGTATCAGAGACTTGGGTTGTGAGATACCCTGATATGTGAGTTATGTGGCTCTACCGACGCAGTAGTAGTGGGACTGTCAGGTTATGACAATCTGGACAGTCGGGTTTTGTGAGTCGTAATATTAGTGCGACTGCATGAGTCAATCACTCATCGAGTCGTCGTCAGTTGAGACTAGTATCGTGAGACCTCGAAGCTTCGTATGACCTGTGTAAGGGCTCGATTCTCTTTATGTTCATACATTCATTATGTCATTAATTATACATGCTTTGTTGTAACATATATGTGATATTAGTGTTATGATTGATTCATGACTAATTGTTTTGGAGCACGTGTGACCTGGTGAAGCGTTAAGGATCAACTCATTCATCAGTTAATAATCATCAATCATCATTTTTGATCTTGTCGATCATGTTAATTCATTAATCACTCAGTAAATATCATTGCTCAGTTGTTGATCTTGTGGATCGAACTATCAATATTGTTAACATATTCAAGATAATCATTTCAGGAATTTCATCAAATAATCATGTCATCTCAATTGATCGTTCATGCGATCTTATCATATTCTGGCATTATGTCGACGATCATTTTATTGCATTATTAATGCATTCATTATGTTATAGCATGTATGCTCATTGTTATCATTCCGTCACGTGATCATAATGCGATATTCATGTGGGATCTAAAATTATCATGTGGCTTTCCTGCTTCAGTATGGATAGAGCTGTCAGAGGACGCAGGGGAAGAGGCCGCGATGTGGGCCGAAACCCGGGATCTCGTGTGAATGCCTGCGCGAATGCGAGAGATAACATGTGTTCATCAGTTAGCTATGCTATTCATTCACTGTCAGATAATCATTCACTGTCAGGGAGTCGTACCCGAGAAGCAGCACAATCGGAAGGTGATCGGGTGGACCCATTCATATGCATGCAGGGCATGATGGCCTAGATGACTCAGATGACGCGGATGATGGAGACCATGCAGACCTCGATGGTTCGTGGCCCACCGCAACAGGGATTCCAGGTGCCGTTTCATAGACAGACTGTAGGAGTGAATCAGATTGTTAGCGATATCTCTCGTCAGAGGTCGCCTACTTTTGAGGTTTCGTCGGAACCAGCTGATATTGTTCATGAGCATTTTGATAAACTCTTCGACATGGTTCAGTGTCCAGAAGAGAGTAAAGTGCCAGTAGCGGCTTATTACTTGAGTAAGGGTGCTTATTCGTGGTGGCTTTCTGTGAAACCAGCTGATCACGATTGTGGTTGGAGTGAGTTCAAGACTATCATGTTAGAGAGGTATTATCCGGCTCCACTTCATGAAGCTAAGTTGTCAGAGGTTTTGAACCCCGAATCTGTCGAGGACGAGGGTGTTATTGTCATTGCTGAGACGTTTCAGGGACTACTTCAGTTTGCTTCGTCAGTTATCCGTACTGAGGAGGATAAGATCAAATACTTTAGCAAGAGGCTAAATTCGCAGTTGAGGATGCAGTTGTTCAATCACAATTGTAATTCGCTTGGTGAGTTCATCGAGAAGGCTCTTGGAGCAGAGCTTTTGATGAAGGAGCTTACTCAGAAACACCCTTCAGTTTCTTCTGGTGGGAGGACTAGGATGCCGGTTCGTTCTGAGGGACATCGGGCTCCGACGTCCAAGAGGTTATTTTCCAGTCGTCTTCATGCTGAGAAAGCATCTTCCTCTCAGACGATGAGTTCGACTGTTGTTTGATTTAATTGTGATTTAGCAGGACACATTAATACTCGGTGTACGGTGCCAACTATTGTTTGTTTTCTGTGTGGGAGGCAGGGACACCTACGAAAATACTGCAGGAGTTATAGTACCGGTAGATCTCGAGAGAGCTCAAGGGCCTCAAGGGACTTTGTTACTCCAGCTCGTGCTTCATTCAAGGGGTCCTATCAAGCTTCGAGAGCCCGAGGTAAGGACATTCATCACCGGTTTTGAGCAAGTTAATTCTTGCTCGGTAATAGGATAATCATTCATTTCATTGTCATTCATTCATTCATATAATTCATTCATCATATATCAATCACGTTGAGACTTATAATTATCAAACTAATCAATCACTTCAGGGGGAACAATGGTTCCAATTATTTCATTTGAGTTATCACTCATTACGTTATCATTTCACCCCGGTGAGTCAATCTTGATCCTTGTTGGATTTCGATTCTATCATTCATTGTGATCATTCTTGTTCATTGTGATTCGAGGCGTCAAGTCATGAGAACTTGGGCGTCCGATGCCGATGAGAAGTGAGTTTTCGGTTCTTGTGGATCTCGTTGATTTTTCATGACGGGATATTGCTTTTCCTTACTTGTTTTAAGTTTTGGGACGAAACTTCTTTTAAGGAGGGTAGTATGTAATATCCGCAGTTTTGATTTTTCGGTAATTTTCTTTTTTAGAGGAATTCCATCTTAACGACTCCGTTGTGACCGTTTCATCATTCCGAGAATATTTAATTCTGGACTTTTTGTCATCCGAGTTTGTTTCGGTATCGTTTTGTTGAGTTCCGTGTTCTTAAACGGCTTTTCCGCACTTGAGTTCGATTCTTGTGAATCTCGTCTGAAACTGTTGTTTCGAGTTTCTCGTAAGTTCATTTAATGTTATTATTCATACTGCAAGCTTTGGATTGGTGTTTCGATCGTGTATCGTGTATTTCGGACGTTTTGGGTCATTTTCGTAATTTCCTAAAGTTTGGGGTAATTACTTTCCGTTGTCGAATTTCGAGCCTTCGGGTGGTTGGAATCGTGTGTTCTCTTAGAACTTGGATTCGTCTTTGCGAGTACTTCGTAACCGTATCTTCGATTCATATTCAGGTTCGGGTTTCGGCATCGTACGGGCCGTCGGAGTAGCCACGGCCGAGTCACGGCCGCACTTCTTGGAGCAGGGCCTGGCCTGGCCAAGTTACAGCCATAAGGTGCCGGTTACGGCCGTACGTGCTCGGCAGACATGGCTGGACGAATTTAGGTTACGGCCGTAAGGGCTGTCAGTTAAGGCCATATGGGTGCCAGGCAGTGTTCGGACGAATGTCGGTTATGGTCGTAAGGACCTGCTGGGTATGGCCCTAAGTGCCGAGTTACGGCCGTAAGGCCCTGTCAGTTACGTCCGTAAGCGATCGGCAGGCACTGGGCAGATTTTGACGAATGACGGTTACGGCCGTAACCCTGTCGGCCATATATAGGCAGCGACCGGCCAGACTTCATTTTTATCACATTTCTTCACCCAGGTGGCGGGTGGCGATGGGAAAATCGGAAAGTGGAGTTTTTGGTCGATTCCACTCAATTTCTAAGCGTTTTTCAGGATTCTTGTCGATTATATCATCATCCAATCCGTGTTCTTCGTCGAATCAAGGTATATTTCTTGATTTTCCTCCAAGTTGACTTTTTGGGAAATTTGTTCTTGATTTCGATTCTAGTCCGGTTTTGATGAATCGATTGATGCTAGTAAAAATTATTAATCGTGTTCTATGGATTGTATATCCATATTTTCGATTCGTTCAACCCGATTGATGATTCTTAGGTTCTTGAGGAACTTTGAACATTTAGTGTTCGATTAAATGTCTCAAAGAGTTTCTTTCAGTCGTTATGTTGATTTCGATTGATATTGTGTTATTGAATGAATTGTATTTCATTCAAGGTTGTTCGAGTACTTGTGTTTATCGGAGGATGCCGTTCATTGTTCGTGGAAGGATTTCATCGCCTTCGGTTGAGGCAAGTTTTATACTTGTACTAGTCAATGAGATTAATGTTATCATATATGTATATGAATGTGTTGTATCATTCCGAGACTTAGTCTCTTCATAAGTTCATTGACATCAGGGGATCATTTGATATGATACTCTTCGGCAATTATGCCAAATGTTTATTATCATTCATTAATGGACGGTTCAAGGCATTGGGATACTCGTTGTTAATGTTATTGTCGATCGCCGGTTCGTGGTACCGATGTATCGATTGTTGTTGTTAATATTGATGTCGATCTAAGACGTTGTTGTAATCATTGTGATTAATGTTGTCATCCTGTCATTCATGTTGTATTGGCCGATTGAAGGCATTGTCGTATTTCGTTCTCATCTTCGTCGTCGGTAGCCGATTAAAGGTGCCGAGGCATTCATTATATCATTGTTATCGATTGGCCGTTCTAAGGCAATCGACGAGTTCAATCATTCATTGTATCATTGTTATCGATTGGCCGTTCTAAGGCAATCGAGGAGTTCAATCATTCATTATATCATTGTTATCGATTGGCCGTTCTAAGACAATCGACGAGTTCAATCATTCATTGTATCATTGTTATCGATTGGCCGTTCTAAGGAAATCGAGGAGTTCAATCATTCATTGTATCATTTTTATCGATTGGCCGTTCTAAGGCAATCGAGGAGTTCAATCATGCATTGTATCATTGTTATCGATTGGTCGTTACAAGGCAATCGAGGTGCTCAATCATTCGTTGTATCATTGTTATCGATTGGCCGTTTTAAGGCAATCGAGGTATTGAATCATCCGCTGCATCATTGTTATCGGTTGGCCATTCTAAGGCAATCGAGGTATTAAATTGGGGTTGTCGGAGATAGTTCCCACCCATTATCTCGTTGTTATCGATTGACCATTCCAAGGTAATCGAGGTATTGAATTGGGACCGTCGAGGACGGTGCCCATCCGTGAGTCATCATTATCGTGTTGGCCAACTCAAGGTAGCACACTATCATTCTCGTGAATTCGGTAATATTTGGATCATTGCCATTTGTGATTAATTATATTTTGGAGGCTAGTCTCGACTAGTGCTCATTATGGGTATGTTTGGGGTTTGAACCTTCACGGTTGGGTTTCCAACACCTACAATTCAGTAGGTCACGGCCATTGGATGGCCAAATGGTGATACGGCTTCATGCCGTGGCTTCGGCCCTAATTGTGATACGGCTTCGTGCTGCGGCTTCGGCCCTAATTATGATACGGATTCGTGCCGTGGCTTCGGCCCTAATTGTGATACGGCTTCGTGCTGTGGTTTCGGCCCTAATTGTGATACGGCTTCGTGCCGTGGCTTCAGCCCCAATTGTGATACGGCTTCGTGTCGTGGCTTCGGCCCTAATTGTGATACGGCCTCGTGCCGTGGCTTCAGTCCTAATCGATACAGCTTCGGGCTGTTTTGGCTTCATGTGATTGTGATATTTGACAGCTTCGGCTGAGTGGCTTTCAGGCCTTTGTGATTGTCTTGGTAATTTCACTGGAGCCTTCAGGTATTGGGATTCATAAGTAATTCAGTTCTGGTTTGGTTCATGTCGTGTAATTCATTGTGGTACTCTATAAGTAGTATGCCGTGGGCATAGTCTTTCACGAATGCTCGGTTCTTACCTTGGTTTGTGAGCATATCGTATTATTATTATCATTGTACCATTTCATTCTGCCTTTGGATGCATATCATATTATACATTTATTTGATGTTCATTATCTGTATGACTGACCCCGTGGGGGCGGAACATGTTTTAATGTTTTAGGTGCTTGCGAGGAGAGAGTTGAGACACAGGGGCATGATGATGGCGACGAGGCATTTGAGCGATACTAGTACGAGTTGTTCATGTTGGTCAGTCAGTTGGAGTGTTCTCCAGTTTGTCAGTCATTGTCATTATGTATTACCCGAACAGATGCTCGTGGATGTTGTTGTACTTTACTTTTGGCCATGTAGGCCCATCGTTGTCGTTGAAATTCCTTATCGGAATATTGTGTCGGATACCATGGTAGGGACTATGATTTTCCCTTGTTGTTTAATTTAATGTATTTTAGTCATGTTCGCCTGGTGGATCTCCTGGCGTGGGGTCCACGGAACTATAATAAGCCAATAGGATTGGGGGGTGTTACACGGACTATATGGGCAGGTAGCAGTCTTTACTATAAACCAAGAAAGGATTCTATCTCCTGTTAGTGAGCAGGCGAATGTCCTATACGGTTAATGGCAAATAAGATCAAAAGTCTTTGGCCAAAGCATTCTAATCTAGTCGTATTAGATACACTAGTAATCAGTCGGTCTTGATTTGCATTAACACATGTATAGTGTCTAGTCAACAGAAGGGTTTGACTTTTTTGTGACCCGAAGACTTGACCTGGACATCGGATGAAGGGTCTATACGTATATAGTATTCACGACATAATGGTTATGGAATGATCCCTTCATTCGTTCTCAGTCGGGATTTACAGTGTGGCCCACTCGGCTTGCTAAGTGCTGCCCGCACTCATTGATATCTAGTTATGATTTATTGGGTAAATCAAATAGCGGTCTTATGAATTGAAATTAAGTTACCGGGTAATTAATTTAATTCATAAATTATATTTCTTAGAGAAATATATTTGTTGTTGATATAATTAATTAATTAGATTAATTAATTAGTATAAATACATTGGAGTTAAAACAGAGTGTATTTAACGGAGTCGTTTGACGAACGTCCGGTACACGAGCCGAGTGATACCGAGCCGAGTGACTCGGCCCGTTTCTAAGAATCTTCACATGGGCCGCCCCCTCCCTCTCTCATTGCTTGGATGATTCCTCTCTTGTTGTCATGTGGTGGATGATCCCACCATGTTACCATGTTATGTCTACATATCATGTTATTATGATATGATATAATTATATCTCATAAGATATATATTAATGATGTTGGCATCATTATAAACCAAGAGAGATTCCTAATCTTTTAGTTGTTGGCCGAGAGCTCCAAGTGAGAGAGGTGAGAGAAAATTTTTCATTTGTATTCTTCATTTTTAGGTGAAAGAACAACAAGAAAAATAAAGAGAGAAAAATTCCTTTGAAACTTCCTAGCAGTGTTCTTTCAAGAACGGAGTTTTGGTGATTTTTCCGGGCAACTTTCGACGCGTGGTGATGTAGAGGCATCATATTTTTGGTGTTGGAGACGAAGAGATTTTGTAACGCCCCGACTTTCTAGGGGTAATTATAGGGAAAAATAAGTAAAAAGGTAATTTTGACGAAAAATATTTTCTTTTGAGAATATTAAAATTCTCGTCTACAAAGTCGAGTCGATATACTGACATAAAATAAATACCTTTTAATTAAGGCAGCAATATGTCATGGATACGAGATAAAAATTGCGGCGGAAGAATAAATTATAAATTATTAATTTCTAACAAAAGTTTCCCCAAATACTTTTCAAAACATGAGATATAAAAATCATCGTTTAATTAAATGTCCATATTCCCTCTCGGCTCGCTCCTTCGTCCATCTGGCTCGGTTTAACCTACGGGATCAATAAAGGTGTGGGTGAGCTTCCTTCAGCTCATGGAAATCACACTTATCACATTAATATACAATTTCAGGGAAAGTATAAATGAATAATCTATCATATCTTTTCCTCAACATGAATACATACACACAATATTACGTAATGCATGAATCTAGCACGCATAACACGAATATTGAGGTTGCGCAGGTGTCCCCGCAACAACATGAAACATACACACAATACCACATATAACATGAATCGAGCACGCATGTGAATATTGAGATTGTGCAGGTATCCCCACACAACATATATCTTAAGATAGCCTCTTGCACGTGTACAGGTGAGCCTAATTTACAATGTGTATCATAAATTTCAAACATGAATAAAATATCACAAATACAATCCAATTAAAGTAATTAAAGTGATAGTGAAAATTCCCACCTGAATAAATGATGTTGTCTGACTTGAATATGAAGATGCTCGACTACAGTCCTAAGCCCATAAATTCTCGTAAATGTCTACATATAATAATAATTTAATCATTACATAATATTATGATATAATGACTGAAATTAAAATATATATGCATAAAATCGGACTAATTATTAATATTAATTGAAAGTCAACATTTTAATGTCTTGGTCAACATTAGGACTGAAGTGAAGGTTTAAAGTTGACTGAGGTCAAATTGTAAGGGTTGAGAAGCTGACTGGGTTAAAATCAAAGAATTATAAATCAAAACGGATTTAAATTGAAGTATCCAAAATTTATGGAGTTAAATTGGAAATCCCAGAAAAAGGTGAGGAGTAATCTGAAAACCCTAACAATTCGCGGTATAAATTATTCTTGGCCAGGATAGGACGCAGAAAAAAAAAACACTATTCTCTCCTCTCTCTATCTAACACCGATTCACTCTCTCTCTAAAACTCTCTCGTCTCGGCCGGAAATAAATGGTATAACCCCCCCCCCCCCCCCCCCACACACACACATTAGGGTAGACTGAAAAAGACCCACTCACACTCCTACTTGCCCGAGCTTGTAATACCCAGCAGCGGCTGCAGGTTGCGGCGACGGCGATGACTCTAGGCCATCTCGCGGCCCAGATGCGGTCTGGTGACGGAAGTGGGTTCTTGTGAATCGAAGGTAGGGCTCCGATTCTGCTCTCGAATTTTCTATATGGTCAGTCCAATTCTGCTGAAAGGGGTTTTTAGAACTGGGTTCAAATCTCCTTTCTAAAATGTTGGTCTCTGGTATTTGGGATCTGATTTGGGCGTTTTTTCTTTGTGCAGGTTCAGACAAGATTGGGTTGATGATTTGGGGCTTGTATTTGGGGTTTCGGATTCGGTGTTGATACAAATGGGTCGTGGGCTCTAAGTCGGACCAACTCGGATGGAAAGGTAAGTCGGGCCTGAGTTCGGGCTTACCAAAATTGGCTGCTGGATTTAGGATTGGTATTGATGTTTTGCATAAACAATGGATGAAGTCGATTTGGGTTTGGTTGAAATTTAGTTTGTTGTTTTCTATCGATTTTTGAGGTCCGATTAGTCGGCTGTGATGGGTTCGGATGTGGCCAGGTTTCTTGCTGGGATTGAATTTGTTAACTAAATTATGGGTTACAGATTTTGAATTAAATACCTTAAGGGAAAAGAAATATCCGAGATTGAGTATTGAGTTTTACCTCGTCGAAGAAAAGTCTGATGTGCGGAAGAGGGTTGAACTCCAGTTTAGAGATTGGACTCCCAGTAGAGAACTTCGAATGAGAAAACATGATGAATCGTTCTTGTTCTGTTTCTATGTATTTTCTTCTTCCTCTAGTTTGCAGAGAACCGATGATGTATTATTGTATATTGTGTATTTTTTTATCGATGAAAAATTGGTGTAAAGAATTTCTACAGTAGAAGTTGTATATTTATAGGTATAGATTTTTAAGTGTTTCTGTTGAATTAGTTCCGTGTATTAGGAACATTGAGGAGTTTGATAAGATGAGAACCGAGGGATCGATCGATCGGAAAGGGTTCTTAATTATGATTAGGTTAGTTTAATCATAGTTGATTAAATTTTAATACGTGGTTAATTATAAATGATATAATAATAACAATACTAGTAATAGTAAATGTAATGTAATAATTAATTGGTAATATTGATAATAATCTAAAAAATGATAATGATAATAATAATAATATTAATATTTAATAAAATGGTATTAATAATAATATTAATAATAGTAGTGTTAGTATTCTACTTGAATAATTTATAACACTATTATAAAAATAAATAATAACTACTTGAATATATATCTGACAAAATGACTCGGGTTAAGACTTGTGATACGTCGAAATAAATGTTCATGATCTTCTAAATGAAATTAAATGAAATGAAATATATTATAATATTATTATGAATATTATGAAAATGGCGGGTATTACAAATTTCGTGCTCGTGCTCGGGTTCGTGATCAACATCAACTTACGAGGATATTATCAAAGGGTTCAAGGGTATGGGACCTTAACCCTTTTATCTTCGTATTTTATTTTTCGTATATACGTTACTTGATCGATCCTGTTTTGGGATTCTTTTTATTTTTCCACTGCGTATTTCATTTTATTTCCGGAACCCCAACAGTAATATAGTGCTTACGTATGCTAATCTGTGTAATCACGTATGTAACATAAATCCAGATGGATTACCATATCCGGTCAACACCGAGTCACGTATGCTATTGCATGGGCGTTGGTACGTTAAGAGTGGCTCACGTACGTAACTAAGAAAAGTAATGTACGTAATGCATGCGTTATATGTATATATATGAGACATTTGTCTCTTTATTCATTTTTATATGTTGTCTTCATTTTTCATCTATTTTCACTTGAAAACTGAATGAGGCTCTCCTGACTTAATGAGGAACATCATAGCTTGGCTGAGGAGCTTGGTACTTGGAGTAATTGATGATTCTTGTGGTTTTGAATCATGTTGTTCATCTTCAATAGGTATGTTGGTCAATCCTACACTTTATTTACGAGTTTATGATGTTGTTGATGGTGATTAATTCATGTGGTATTGGATTATTGAAGTTGTGTTATGACTCTTGGTACTTTATGAAGTTTGTGTTGACGAAGATGATGATATATGGATATTTATTGGATTATAAGTTTAGATGGTAGTTTAGATGTTAGAACACATATTGGATTATGTTGTTTGATGATTATGAACATGGTTATGTTAATTGAAAATGGACATGAATTACTGATGTCTAAAGACAAGTTCCGTTGATTGAGATATGATTTTCATATGTTCTTGATGAAATATGAATTATGATTATGAGTTTGGAAAGATTATGATCGATCTTTGAAGTATGATTGTTCATTATGTTGAACCATCAAGATGTTCTAGATTGTGGTCACCTTGGTATTGTTCTTGCTATGGATTGTTGATTTTGAACAAGGAAGCAATCTTGTTACTCCGTATTCTATGTTGAATTTGAGTTTGAAAATGTTATAAGTATTGACACAAGTTGAATTGATTATTAATATGATTGTCGCCTTTATGAAACTGTATCATGGATATGAATAACAGTTGATTGGATTGAGTTGTTCGGTTTTGGATTCAATTGCAGTATTGTTGAACCGCGTGAAATTGTTGATCATTTCTATGGAACTCTTGTAATCGTTGATTGATCTTAGATATGTGTTTAACTGATTATTACAATAGATCGTGATAATTGATTGTTGATTAGAACTGTTGTGTTGTAGTTGAGATCAACGTGAATTGCTTATGTCAGAGTCGAAGAGCTCGTAGTAGAAGGCATGGAGATTGGAAACGTATTCAGTATCGTCGTATCGATGTTGAGGCAAGTTTATACTTGTTCGATAATATTGAATAAATAGATCTAATATCATTTTATTTTTGATTCATATAGCAATGATATTACGAATGTGAATTTTGGAGATGGTACTATGTATGTTATACTCTTGTTTGAGTTAAGTCATAATGTATATAATTTACATGTATTATTACTATATTTGGGTGTTGAGTATACAACTTGGTGAAGACAAAGATATAAGTTATCTATGGTATGTGTTAAGGATTGTCGAATATCGAGGATAATCTATCATGACGGTCTTGATATCAGGATAATGATTTATTCATAATGAATGGACTGTATTTCAGGCAAGGTTATTCGAATAACTATTTATAACTTCAAAGACGTTTATTCGTGTAAATACATATTTGTTGTTGGATTTGAGGCAAGTTAATTCTTGCTCGGTTATGAGGAACATGGTTCCTGTGAATGCTGTATATGTTGTTGTATGCTGTTTACGTTTTATGCAAATTTATTGCTGGCTTTGAGGCAAGTTAATTCTTGCTCGGTTATGAGGAATATGGTTCTTATGAATGATGTATATATTTGTAATACCCGAGATTTCTGATGTGTATTTGAACCTTGTGATATTGTATTTATTGCATTTTGATTTGAGTATTTTCCTCCGTATTTCATGATCCTGTGTTGTTGAGCGTATGATTTTCATGCATGTTGTTCATACTTGCATTTTTGTGCACTTGTAGCGCACGCTAACATCTTAGCATTAGCGCACGCTAATTGAGTTAGCTAGCGCACGCTACATATGAGTTGTAGCGCGCGCTACACGTAGTCAGCGTGACTGAGACAGGTTGGTAGGTGAGATCAGACCGCGGATTTCATTGGGATTATGTCGGGATGAACCTGGATGGCTTTCTAGGAAAGTCGAGTCAACAATGTTTAGCGCACGCAAATGGTTTGAGGTTAGCGCACGCTAAGTCTAGTACAGTGAGGTCAGTGAACTTTCGTTCAGTCGTTTGTGCACGCTAAAAATAGTTGTTAGCGTACGCTAGTTGATTTTAGCGCACGTAAGGCTGTTTAGCATACGCTATGCCGAGACCCGTCAGAGACAGTAGACTGCTAGCCCGTTAGTGCACGCTAATTTAGGAGAGTAGCGCATGCTAATAACCTTTTTCTATAAATAAGACAGCACCTAACTTCATTTTTCAGTTTACACCTCTTCCCACACCCGATTTTTGGGACGTTGAGAGTCACTCCCTCCATCCAAACCCTGCATACCAGCCTCCTAACATCACCATTGAAGACAAAGGAGCTTTGAGGATTGGTGTTCTAGCTCTTGGATGTGGAGTTCATCAAGATATTTCAACTTTTCTTTCCGAATAAGGTATGTTATGGTTTACCAAGCCGAAATTTACGTTCTCAGCTATATTTTGAGCCTGCTTCGGAAATCCTTAGGCTAGCTAATGAACTTATGAATCCAGCAACATAATTTTTTCAAACTTGAAACCCAGTTATACCTTGTTTTTCTTGCATTACTAAGAGTGTTGATCTAGCCTCGGTGGTTAAAAACCTTAGGATGTAGTATCCTTAACTCGTTGGAATCATGAGCATGATTTGAGTTAGATTCTATGAATTCCTATGATGTTCCACCGATGAAATTCATGTTTGCTAGAGGTATTTGTTTTGACAATATTCTTCATGTTCATGCGGATGATGAATCGGCCATGTCATTGAACTCAACCCGGATCACCGTAGTATCGTTTTCCTTGCGTAGTGCTTGGGCATGCTTGCTATATTGAGTCACATTTGTGGTAAAATCGTAATAGCCGAACATATGAGAATTTGGAATTGAATCCCATATTTAAACCCGAAATCTTTAATAACTTGTATATCCTTGAATCCATAAACATCGGCACTACGCCTCTGAAATGATCATTCAACCCACATGAAGTGTATCATTATTTTCCAGTTCAGCTTTCATCTAAGTATACTAACCGCGAAGTGGCCTTACGTCACTATTTCACGATTCTAATATAAGATATTCGGTGATCATACGTTAGTTTTGAGTAGAATGTTGAGTTCCTTGTTATCTCTTTTGATCAAGATCCGAACCTTGCATAGTGATCGATCTAGCGACGGCGGCCTGCGGACGTGTGACATTCGTGGGAGTATTTAGTCCTTGCCATCTTTGAGGCAAGTATCGTATGTTGAGTTTGGTTTATATTGGAACTTTGATCATGCATACGGTTTTGTTTATGTTGTCGAGCATGAGATTATTTTCTTTGATTTGTCGTGGTATTCATTATAAATTGTTCGTATTGATGAAGATATTGAATTGCATATGTGTATGCATAATTGCATGGTTTATATTGTAAATGATCCGAGGGGGTCATGAGGATCTATGCTGAGGGCGCTGGATCGAATGTCCACCATGCGTTGGTCCGACGAGGTCATCATGGGGATCTATGCTGAGGGCGCTGGATCGTTGGACGGGTTTTCCACCATGCGTTGGTCCAACGGGATCTTCATGGGGATCTATACTGAGGGCGCTGGATCGTTGGATTACCCTGTATTATGTTGATGGAATCGTTAGGATTCGCATCGTTGGATTCCGGTGACGGGAGTCCGTTTTGTATGTTTTATGATGCATCGTTGATTTATGTATTATGATACTTGTACTAGCATCGTTTTGCTAAACCCTTCGGGGGTGGACATTTGTTTTGATGTTCAGGTAGCCGAGGAGCGGGGAAGCAACCACAGTACCGACATGACGATGAAGTGGCTCAGTGATGTGGATTTGTTGTCTTGTTTTCTGGCTATTTTTTTCAGTACTTGAGTACGCTTATGTTATTGATGTTTTGGGGATGTTTGTAATATTGGACTCATTTGAATTGTCGAACGGGTTTTGAATTTCTTTTTCATTACTGACACTTTAGTATTATTTCCGCATTTCTCACATTAGCCTTGTAAATTCTTATACAAAGGATTTACGGCGCTGTAATTATTCCGAATATATCGGGGTGTTACAGAATATGGTATCGGAGCTAAGATTCATGGATATCTTGGCAGTCGGGTTTAGTTGGGTCTTTTTACGTTATTTGATTTATGGGTCGTTTGTAACATCACCGCTGAGCCAGCATCGTCGTGTGGACTGTGGTTGTAAGTGTCCTAATCTCCAATACTATCGTTTTATTTAATTCTTATTTTGTGAATTTTGACGGACTTTCTTTTAGATATTTTACCTTGTATATTGAGTATTTGTGTTTACAGTATGTTGGGGGGAGGTCGTGGACGCGGATGCGGTCGTGGATGCGGATGTGGTAATGCGAGACAGGAGGATTCAGCGTCGACCCCAGAATTATCGGCTAGTCGAACCGATTCCCCTTCTGGAGGATAGCATGGATCAGCAAATGATAACGCAAATCCTAACTTGCCGGGAGTGCTTCAACAGGTGGTTGCTCAGATAAACCAGTTTGCTCAGGTAGTTGATCGCATGCAAACGGCGATGGGATAGCAGCATAACGAGGATAATCAGGGAGACAAATGGCTTACTAAGGTGGTCACCCTCCAAAATTTGACAGTTCTGCTGAGACAATTACTTTGGATCACTAGATGAAGGTGTTAGAAAAGATCTTTGCAGGGATTAACTGTCCCGACGACCGAAAGGTTCCGATTGCCCAGTATCTCCTGACTGGGGAGGCTTTTGACTGGTGGGAGGACATTCGACCTGAGGATCATAATCCTGACTTGACGGAATTCAAATTAATGATGGAAGCGCAATATTGTCCTCGCCCAGTTAGAGAGGCCCGAGTCCGGGAGTTTTTCTCACACCAAAATATAGAGGCATCTGTGATAGACGTGATTAAGACTTTTAATCACCAGCTGACTTATGTGTGCCACTTGGTCAGGACCGAGACGGAAAGGATTTTCCATTTTGACATGCGGATGATGCAGGAAAT
Source organism: Orobanche coerulescens (assembly GCA_033398695.1). Lineage (NCBI taxonomy): Eukaryota > Viridiplantae > Streptophyta > Magnoliopsida > Lamiales > Orobanchaceae > Orobanche > Orobanche coerulescens. Next base: position 63,481,762 of record CM065810.1, on the reverse strand, counting down.
TCAGCAATATATGTCTGGATCTGAATGTACCACCTTGCGACAGTCTCAGGACAAAGCACTGGCCTACGACATGAAAGGGGCGGCAGTGGAGAAATCAACGGAAGCAAAGAAGCAGAAAGTGTCTGGCAACTTCACGGAGAACAAGAGTAGTGGTCCCCACAAGGGCCAATCCTCATTTCATTCATCTAGGAGACCTCCACATCCTTCTCGAGGTGGAAAGAAGTTCCAGGCAACATCAACAGCTTCAGACGCAGCGAGGAAATGTTATAACTGTGGCAAAATAGGGCATGTTCGACGTGATTGTTACGCACCTGCTGTGACCTGCTTCGAGTGTGGACAGGAAGGACATCGTGCAACGTTTTGTGGAAATACGACTAGATCTTTTGGTACTTACACTTCTGCACCGGTTCCGAAGGATACAAGTGTGAACCAGACGCAACAAAGTGGTTTCCAGCAGTAAAGTGTTGGGAAAAGAGAGGCGTCCAACGCTGGGTCCATTCCTCCGTGTATTTACGAGATGAGGAAATCAGGCGATCAGCACACTGCTATTGCATTAGGTATGATTCAGATCATTTTGCAACCAGTTAGTATCTTATTCGATTCAGGAGCTACGCATTTTTTCATATCATTGAATTGTGTTAATCATTTGAAAATCTCATGCTTTTATGATTGTGAGCCTTATGTTGTGGGATTACCGAGTGGAGAGAAAATTGTGGGAACCCTAGAAACTAGAGATTTTCCAGTGTCTATAGGAGGGAGATATTGGCCATCAAATCTTATTGTAGTCGACATCCATGGTGACGATTTACTCGGAGACGATTGGCTCAACCGTTATGGAGCTATTTTGAATTACCGAAAGAGAGTCATTTCTATCATTGCTGATGACGGATCTAAACATTTATTCAAAGGATGGAGACCGGGAAGCTCACAAATATTGATCAAAGCTATGAAAGCAGTGAAATTTCTAAAGCAGGGTTGTCACGGATTTTGGTGCTATGCCATGAAGAAAGAAGAAGGAGTAGATCTCTCATCTATTCCAGTCGTGAATGAATTCTCAGATGTTTTCCCTGACCAACTACCCGGATTACCTTCGCGAAGAGAAGTAGAGTTCAATATCGAATTAGAGCCTGGAGCAGCTCCTATTTCCAGAGCACCATACCGTATGGCGCCAACGTGATGTATGAACTAAAGAAGCAGCTGGAGGAATTATTGCAGAAGGGTTACATTCAACCTAGCGTGTCTCCTTGGGGAGCACCCGTCCTCTTTGTCCGGAAGAAAGATGGATCCCTCCAATTATGTATTGATTACAGAGAGCTAAACAAGGTGACAATCAAGAACAAGTATCCTATACCTCGGATCGACGAGTTGTTTGACCAACTGCAGGGGGCTAGAGTATTCTCTAAGATTGACTTGCGATCAGGATACCATCAGTTGAGAATTAAGGAATCGGATATACCGAAATCTGCTTTCAAATCCCGGTACGGGCACTATGAATTCGTGGTGATGCCATTCGGACTCACCAATGCTCCTACGGTATTTATGCAATTGATGAATCGGGTATTCTTAGAATACTTGGATAAATTTGTGGTAGTCTTCATCGATGACATCTTGATCTATTCAAAAGACACAGAGGAACATGTAGAGCATTTGCATATCATTTTGAGCACTTTGAGAAAGGAACAGCTTTATGCGAAACTTTCTAAATGCGAATTTTGGCTTAGGGATGTAACCTTCCTTGGGCATGTGATATCAGCTGGCGGAGTTCAGGTGGACCCGAAGAAAGTCGAAGCAATCTTGGAATGGGAATCTCCTAGTAACGTGAAAGAAGTCCGAAGCTTCTTAGGACTTGCTGGATATTATCGCCGTTTTGTGGAAGGATTTTCCAAAATCGCTCATCCACTTACTCAACTGTTGCAGAAGACTCAGAAATTCATGTGGAATGAGAAAAGCCAGGCTAGTTTTGATGAACTTAAGAGAAGACTGACGACAGCGCCTATACTAGCATTACTTGATGGAACTGATGGATTCATGGTATACAGCGATGCTTCAAATCAGGGTCTGGGATGTGTATTGATGCAAAAAGATAGGGAGATTTCCTATGCCTCTCGACAGTTGAAACTATGCGAAGTTAATTACCCGACTCATGATCTGGAGTTAGCAGCTGTAGTCTTTTCTCTAAAAATTTGGCGACATTACTTGTACGACACTCATTGTCAGATCTTCACATATCATAAGAGCCTCAAGTATATTTTCTATCAGAAGGAATTAAGTATGAGGCAGAGAAGGTGGCTGGAATTAATCAAAGATTACGATCTGGAGATTCTCTATCATCCAGGCAAAGCGAACGTGGTAGTTGATGCACTGATCCGCAAACCTGTTTCTCTTCGAGTGTTGGAAGCGCTCACGTCCCAAATCAGCATTCAACAAGAACTGATCCATGAAGGGATTGAAGTATGGTCACAAGGAGTCCAAGAGCAACTATACGTGATGGAACTAACTTCGTTATTAGTCGAGGAAATCAAATCTAAGCAGTTGAATGATTCTCTAATTCTTTGGTTATGTGATGAAGTAAAGAAAGGGAAGGCCCCTGGATTCGTAATACAAGACGATGGAGTTCTGAGATTTCAGAGTCGACTTTGCATTCCCGATAATGATGTTTTGAGGCAGACGATTCTGAAGGAACCTCACAGCGTGCCCTATTCTATTCACCCGGGCACCAGTAAGATGTATAAGGATCTAAAACAAAACTTCTGGTGGGGAAATATGAAGAAGGACGTAACAGAATACGTTTCGAAGTGTTTGACTTGTCAGCAGGTTAAGATTGAACATCAGTGACCTGTCGGAATGTTGAATCCACTTCCGATCCCTGAGTGGAAGTGGGAAGATATCTCAATGGATTTCATCACCAATATACCAAGGACCAATACGGGAATGAACATGATTTGGGTTGTAGTTGATTGCCTAACCAAGTCGGCTCATTTCTTAGGAATTAAAGACACGTGGGGACCCGAGAAATTGGCATGAGTATGTATTTTAAAGATAGTCCGATTGCATGGTAGTCCGAAGACCATTATTTCGGATTGAGATGGTCGCTTCGTGTCGCACTTTTGGAAGGCAGTTCCCTGGGATTTAAGAACCGAGCTGAACTTTAGCACGGCTTATCATTCTCAGACGGACAGTCAGTCCGAAAGGACTATTTAGACAGTAGAAGACATGCTTAGAGCTTGTGCCTTAGATTGGTCAACCGACTGGGAGGTTCATTTTCCTTGATTGAATTCACCTACAACAATAGTTGGCATACTTCTATTAAGATGGCACCGTTCGAAGTGTTGTACGGGAGAAGATGTAGATCGCCCTGTGTTGGGATGATTCTTCTGACTTGATTGGGACGGAACCAGAGTTGATAGTTCAGACTCAAGAGAAGATAGCTCTGATTCGTGAAAGGCTGTTGACTGCCCAGAGTCGACAGAAGTCTTATGCAGATGTGCGTCGTCGCCCGCTGGAATTTGATATTGGGGACCATGTATTATTAAAGGTTTCTCCTAGTCGGGAAATTTTCCATTTTGGGAGGAAAGGTAAGCTAAGTCCGAGATATATCAGACCATTTGAGATCCTCGAGAGAGTTGGGGATTTAGCATACAGGTTGGCCTTACCGCCATCGCTGAGTCACGTTCACAATATGTTTCATGTATCCCAGTTACGGAAGTATGTATCATATCCCAGTCATATCATTGATTTTGGCGAGATCGAGATAGCTAATGATGGCTCGTTCGAGGAGAAACCAATCAAGATACTTGAGAGTCGGATCAAACAATTGAGGAATAAACTAATACCCTTGGTTAAAGTACAATGGTCACGACACGGAGTTGAAGAGGCCACATGGGAAATGGAGGACAGTATGAAGGCTTGATATCCAGAGTTGTTTTCATCTTAAGTTTCGGGACGAAACTTCTTTTTAGGGAGAGAGGATGTAATACCCGAGATTTCTGATGTGTATTTGAACCTTGTGATATTGTATTTATTGCATTTTGATCTGAGTATTTTCCTCCGTATTTCATGATCCTGTGTTGTTGAGCGTATGATTTTCATGCATGTTATTCATACTTGCATTTTGTGCACTTGTAGCGCACGCTAACATCTTAGCATTAGCGCACGCTAATTGAGTTAGCTAGCGCACGCTACGTATGAGTTGTAGCGCGCGCTACACGTAGTCAGCGTGATTGAGACAGGTTGGTAGGTGAGATCAGGCCGCGGATTTCATTGGGATTATGTCGGGATGAACCTAGACGGCTTTCTAGGAAAGTCGAGTCAATGGTGTTTAGCGCACGCAAATGGTTTGAGGTTAGCGCATGCTAAGTCTAGTACAGTGAGGTCAGTGAACTTCTGTTCAGTCGTTATCGCACGCTAAAAATAGTTGTTGGCATACGCTAATCATTGATTTTAGTGCACATCAGGCTATTTAGCGTACGCTATGCCAAGACCCGTCATAGACAGTATACTGCTAGCCTGTTAGCGCACGCTAATTTAGGAGAGTAGCTCGCGATAATAACCTTTTTCAATAAATAAGACAACACCTAACTTCATTTTTCTGTTTACACCTCTTCCCACACCCAATTTTTGGGATGTTGAGAGTCACTCCCTCCATCCAAATCCTGCATACCAGCCTCCTAACATCACCATTGAAGACAAAGGAGCTTTCAGGATTGGTGTTCTAGCTCTTGGACGTGGAGTTCATCAAGATATTTCAACCTTTTGTTTCCGAATAAGGTATGTTATGGTTTACCAAGCCGAAATTTACGTTCTCAGCTATATTTTGAGCCTGCTTCGGAAATCCTTAGGTTAGCTAATGAACTTATGAATCCAGCAACATAATTTTTGAAACTTGAAACCCAGTTATACCTTGTTTTTCTTTCATTACTAAGAGTGTTGATCTAGCCTCGATGGATAAAAACCTTAGGATGTAGTATACTTAATTCGTTGGAATCATGAGCATGATTTTAGTTAGATTCTATGAATTCCTATGATGTTTCACTGATGAAATTCATGTTTGCTAGAGGTATTTGTTTTGACAATATTCTTCATGTTCATGCGGATGATGAATCGGCCATGTCATGAACTCAACCCGGATCACCGTAGTATCATTTTCCTTGCGTAGTACTTGGGCATGCTTGCTATCTTGAGTCACATTTGTGGTAAAATCGTAATAGCCGAACATATGAGAATTTGGAATTGAAGCCCATATTTAAACCCGAAATCTTTAATAACTTGTATATCCTTGAATCCATAAACATCGGCACTACGCCACCGAAATGATCATTCAACCCACATGAAGTGTATCACTATTTTCCAGTTCAGCTTTCATCTAAGTATACTAACTGCAAACCGGCCTTACGTCACTATTTCACGATTCTAATATAATATATTCGGTGATCATATGTTAGTTTTGAGTAGAATATTGAGTTCCTTGTTATCTCTTTTGATCAAGGTCCGAACCTTGCATAGTGATCGATCAAGCAACGGCGGCCTGCAGACGTGTGACATTCGTAGGAGTATTTAGTCCTTTCCATCTTTGAGGCAAGTATCGTATGTTGAGTTTGGTTTATATTGGAACTTTGATCATGCATACAGTTTTGTTTATGTTGTCGAGTATGAGATTATATTCTTTGATTTGTCGTGGTATTCATTGTCAATTGTTCGTATTGATGAACATACTGAATTGCATATGTGTATGCATGATTGCATGGTTTATATTGTAATTGATCCGAGGGGGTCATGAGTAGGGATGGCAATTTACCCGCGAAATACCCACGAAAATACCCGCAAAATACCCATAAAATATTCGAACAGATTTTGAATTCGGTATGATGTACAAGTATTTTAATCTTTTTGTATATACTATATATGAATTTCTGAGTTTGATTTATGGATATTAATTTGTGTGAAATTTTTATTTATATTGAATTATTTATTTGCATCGCGGATACCCGACGGGTGGCGGGTTGCGGATACCCAACGGGTGGCGGATACCCGCGGGTCGCGGGTGTGGTTGGCAAATCATACCCGTCGCGGGTCGCGGGTCGGGTCGCGGGTACATGTTTACCTCGTGGGTACGGATGTGGATAGGCACTATCCGCGCCCACCGTACCCGACTGCCATCCCTAGTCATGAGGATCTATGCTGAGGGTGCTGGATCGAATGTCCACCATGCGTTGGTCCGACGGGATCATCATAGGGATCTATGCTAAGGGCGCTGGATCGTTGGTCGGGTTTTCCACCATGCGTTGGTCCGACGGAATCATCATAGGGATCTATACTGAGGCCGCTGGATCGTTGGATTACCCTGTATTGTGTTGATGGAATCGTGAGGATTCGCATCGTTGGATTCCAATGACGGGAGTCCGTTTTGTATGTTTTATGATGCATCGTTGATTTGTGTATTATGATACTTGTACTAGCATCGTTTTGCTAACCCCTTCGGTGGTGGACATTTGTTTTGATGTTCAGGTAGCCGAGGAGCGGGGAAGCAACCACAGTACCGACATGACGATGAAGTGGCTCAGTGATGTGGATTTTGTTGTCTTGTTTTCTGGCTATTTTTTTCAGTACTCGACTATGCTTATGTTGTTGATGTTTTGGGTATGTTTTGTAATATCGGACTCATTTGAATTGTCGAACAGGTTTTGAATTTCTTTTTCATGAATGACACTTTAGTATTATTTCTGCATTTCTCAAATTAGCCTTGTAAATCCTTATACAAAGGATTTACGGCGCTGTAATTATTTAGAATATATCGGGGTGTTACAATATTGTTGTATGTTGTTTATGTTATATGAAAGGGATTGTTTTGATATTTTTGACTGTGTCGATCATTCATTATTGATATATTGCTTTTTCGCTCCGGTGAGTCTATTTTGATTCTTATTGGATGTGTTCTTTGAGTTTCATTATCATGTTGATATTGTGATATTTCTCTAGTCAAACTTGCGTGGCGATTGGTATATGTAGGATTTTTAGTCGCGCATATATAGTCATGTGTTGGTAGTTGGCCTCACATTGGACTTTGTACACGGGCCAATTACACTGTGAGAAAATAGTTAGGTACAATACCACATGTGTATTTAATCAATATACGTTTGTGGATTGTGCATGAACATATTTCCATCCTGGGCGTAACATAACTTCCTTCTTATGAGCTTTAGTATGAAATTATAATCTAGTTGATTCATACAGTATGTTTGATTGCGTGTGGCCAGTGGTTTGAGATTATGATTCATACAGCATGTTTGATTGCGTGTGGCCAATGGGTATACAACATGTGTGATTACATATATTCCATGATTTCGATTATGATTTGGTTGATTCATATATTATGTTTGATTGTGTTTGATTAATGATTTGAGATTATGACGTTGTTAGGGTTAATACAACACGTGTGACTGCGTATATCCCACGTATTTGAGATTATGAAATGGTTGATTCATATAACATGTTTGATTGCGTGTGATCAACGGTTGAGATATGGTTTCTCGTGATTTAGATGATCTTGTTGGAGTCTATCATGTTGTTGATATTCAGGTTTATTCTTTGGTTGATCTAATTGGAGTCTATCATGTTGATTGCATTCTCGATTTATCGTCATCCTCTGTTGATCCCATTAGAGTTTATCACGTTGATGGTATCCTCGATTACTTCTTTGCTTGGTCTTGTTAGAGTATACCAAGTGGATGTTATTCTTGGTAGATTATTGTTGTTGTTTATACGTGTAATACGACTTCCCATCAATGATTCAGAACTTATTGGCATTAATTGTACATTTGATTCACAGATGTATTGTGCATTATTGGTTTTTGTTGTGATTGAAATTCATTTATGAGGATTGATATTTGATTTTGTGAATCCGACAACCAGGATTTGGCACGGATGTGTATTCTATATTAATGAGTTCTGGTGATGTTTTGAGGATTTTTTATATTGTTTGAGTCAACACAAATGTTTTTGTTCGAGTTCATATCATCGTTTGATAATGCGAGATGTGGATTGTGGTAAGAACTGATATGATGTGAGTTGGTAAGTTTATGACAGTGAGATTGTAATGATGATATTGCTTACCTTGTAATATTGATATTCAATTATTTATGTCGATGTGATTGTTATCATTGTTGAATATTATGGCTAGCCCCGTCACTGGTTTTATTTTTTGGTACTTGGTGATCGAGCTTGTAGCAGTCATGAAGAGATGAGCTTTCACGGATATACTGGCTATGACATGTGATTGTGAATTAACTATTTTAACCTACTATTATATTCCGCCGCAGATGTACATTTAATTGTTGATTATATCCATATGTGTGTATTTTATTAAAATATTTTCCTCGCATTTTACGGACTTGGCTATATCTCGGAAAACTGATCCCCTAAACTAGTATTGTCGGAACGTGTAAGTAGTAACTTTACGTACACATTGAAAACCGTTTGAATTTTTGGCATTCTGGACTTGTATATTCAAGTGCAATTTTGTGACGGTAATTGAAAAATGGAGTTTGGAAAGTATTTCAGTAATTTGAAAGATATTATCGTCATTCGCCTTTTGGCGTATATGAAATGATTATGAAAATGATTTTTCGTCTGGTTGATTTTAGTGTGGGACCCATGGTCTATAATATCTCCGCATGGTTTTGGGAGTGTTACAAAATCATTAATGATACCAGTGCACATAACATGCAAGTAGAACATCTCGTACGAGTAAATAACACCAAGAATCACAACGATACTACCATAATCGTCACAATACGAAGTAACCAACGACAATAACATCAACAATCCGAAATGAAGAAAGGAATTACATCGACATATCTTGTCACAATACCATTTATTCACGTATAACATCATAATAACAATAAGGTAGGTTAACATGCTTCCTAACATGTAAACATCATTCCAAACTCGATCCATAATCAGAAGAATTACGAATGTCAATAATCCTTATCACCTCAAAGAACAACTCCAATCCCTGCTTCCCAAGCTCACAACCGAGTTAGAAGAGCCACAATCGGCCTCGGAGGGTTAAAAGACGAAGAAACGAGGTGGAACTTCTCTACAATGATGAAATGACGGGTCTCACATATATAAGTTTTCATGTATTACGTACGTTACATGAACCTCTTAACGTACGTAATGTTCGTTGCGTACGTTATCCGTCTTTGATAGCGTACGTAACGACAATCCAGAACCTATTGCCTCATTTCGTGCCTTGTGTTACGTACGTAACAGCTGTGCCATAGCGTACGTAACACAGAGTTGACTTGCTACAGTAAAATACACGCTTAACGTACGTAATGTACCACTCATAACGTACGTTAACCAAGAGTTGACTCCTCGTGTCCACATCCACGCCGAAAGCTGCCGACATCGGGCCCACCTGCCGACCACAGCTCAGACCTGTTCGATTCTCTCCATAACGTACGTTATGTACTCAACCTAACGTACATTAATCTCGTTTCGTTGCGTACGTAAGCTCATCTACTCAGTGTACGCTATGCTTGCACCTTTACGTATGTAAGCTCCTATGGTTAACGTACGTAATGGATTTTATACTTAGTCATTTACACTGAACTTTCTCGTCGTCTCAATATACCGAATACGTATACACAACACACTATATCCTCTAGTATAATTGTCGATCAAGTACGACAATTATACCAATACGGATGTCTCGGTCCTTCATTTATTTTATCCATACTGCACATATTCCACGCTGTACAACATAACTCGGATAAAATAACATTAAACAACAATAGTAGAAATTCCGGATATTACATACTACACCACTTAAAATAAGTTTTGTCCTCGAAACTTACAATTCGTCATAAAGAGATAAACCGTTCAACCAAAATATCTCGAAACCATCACGACAGCGATCAATCATCATTAACGAATAACCAAAACAATATACCTACAAATGCGCCAAGTCGATGGTCTCCTGTGATACTGGCAAATGACTCCACTTCAAAGCCTCAACATGCTTACAATCGCAATTCACACATTCAACAAAATGCGTCGTCACAACTCAATTATGGAATAACCTATCCATGTCAAAGTCTGTTTGCCCGATCGCACAATCAAGTCCCAATTCCGATAAAATGAATAATACATGATACATCTATGAAACAACTGCCAAAACAATGACACAAATCCCAAAACATCGACATAAAATTCGAACGCTCATACGATCATTAACAATGATCCATCAAATTAACCGAGAATACCATTGACATGATAAATTCCAATACGACCAATCCAAAGGTTAAAAAACAATCGAGTATATCATGAACATGATAAACTCTAATAGGACCATCCAAAGGTCAAAACACAACTGAGTATATCATCAATATGATAAATTCCAATATCATCAACGAACGATCGACGATAATCGAGAATACCCTCACACGGTAAGTTCCAACAGGATCAGTACAGAACCACAGAGACAGATATACGGACGAATAAAATTCTCAAAAAGTTACACCAATCACACACAGTGGGTCTCAAATAAACACACCCGGCTGTTGAACATACCCCTTGGCGTGTGAACAACAATCCATAAACTGATGAACATACCCCATCCTACACGGAGTGGGAACATCCAATCATTATCCAAAACTGGGGTCACCATCCCCAAATCCACACTTACAAAGGAATCATTCAAAAATCACTATGGTAAAATCGCGCTACTACCATACCAATGGAATCACATAGCACATATATCCCGATTTCACAAAATCTAAAGTTTCCAAAATCATATTCTGTGCATGAATCTACAACATGCAACATATTTCTCTTATCCAATCAATCAACTGATCATCCCTAGATAGTCAAACTACCATACTAAGGTTCGAATCTCTTTCCATCACACCATACTGATGTATTATCCAGTTCGTGAGTCACACTCATAACTTCACCATGATATGCATTATGCACTAAATGTGTATGTATGTCAATCACATTTTCAAGACCAGTTTGAAATCATATAGTCTCGTCAAGAAGACAAATTTTCGAAAGTTCTTTCAAGAATTTCAAAACTCAAAACATAAATTTTCGTAAGACCACGAAATCAATTTTCGATAAATTAAATCGGCTTGCTTACGTCAAGTTCTCGATGACAATTCCTTTTCTGAATACACACAATTAAATAAAATTGAATTATGCAAATGCTTAACTACATCCATACTCCTATATACCACTTCGACTTGTCACCAAATCCACTGACATTCCATTGAATAACCACACGATATAATTCCAAAATCTCAATATATAGACTCCGATAAAAACTCCTTTTTCCACATATGACTCGCAATGTCATCCATTATCCCATCCTGGATCATCTCAACTATGCTATGACAAAACATTGAATAATCAACAAATCAAACACAGCGAAAGACTACCCGAGAAGTCTCATTTGAACAAACAAATCAAAACCCCGAAAGGTAGTAATAAAATGCATAAACGATTAGTAAAGTGTTTTACAAATCTCGGGAGTTTTAGAAAATAGAAAAAGCCTTTTGAAACATTAGGGTCTCAGCCCATATCCCGTTCCACATTACAAGAATTTTATAAAGTAGAAAACCCCTTTTTGGACCCCAAGTCCTGAGTTATAAAACTATTTCAAAATCGATTGGGTCTCGGCCCAAAAATTATTTTTCTGTGAAACATCCATAAAACATTCATTATGAAAAGTATCATTTTCAAATGCTCAAAAAAAGTTCATATATCTCAAAATGAACTAACATGACTACATGTTCTTCTCAACTATTCACAATATTTTTCCCAAATGCACAACTCTGTTCCAATATTTAACTGACATATTGATTTTCAAAATCATAGTTTTTAAGATAATCAATCCTATCTCAACTCTGTCACTTCATACTATGACACATAATATCTTTCTGAACCTCAAAGCATATCAACTTAGAACGGCAATAAATCTCAATGCAATTCAAAAATCCAAATACTTACGGATCGTGAAGCCGACGATTCCCCGTGATACTCACACATGTCTCAACTCTAGAAAATACTTTACACATATATTTTCAAAACACACATTTGCAAACTCAGTTCAACTCGAGAACACAACACATCTCTATCTGAAGAAACACGTTAATACCATTTGGAAAAGTTTACAACAACCCCAGTACTACACTGGTAAATCACATAACACACAAGCCCGAGTGAACAACAAAACCCAGGGCTCTAGAATTCGTCAATCGACAACTCGAATGATGCGATAAAAGCATGACTTGACTTGACACGACTGCCTAGGTTTTCTCAACCTAAGCTCCGATACCATATTCTGTAACACCTCCAAAGCCATCCAGGAATATTACAGCGCTGTGGGCCACGAGACGGAACCCATAAGGCTAAAAGACATTTTCGAAAATATTTACAAACGCCCAAGAGGCTAATGATGGTACTATCTTTTAAAAATATTCGAATATTTTATAAAAAACCATTTATCAAAAGTAACTCAAGTTAACGGATAACGAAAGGTCATTCAAGAGTACTCACGCAGCAGAAAGGACAAACAATTCAAAATAATCTAGCAGCGGATTACAACATATAATCAGAATACTCGATTCACAAACACATGCCATAGCCAGTATCCTCCAGGAGCTCATCTCTTCACGACCGCTACAAGCTCGATACCTCAAGAACCTAAAGAGAAAACCCACGACGGGGTCAGCTATAATACTCAACAATGATAATGTAACAGCCCGAAAATGGCGGCTATTACAGTGCCGTGGACCCCTACCGGGACCCACCAGGCGATATCACGATATGCACCTATAACCCGACAACGTGGCACCGTACCACAATATTAATCAAAACCCCGATGTGGAGTATAAATTATACATGTCTTAATTTGGACAATCGTACATAGGATCCAAGTTCGGTACACACCATATGACGATGGGCAATACCTTACAAATTATAATACATTCCTCCGACACAAAATATAAATGAAAATTTCAATAAGACATAACCAAACATCAAAAGACTTGGGACCCCCGGATTAGCATCCTTCAAAACCCTCTGTCACCATCGTGCTCTTCCTGTGCCTTGCCCTTTCCTCGCCCTGAAATACAAGTATTTCACCCAAACCACAGGGTCAGCTATACATGATAATAATTCTCATGACATTATACAATTCATATACATACGGATCTCAGAGAAACAACCGACTGTTGAATATACCCCGCAGGCATATAAATAGTCAGTCCCAACTGTCGAACATATCCAAATATACGAACGACCAAATAATATGGCTCAAGACAGACGTCACAGTACGCCCGATCCGGAAATGTGTCCGTACACATGTCCACCCTGTATACGGAATCAAGAATATACGTGGGACGATGTATCTAATTAGCCTCACGAACTACGTCTCGCGTGCACGATCCAAATGCGGAAACATCCACGCATGATCATCAAGTGCCCGACTAAAAATCCTACACATAACCAATAGGCACGCAGATATGACTCCAGAGATGTCACGATGCAACATGACAACGAAACTCAACGAATTACACCTTTATCAAGGAATTGAACAACTCACCGAAGTGTCAACAAAGCTCAACAGAACCAACGGTAACAAGACGGTAAACTCGGGCATACCATCCCACCACAAATGATAACACGATCAAGGACATCACCATATCATGAATCATAGATTCTCAGAACATTTCATATACACAAAACGCATAATAATCACAAGAATTCAACCATCATTATAACCAAGCAAGATAACTTGCCTCAATTCCGTAGATGAATAATCTTTCTTTGAATGATCGAACGAACGGTATCCTCGTCTAACAATATTCATGTGAACAAGCAACCTTGAATGAAACGTAATTCATTCAACAACACATTCGTACGATAATTGTATTATTACATAGAAACAATATTCGTCAATTTACTTGAATAGTTCAATTATTCTATTGAACATTCTAATGTTCCAATTACGAATCATCATATAACATGTTTATTAGGTTCATTCCCATATTCTAGCATTAATGTCAAGCATTTGAAGTCAGAAATATTACCAATGTAACATTGTGAAAACATCTTTTCAAATCATCGGCACTTTCGATTATGATATAAGTTTGTGTTTAATTACATTCTTCATTATCTTACCAATGATTACATTAAAACCGATTCAGATATGAAATCATAAGTTTAAGTTTTTAGTAAACTAAGAACATCATCCTAATTTACGTCTCCTAATACACACAGATTAATGTAATTGAATTCGGCTACTCATTCTACCGCATTAGTATCACCTTAATCACTACAATCATCCTAAGAACATTATCAACATATTAATGTAGTGATTAACACCTCTTTAAGTTATCAACGAAATCGATTAACTTGAACATATGAAGATTACGACTGTATTCTATCGAAATCTATTATTTTACTTTTGAAGAAGTTATTAAAAACCTAGTTATATCATTGGATGTTTGGAACTCTAAACATAACTTCATCCCATCTCGTAATAATTATTTTCAGGGGGTTAACATAATACTTTAAACAATTTATTTCATCGATTTTGATTCATCACAAATGTATCGATTTTAGAGGGCCAAAATATGGTTCCATGTTACCTTTCAAGAATCAATTGAATTTTCAAGACAAGATTAGTATCTCCCACCTCTAATCATTAAGGATTTCATTCCTTACATGTTCTTAGTGTCAAGATTATAATCAACTTCCGATTATCATGTTATTAATCAGGTTTTATCTATCATTATCAGCACAACTATATTATGAAGTCGTCATACATCAAGAATGTTGTTCTTCACTTAGTTTGAGCATGATTCAAATAATTTATCATGTTTATACTAGATTGAACTAACATTATGTGAAGTATTTGTATACTAGTATCATCACAAGCATAGATTTAATATGAGTTAAAGAAAAACCAACCTCAAAATGAAGAACAACACCAACACTTCCAAGAACACACTTCAATCTCCTAATCTCCAAGTCACAAGCCAAGTGCCGAAGTCCCAACACAAGGTAGAAAGGATAGAAATCGATTTGGCAAGGTGGGGAATCGTTTTCTTGGAGGGAAGGTTGAATGGGTCGAGCAGAAAAATGAAAGGCAAGCCATACTTTTATAATTCGAATTCAACATTACGTACGTTAAAGAGGGGTTAACGTACGTTAAAGCCCTTACGTACGTAATATCATGAACATTACGTATGTAGTCGATTTATTAGATGTTTCTAACTTAAAATACACAAGTCGTTACATACGTAAATATATAGCCATTACGTACGTAATAGTCGTTGACTTGGCTGTCGCGATCAACTTCTGACCACCACCTACGCACTCGGCCCCACCCGCCGAAAGGTGATCTACTGAATGATCCCCCGCATTACGTACGTTAACATGAAAAGGTTACGTACGTAATTCAGCTTATATAGCGTACGTATGCTTAGTGCGATAACGTACGCTAAGGGCAACATCAACAAGTAAAATGAAATCCCCACTAATCATCTAATAAGCAACTATAGTGTGAATGACTAAGATTAAAAATTCAATTTAACACAACTCATCCATATATTTATTCCAAGAAACACAGGTATGGTACGACAATGCTCGATTTAATTTGGAAAATACTGTAGTAAAGGTGAGGGTATTACATACTCCCCCCTTGAAAGGAGTTTCGTCCCCAAAACTAAGGGGTAAACATCTCGGGGTATCTCTCTCGCATGCTATCCTCAGTCTCCCACGTAACTTCCTCGACTCCGTGTCTCGACCACTGAATCTTTAATAAGGGAATCGCCTTGTTCCTCAACTATTTGACTCTCCTCTCAAGTATCCGTATAGGATGCTCCTCATACGAATGGTCATCGGCTATCTCGACCTCGTCAAATTGAATAATGTGGCTCGGGTCAGCAACATACTTCCTCAACTGAGATACATGGAATACGTTGTGAATCCTCCTTAAGGCTGGTGGTAACGCTAAGCGATAGGCTAGGTCGCCCACTCGCTCCAGAATCTCAAACGGACCAATATACCTTGGGCTCAACTTGCCCCTCTTCCCGAATCGGAAAACACCTCGAGTAGGAGACACTTTGACTAGTACATGATCACCAACCTCAAACTCGAGTGGTTGTCGATGATTATCTGCATATGATTTCTGGCGGCTTTGGGCCGCTAATAGACGACTCTTGATCAGGGTAATCTTCTCGCGGGCTGTTAATAACATATCAGGCTCTGTACCAATAGATTCATACAAGTCGTCACAACACAAAGGGGACCTACAACGACGACCATACGATGCCTCATAAGGTGCCATCTTGATCAAGGCGTGCCAGCTGTTATTATATGTGAATTCTACCAACGGTAGTTGGGTTTCCCAGTCGTACTTCTAATCGAGAGCACATGCCCTCAACATATCCTCCAGAGTTTGAATAGTCCTCTCAGACTGACCATCGGTCTGAGGATGAAAAGCCGTACTGAAGTTCAATTGTGTACCCATCGCACGATGAACCGCCTTCCAGAAGTGTGACACGAACCGTCCGTCACGATCTGATACAATACTCTTAGGGGTACCATGCAGTCTCACAATCTCTTTGATGAACAGCTGGGTCAGTCTCTCAGGGCCCCACGTCTCCTTAATCTCCAAGAAGTGGGCTGATTTAGTCAGTCGATCCACAATCACCCAAATTGTATTCATGCCTCGACGGCTCGTCGGCAAGCTAGTAATAAAATCTATCGATATGTCTTCCCACTTCCGCTCGGGAATCAGGAGTGGTTTCATCATGCCAGCTGGTCGCTGATGCTCAATCTTGACCTACTGACAGGTCAAACACCTCGAAACGAATTCGGCAATCTCCCGTTTCATGTTACCCCACTAATAATACGACTTCAAATCCTTATACATTTTGTTCGATCCCGGGTGTATGGAATACGGGGTAGCATGAGCCTCTTTCAGAATAGTATTCCTGAACTCTTCGTCTGCTGGTACACATACTCGGTTTTGAAGTGTATCAGTCCATCCTCATGAACCACAAATCCAGGGGCCTTCCCCTGATCGATTTCTCCTCGAATTCTAGATAAGAACGGGTCCATCATCTGTTTCGTCCTGACCATCTCATCCAAGGATGATGAAATCTCAAGCGTGCAAAGTTGTCCCTGAATGCGCTGTAACCATGCCTCAATATCTGGTCTTATGAACTCTAACTGCAATTCCCTCTGGGCGGTCAAACGGGCCAGTATCTGTTCTTGCACTATCTTACGGCTCAAGGCATCGGCAACAACGTTTGCCTTGCCCGGATGATAAAGGATCTCTATATTATAGTCTTTGATTAGCTCTAACCACCTCCTATGTCTCATATTCAACTCCTTCTAAGTAAAAATATACTTCAGGCTCTTGTGATCCGTAAAAATCTGACAGGTAACTCCATATAGATAGTGGCGCCAGATTTTTAAAGCAAACACTACAGCTGCTAACTCCAAATCATGAGTCGGGTAGTTGACCTCGTAAGGTCGCAACTGTCTAGGTGCATAGGCGATCACTTTCCCATTCTGCATTAATACGCAACCAAGGCCCTGTCTCGAGCATCGCTATATACCACGAATCCTTCCGTTCCTTTAGGTAGAACCAAAACAGGTGCTGAAATTAATCGACTCTTGAGTTCATCAAAACTTTGCTGACATGCTTCCGACCACAAGTATTTCTTATATTTCCTCAACAGATTAGTCATCGGTTGAGCAATTTTGGAAAAACCTTCCACGAATCATCGGTAATAGCCTGCTAGACCCAGAAAACTACGAACCTCCTTCACGTTTTTTGGAGGTAGCCAGTCTCGGATGGCTTCTGTATTCTATGGGTCTACTCTCACTCCATCTGCCGATATTACATGCCCCAGAAAAATAACTTCAGGCATCCAGAATTCACATTTAGAAAATGTTTCATAGATTTGTTCTCGCCTTATCGCATCAAGAACCTAGCGGAGGTGACACTCATGCTCTTCATGGTCACAAGAGTAGATCAGAATGTCGTCAATAAAAATGGCTAGAAAACGATCTAGATAATTAATAAAAACCCGATTCATCAATTCCATGAATACTACCGGTGCATTAGTCAGTCCGAATTGCATGACAACGAACTCATAATGCCCATAGCGAGTGCGAAAAGTTGTCTTCGGAATGTCAGACTCTCGAATCCGCAATTAGTGGTACCCGGATCTCAAGTCGATCTTGGAAAATACAGTGTCTCCCTGGGGCTGATCCAACAAATCATCGATATGAGGTAAAGGATATTTGTTCTTGATTGTTACTTTGTTCAGCTCACGGTAATCAATACACAAATGCAGCGATCCGTCTTTCTTCCGTACGAATAACACCGGCGCTCCCCAAGGGGATGCACTGGGTCGAACATAGCCTTTCTCAATTAACTCCCCAAGCTGTCTCTTCAGCTCTTGCATCTCAGTTGGGGCCATACGATACGGCGCTTTCTAAAGCGGGGACGTCCCTGGCTCCAACTCAATGGTGAATTCTACCTCTCGCTGTGGGGGTAGTCCTGGAAGCTCATCTGGAAATACATCTGGGTAGTCTCGAACTACCGGAATATCGACCAACTCGACTGGTCGGTCAGTTGTCTTGGTCATGTAACACCAATAACCAATACATCCCTGGTTCAATAGTCTCACAGCCTTCATAGCGCTGATGACTTTCCCATAATGACTGCGATTATCACCCTGAAAAATGCACTCGACGCCATCATCGGATGTGACGGTCACTATTCACTTACGGCTAAAAACGGCATCATGACGATCCATCCAGTCGATACCCAAGATTACATCATCTTTAGGTAAATCAACCACAATCAAATCAGACAACCACTCACGGTCGTTCATGCGAATTGGATAGTTCTGCACTTCACGACTCCCAACAATTCTTCTACCATCGGGTAGACCAATGACATAAGGTTCACAATTGGTAACATGATCTAATTGGAAACGACTCAACCAAGAGACAGACAAAAAGGAGTGTGTAGCACCAGTATCGAAAAGAACACAAACGGGCTGAGAGTGGATCTCGAGAGTACCTGCGATCATGTTGGCTTCGGGATCGTCGGCTTTCTTCATCTCATAGACTCTGGGTTTTGCAACTATGGTACCAGGTGTACCAGCTTGATTTCCACGGCCTATCCCTTTGTTTGCCCCTGTAGTCTAGTAAGAAGCGGATGGAGGAGCACAGTCCTGGACAAAAGACTATAATGGAGCAAGAGATGCTACTAGAGCACGCCCGGGTCCACTCCTGCAATAGCGAGCACGATGTATGTTCTTTCCACAAATGTGACAGGCAACGGCCAGCTTCGGACACTTGGAGCTGATATGTCCTTGGTCCCCATAGTTATAACACACGACAGATGAGCTGACTGCCCGAGAGTGCGTTCCGGTTGGCTTCAGCATCATAGGTGGTCTTTCAGAAGGATTTGGTACTGATTGGGGTTTCATGAACATCCCCCGGTTACTGTCTGCCTGGGCCAGGCTTCTGGATCTCTTGTTGGAATACTGAGGTTGCTTCTTGGAAATCTCCTTCACAGTAAGTTCATACTCCAAAGCCTTCTCAATAAACTCAGGTAGGGTCGTATAGTGGTGATTGAGCAATTGCATCCTCATTCGGGGTTTAAGCCTCTTGAGGAAGTATTTGATCATATCAGCTTCCGAACGGACAACTGACGTAGAAAAAGGGAGAAGTGCTTGGAATTTCTCGGCAATAGTTAACATATCCTCGTCTTTAGATGGATCGGGGTTCAGTAATTCTGACATTTAGGCCTCACGGAGGGGTGCAGGATAGTAACGATCTAGCATAAGATTCTTGAATTCCTCCGAAGTACTCGCGCCATCAGCAGGCCTCACAGAAATCCACCAAGTATGGGCACTCTTACTAAGGTAGTAGGCTGCCACAGCAACTCGATTCTTCTCTGGGCACTCCACCATCTCGAACAGTTTTTCGAAATGCTCTATCCAGTGTACAATGTCAGCAGGCTCAGATGAACCTTCAAAAGTTGGAGGTCATTGTCGTGATATGTCGCTAATAATCCGGCTCATGATCCCACCATGCACAGGAGGCGGAGGCTGCTGCCCCTGCTGTTAACCAGTAGTATTCCTCTGCATGGCTTCCATCAGCTGACCCATTTGGGTCATCTGGGCCATCATGCCCTGCATTACAGTGTAAGGATCGACACGTGCATTTTCTCCAGTGTGGTGTGATTGGTCCCTAGAAGGTGAATCATTGCCTACAGAACTCTGTTCCACATTCGCACGCATGTTGGCTCGTGGTATCGATATTCGGCCCCTTCCACGCCCTAGTCCCCCTCTGCCATGGCCTCTCAGATTTCTTTCCATACTGAAAAAATCAAATCATAAGTACGATTCAAGTTATCTATCATAATTCATGCTAAGTTAATAGCAACAAGGAATTACATATCCAATAAAAACAGTTCGTAATGAATCATTGGCACCGCGGGTGCTACACACTCAATATCATATCAACATCAAGTCGAACCAGTTCCAATCACATAATCAATTTAGGTTTTCCTCAGAAAATCAAACAGATGAATCTTACCACACGTTCTCAAGATGCCAAGATCAATAAAGAGATTAATATGTCATGAATATTATGCCAGTAATTAAATCATGTCTCATGAGAAACATACCGTATTCGACGGGTCAGGCGCTTGCGCAGGTTACACGTTGTAATATCCGGATTTATTACGGTGTATTTCATATGTATTCAACCCTGTATTATTCGGATTGGTGATTTTGATTATTGGAGTATGATATTTCGTGCATTGATATCATTGTACATAAGTATAGAAACATGCAAAATTGCTCAAGCAACCTTGTGATAGCGCACGCTAAGAATGTATCTTAACGCGCGCTATCGGGCCATTATTAACGCACGCTATGCAGGTATGAGTAACGTGCGCTAAGGACTCAATTATTGAGCGGGACAGCTAGCTCATGCGCCAGCGGGACATGGGTCCGGATAAGATTCCCGGCGCACCGGACAAATTTTGAAGTCAACCATTATTAGCGCACGCTAAGGGATGCTTAGTAGCGTGCGCTAACTTTTCAATAATGCAGAATATTATAAATGGGACAACAACCGCTTGGGCTTTCATTTCCTTCGTCTATACTTCATCTTTGAGAGTCCAGAGAGCAATAATCTCCCTTCTAAACACTTAGAACATGTATGAGTGATCATTGAATGATTGAGTATCACTTGTGAGTGATCATTGAAGAGAAGTAACACCTTGGAGGGGCACATAACCAACCGGAGTCGGATTACACCTTGTGGTTCAGTGATTTCGGCATATTAAGGTATGTTCAACCTATCACCAGTCCTAGATTTGGATTTCCAATGGATATGATGATCATGTTAACGAGATATTGAATTTCATTAGTGAATTATTTCAACAGCATCATGTTTAGAAGATTGGAATGTCTACAATTACAATATTATTGTTGGAACCTTGTAGTTGGAATCCTAGTACTTCAAATGATGAGAGTAATATTCGGAAGTTAACAATCCGTATGATTTCTGTTATCTTTGTGATCATGATTTGGAAAAGATGTTATAAGAACTTAAAGGAAGAATTATCTTAGGAAATATTCTTTCGTATAAGTCGGAATTGTTAGTTCACCTCTAGATGAAGTCTGAATATGTATAATGATAGTAGCATCTAATACATCAACCGGAGATCACCAACTTTGCATGAGAATTGTAATCAAGATGGATTATGGTGTCATGATGATTATACGTATATTTGCATCTTGAAGTTGATATCATCCTGGAGATCATTCATAAGAGTATGAACTTGGTATTCATGGAAGTAACATGAATTATCACGAAGAAATTTCATTGTTTCATTCATGACAAGAACAGTTTCCTGCTCAGCAGTAAACTGCCATGCAGTAATAGCGCACGCTATGCTATGCAATTTAACGTGCGCTATCGAGTAGTAGTTAGCGTGCGCTACGTTTGGTACGTAACGTACACTAGAACATCAGACGAGTCAGTTGGCTGGTCAGTGAAGTACTGACCATACATCGTTAGCGTGCGCTAGGCTTTGTTGTTTGCGTGCGCTATCGGGCAAACGTAACGCACGCTACACAGAGTACTTAGCGTGCGCTAAGCTATTCGGGCAGATTGCAGTTTATGAACTCTTGACCGTTAATCGAATTGTTAAACATTCATACGACGTGAGATAAATCCTATATCATTTCTTTTGTTAAGGTTTGGTCTCGTTACGTGATTGATTGAGGAGGACGATCTCCGAGTGTTCATTTTCGTGGAAGTATTGTTATTGTCTTCAAATCGAGGCAAGTACCTTAATTGTTTTACGTATTGTTGTTTTACATATTGTCGTGCATGTATGTCGTTATTGTATGTCCACCTCGTGTTGGTCCGACGGGATCATCGGGGGATCTATGCTAGCGTCTATTTGGATCATCGGACGGGTTTTTCCACCACGGGTTGGTCGGCGGGATCATCGTGGGTTCTAGGCGGTGAATCTTTGGATCGATGGAATTACCATGTGTATGTATTGATATCATGTTGTGATTATCGATTGTGTATGTTATGTTTGAGTTTCTCGTAGGAGAAGACTCATTTGGTATTTTGTCGTTTACGTTATTATTATTCTTCGTGAGATATGAATAATATGCTCTGGTACTTGTACTAGCATCGTTGTGCTAACCCCTTCGGGGGTGAACATTTTGTTTGTGTTCAGGATCCAGGAGAGCGGGGAAATAACCACTGGAACTGTATGACGACGAGGGTGCAGAGTGATGTCCCGACCGGGTTTATTTATCTGTTGTTTATTCGTTATTTCAATAAGTACTCGAGTACAAAGTTAATTGTGGTGTTTTGAATTTGGTGATGTATTATTGAGTTCTGTCGAACAATTGTACTGTTTCTGTATTTGGTCAGAACTGATGTACTGTAATTCCGTTATTTCCATTCGTCAGTACCTTTTTATACTTGTTCAATTCTTCAGCCTTGTAAACCCTTATGTAAAGGATTTACGGCGCTGTAATATTCCCGAATATATTGGGGGTGTTACAGAATATGGTATCAGAGCTAAGATTATGGATATCTTGGCCGTTGGGTTAAAATAAGGGTCATTTATGTCTTTTGGGGTAACCGGCCATGAATGACATCACTGCACTGCCTACGTCTTCATGCGAATAGTGGTTGTAAGTTCCTAAACTCTATCTCGTTCTTTACATATTGTATCTCTTTATACTCGAATATTAGAACGATGTTGTTTCCTGTATATTGAGTATTTATGCCTACAGTATGTTGAGAGGCGGACGTGGACGTGGTCGCGGTCGTGGACGCGGACGCAGAAATGCTGAAAGGGAAGCGTCGCCTTCCAATCAGGCCAGTCATAGCTCAGGCGAGCTGCAGCAATCTGTTAATAATGAACTAGATCCTGCTGTACCAGAGATCCTTCGTCAAGTGGTGAACCAGATGACTCAGTTCGCCCAGGTCGTGGACCGAATGCAAGTGGCGGTGGGACTACAGCAGGGAGAGAGACAGCAAGGGATCCCAGATATGGGAAATCGAGGTGACCGGTGGCTGCAAGAGGTGGCGAAGATGCAACCACCCAAATTCGACGGTATTTCTGAGACTCCCACCTGGGATCATTGGTTAAAGGAGAAGGAGAAAATATTTGCCGGAATCAACTACCCAGGCAATAGGAGAGCCTCTATCGCTCAATATTTTACGATAGGGAAGCGTCCGAATGGTGGGAAGCTATCCGGCCTGTAGACCATGATGTCGATTGGACAGAGTTTAGATTGATGATGGAAGCTCGATTGCCTCGTCTGTGAGGAAGCCAAAGTTCGTGAGTTTTTCTCCGCTCGGCCTTGATGTGCGGTATCCTGAGCGATCAAGGCGTTTAACCAAGGTGGCATTTGTTCGACATCGGTCGAGCAGATGCGAAATGATGATCCATTTCGATATGAGGATGAAACCGGAAGTTCAGAGGTACATGTCCGGATTCGAATGTACCACACTCCGCCAATACCGGGATAAGGCGTTGGCATATGAGATCAAGGAAGCAACCATGGAGAAATTTGCGAAACCAAGCAGAAAGTCTCTGGTACTTTTACGAGCACAAGAACAGTGGGGCCCGTAAGGCCCGGTCATCCTTTCACTCTTTCAAGAAACCTCCGCACCCGACTAGGAGCGGAAAGAATTTCGGGCGACATCAACTATTACCGATGTTACCAGAAATGCTTTAAGCTGCTTGAGCAGAGCACTATCGACAATTGCCCCCTTCTGCCGTGATTTGTTTTGGCTTGTGGGACGAGAGGACATCGGGCGGTGTTTTGTGAAGAGGCTGCAAAGTCTTTTAGAGCCCGTACACCACAGCCCGGTCGAGAAGGAGGCGGTATTCCACGACGCAGCAAAGTGTTCGGATGCCTCGGAATTTTGGCCGCGGGCGGCGAGAGGACAATGGGACCGAAAGGGGACATCGAGTGCCGGATCTGCTCCCCACGTCATGCGAGATGAGGAGGACAGACGATCAGGATGCTGGTGTCGCATCAGGTACTGTCCAGATCCTTTCCCAGCCAGTTAGCGTTTTATTTGATACAGGAGCTACACATTCTTTCATATCCTTGTCTTGTGTAAATCGTTTGAATATTTCCGGTTTTCATGCTTGTGAACCTTATGTGGTTGGTTTACCGAGTGGAGAGAGGATTGTCGGAAATTTAGAAACTAGAAATTTCCCTGTATCATTTGGAGGTAGAGAGTGGCTCTCAAATCTGATCTTGATAGAAATGCAAGGAGATGACCTGATACTCGGAGACGATTGGCTTAATCGGTACGGAGCAATTGTAAACTACTGAAGGAGGAATATCTCGCTGGTCGCTGACGATGGTTCCGAGATTCTGTTTGAGGGATGGAAACCGGGAAGCTCAGGAAAATTGATCAAGGCGATGAAAGCTGTCAAATTGCTCAAACAAGGCTGTACCGGGTACTGGTGTTACGCAATGAAGAAAGAAAAAGAAATGATGGAACTTTCATCTATTCCTGTTGTAAACGAATTTCCAGATGTATTTCCTGATGAATTACCTGGGCTACCTCCACGAAGGGATGTAGAATTTACTATTGAGCTGGAACCTGGAGCGACACCAATTTCTAAGGCGCCGTATCGTATGGCACCTACTGAGATGTACTGGCGAAGAAGCAGCTGGAGGAGTTACTGGACAAGGGCTATATTCAGCCAAGCGTTTCACCCTGGGGAGCGCCAGTTCTTTTTGTCCGAAAGAAGGATGGATCGCTCCGATTGTGTATTGACTATCGAGAGCTGAACAAGATGACGATTAAGAACAAGTATCCGTTGCCATGGATTGATGATATGTTTGACCAGCTGCAAGGGGCAACAGTATTTTCTAAAATCAATCTGAGATCAGGATACCATCAACTGAGGATTAAGGAGTCTGATGTTCCGAAATCAGCGTTCAGAACTCGCTACGGGCATTATGAGTTTGTAGTGATGCCGTTTGGTCTCACTAACGCACCTGCTGTATTTATGCAATTGATGAACAGAGTGTTCATTGAATTTTTGGACAAATTTGTGGTCGTATTTATTGATGACATCCTGGTGTATTCTAAGAGTCCGGAAGAACATGTGCAGCATTTGCGGATAGTATTGGAGCTTTTGAGAAACGAGCAATTGTACGCCAAACTTTCTAAGTGTGAATTTTGGCTAAAGGAAGTAATGTTCCTCGGCCATGTGGTGTCAGCTAGAGGATTCCGAGTGGATCCTCAGAAGATCGAAGCAATATTGGATTGGAAGCCTCCAAGGAACGTGAAAGAGGTCCGAAGCTTCTTAGGACTTGCTGGATATTATCGTCGATTCGTGGAAGGGTTTTCTAAAGTCTCCCGCCCACTTACTCGACTCCTGCAGAAAACTCAAAAGTTTGAGTGGAATGAATTGTGTCAGATTAGCTTTGATGAATTGAAGAAGAGATTGACGACGGCACCGATTCTATCACTTCCGCAGGGAACTGAAGGATTCATAGTTTACAGTGATGCTTCGAACCAAGGACTTGGGTGCGTGCTGATGCAGAATGATAAGGTGATCGCTTATGCGTCGCGACAACTGAAACCTTACGAAGTGAATTACCCGACACATGATTTGGAGCTAGCAGCAGTGGTTTTTGCCTTGAAGATCTGGAGGCATTATCTGTACGGGACTCATTGTCAGATCTTTACGGATCATAAGAGTTTCAAGTACATATTTAGTCAGAAAGAGTTGAATATGCGGCAAAGAAGATGGTTGGAACTGATTAAGGACTATGAGTTGAAGATTTTATATCATCCAGGCAAAGCGAATGTAGTGGCAGATGCACTTAGCCGCAAGCCTGTCTCTATTCAGATGCTGGAGACGTTGACATCCCAACTTAGCCTTCAACGAGAGATGATTCGTGAAGGAATTGAGGTATGGTTACAAAGAGTCCAAGGACAACTATGCGTGATGGAGATAACTTCATCTTTAACCGAATAAATCAAATCTAGACAGGTAGATGATCCTCTGATGGTTCGGTTACTTGATGAAGTGATCAAAGGAAAGGCCCCCGGATTCATAATTCATGACGATGGAGTTTTGAGATTTCAGAACCGACTCTGCGTTCCCGATGTTGATGTTCTGAAACAGACGATTATGAAGGAAGCTTATAGTTTGCCCTATTCTATCCACCCGGGCACCAGTAAAATGTATAAGGACTTGAAGCAGAATTTCTGGTGGGGCAACATGAAGCAAGACATAGCGGACTATGTTTCGAAATGCTTGACTTGTCAGCAGGTTAAGATCGAGCATCAACGGCCTGCTGGAATGTTGAAGCCGCTCCCGATTCCTGAATGGAAGTGGGAGGACATATCAATGGACTTTATCACTAATATGCCGAAAACCAGGACAGGAATGAACATGATTTGGGTGATAGTTGATCGTTTAACCAAATCGACTCATTTTCTAGGCATTAAGGATACGTGGGGACCAGAGAGGTTGGCACGAGTCTTTATTTCGGAGATAGTTCGATTGCATGGTACGCCGAAAACCATTGTTTCTGATCGAGACGGTCGTTTTGTGTCTCACTTTTGGAAAGCAGTTCATAAGGCCTTGGGGACCAAATTGAACTTGATGATGACTTATCACCATGATCGACGGACAATCTGAGAGAACTATACAAACGGTGGAAGATATGCTAAGGGCCTGTGCCTTAGATTGGTCAAACGATTGGGAAGTTCATCTACCGTTGATTGAATTTACTTACAACAATAGTTGGCATGCTTCCATTAAGATGGCACCGTTTGAGGCATTATACGGAAGGAGATGCAGATCGCCCTTATGTTGGGACGATTCATCGGACTTGATCGGAACAGAACCAGAGTTGATCGAGCAGACTCGAGAGAAGATAGCCTTGATTCGTGAAAGGTTGTTGACTGCCCAGAGTCGCCAGAAATCCTATGCGGACGTACGCCGCCGCCCATTGGAGTTCAGTACTGGAGATCACGTACTTTTGAAGGTTTCTCCTACTCGGGGAATCTTTCGTTTCGGAAGGAAAGGAAAGCTGAGTCCGAGATATATCGGGCCATTTGAGATCCTCGAGAGAGTTGGGGAGTTGGCATACAGATTAGCATTACCGCCGTCATTGTGCCATGTTCATAACGTGTTCCACGTATCCCAGTTGTGGAGATATATACCAGATCCCAGTCATATCATTGATTTCGGTGAGATCGAAGTCGCACAGGATGGGACGTTTGAAGAAAGACCGGTCAAGATACTCGAGAATCGAGTTAAGCAACTGAGGAACAAACCAATCGTTTTGGTCAAAGTTCAGTGGTCACGTCACGGAATGGAAGAAGCCACTTGGGAAACAGAAGCAGATATGAAGTCTAGATATCCCGAGTTATTTTCGTCTTGAGTTATTTTCGTCTTGAGTTTCGGGATGAAACTCCTTTTTAGTAGGAGAGTATGTAATATCCGGATTTATTACGGTGTATTTCATCTGTATTCAACCCTGTATTATTCGGATTGGTGATTTTGATTATTGGAGTATGATATTTCGTGCATTGATATCATTGTACATAAGTATAGAAACATGCAAAATTGCTCAAGCAACCTTGTGATAGCGCACGCTAAGAATGTATCTTAACGCGCGCTATCGGGCCATTATTAACGCACGCTATGCAGGTATGAGTAACGTGCGCTAAGGACTCAATTATTGAGCGGGACAGCTAGCTCATGCGCCAGCGGGACATGGGTCCGGATAAGATTCCCGCTGACACACCCGAACAAATTTTGAAGTCAACCATTATTAGCGCACGCTAAGGGATGCTTAGTAGCGTGCGCTAACTTGTCCATAATGCAGAATATTATAAATGGGACAACAACCGCTTGGGCTTTCATTTCCTTCGTCTATACTTCATCTTTGAGAGTCCAGAGAGCAATAATCTCCCTTCTAAACACTTAGAACATGTATGAGTGATCATTGAATGATTGAGTATCACTTGTGAGTGATCATTGAAGAGAAGTAACACCTTGGAGGGGCATATAACCAACCGGAGTCGGATTACACCTTGTGGTTCAGTGATTTCGGCATATTAAGGTATGTTCAACCTATCACCAGTCCTAGATTTGGATTTCCAATGGATATGATGATCATGTCAACGAGATATTGAATTTCATTAGTGAATTATTTCAACAACATCATGTTTAGAAGATTGGAATGTCTACAATTACAATATTATTGTTGGAACCTTGTAGTTGGAATCCTAGTACTTCAAATGATGAGAGTAATATTCGGAAGTTAACAATCCGTATGATTTATGTTATCTTTGTGATCATGATTTGGAAAAGATGTTATAAGAACTTAAAGGAAGAATTATCTTAGGAAATATTCTTTCGTATAAGTCGGAATTGTTAGTTCACCTATAGATGAAGTCTGAATATGTATAATGATAGTAGCATCTGATACATCAAGCGGAGATCACCAACTTTGCATGAGAATTGTAATCAAGATGGATTATGGTGTTATGATGATTATACGTATATTTGCATCTTGAAGTTGATATCATCCTGGAGATCATTCATAAGAGTATGAACTTGGTATTCATGGAAGTAACATGAATTATCACGAAAAAATTTCATTGTTTCATTCATGACAAGAATTTCTTGCTCGGCTGATGGCTTGCCATGCGATAAGCGCACGCTATGCTATGCAATTTAACGTGCGCTATCGAGCAGTAGTTAGCGTGCGCTACGTTTGGTACGTAACGTACGCTAGACCATCAGACGAGTCAGTTGGCTGGTCAGTGAAGTACTGACCATACATCGTTAGCGTGCGCTAGGCTTTGTTGTTTGCGTGCGCTATCGGGCAAACGTAACGCACGCTACACAGAGTACTTAGCGTACGCTAAGCTATTCGGGAAGATTGCAGTTTATGAACTCTTGACCATTAATCGAATTGTTAAACATTCATACGACGTGAGATAAATCCTATATCATTTCTTTTGTTAAGGTTTGGTCTCGTTACGTGATTGATTGAGGAGGACGATCTCCGAGTGTTCATTTTCGTGGAAGTATTGTTATTGTCTTCAAATCGAGGCAAGTACCTTAATTGTTTTACGTATTGTTGTTTTACATATTGTCGTGCATGTATGTCGTTATTGTATGTCCACCTCGTGTTGGTCCGACGGGATCATCGGGGGATCTATGCTAGCGTGCGCTGGATCATCGGACGGGTTTTTCCACCACGGGTTGGTCTGACGGGATCATCGTGGGTTCTAGGCAGTGAACGCTGGATCGATGGAATTACCATGTGTATGTATTGATATCATGTTGTGATTATCAGTTGTGTATGTTATGTTTGAGTTTCTCGTAGGAGAAGACTCGCTGGTATTTTGTCGTTTACGTTATTATTATTCTTCGTGAGATATGAATAATATGCTCTGGTACTTGTACTAGCATCGTTGTGCTAACCCCTTCGGGGGTGAACATTTTGTTTGTGTTCAGGATCCAGGAGAGCGGGGAAACAACCACTGGAACTGTATGACGACGAGGGTGCAGAGTGATGTCCCGACCGGGTTTATTTATCTGTTGTTTATTCGTTATTTCAATAAGTACTCGAGTACGAAGTTAATTGTGGTGTTTTGAATTTGGTGATGTATTATTGAGTTCTGTCGAACAATTGTACTGTTTCTGTATTTGGTCAGAACTGATGTACTGTAATTCCGTTACTTCCATTCGTCAGTACCTTTTTATACTTGTTCAATTCTTCAGCCTTGTAAACCCTTATGTAAAGGATTTACGGCGCTGTAATATTCCCGAATATATTAGGGGTGTTACACACGTGGCACGAAGGTTTCTTGATGCTAGTTCGATTCTACAATGACTTAAAAGAAAACACACTCTCTGATACCATCTTCTGTAACAACCCGAAAACGGCGGCTATTACAGTGCCGTGGACCCCTACCGGGACCCACCAGGCGATATCACGATATGCACCTATACCCCGACAACGTGGCACCGTACCACAATATTAATCAAAACCCCGATGTGGAGTATAAATTATACATGTCTTAATTTGGACAGTCGTACACAGGATCCAAGTTCGGTACAGACCATATGATGATGGGCAATAACTTACAAATTATAATACATTCATCCGACACAAAATACAAATGAAAATTTCAATAAGACATAACCGAACATCAAAAGACTCGGGGCCCCCGAATTAGCATCATTCAAAACCCTCCGTCACCGTCGTTCTCTTCTTGTGCCTTGCCCTTTCCTCGCCCTGAAATACAAGTATTTCGCCCAAACCACAGGGACAACTATACATGATAATAATTCTCATGACATTATACAATTCATATACATCGGATCTCAAAGAAACAACCGACTACTGAATATACCCCGCAGGCGTATAAACAGTCATTCCCAACTGTCGAACATATCCAAATATACGAACGACCAAATAATATGGCTCAAGACGGATGTCACAGTACGCCCAATCCGGAAATGTGTCCGTGTACATGTCCACCCCGTATACGGAATACAGAATATACGTGGGACGATGTACCTAATTAGCCTCGCGAACTACGTATTGTGTGCATGATCCAAATGCGGAAACATCCACACATGATCATCAAGTGCCCGACTAAAAATCCTACACATAACCAATCGGCACGCAGATATGACTCCAGAGATGTCACGATGCAACATGACAATGAAACTCAACGAATTACACCTTTATCAAGTAATCGAACAACTCACCGAAGTGTTAACAAAGCTCAACAGAACCAACGGTAACAAGATGGTAAACTCGGGCATACCATCCCACCACAAATGATAACATGATCAAGGACATCACCATATCATGAATCATAGATTCTCAGAACATTTCATATACATGAAACGCATAATAATCACAAGAATTCAACCATCATTACAACCAAGCAAGATAATTTGCCTCAATTCCGTAGATGAATAATCCTTCTTTGAATGATCTAACGAATGGTATACTTATCTCACAATATTCACGTGAACAAGCAACCTTGAATGAAACGTAATTCATTCAACAACACATTCGTACGACAATGGTATTATTATATAGAAACAATATTCGTAAGTTTACTTGAATAGTTCAATTATTCTATTGAACATTCTAATGTTCCAATTACGAATCATCATATAACATGTTTATTAGGTTCATTCCCATATTCTAGCATTAATGTCGAGCATTTGAAGTAAAAAATATTACCAATGTAACATTGTGATAACATCTTTTCAAATCATCGGCACATCCGATTATGATATAAGTTTGTGTTTAATTACATTCTTCATTATCTTACCAATGATTACATTAAAACCGATTCAGATATGAAATCATAAGTTTAAGTTTTTAGTAAACTAAGAACATCATCCTAATTTACGTCTCCTAATACACACGGATTAATGTAATTAAATTCGGGTACTCATTCTACCGCATTAGTATCACCATAATCACTACAATCATCCTAAGAACATTATCAACATATTAATGTAGTGATTGACACCTCTTTAAGTTATCAACTAAATCGATTAACTTGAACATATGAAGATTACGACTGTATTCTATCGAAATCTATTGTTTTACTGTAACACCCCGAGATATTCGGAATAATTACAGCGCCGTAAACCCTTTAGATAAGGATTTACAAGGCTAATTTTAAAAGAAGTATAAAAATAAACCAATCGAACAACTGGAATTCACATACAGATTTGAATCAAACGATCAAATGTGTTGACTTATACAACCATATCGAAAGGACTTTGTTAATACAGACATACTCGAGTACTAAACGAACCAAGAAGACAAATCACAATAATAATAACATCAACCACATCACTGAGCCATTTCATCGTCCTGTCGTCTTGTGTTGCCCTCCGCTCCTCGACTACCTGAACATCAAAACAATGTCCACCCCCGAAGGGGTTAGCAAAACAATGCTAGTACAAGTATCGTCATACAATAAATCATTAATGCATCATAAAACATGCAAAACGGACTTCCGCCACCGGAATCCAACGATGCGAATCCTCACGATTCCATCTACACAATACATGGTAATCCAGCGATCTAGCGCCCTCAGCATAGATCCCCATGATGATCCCGTCGGACCAACGCATGGTGGAAAACCCGTCCAGCGATCCAGCGCCCTCAGCATAGATCCCCATGATGATCCCATCGGACCAACGCATGGTGGACATTCGATCCAGCGCCCTCAGCATAGATCCTCATGACCCCCTCGGATCATTTATACCATAATCAATCAATTATGCATACACATATGCATTTCAATATGTTCATCAATACGAACAAACAACAACGAATATCACGCGAATTTCCAGAAATACATCTCATATACAACAATATGAACAAAACCACAAGCATGATAAATCAAACTCGACATATGATACTTGCCTCGAAAATGGCAAGGACGAAACACTTCAAAGATCTCGACACACTCGAAGGCCGCCTCCTTCGATCAACGTAACAAGCTCGAACCTTAACAAAAGGAACGATATACAAATCATCTCAAGTCGAACGATGGTTTAACAATTCGGTCTACCGAAAAGCTCAAAATAACCAATGCTGCACTTTGCTTAGCGTGCGCTACGTACTCTACGTAACGTGCGCTAAGCAGCTGTTAGCGACGCTATCGTGTAAGACTAGCGTCGCTAGTTATGAATCGACAGCTTGAACTGCCAATACATAACGTACGCTACGTACGTTTTATACGTTAACTGAACCCCGATAGCACACGTTAACTCACATATGTTAGCGTGCGCTAACGTTGCATGGCAGAATACTGCAAACCGAAAACTGGGTTGAATAGTGAAGAACTCATGAATTCTACCGTGATAATACAAGTTATCCTTGGGCATATCATGCTAAAAAGGTTGTGGAAGTTTTAAGATTATGAAATACAAATATACGGATAGTCATCTCAAGATCATAATCCATCTACGATCTTCAAGAAATAATCTAAGTTCCGATCGTCTTACGTTCCAAAACACCTGATTCCAACGTATACAACGTAGCAACTGGGTAAAATCCGATTACTGATCATAAATCGATTGGAACATGCTTAGGAGTCTTTATAATAAGATGGTTCAAAGGTTCATACAATATATAGTGCCGATACGTCAAAAGTATCCTTCTAACATGTGATGACCGATTATAAACGAAATACTTGCTATCCAAACATGATTCAAACTTCCTTAGGAACATTACTAATCATTGGTGAAGAATCACCTACCTCAAAGTAGTGAAGAACACGGAGGAAAGTGAAGCAATCCAACACCGAAGGCTTGAACACCAATCTCCAATGATATACGATCTTCAATCTCGAACTAGGAGGTTGATACGAAGTGTTTAGGATGAAGGGAGTTATGTTCTAAGTGTAAGAGTTCGGGTTATGGGAGGAGAAGAACTGAAATCACAAATAGGATCTTTGTCTATTTATAATAAATGGCTATTAGCGCGCTAGTCCACCTTGTAGCGTGCGCTAACTGTCTGACTTAATCAAGTCGGCACTTAGCGTGCGCTATTCACATTTACGTAGCGTGCGCTAAGGCGTTGACTTGGCTTTTCCCGAAAGCCGTCGTGTTCATTCGACACAATCCGACAAGGGTCCCCCGCCAGATCTCACCTACCGCACGTCTCAATCGATTTGACCACGCATAGCGTGCGCTAATGACACTCTGTAGCGTGCGCTATGAATCCACGCTAGCGCACGCTAAACATAGTCGGTAGCGTGCGCTACATGCGCAGATTTACAATCTTTAAGTCACAATCATGAAATTAAACGCTCGACAACATCGGACTATGAAATACGGAGAATAGTACTCAGACAAAAGTACAATTATTACAATATCACAAGTTCCAATTACATAACAGAAATCTCGGGTATTACATCCTTCCTCCCTAAAAAGAAGTTTCGTCCCGAAACTTAGAATGAAAACAACTCCGGATATTTAGCCTTCATACCGTCCTCCGTTTCCCAAGTGGCCTCTTCGACTCCATGTCGTGACCATTGTACTTTAACCAAATGTATTGGTTTATTCCTCAATTGTTTGATCCGGCTCTCAAGTACCTTGATTGGTCTCTCTTCGAAGGTGCCATCATTAGCTATCTCGATCTCGTCAAAATCAATGACGTGACTGGGGTCCGGTACATACTTCCGCAATTGGGATACGTGAAATACATTGTGAACGTGACTCAGCGATGGCGGTAAGGCCAACCTGTATGCTAAATCTCCCACTCTCTCGAGGATCTCGAATGGTCCGATATATCTCAGACTAAGCTTGCCTCTCCTCCCAAAACGGAAAATCCCTCGTGTAGGAGATACCTTCAATAGTACATGATCCCCAGCGTCGAACTCTAGAGGGCGACGACGTACATCTGCATAAGACTTACCGACTGCAGGCGATCAGCAGTCTCTCTCGAATCGAGCTATCTTCTCTTGAGTCCGAATAATTAATGCAGTTCCGTCCCGATCAGATCCGAAGAATCATCCCAACATAGGGGTGATCGGCATCTTCTCCCGTACAAAGCTTCAAATGGTGCCATCTTAATTGAAGCATGCCAACTGTTATTGTAGGTGAATTCAACTAATGGCAAATGGACCTCCCAATTAGTTGACCAATCCAAGGCACAAGCTCTAAGCATGTCTTCTACGGATTTGAATAGTCCTTTCGGATGACCGTCCGTTTGGGGATGATAAGTCGTACTAAAATTGAGCTCGATCCCCAAAGCCTTATGAATCGCCTTCCGAAGTGTGACACGAAGCGACCATCTCGATCCGAAATAATGGTCTTCGGCGTCCGTCAATCGATTATCTCCGCAATAAATATTCGTGCCAATCTCTCGGGTCCCCATGTATCTTTAATTCCCAGAAATGAGCCGACTTGGTTAGTCGATCAACTACAACCCAAATCATGTTCATTCCGTTCTAGTCCTTGGCATACTAGTAATGAAGTCCATCGAGATATCCTCCCACTTCCACTCGGGGATCGGAAGCGGTTTTAACATTCCGTGTCGTTGATGTTCAATCTTAACTCTGTGACAAGTCAAACACTTTGAAACGTACTCCGCTACGTCCTTCTTCATATTCCCCCACCAGAAGTTTTGCTTTAAATCTTTATACATCTTACTACTGCCTGGGTGAATAGAATAGGGCGCGCTATGAGCTTCCTTCAAAATTGTCCGTCTCAAATCATCATCCTCGGGAACGCAAAGTCGACTCTGAAATCTCAGAACTCCATCGTCTTGTATCACGAATCCTGGGGCTTTTCCTTTCTTTACATCGTCATATAATCGAAGAATCAGAGAATCGTTCAGTTGTTTAGACTTGATCTCCTCGACTAGTGATGAAGTCAGTTCCATCACATAAAGTTGCCCTTGGATTCCTGGTGCCCATACTTCAATCCCCTCGCGGATCAGTTCTCGCTGAATACTGGTTTGGGACGTAAGTGCTTCCAATACTCGAAGAGAAACAGGTTTACGGCTCAAAGCATCAGCTACTACGTTTGCCTTCCCCGGATGATAGAGAATTTCCAAGTCGTAATCCTTGATCAATTCCAGCCACCTTCTCTGCCTCATGTTTAACTCTTTCCGACTGAAAATGTACTTGAGGCTCTTATGATCTGTAAAGATCTGACAATGAGTGCCATACAAATAATGTCGCCAAATTTTCAAGGCAAAGACCACAGCTGCTAGCTCCAGATCATGAGTCGGGTAATTAACCTCATACGGTTTTAATTGCCGAGAAGCATAAGCAATCACTTTATCCTTCTGCATCAATACACAACCTGGACCACGATTCAAGCGTCGCTGAATACCATAAATCCGTCAATTCCCTCTGGCAGCGCTAATATAGGTGCTGTCGTCAGTCTCTTCTTAAGCTCATCAAAACCAGCCTGGCAATTCTCATCCAACTTGAACTTTTGAGTTTTACCTTAATAATTGGGTGAGCGGACGAGCAATTTTGGAAAATCCCTCTACAAAGCGGCGAGAGTATCCAGCAAGTCCTAAGAAGCTTCGGACCTCTTTCACGTTTTTAGGAGCTTCCCAGTCCAAGATTGCCTCGACTTTCTTCGGGTCCACCTGAACTCCATCGGCTGAAATCACATGCCCAAGGAAGGTTACTTCCTTAAGCCAGAACTCGCATTTTGATAGTTTTGCATACAGCTGTTCCTTCCTCAAGGTGCTCAAAACCACACGTAAATGCTCGGCATGTTCCTCTGCGTCCTTCGAATATATCAAAATGTCATCAATGAAGACGACCACAAATTTATCCAAGTATTCCAAGAATACCCGATTCATCAATTGCATGAATACTGCAGGAGCATTGGTAAGTCCAAACGGCATCACTACGAATTCATAATGCCCGTACCGGGATCTGAAAGCAGATTTCGGTATATCCGATTCCTTAATTCTCAACTGGTGGTATCCTGATCGCAAGTCTATCTTCGAGAATACCCTTGCCCCTTGCAGTTGATCAAACAAGTCGTCAATCCGAGGTATAGGATACTTATTCTTGATCGTCATCTTGTTGAGCTCCCTGTAATCAATACACAGTCGGAGGGATCCGTCTTTCTTCCGGACAAAGAGAACGGGCGCTCCCCAAGGAGAAACGCTCGGTTGAATATAACCCTTCTGCAACAATTCCTCCAGTTGTTTCTTGAGTTCATACATCTCGGTTGGCGCCATGCGGTATGGTGCTCTGGAAATAGGAGCTGCTCCCGGCTCTAGCTCGATAGTGAATTCCACTCCCCTCTGCGGAGGTAACCCAGGTAGTTCGTCAGGAAATACATCTGAGAACTCATTCACAACTGAAATAGACGAGAGCTCTACTCCTTCCTCTTTCCTCATGGCATAGCACCAAAGTCCGTGACATCCCTGCTTCAGTAATTTCACGGCTTTCATTGCCTTGATCAATTTTCCCGAGCTTCCCGGTCTCCATCCTCGGAATAAGTGTTCAGATCCGTCATCAGCAATGATGGAAATGACTCTCTCTCGGTAATTCAGCACAGCTCCATAACGGTTGAGCCAATCATCTCCGATAATTAAATCGTCACCGTAGATGTCAACTACAATGAGATTCGATGGCCACTCTCTTCCTTCTATAGATACTGGGAAATCCCTAGCTTCTAGTGTTCCCACAATTTTCTCTCCGCTCGGTAATCCCACAACATAAGGTTCACAATTATACAAGCACGAGATGTTCAAACGATTAACACAGTTCAAAGATATAAAAGAATGCGTAGCTCCCGAATCGAACAAGACACTAACTGGTTGCAAAAGGATCTGAATCGTACCTGATGCAACAGTGTGTTCGATCATCGATTTCCTCATTTCATACAGCGTGGAGGAACGGACCCGGACTGGATGCCTCTCTCTTCCCAGCGTTCTGCTGCTGAAATCCACTTTCTTTGCGTCTGGTTCACACTCGTCTCCTTCGGAATTTGGAGCCGGAGTGCGAGTACCAAAAGATCGGGTCGCATTCCCACAAAATGTTGCGCGATGTCCTTCCTGTCCACACTCGAAACAGTCACGGCAGCGCGAAACAATCACGTCGAACATGTCCCGCCTTGCC
The DNA here is from genome assembly GCA_033398695.1 of Orobanche coerulescens. NCBI lineage: Eukaryota > Viridiplantae > Streptophyta > Magnoliopsida > Lamiales > Orobanchaceae > Orobanche > Orobanche coerulescens. Next base: position 63,443,521 of record CM065810.1, on the reverse strand, counting down.
ACAGTTGTAACACTTCTTCCTGCGTCGAAGCTTGATCGGTCTTGCCGGAACTTCTTTCCTCCTCGACTAGGATGCGGAGGTCTCTGGATGAGTGAAAAGAGGACCCGACCGGCGGGCCCGCTATTCTTATTCTCCGTGAAGTTGCCAGACACCTTCTGTTTCTTTGCTTCCGTCGATTTCTCTACTGCTGCTTCCTTCATATCGTAGGCCAACGCCTTGTCCTGATACTGCCTCAAGGTGGTGCAATCAAATCCGGACATATACTGCTGAATTTCCGGCTTCATTCACATGTCAAAATGGAAAATCCTTTCCGCCTCGGTCCTGACCAGGTGGCGCACATAAGTCAGCTGGTGATTAAAAGTCTTAATCACTTCCGTCACAGATGCTTCCGAATTTTGTGGTGAGAAAAACTCCCGAACTCGGGCCTCTCTAACTGGGCGAGGACAATACTGTGCCTCCATCATCAACTTGAATTCGGTCCAGTCAACATTATGCTCCTCCGGTCGAATGGCCTCCCACCAGTCGAAAGCCTCCCCGGTCAAAAGATACTGGGCGACCGGAACCTTCCTATCGTTGGGACAGTTAATCCCCGCAAAAATCTTTTCTAATTCCTTCAGCCAACGATCCCACGAAAGCGTCTCAGTGGAACCGTCAAATTTCGGAGGATGCAATTTGACCACCTCGGTAAGCCATTTATCTCCCCGATTATCCATGTTATTCTGCTGTCCCATCGCCGTCTGCATGCGATCCACAACTTGAGCAAACTGGTTTATCTGGGCAACCACCTGCTGAAGCACTCCCGGCACGTTAGGATCTGCATTATTATTTGCCGATCCCTGCTGTCCCCCAGAATGTGAATCCGTTTGACTAGCGGCTATCTCTGGGGTAGATACCGACTCTTCTTGCCTCGCATTTCCACGTCCACGTCCACGACCGCGTCCGCGTCCACGACCTCCTCTCAACATACTGTAAATATAAATACTCAATATCCAGGACAAACTTTCTCAAAGTACATCCATAATGTTTACAAGACGTGAATTAAATAAAACAGTAGCATTCGAGATTAGGAAACTTACAACCACAGTCCACACGACGATGCTGGCTCAACAGTGATGTTACGAACGACCAATAATCAAATAACGTAAACAGACCCAACTAACCCGACTGCCAAGATATCCATAAATCTTAGCTCCGATACCATATTCTGTAACACCCCGAGATATTCGGAATAATTACAGCGCCGTAAACCCTTTAGATAAGGATTTACAAGGCTAATTTTAAAAGAAGTATAAAAATAAACCAATCGAACAACTAGAATTCACATACATATTTGAATCAAACGATCAAATGTGTTGACTTATACAACCATATCGAAAGGACTTTGTTAATACAGACATACTCGAGTACTAAACGAACCAAGAAGACAAATCACAATAATAATAACATCAACCACATCACTGAGCCATTTCATCGTCCTGTCGGTACTGTGGCTGCCTCCCCGCTCCTCGACTACCTGAACATCAAAACAATGTCCACCCCCGAAGGGGTTAGCAAAACAATGCTAGTACAAGTATCGTCATACAATAAATCATTAATGCATCATAAAACATGCAAAACGGACTTCCGCCACCGGAATCCAACGATGCGAATCCTCACGATTCCATCTACACAATACATGGTAATCCAGCGATCTAGCGCCCTCAGCATAGATCCCCATGATGATCCCGTCGGACCAACGCATGGTGGAAAACCCGTCCAGCGATCCAGCGCCCTCAGCATAGATCCCCATGATGATCCCGTCGGACCAACGCATGGTGGACATTCGATCCAGCGCCCTCAGCATAGATCCTCATGACCCCCTCGGATCATTTATACCATAATAAATCAATTATGCATACACATATGCATTTAAATATGTTCATCAATACGAACAAACAACAACGAACATCACGCGAATTTCCAGAAATACATCTCATATACAACAATATGAACAAAACCACAAGCATGATAAATCAAACTCGACATATGATACTTGCCTCGAAAATGGCAAGGACGAAACACTTCAAAGATCTCGACACACTCGAAGGCCGCCTCCTTCGATCAACGTAACAAGCTCGAACCTTAACAAAAGGAACGATATACAAATCATCTCAAGTCGAACGATGGCCTAACAATTCGGTCTACGGCCGAAAAGCTCAAAATAACCAATCTGCCTGGACTGCTTAGCGTGCGCTACGTACTCTACGTAACGTGCGCTAAGCGTTAGCTCACGCTATCGTGTAAGACTAGCGTGCGCTAGTTATGGCCCAGCGATTTGAACCGGCCAATACATAACGTACGCTAAATGCGTTTTATCGTTAATCGAACCCGATAGCGCACGTTAACTCACATATGTTAGCGTGCGCTAACGTTGCATGGCAGAATACTGCAAACCGAAAACTGGGTTGAATAGTGAAGAACTCATGAATTCTACCGTGATAATACAAGTTATCCTTGGGCATATCATGCTAAAAAGGTTGTGGAAGTTTTAAGATTATGAAATACAAATATACGGATAGTCATCTCAAGATCATAATCCATCTACGATCTTCAAGAAATAATCTAAGTTCCGATCGTCTTACGTTCCAAAACACCTGATTCCAACGTATACAACGTAGCAACTGGGTAAAATCCGATTACTGATCATAAATCGATTGGAACATGCTTAGGAGTCCTTATAATAAGATGGTTCAAAGGTTCATACAATATATAGTGCCGATACGTCAAAAGTATCCTTCTAACATGTGATGACCGATTATAAACGAAATACTTGCTATCCAAACATGATTCAAACTTCCTTAGGAACATTACTAATCATTGGTAAAGAATCACCTACCTCAAAGTAGTGAAGAACACGGAGGAAAGTGAAGCAATCCAACACCGAAGGCTTGAACACCAATCTCCAATGATATACGATCTTCAATCTCGAACTAGGAGGTTGATACGAAGTGTTTAGGATGAAGGGAGTTATGTTCTAAGTGTAAGAGTTCGGGTTATGGGAGGAGAAGAACTGAAATCACAAATAGGATGCTGTCCTATTTATAATAAATGGCTATTAGCGCGCTAGTCCACCTTTCGTAGCGTGCGCTAACGGTGTCGACTTAATCAAGTCAGCACTTAGCGTGCGCTATTCACATGTCTGTAGCGTGCGCTAAGGCGTTGACTTGGCTTTTCCCGAAAGCCGTCCAGGTTCATTCGACACAATCCGACAAGGGTCCCCCGGCCAGATCTCACCTACCGCACGTCTCAATCGATTTGACCACGCATAGCGTGCGCTAATGACACTCTGTAGCGTGCGCTATGAATCCAGGCTAGCGCACGCTAAACATAGTCGGTAGCGTGCGCTACATGCGCAGATTACAATCTTTAAGTCACAATCATGAAATTAAACGCTCGACAACATCGGACTATGAAATACGGAGAATAGTACTCAGACAAAAGTACAATTATTACAATATCACAAGTTCCAATTACATAACAGAAATCTCGGGTATTACATTTACTTTTGAAGATGTTATTAAAAACCTAGTTATATCATTGGATGTTTGGAACTCTAAACACAACTTCAGCCCATCTTGTAATAATTATTTTCAGGGGGTTAACATAATCCTTTAAACAATTTATTTCATCGATTTTGATTCATCAAAAATGTATCGATTTTAGAGGGCCAAAATATGGTTCCATGTTACCTTTCAAGAATCAATTGAATGTTCAAGACAAAATTAGTATTTCCCACCTCTAATCATTAAGAATTTCATTCCTTACGTGTTCTTAGTGTCAATACTATAATCAACTTCCGATTATCATGTTATTAATCAGGTTTTATCTATCATTATCAACACAACTATATTATGAAGTCATCATACATCAAGAATGTTGTTCTTCACTTAGTTTGAGCATGATTCAAATAATTTATCATGTTTATACTAGATTGAACTAATATTATGTGAAGTATTATATACTAGTATCATCACAAGCATAGATTTAATATGAGTTAAAGAAAAACCAACCTCAAAATGAAGAACAACACCAACACTTCCAAGAACACACTTCAATCTCCTAATCTCCAAGTCACAAGCCAAGTGCCGAAGTCCCAACACAAGGTAGAAATGATAGAAATCGATTTGGCAAGGTGGGGAATCATTTTCTCATAGGGAAGGTTGAATGGGTCGAGCAGATAAATGAAAGGCAAGCCATACTTTTATAACCCGAATTCAATATTACGTACGTTAAAGAGAGGGGTTAACGTACATTAAAGCCCTTACGTGCGTAATCTAATGAACATTACGTACGTAGTCGATTTATCAGATGTTTCTGACTTAAAATACACAAGTCGTTATGTATGTAAATATATAGCCATTACGTACGTAATAGTCATTGACTTCGCTGTCGCGATTGTAACACCCCAACTAGGCGACTATTACAGTGCCGTGGACCCCCGACAGGGACCCACCAGGCGAATGAAAATTAATGACTTAAATAATATAATTGTAGTACCTAACCACATTATATCATCCATTACTCCGATGAGGAGTTTCATTACGATACACCCAATACAATACAGAATACATGTATATTTTATATGAAGATAAAATATACAACACTGAATGAAATTGAGTATCCAAATGGAAATCTGCAGCGGAAATAAAATGAAGGCAACATAAACGAATGAAAGGACTGGGGCCCCTACTAGTATCACTGGGACTCCTAGCTGTCAACATTCTCTTCCCGTGCTTTTGCCTTGCCATGACCTGAAAACAATATCCCCCGACGGGGTCAGTTACACATAACAACAATCCTCAAGGGTTGAATATACATAATCATGATATATCTTAATTATGAAATTAAGCTGAAGTGGGGCATCGTAGTATGCCTGTAATGGTATGTGCAATTGCACAAGACGAGTGTCCGGACACACCCGTCCTTGTACCTAATTAGTCTCACGGAGGTATATTAACGTGTGCACAGTCCAATGTCTCGGTGAACCCAACACATGACCATCACATGCCTGACTAAAAATTCTGCACATCCCCACCTGGCCACGCAATATGAACCCAGAAGGTAATATGGGCAAGAACTGACCATGAATAATAATAATGAATAACAATCCGATAAAGTCCAGAATGACTCACCGAGATGAAATGATAGTGAAATGAATGATAGCTCAATGAAATGATTGTAACCATCATTCCTCGTGAATGAAGTGATTAATTGACAATTACAAGTGTCAATACGGTTAATACATTATGAATGAACTATGATTATGAATGAACAACAACGAAAGGAATGAATATCCTTTTAACCGAGTAAGAATTAACTTACTCAACACCGGTGAAGAATGTCCTTCCACGAACAAACGTCCTAAATAAGGTGTCGGTCGCTCAAACAACCTTGAATAACACAATTACCAACAATCCCATCAATATACAAATCAAACACGATTATAACTAACTCAAAACGTCGATACGACTAAACCAAGTTCATTGGGGCATTGTGACAAACACGTTGTAAATAATCTTCAATTGTTTACAATCAACCCTCAATTATATCGATACCGACTTCCAAGGAGTGATACAATCCAACAAAAACATCTTCAATACCATCAATAATCCAATATGAATATCCAATTCGAGGTTTCAACAACATCTAATCGAAAACCCCCAAATCCACATCAATAATCAAACGGTTCTACAAACAATCCTTCAATAATCCGATAAATATTCATACCAACTCACAATAATATATATATATATATATAACATGATTATAACATCCCAAAACATCATATTCCATCATAGAATCGAAATCTAGGGTGTTGAAGAATATTACCTTTGAAGATCCAAATACTTTGATCCGGTGAAATCGTGTTAAATCGACTATCCAAGCTTCCCAAAGGAATGAAGATGATAAAAACCGAACATCCAAGTGATTGATAATGAAAAATCTCTCCCTCAAACTCTCTCTCTCTCGGATACAAGGTGAAGAAATGATAAAAATAAGCTCAAAGTCCCATCCAAGTCCTTAAGTACTGCCAGGGTTACGGCCGTAAGTAGGCCGAGTTACGGCCGTAACCCTGGTCAACGGCCTTACGGCCGTAACCAGCCATCTCATACGGGCGTAACTTGCACTCGTCCAAACCTCTTCCGACAGACATACGGCCGTACCGCACATGCCTTACGGGCGTAACCAGACTATTACGGCCGTACTCGGCAAGACTTACGGGCGTACGACACCTTTGTCGAAACTGACCGGGCACCCTGCTCGAAACGTACGGCTGTAAACGGCCAAGCCTTAGGGCCGTATGCCGCAATCCATACAGCTGTAAGCCCTCTTCGTCCGGCATTTCTTGAAAACCACGAACACCTATTACGGCTGTAGCCTGTCTACCTTAGGGCCGTATCTCACTTTCGGCCAAGACAAACTTAAGCCAACGAATGCATGTTACGTCCGTAAAGCATGATTAGTTACAGCCGTATCTCATTGCTGGAAGTGACGAAAATGCGACAACTCCGTCTACTCACTACAAACGGTGAATGATCCGACATACAATACTTGTATGAATGTAATTAAGTCCAATAACACGCGATAGATAATACTTCCAACACAAGACTACCGTTCACGATGATTATGATAATAGTCTCGACTCGATCCTCAAACAGAGATGAATGACGATCGGTAACTAATACACGGTTACAATATGCCAACGATGAACACAAATGGATGAATCATGAATGATGAGTGATTATTAATGAGTGAAAATTACTGAGTGACAATTACTGACAGATAATTACTGAATGATAATGAATGAATTACAACCGGGTATTACATACTCCCCCCTTAAAAATAGTTTCGTCCTCAAAACTGAGGGTCAAACAACTCAGGATAACTCTCCCACATACTATCCTCGGTTTCCCATATCTAGACCATTGAATCTTGACCAAAGGAATCGTCTTGTTCCTCAACTGTTTGTTTCGCTGCTCTAAAACTCGTATAGGACGCTTCTCATATGAATGATCATCCACGATCTCAATTTCGTCGAATTGAAGTATGTGACTCGGGTCGGAAACATACTTTTGCAACTGGGAGACGTGAAACATATTATGAATTCGGCTCAACATCGTAGGTAAAGCCAATCGATAAGCCAGGCTGCCTACTCGATCCAAAATCTCAAATGGTCCGATGAATCTCGGACTCAACTTTCGCCGCTTCCCAAAATGGAAAATACCTCGACTTGCGGATACCTTGACCAAAACGTGGTCACCTGCCTCGAACTCTAGTGGTCAACAATGATTATCTGCATATGATTTCTGACGACTATAAGCTGTCAACAAATGACTCCTGATCAAAGCTACCTTCTCACAGGCGGCTATAAGCATATCAGGCTCGGTGCCGATTGATTCTGATAAGTCATCCCAACACAAAGGAGATCGACAACGATGACCGTACAAGGCCTCGTAAGGTTCCATCTTAATCGAAGCATGTCAACTATTATTGTACGTGAACTCAATCAACAGTAGTTGGGCTTCCCAATCATCTTTACATTCAAGGACGCATGCCCTCAACATGTCCTCCAATGTCTGAATAGTTCTCTCTGATTGTCCGTCGGATTGAGGATGAAAAGTTGTGCTGAAATTAAGTTGAGTTCCCATGGCACGATGAACTGATTTCCAAAAATGTGACACGAATCGCCCATTGTGATCAGAAATGATACTCCTAGGAGTACCATGCAATCTCACTATCTCTTTGATGAACAACTGGGCAAGTCTCTCGAGACCCCACGTATCCTTAATCTCAAGGAAATGAGCTAACTTACTTAAATAGTCCACAACTACCCAGTTTGTATTCATGCCACGACGACTCGTCGGCAAACTCGTGATGAAGTCCATAGAAATATCTTCCCACTTCCACTCTGGAATAGGGAGAGGTTTCAACATACCTGCCGGTCGCTGATGTTCTATCTTGACTTGCTGACAGGTTAAACATCTCGAAACTAATTCTGCGACTTCTTGCTTCAGATTACTCCACCAGTAATTTTGTTTCAAGTCCTTGTACATCTTGCTAGACCCCGGATGAATGGAATAAGGGGTAGCATGAGCTTCTCTCAAAATCAAGTTCTTCAACTCGTCATTCGCCGGTACGCATAACCGATTCTTAAATAGCAAAAGTCGATCCTCGTGGACCACATATCCAGGGGCTTTCCCCTGAGCCACATCCTCTCGGATGCGCAACAAAAACGGGTCTGAACACTAGTAGAATAAACATCAAAGACTTCGGTACATCTCACTTTGGTAATGTATAATAGCAAAGTAAAAACAAACAATAACTTCGCTTTTCAATTTACTGAAGTAAACAACATACATAGACTTCAGTAAATGGTACCAAATAAAAAAGCAGGAGTTAGTTAGAAATTTTAAGTTACAAAGACTTCGCTAATTTTATAATTACTAAAGTAAAAAGTGTGAAAATTTTTTTGAACCAATTTTTTTTACAATAATTAAGTGTATATTTTAAGCCTCATTTTTTTTTTCATTTGACTCCAAAAACACTCGGCCTTCCCACTTATCAGAAGTCTCAGTATAGAAAAAAAACCCTAGTTATTTCCGACTCGCTTACATCACACACACAGTACAAATCTGAGTATTCTACCCCATCTCTTTGATACATTTGGAATATGAGAACCCGCATATGTGACATAGAACTGTGCTTGTAATCGGGTTCTGCTTTCCCTTTTCTCATTATTTATGAACATGTATTGAGATCGAGGAGGGGCCTCATCTAAGGGTGGAGAGATGTTTGATCGGAAGCGAATTACCGATGCCTTGGACAAGCATTTGGAGAAGTCTTCTCCTTCCACCTCCAGAAACAAGGTCTCTGCCGTGGCCGTACCGTCCACATCCAACGCCGCCGGAAAGCAAAATGACCACCGGAACAACCGGTCATCATCAACCCTAACTAACAACACGATTAAGTACTCCGATGGTGCGTTGTTAATCTTTTCCGGTCCGGAGTTTTTTGCAGCCTGAATCATTTTAGTGTTGTTTGATTTTTGTTTTTTCAGTTGGTTATATTGTGCGCACTGTGGTTTTTATGTTTAATGATCGAATCTTTTTTTTTTCCTTAAAAGAGTTATTGTCTATGTTTTGTTTGGGCGTTTAAATTATTGTTCATCTCAGTAGCATGATCGATTTGTATGAGATGCTAAACTATACTGTTATTTACAGTTGTGATTGTGACTGAATGAAAATGGGTGCTTTTTACTAGAAATTTCTTAGCTTTTGATCTAATAAGGTCTGTACAAATATGGAGTTCGTGGTGTTGTTAAACGGCAATTTCTGATTTGTTTTTCCTTTTTTTTTTGAACTTTGGTATAGCATATAGAGAATATTAATGTCCATCATCTATGTGGAAGTTGGTGTTCCCATTAAAAATGGTCCACTAACTATTGCGGATGTCCTTGGAGCTATCGTTGCTTGGCCAAAAGACATGGTGATTCTAACCAGTTCAGAGGTAATTCTCTTGTATAATGGGTATATAGATGTCTTCTTGTATATTAAGAATACATAGTCACAACATTATGGCTTACATTATTTTCATTTCCCATTCGATTTTTGCAGTTTTCTAATTTTTTTCGCTCGCGGCACTTTCGGACGGAAGTCAGGTCGCCGGCCCTCCGGTGCCTGTCTGAGTGGGCGGTGACCCTTGGGATACCCTCCCTAGAGCCCCGCGGCACTTTTCCCTCAATTTTTGTTCGATTTGCAGTTTTTCATTTTTCGATTTTGGTTCTCCAGATCTGATTTGTAGCCTGCGTGTTTTTGTGTTTTCAGGAGTTTCCTTTGGATTTGTATGGCTAGTTCTCCCGAGCTACCGGATTTGGGTTTGCCATCAAGCTCTGGGCCACCTCCGGCCGAAGTCTCTATAGCCAGAACACTGCAAATGCCTGCCACGGCTTAACGCACGCCCCACGCTTCGCCTAAAAGAGCTGAGGTAATCCCTAATCCCTCCACCAAACCTACCGTTAAACGTTCCTACGCCCAGGTAACCCAGAAACCTATATCTGACCACCAATTACTTGATAGCTCCTTGATTCAACCCATCGGCTCTCTTTCACAAATTGAGGGGCAAACTTATACTCAGAGGCTTTCAGAGCCTCTGATATGGGCACTTGTGGGCAAGTTTTCCCACGGTATTCCCCCTATTAACATTAAGAATGTATTAGTTTACTACCCTTTTTTATTTTATTTGTATTTTTCTTGTTATGCAGCGTTATCTGATTTTGTTCATGCATCATTTATCCTTATGTAGAAAACAAATTACGTTTTCGTCAAGTATGTCAAGGCACTAGCTGCAATTGTCAAAGGATTAGTTTTCTACATTGTGTTAGAGGATAAGCAACCGTCCGCAACTCTCCTCTCGCCTCCTTTCAGACTTTTGTTTATGACGGAATTCCTGCACGGGATGGAACTGAAGTACTCGAAATTGAATTCATTAACATGATGTCCTCCCCTAGCCTTTGCAAAGAGTTATGGTATTCTTAAATAAAGTTTTGATTGTGTTTCACTCTTTTCATCATCATTGTAGTTTCACATTATGTGTTGTTTTTGCATAACAGATTAATAACTTTCAGCTTATCATACAATAACTGGATAACAAATCGGATTAAACATTGAATGAACGAACTTCAAAGGGATAAAACAAAATAGGGATGTAGACAACCCGTGAGTATTATTAACCTTGATCAATCTGTATTTGTGACCGTGGAGGACCTAGATTTGGTAGCTTATTTGTAACTTTTATTTTTATCATTTTTGTAGTTTTTAATGTGGTTGCATAACATATTAAAATTCTAGTCATATATTAAACATGAGGTTTTTATGTGCGTGTTAAGTATAACAGTGGCGGATTAATATGTTGAATCTCTTGTTTTGCAGAAATTGAAGCTTAGATGATTTTTTTTACGTATCACTGGAATTGTTATTCTGTGGTGATATGTTTACATATTAGAGAAATCAGAAGTTTCGCAGTTTAATCGATCAACGTGCTGCCGAAATTTTGGATTGTGTCAATCATAATATTTCTATGGTTCATCACACTTTGTAGAAGTTATTTTTGTCTGTTTGATAATGTTGCAGTATGTGTGTTACGACACATTATGCTAATATATTTTAGTTGGTAATATAATTTTACCTTTCAGGCAAAATCTTGTAATTTCTTTATTGGGGAAGAAGATTTGTTAAACCAACAACAAAGTGATTATGTGGATTTGTTTGCTTCACGTGCCGATGTTCAAGATTTGAAGAATAAAGTTGATGAGAAGATGATTTCATGAACAAGAAGTATGATCGTCTAATGAAAAGCAATGATGTGCTGAAGAGAGACTATGTCGTTTCGAAGTATATGATCTTTTTTAATCCTTTTTGTTCTATTTGTAGTGTTCATGATGAAATAGATAGAATTTTATTACACATTGTTTGTCTTTGTTATGATATGTATCTGATTTTGAATTGGTTGGAACACATGTTATTTTTTTTAAGATGGGATAATATGAAATTGGTGGTTCTTATATTATTGAGCTCTTGTGGTTGATGGTTAGTTATAGTTGAATGAAGATTTTGGCAATGAATTTTAAATTGAAATATGAAATATTAATATATATTACTGCAGAAAATACTAATATATATTATAAAATAACTGAAGTAAAAAATTCTTTATTTACTATGCCAATTATAAAATAACCGAAGTTAAAGGCATTCTTTTACTTTACTTACCCCCCATATTTCGATCATAATTAGAAAAAAAAACCGAGATAGACTTCGGTTATTAGGATATTAGACTTTGCATAAAAAGCGAATTATAAAGTATACCTTTTACTACACGAACATTGACTTCGGTAATTATAACGTTTTTACTTCAGATATTATCCGAAGTCTTTGACGTTTATTCTTATAGTGGAATCCCGATTCACTCTGATCGCCTCCTCAAGTGGCGATGAAATCTCCAACATGCAAAGTTGCCCTTGCACTCGCTGTAACCAGACCTTGATCTCGGGTCTAAGAAATTTCTGGTGAAGATCCTTCTGAACTGTTAAACGAGCAAGCATTTGCTCCTGAATGGACTTGCTACTCAAGGCATCGGCAACCACATTCGCCTTGCCCGGGTGGTACAGGATCTTAATATCATAATCTTTGATTAGTTCCAACCACCGCCTCTGTCGCATATTTAACTCCTTCTGAGTAAATATATACTTCAAACTCTTATGATCGGTGAATATCTAACATGTAACACCATAAAGATAATGGCACCAAATCTTCAATGCGAACACCACGGCTGCTAGCTCCAGGTCGTGGGTTGGATAATTAACCTCGTAAGGTCTCAATTGCCGTGAAGCATAAGCAATAACTTTCCCGTTCTGCATTAATACACATCCAAGACCGTGTCCGGACGCGTCACTATAAACCACAAATCCTTCCGTCCCTTGTGGAAAGGAAAGGACAGGTGCTGAAATTAACCGGCTCTTGAGTTCCTCAAAACTCCCCTGACACGTGTCGGACCACGTGTATTTCTTATCCTTTCGAAAAGGTTCGTCATTGGTTGAGCGATTTTAGAATCCTTCCACAAAACGCCGATAATAACCGGCTAATCCTAGAAAACTTCGGATTTCCTTAACATTCTTCGGAGGTAGCCAATCTCGTATAGCCTCGGTCTTATGAGGGTCAACACGTACACCGTCTGATGAAATTACATGTCCGAGAAACGTCACTTCGGACATCCAGAACTCACATTTGGAAAACTTTCCATAGACTTGCTCCCGTCTCAACACGTCGAGAACCTGATGAAGGTGAACCTCGTGCTCCTCTTGGTCACGAGAATAAATCAAAATGTCATCAATGAAGACAACCACGAACTGATCCAAATAATCAATGAAAACCCAATTCATTAATTCCATGAATACCGCAGGTGCATTAGTTAACCCAAATGGCATTACCACGAACTCATAATGACCATAATGTGCTCGAAACGCCGTTTTCGCGATATTCGACTCTCGAATTCGCAACTGATGATATCCAGATCTTATGTCGATCTTGGAAAATATTGAAGCTCCCTGAAGTTGATCTAAGAAATCATCAATACGGGGTAGAGGATATTTATTCTTGACAAATAACATTGGTGCTCCGCACGGGGACGCACTCGGTCGGATATAACCTTTCTTGGTCAAATCCTCTAATTGATTCTTCAACTCCTGCATTTCGGTCGGGGCCATCCGATACGGTGCCTTCGATATTGGAGACGTACCAGGCTCCAACTCAATCGTGAATTCCACATCTCTCTGTGGAGGCAAAATAGGTAACTCGTCTGGAAATACATCGGCATATTCTCTCACTACCGGAATATCCGCCAAGATTATTGATGATTTCTCGGTCTTGGTCATATAACACCAATAACCAACACACCCCTGACTGAGTAATTTCACTGCTTTTATCAAGTTGATGACTCTCCCGGAACAACTTGGATTACCTCCCTAAAAAACACATTCGACCCCATCGTCTGAAATGATAGTGACCACACTAATGATGGCATCGTGACGATCCATCCAATCAATACCCAAGATGACGTCGTCTCTCGGTAAATCTACCAAGATTAGGTCTTCTAACCAATCACGGCCATGAAGTTGAATCGGACAATTCTTAATCTCACGATTTCCGATAATTGGTCTACCATCAGGTAGACCAATGACATACGGCTCACAACTAGTAGCACTACCCAGACGTAGTCTACTCAAACATGATTCAAAAATGAATGAATGCGATACACCAGTATCAAAAAGTGTACACACAGGTTGAGATAGAATATCGAGTGTACCTGAGATCATCTGGGCCTCCGGATCGTCGGTGTTCTTCATCTCATAAATTCGGGGCTTGCCAGCCCCCGAACCAGACGCTCCCGTCTCATAGCTCTTGGCTCCGTCTTTGTTTTCTCCCGTTGTCTTGAACGACACAGACTGAGTGGCCTGATTATGAACAGCTGACTGCTTCGGGGCCTGAGATGATGCTGGAGTAGGTTTGGAGTCCCTTCGGCAAAAATGGGCCTTATGCCCAGCAATCCCACAGTTATGGCATGTGATAGTCTGCCTCGGACACTTGGTGCTGACATGACCAAGTTCTCCAAAGTTGAAATGGGTGATGGCTGAACTGGCCGCTCGGGACTGTGATTCCGCAGGTCTGGGCACCACAGGAGGTCACTCACAGAAAATAGAGCCCGCCCGAGGCTTCTTGAAGGTTGCCTGACCGCCTTCAGACTGATTACGATTCTTTGACTTTTTGCTAGCAGATGAAGGTTGCTGCTTAGCAATCTCCTTAGCAGTGAGCTCATAAGTAAGAGCTTTCTCGATGAATTCGGCCAGAGTGGTGCAATTGTGATTAAGTAACTGCATCCTCATATGGGGTTAGCCTCTTGCTGAAATGCTTGATCTTGTCCGCCTCAGAGTGAATAATAGATGAGGCGAAAGGAAGAAGTTCCTGAAATTTCTCGGCGATGGTGAGAACATCCTCGTCTGTTGAGGGGTTAGGAGTAAGTAATTCTAATAACTTAGCCTCTCTGAGTGGGGCCGGATAATACCTCTACATCATGAGAGTCTTGAATTGATCCCAAGTACATGATCCGTTGGTGGGCTTCAACGATAACCACCATGAATGAGCGCTCTTACCCAGATAGTAAGCCGCAACTGAAACTTTGTGTCTTTCGGGACACTCTATCATAGCAAATAACTTCTCGAAATGCTCGAGCCAGTGAACAATATCCGTCGGTTCAGATGAACCCTCAAAAGTAGGTGGCCTTTGGCGAGAGATGTCGCCAATAATAATGCTTACACCCCTCTCTTGCCCCTGAGGTGGCGGCGGAGGAGCCTGCTGATTCTGAGTCGTTGAGTTCTGCATCGCCTCCATGAGGCGTGCCATCTGTGTCATATGGGCTATCATGCCCTGCATAAAAGCGATTGGATCAACCCGAACACATTCTGATTGAGTTGTGTCCCGAGTATGACTCCCTGATAGTGAATGATCATTTCTGGGTGAATGAGCAGCATCGCTGCTCGATGAATTAGTGTTGTTCTTCGCGTTCGCGCGTGTATTCACATGAGCTCTCGGGTTTCGGCCCACACCGCGGCCTCGTCCCCCGCATCCTCTACCTGCTCTCTCCATACTGAAGTAGGAAAGTCACATGATAATTATAGCTCTCGTATGAACATCACATTATTATTACGTCATGAAATGATGAAAATGAGCATACGCGCTCTAACACAGTGATTATATGAATGATTAACTGAGGTGACATGATTATCTGATGAAATTCTTGAAATTATTATCTTGAACAAGTTAACAATATTAATGATATGATCCTCAAGATCAACAACCGAACAGTGAAATGAACTGAGTGATTAATGAGTTAACATGATCGACATGATCAAAATGAACGATGATGAGGATTGTTGACTGTTGAATGATGAATGAGTGATTCTTATTGCCAGAAATTATACCATGGCGTTAGAACTCTTACAGTTCTTTCGGTCTGAGGGGCTCGGCATTTGCACAGGTCACATGTGATGCGAAAGTCCAATGATACTAGTCTCATGACGATGATTTCAAATGAGACATGACTCGGAAGGTAGTATTCAAAACCAATGCTCTGATACCAACTCTGTAACACCCCAACTAGGCGACTATTACAGTGTCGTGGACCCCCGACTGGGACCCACCAGGTGAATGAAAATTAATGACTTAAATAATATAATCGTAGTACCTGACCACATTATATCATATATTACTCCGATGAGGAGTTTCATTACGATACACCCAAGACAATACAGAATACAGGTATATTTTATATGAAGATAAAATATACAACACTGAATGAAATTGAGTATCCAAATGGAAATCTGCAGCGGAAATAAAATAAAGGCAACATGAACGACTGAAAGGACTGGCCCCCCTACTAGTATCACTGGGACTCCTCGCCGTCAACGTTCTCTTCCCATACTTTTGCCTCTCCATGACCTGAAAACAATATCCCCCGACGGGGTCAGTTACACAGAACAACAATCCTCAAGGGTTGAATATACACAATCATGATATATCTTAATTATGAAATTAAGCTGAAGAGGGGCATCGTAGTACGCCCGTAATGGTATGTGCAAGTTCACAATACGAGTGTCCGGACATACCCGTCCTTGTACCTAATTAGTCTCACGGAGGTACATTACCGTGTGCACAGTCCAATGTGTCGGTGAACCCAACACATGACCATCACGTGCCCGACTAAAAATTCCACACATCCCCACCCGGCCACGGAATATGAACCCAGAAGGTCATATGGGCAAGAAATGACCATGAAGAATAATAATGAATAACAATCCGATAAAGTCAAGAATGACTCACCGAGATGAAATGATAGTGAAATGAATGATAGCTCAATGAAATGATTGGAACCGTCGTTCCTCATGAATGAAGTGATTAATTGACAATTACAAGTCTCAATACGGTTAATACATTATGAATGAACTATGATTATGAATGAACAAGAACGAAAGGAATTAATATCGTTTTAACCGAGTAAGAATTAACTTACTCAACACCGGTGAAGAATGTCCTTCCACGAACAAACATCCTAAATAAGGTGTCGGTCGCTCGAACAACCTTGAATAACACAATTACCAACAATCCGATCAATATACAAATCAAACACGATTATAACTAACTCAAAACGTCAATACGACTTAACCAAGTTCATTAGGGCATTATGACAAACACGTTGTAAACAATCTTCGATTGTTTGCAATAAACCCTCAATTATATCGATACCGACTTCCAAGGAGTGATACAATCCAACAAAAACATCTTTAATACCATCAATAATCCAATATGAATATCCAATTCGAGGTTTCAACAATCTAATCGAAAACCCACGAATCCATATCAATATTCAAAGTGTTCTACAAACAATCCTTCAATAATCCGGTAAATATTCATACCAACTCACAATCGTATGTATATCTCTTCATATAACATGATTATAACATCCCAAAACATCATATTCCATCATAGAATCGAAATCTAGGGTGTTGAAGAATATTATCTTTGAAGATCCAAACACTTTGATCTGGTGAATCGTGTTAAATCGACTATCCAAGCTTCCTAAACGAATGAAGATGATGAAAACCGAACACCCAAGTGATTTATAATGAAAAATCTCTCCATGAAACTCTCTCTCTCTCTCTCTCGGATACAAGGTGAAGAAATGATAAAAATGAGGTCAAAGTCCCGTCCAAGTCCTTAAGTACTGCCAGGGTTACGGCCGTAACTCGGCCTACTTACGGCCATAACATCCCAAGTCAACGGCCTTACGGCCGTAACCAGCCATCTCATACGGGCGTAACTCGCCCTCGTCCAAACATCTGCCGACAGACATACGACCGTACCGCACATGCCTTACGGGCGTAACCAGACTGTTACGGTCGTACTCGGCAAGACTTACGGGCGTACGACACCTTCATCGAAACTGACCGGGCACCCTGCTCGAAACATACGGCCATAACCGGCCAAGCCTTATGGCCGTACCTGCCTCATCTTACGGCCGTATGCCGCAATCCTTACAGCTGTAATCCCTCTTCGTCTGGCATTTCCTGAAAACCACGAACACATATTACGGCCGTAGCTTGTCTACCTTACGGCCGTATCTCACTTTCGGCCAAGACAACCTTAAGCCAACGAATGCATGTTACAACCGTAATGCATGATTGGTTACGGCCGTAACTCATTGCTGGAAGTGACGAAAATGCGACAACTCCGTCTACTCGCTACAAACGGTGAATGATCCGACATACAATACTTGTATGAATATAATTAAGTCCAATAACACGCGATAGATAATATTTCCAACACAAGACTACCCTTCACGATGATTATGATAATACTCTCGTCTAGATCCTCAAACGGAGATGAATGACGATTGGTAACTGATACACGGTTATAATATGCCAACGATGAACAGAAATGAATGAATCATGAATGATGAGTGATTATTAATGAGTGAAAATTACTGAGTGACAATTACTGATAGATAATTACTGAATGATAATTACTGAATGATAATGAATGAATTACAACCAGGTATTACAGCGATCGACTTCCAACCACCACTTACGCACTCGGCCCCACCCACCGAAAGGCGATCTGCTGAATGATCCCCCGCATTACGTACGTTAACATGAAAAGGTTACGTACGTAATTCGGCTTATATAGCGTACGTAAGTTTAGTGCGATAACGTACGCTAAGGGCAACATCAACAAGTAAAATGAAATCCCCACTAATCATCTAATAAGCAAATATAGTGTGAATGACTAAGATTAAAAATTCAATTTAACACAACTCATCCATATTTTTATTCCCAGAAACACAGGTATGGTACGACAATGCTCGATTTAATTTGGAAAATACAGTAGTAAAGGCGAGGGTATTACAGATAACGGTCACATCACATCGATAATTACATACCAATGAAATATTAAGTAAGAATACTACCAATGTAATCTTACCACCATAACTTTACCAA
This sequence comes from Orobanche coerulescens, assembly GCA_033398695.1. Lineage (NCBI taxonomy): Eukaryota > Viridiplantae > Streptophyta > Magnoliopsida > Lamiales > Orobanchaceae > Orobanche > Orobanche coerulescens. The sequence goes on along the minus strand of CM065810.1, from coordinate 63,424,881 downwards.
AATTCACATCTCGTATTCTCAGCAACACGATAAGATCATACCTAAACATCTGTACTGTATCTCAAACGATGCCCAAGGTTCTCTAAACATCATCATAACTCATTGTTGCGAAATCTACTAACTCTGTCCAACCCGATCCATCGGGTAACCTCATCACATCTTAACAAAATAATCGATTGTCCATCAAAAGATAATTACCAAATGGAAATACGGAACATACCTCAAGATGCACAATACTACGACAATCATGTCAGTCTAATCCAAGATCATATCAGTGCAACATACGGATACGGTCCTAACACAAGACCTACAAATGCATATTCATATGACAATGTTAATATGCTCAAAACAAGAACAACAATGTATACTGAATGGAAATTCCATGATCCAGCGCCCATCAGCATAGATCCCAAGATGATCCTACTAGGTCAACATGAGGTGGATAACCAACAATATACATGTACACAAAGCAACACATGATAAAACCAATGATGCGAATACACATGATTCCATCAACACAACACAGGGTAATCCAATGATCCAGCTCCCTCAGCATAGATCCCAAGATGATCCCGTAGCACCAACACGAGGTGGAAAACCCGTCCAATAATCCAGCGCCCTTAGCATAGATCCCAAGATGATCCCGTCGGACCAACGCATAGTGGACATCCGATCCAGCGCCCTTAGCATAGATCACACGATCTCACAGGATCAACACAATATAAACAATACAATTATGCATACACATATGAAAATCAATATGTTCATCAACATGAACAACACATGACTCAATAACATGAACGACATAATGACAAAACAACTAGGACGACCTCATGTTCAACAACATGAATGACAATATGCATGATCAACATCATCAACACTAAACCGAGATCAAATTAAGATTCTTGCCCCGAGTCCTTCGGGAGCAATCTCAATGTCAAATCATCACCGACGATTTTCCTCAATGCACGGCGATCCAAACGTACCACGGGCTATAGATAACTAGTATCTTCGTCTTTAACACAATGTATCCTTGATACCAATTATGTCAATAACCAGATTAAATCATATACGTTATGATTCAACTCCCAAAATCGGAAAAACAACATACAATCCAAGTCTCCAGAATTCACAATAATAATCATTGCTATATGCATTATAAAAGAAATGAAAATGAAACCATTCATTAAACATTATAACTCCGCAAGTAATAACTTGCCTCAATACCGATACGACGATGATGAAGCCGCTACCAATCTCATTGCCTTCATCTACGAGCTCCTCGGCCCTAACCAATGCAATTTACGAGCATACTCGAACACAACCGCAACATATTATTCTAGTAGATGATCAATCATCTCAACCTATTGAAGTAATCAAATAGCAACGATCCGATAACAATTAATAACCGACATAGCCATCCAATCAAACTCAACGGGTTAACAATACCTCGATCATATATAAACCAAATAATCTGACTCAATAAATACGAACTCATATCCACAATACAACCCGCAACTCGATAATCATACCAACAATGAATTCAACCTGATAACCAAGATTATAACATACTTAATTCCGAAATCAATCTCGTATAAGATTCAAGAGTTCCTCCAGAACGTGAATTATTCCGTAAGCACGTCCAATTAACACCACTTTGTTCATAATCACCAAGACAACATAGTCCAATATGTTATCTAGCCTCTAACCTCATTACATTACTCATAACCTGATCAATACACACATATCATCATCTTTTTTGACATGCATTATTCATAACACCAAGAATCACAACGATACTACCATAATCGTTACCATACGAAGTAACCAACGACAAAAATATCAAGAATCCGAAATGAAGAAAGGAATTACATCGACATATCTTGTCACAATACCATTTATTCACGTATAACATCATAATAACAATAAGTTAGGATAACATGCTTCCTAACATGAAAACATCATTCCAAACTCAAGCCATAATCAGAGGAATTATGAATGTTACCTGATATTGAAGAATAACGATGAAGAACAATCAAAATCCTCCCAATAATCCTTATCAACTCTAAGAACAACTCCAATCCCTACTTCCCAAGCTCACAAACGATTTACAAGAGCCACAATCGGCCTCGGAGGGTTGAAAGACGAAGAAACAAGGTGGAACTTCTCTAAAATGATGAAATGACGGGTCTCACATATATATAAGTTTTCACGTATTGCGTACGTTACATGAACCTCTTAACATACGTAATGTCCTTTACGTACGTTATCCATCTTTGATAGAGTACGTAACGACAATCCAGAACCTACTGCCTCATTTCGTGCCTTGTGTTACGTACATAACAGATGTGCCATAGCGTACGTAACACAGAGTTGACTTGCTACAGTAAAATACATGTTTAACGTACGTAATGTACCACTCATAACGTACGTTAACCAAGAGTTGACTCCTCCTATCCACATCCGCGCCGAAAGCTGCCGACATCGGGCCCACCTACCGACCACAGCTTAGACATGTTTGATTCTGTCCATAACGTACGTTATGTACTCAACCTAACATACATTAATCTCATTTCTTTGCGTACGTAAGCTCCTCTGCTTAGCGTACGCTATGCTTGCACCTTTACGTACGTAAGCTCCTACGCTTAATGTACGTAATGGCTTTTATACTTAGCCATTTACACTGATCTTGCTCGTCGTCTCAATATACCGAATATGTATACACAACACACTATATCCTCTAGTGCAATTATTGATCAAGTACGACAATTATACCAATACGGATATCTCAGTCCTTCATTTATTTTATCCATACTGCACAAATTCCACGCTGTACAACATAACTCGGATAAAATAACATTAAACAATAGTAGTAGAAATTCCGAATATTACAATATGAATATAAAATTGTTTATGTAAAGATTATGCTTCTTTAAAGATTACAACATGTAGTATACATAAGATGTATACTCAAAGAAAAAAATTACACACAGGCGGTGTCCACCACCTTGATGCAGGCGGGGGCATGATCCAGCAAGCGTGCGAGTGGTACCGGCCCGAGGGCTGCCGAGCAACTTTGGCAGTGCGGCCAGGGCTTGCCGATCAATGCCGAGTAGCGGTCCAGGCCGCTTCCGGACCTGTTTTGTCCCTCGGAATTTTATATCTTATTGATTGTCGATATTTGACATATTTTATATATTTTATAACTTATCGATAGTCAATATTTAGTACATTTTGTGTATTATATGTGATTGTGAATGCTTAAATGGTTTATGCATCGTGGTTGGTATAGCCGTACTAGATCAATTAGATTGATGATTCGATTATGGTTGTAATATTCATAATACGACTTGTATGTCGTGCCTTATTATTATCTTGTTGTAATTTCTCTTCTCATCTTATTCCCCTCGAATGTAACTCAAGGTTTCTATTACAAAATGTAAATATATAGTTTAGAATAGTTCTAGCTATAAGAGGAACACGAAGGAGACGATCTACTTACAAGGAATTCAAGAAGAAATGCGTTATCGAAGATTACACCAATCGACCTATTGATATTAACGAATATCATAATAGGTTCTATGGCTATACCACACCACACCTAATTATTCATGTGAATGTATGAGATGCATCATATTTACATTACATATGATTGTATGAGATACATCATATTTAAATTAGCATATGACTGTATGAGATGCAACATATTTATTTTATTTGCTTAATAATTGTATTACCAAATAAATCAAACTCATTAAAACATTTACACGTATGAGATACATCGTAATAATTTTGAGATAATCAATTTTGATAAAATAGTTTTATTAGATCAATTGATAAAGAACATAAGTCTCAAAAGCCAACCATTTCAAAACACTCGTCAAACTTTCGATCATTTCTAATATAGGTCTGCCAGAGCAGGGTGTATATGGATTTTATCTTAAGGAGACAAGATGAATAAACTATCTTATACATATATTTTATATGGTTAAGACTTATATAGGTTATACAAAATGGTTTTGGACCTATGGCTTATTTGGGATTAATACGATTAAAACGACATAAGATGTCATCCCAAATAATAATTTAAATCACCTTTTAATTACAGGGGACATGCCAAAGCTGTATCTGTGGTTATTTGATTGTTAGATTAAAATTCATATATGTGTATGTGATACATAATATTTGAGACTAACATGTTGACATAAGATGTCATTGTTGGGTACAAGATCGGATATTGCGCCCTGTGTTGCGGAAGCATAAATATCAAGTGCGGAAATTTAAATGATGCATGGATTTATAGAGGTTCGGCTATAAACGAGCCTACGTCCTCTTTCTGTATCTTTTTCAATAGGCTAAAGAAAAACCTTCGCGCCTCTCTTCTATCGGTCGAGGTATAACCGTTACAATCACGTCTTTTATTGGTCCGTGATAAACCACTCGTACTTGTCTTTGTGTCGGTCCAAGTTAAACCATTTTCCTTTTAGTAGGACAAGGAATCAACATCTCTAGCTTTCTATGGGTACTAGATTGTAACACCCCCAATCCACTCAGGGATATTACACGCCGTAGACCCTCTCCTCGAGGATCTACCAGGCTGGTAACAACATTTAACATCTCGACAATGCCTTCAAGGCAAAATGACTCAGTAGACCGATTTGGTCTTTCAATAAATACATACAACTCGAATACAACTCATGCCCACGCAGGGGTCAAAATACAACCACACCCGTACAACGGGAAAAATATAGCAGCGGAAAATAAGGTACAACTAAACCAATACGACATCAATGGGTCCTCGTGTGATTAGTATCGTTCATCTTTCATCATCCTTCATGCCGACCCTGTGCTCTGCTCCAAAACCTGAATGCAATACAGACATCCACCCCCCGAATACTCGGGGGTTAGCAAAACTCCACTGTTTTGCTAGTGCAAGTATAAAATACGAAAACGAGCCATACATATCATACTCCATGAAACATGTTAATCATAAACATACTTCCTGAGGTGATTCACTTAATAAAACGATTAAATCGAAAGGTAGGGTAAACCCTATATACATCTGTGAAAAAACATTTTACAACCTCGGGAGTTTTGAATACATTGGGATTTAAGAATTCTCAAACCTTTCAAAAACATTTAGGGACCACGGCCAAAGTCATTTTCCCAAAACATAAATTGATAACAACAAATGGGGTCCACGACCCGATCATAACATAACAACTGTTTATACAGATTATTCGCGTCCGTCTTTAGCAAGCCACGGACCTCAGATGCTCCCGTAGAACAAACCCGAGTGAATAACCCACAGGGAAACTATATCAAATCACATGTCACCGTAACCGCAGTCACGCGACTACAAGCACATATACGTACATAATCAAACCACAACCATAAGTTATCCCGGCATCGCGCTAACAAGCCACGAACCTCGGAGTCCCCGCAAGACATACCCGATGATAACCCCACATGTTATCTCGGCATCGGGCTAACAAGCCACGAACCTCGGAGTCCCCGCAAGACATACTCGGATTAAATAACCCTACGGTCACGCCCGACCCATACTAGCAAGTATGGATCCCGGAGATTCAACAATCCTACCCGGAGGCACATCACATACATCAAGCACACAACAATAATCACTTATCAAGCCAAACACCATTAAGTATCACAACCTCCTTTCAAGGAGTAACAACTAATATCACACACATTACGTTCTTACCGAACAAGTACACAATAACAATACGTAATCCCCGGCAAAGGATTACGGTCTATCAAACTCACTCGAAGTGATCATATTATCTTTAAACATACAAAACCAACACACATATTCCGAGAACACATATTCACAAAGTATACGAATTATCGTTGAAAGACAACATTTATCGAGAACATACCAATCCCTTTTTACGTTCATTAAATATTGGATTTCGCATAAAATCATTTATCAAGAATGATATCAACGAAACATGAAATGTATGGGCAAGATACTTGCCTCAAAACCACAGTCGCAACAAGATGACGGATAGGACGCGGTCGAATAGCCCCGAACCCCCGAACAATATCAAGAACGCGATAGCACCACGAGTATTACGAGAATAACACCACACGAATCATCAATCACCAAACGGGATTCAACATCGGAATCCTCGAACACCTATAAACCTCCGGAAGGAACAATAACACATGGTTACGACGAGAATCAAGGCCAAAACAATGGAAATCCCAATAAACTATCGAAGGGAAACTCATTGGGACATTTAATCGAACACTAAATGTTCAATAATTCCCAAGAACACCCGAATCGTCAATCGAGTTAAACAAACTCGATATATGGATATACAACCCATAGAACACGATTAATAACATCATACTACACCAACCGATGTATCAAAATCGGATTAGAAACGAAATCAAGAACAATTTCTCCAAAAAGTCAACTTGAAGGAAAATCAAGAATATACCTTGATTTGACGAAGAACACGGATTGGATGATGATATAATCAACAAGAATCTTCCAAAATGCCTTGGAAATGATTAGAATCGGCCAAGAACTCGATTTCCCGAGCCTCCCGTCGCCAGACGCCGAAAAAGGAAGAAAAATCGCGTAGAAAATGAAATCTGGCCGAGCCAGGCTATATATAGCCGGCAGGGTTACGGCCGTAACCGGCAGGCCTTACGGCCGTAACTCGGTCCCTTACGGCCGTACTCGGCAGGACTTACGGCCATGCGCATTCGTCAAAAATCGCCCGGCCAGTGGACACTTACGGCCGTAACTCGCACACATTACGGCCGTAACCGGCCTTCGTCAGGAAGCTGCCAGGCGCCATACGGCCGTACCCGATCACGCCTTACGGCCGTAACCGGCACCTTACGGCCGTAACTCGGCCAGGCCAGGCCCTGCTCCGGCCGTGACTCGGCCGTGGCCACTCCGATGGCCCGGACGACCCCGAAACCCGAACCTGAGTAAAAATCGAAGATACGGTTACGAAGTACTCGTAAAGACGAATCCAAGCGCTAAGAGAACACACGATTCCGACCACCCGAAGTGTCGGAATTCGACAACGGAAGTAATTACCCCAAACTTTGGGAAATTACAAAAATGGCCCAAAATGTCCGAAAATCACGATACGTGATCGAAACACCGAACCAAACCTCGCAACATGAATAATAACATTAAATGAACTTGCGAGAAACTAGAAACAATAGTTTCGTACGAGATTCGCAAGAATCGAGCTCAAGTGCGGAAAAGTCGCTAAAAAGCACGGAACTCAACAAAACGACATCGAAACGAACTCGGATGACAAAAAGTGCAGAATTAATCATTCTCGGAATGACGAAACGGTCATGAGCGATCCGTCAAAACGGACTTCCGCCGAAAAAAGAAAATTACCGAAATTCGAAATTGCAGATATTACATTCTACCCTCCTTAAAAGAAGTTTCGTCCCAAAACTTAAAATAAGTAGGGAGAAGCAATATCCCGCCAGGAAACACTCAACGAGATACACAAGAACCGAAACTCGCGCCAAAGACGGAACGCCACAAGTAACGCAAAGAGACATACAGCGTGAAAACACGCCCCACGATGACCAACACAACGCCACCGGTAGAAACATAATAAAGTCAACAAGTGACAAGCGTCATCAAACAGACAATACAATCGAGTCGATTATCCAGACAATCACAAAACACAACGAACGAAAATCAATAGGATTGACCAACCCAACGGTACATCAATCAAAACGCGGGCCAACGGCTGAACAAATACGGAATTCCACCGCCCAAGGGTTGGAAGATTGAAAACGAGACTAACTTCCCGAACTTAAGGGAATTTCGAAGGAGTCTGAATGTTCAACAATCACGAAACGAGATCAACAAAAACTAAACAATCAAACGATCGAACCACAAAGATCGAGACAACAAAAATCGAACGATCATGTTCGGATAACGAAGAACAATAAGGTTCAACCGACAACTCCGAGGTTCACATCTCCACTCGAGACAAAACATGATCCGGTGAAAACAACAAGATGCACACTCGCATAAGATCCACAGGAAAGGGAATAACAATTGAAAAGTCACAACGACGAACGAGTAATTCCGAAATAATACCACCCTCGTTCGATCAACAAAAGCAAGGGCGGGACAAGCTCAAAATGTCAATGAACATAAGCGAGTCGGCAGTCGAAAATACAGAAGTTCCAAATCCGATCCACTTCGAATAAAAGAATTAGTAGAATCAAAAGATGCTACCTCCGAACAAGGTTCACAAGAATCGAACCGAACTCGGAAAAGTTACAGCGATAACCAGATCAACCCAAAACAAGATCACAGCTCGTTCGAACGATGAAACCGAAATACAGAACAAGCTCAGACAGTATCAACGAACACGGGCGAATCGATAGAGTGGAGAAAGAGAAAATATAGAAGCCAAAAATAATACGGGTATTATATTCGACCTCTTCTAAAAGAAAGTCGTCCCCGCAACTCACAATAACGGAAACAAGGTAACAACACAAAAAGCAACCGACAGAGAAATCTCCTATGGGCCTCTCAGAGTCGATCCTGATAACTGTGCTGAAGCGCAAACTCCGAAAGTCTCGGTAGCCAATTCGCAAAATTGAATTCGGTGTCTCTCGAGTCTGCACTCGAAATGTGTTACCGACGAGAAGGACAATTTACACGTGCATGTCCCAGCACATCACGGTTGAAACGTCTCGGCTCGGCATACCGAAAATACAAAATGCTAGATATAATGGGGCATAACATCGCAAAACAACATAGCAGAGATGCCAACTCAGCACAACAATCAATCATAACACATATCATATACAACGATTTCCATCGTAAAGTAATACACACACAAACAATACAGCAACGACGGTATCGTTCGGCAACCTTAACGGCCCGAACAATAACTAGCACATAATTACAAACATCGTGAAACAATCACACATGTACACAAACGTACAAACCCAAGCTTTAACAGCTCACACAGGTGCGATAACACGCAAGTCACCACGAAATGACAACATTAAAGATCGTCATCACACCTCCCACAAAGGGACAACAAAAACATATGCATGGCGAACCACTCAACGTTCACACCACCAATTCCATCATACTCGGGAGCTAACATTCTAACAACAATGTGAATATCATACACACATTCCTGGATTACAAACAGGAATGATAGGTTTTAAAAACGAGAATCACCTTTTGGAAACAGTTTGGAAACACCAGTTGATCTTGAGTATCATTTTACAAAAAGTTGAACAAACCTCATTTTCGAGACTTTGAAAATCATCTTGCGTTTGAACAAAAATGAGGACACCTTCTCTTAGTGAAAAACTTTCAGAATATTCGACCCTCGGGTCTAAGTAAAAGTGTTTATAAAACATTGAAAATACCTCAAAACATTTTGGGTCCTCGAGGTAGAAGAATTTTGAAACATATTGTGGCACCTTGGATGTACCACGAGAGAATAATTCATTTTAAAAGTACGTCTCGAAATTTATTTTCTAAGATACTCAAGGTTTTCAAAGATAATTCAATGGGCTAGAATGCCCAAAAACTTTAGGTAATTACGCAAAACATTATAGCGCCGTGGGTCCCGCGCCGGAACTCACCAGGCTAAAAACCATTTACAACGTTAAAAAGGCCGATGACGGTAATATTTCAAAAACTCACAAAAGCCATTTACAAAATACTAAGTACCGTCACAAGAATTTTGCCAAAATGATCAAGGCCATAACGCCAAAAAGTCGGTTAAAGGAATCGGTTTTCGAAATCAAACTCAATTGGCGAAAGGCCGAAAGCCATTTGAAAGAACTCACGCAGCGGAAAAATAAAAATTACAGTCCAAGATACACAATCTAGGACACTACTCCTCATATGAACGAAATATGAGAGTCAAATAACCACATATCAAGAAATCAAAATCCATAAGAGGATTCCGTCACTTAACAATTAATCATAAAAATAGCTCGTGTCACACGAGGCACAACACAAAGAAGGGAGACTTACATCCACAGGTCGCACGAAGATGATGATCGCCCCACGATACTAATCACGACCAACCAACTCAGACGACGCGTCGCGACACGACTCGATCGGACAAAATCAACGAGACAAAACTCAACAGACACCATCGACCCGGCTAGGTTTCCACAACCTAAGCTCCGATACCATTTATGTAACACCCCAATCCACTCGGGGATATTACACGCCGTTGACCCTCTCCTAGAGGATCTACAGTGCAGTAACAACATTTAACATCTCGACAATGCCTTCAAGGCAAAATGACTCGATGACCGATTTGGTCTTTCAATAAATACATACAACTCGAATACAACTCATGCCCAGCAGGGGTCAAAATACAACCACACCCGCATAACGGAAAAATATAGCAAATGAAAATAAAGTACAACTAAACCAATACGACATCAACGGGTCCTCGTGTGATTAGTATCTTTCATCTTTCATCATCCCTCATGCCGACCACGTGCTCTGCTCCAAAACTGAATGCAATCTGAGACATCCACCCCGAATACTCTGGGGTTAGCAAACTCCTTTGTTTTGCTAGTGCAAGTATAAAATACGAAAACGAGCCATACATATCATACTCCATGAAACATGTTAATCATAAACATACTTCCCGAGGTGATTCACTTAATCAAACGATTAAATCGAAAGGTAGGGTAAACCCGATATACATCTGTGAAAAAACATTTTACAACCTCGGGAGTTTTGAATACATTGGGATTTAAGAATTCTCAAACCTTTCAAAAACATTTAGGGACACATTTCAAAAGTCATTTTCCCAAAACATAAATTCGATAACAACAAATGGGGTCCACGACCCGATCATACCATAACAACTTTGTTTCCACAGTTATTCGCGTCCGTGCTAGCAAGCCACGGACCTCGGATGCTCCCGTAGAACAAACCCGAGTGAATAACCCACAGGAAACTATATCAAATCACATGTCACCGTAACCGCACCACGCGACTACAAGCACATATACGTACATAATCAAACCACAACCATAAGTTATCCCGGCATCGCGCTAACAAGCCACGAACCTCGGAGTCCCCGCAAGACATACCCGATGATAACCCCACAAGTTATCTCGGCATCGGTCTAACAAGCCACGAACCTCGGAGTCCCCGCAAGACATACCCGGATTGGATAACCCTACGGTCACGCCCGACCCATACTAGCAAGTATGGATCCCGGAGATTCAACAATCCTACCCGGAGGCACATCACATACATCAAGCACACAACAATAATCACTTATCAAGCCAAACAACATTAAGTATCACAACCTCCTTTCAAGGAGTAACAACTAATATCACACACATTACGTTCTTACCGAACAAGTACACAATAACAATACGTAATCCCCGGCAAAGGATTACGGTCTATCAAACTCACTCGAAGTGATCATATTATATTTAAACATACAAAACCAACACACATATTCCGAGAACACATATTCACGAAGTATACGAATTATCGTTGAAAGGCAACATTTATCGAGAACATACCAATCCCTTTTTACGTTCATTAAATATTGGATTTCGCATAAAATCATTTATCAAGAATTATATCAACGAAACATGAAATGTATGGGCAAGATACTTGCCTCAAAACCACAGTCGCAACAAGATGACGGATAGGACGCGGTCGAATAGCCCCGAACCCCCGAACAATATCAAGAACGCGATAGCACCACGAGTATTACGAGAATAACACCACACGAATCATCAATCACCAAACGGGATTCAACATCGGAATCCTCGAACACCTATAAACCTCCGGAAGGAACAGTAACACATGGTTACGACGAGAATCAAGGCCAAAACAACGGAAATCCCAATAAACTATCGAAGGGAAACTCATTGGGACATTTAATCGAACACTAAATGTTCAATAATTCCCAAGAACACTCGAATCGTCAATCGAGTTAAACAAACTCGATATATGGATATACAACCCATAGAACACGATTAATAACATCATACTACACCAACCAATGTATCAAAATCGGATTAGAAACGAAATCAAGAACAATTTCTCCAAAAAGTCAACTTGAAGGAAAATCAAGAATATACCTTGATTTGACGAAGAACACGGATTGGATGATGATATAATCAACAAGAATCTTTCAAAATTCCTTTTAAATGATTAGAATCGGCCAAGAACTTGATTTCCCGAGCCTCCCGTCGCCAGACGCCGAAAAAGGAAGAAAAATCGCGTAGAAAATGAAATCTGGCCGAGCCAGGCTATATATAGCCGGCAGGGTTACGACCGTAACCGGCAGGCCTTACGGCCGTAACTCGGTCCCTTACGGCCGTACTCGGCAGGCCTTACGGCCGTAACCGGCATTCGTCAAAAATCTGCCAAGACCAAATGACACTTACTACCGTAACTCGCACACATTACGGCCGTAATCGCCTTCGTCAGGAAGCTGCCAAGCGCCATACGGCCGTACCCGATCACGCCTTACGGCCGTAACTGGCACACGTTACGGCCGTAACCGGCACCTTACGGCCGTAACTCGGCCAGGCCAGGCCCTGCTCCGGCCGTGACTCGGCCGTGGCCACTCCGACGGCCCGGACGACCCCGAAACCCGAACCTGAGTAAAAATCGAAGATACGGTTATGAAGTACTCGTAAAGACGAATCCAAGCGCTAAGAGAACACACGATTCCGACCACCCGAAGTGTCGGAATTCGACAACGGAAGTAATTACCCCAAACTTTGGGAAATTACAAAAATGGCCCAAAATGTCCGAAAATCACGATACGTGATCGAAACACCGAACCAAAGCTCGCAACATGAATAATAACATTAAATGAACTTGCGAGAAACTCGAAACAATAGTTTCGGACGAGATTCGCAAGAATCGAGCTCAAGTGCGGAAAAGTCGCTAAAAAGCACGGAACTCAACAAAACGACACCGAAACGAACTCGGATGACAAAAAGTGCAGAATTAATCATTCTTGGAATGACGAAACGGTCATGAGCGAGCCGTCAAAACGGACTTCCGCCGAAAAAAGAAAATTACCGAAATTCGAAATTGCGGATATTACATAGATAAACCTCACGGAGATAGCGATTGCGATTCTAACAATGCCGGATCCTTGATCCTAATAACACTAAATCCAATCGTATCTTTTCTTTTACCGCTCGTATATGATTTTGTGTATAACACTCAATCACTCGATGTAAGTTCAATATTACAACAACAATAATATCAATATGAAACTCAGATGATTATCGCGTACGCTTGAAGTTGTTGTACTGAATCAATACCATAGGCATGGTATTTATAGCCTTATTGATCAAACTAGCCGTTAGCAATCTGACACTTCATTACGGACGCTATCTCCTTCCCATTACAGCCGTTAGCCGTCTTACGTACGTTAACATAAACTTGTTACGTACGTTAGCATCTCCTAGTAAGAGTCCAGTAGCTTTCGTTTCTTTTCCTTACGTACGTTAATAAGACATCATTACGTACGTTATAATAGGTCAATATGTCCGTTGCTTGCTGACTTATGTCATGATGTCATTTCCAACGTTCATCTTGTTTGAACTCAGAATCTTCTCATTACGTATGTTATAAACATGTTGTTACGTACGTTATGATTCCAATATTACGTACGCTATACAATACTCATTGCGTACGTTAGCTTAGTCCAGAACACCTTTTTGAGTCTTCGTTTTCTTCGATTCTTGCTTTGCCTCTTCGTTGATTTGTTTTGCTTATCAACTTTAATCATCAAAATATTATTAATATATGTATGGAACAAAATGTTCCAACAGTCATCTCTATTGATAAAAACTAAACTTGTTTTATTTGTGAGGGACATGCTGTGCTTGCATTTACTTGATCGTTAGATTTTAAAATCAATATATCTCACGAATAACTTTGCATATTAATATTTTAGAATCAATGGCAACAATCAATACAAACTCATTGCGATCAATTCTTGACAAAGAAAAACTTTCTGGCACTTATTACCTTGATTGGTCAAGGAACTTGAAAATCGTTCTCAAAGCTAAAAAGAAGTGGTACATTCTCGAAAACCTAATTCCTGATGAACCAGAATCAACCGCCACCAAAGCTCAAAAAGATTCTTATAGTAAGCATATTAATGATTCTTTGGATGTGACATGCCTTATGCTAGCAACCATGAACTCGGAGCTGCAGATACAGTTCGAGGACATGGAAGCTTATGAAATGATGGGTCAGCTTAAGGAAATGTTCCAAGTAGCCCGTCAGGAAAGGTTTGCCACTACGAAGGGATTGAATGGTTGTAAAATGTATTCAGGTACTTCTGTGAGTGCTCATGTCCTAAAGATGAAGGGCTGCATTGAGCAGCTTGAAAGGCTATGAGCTCCTATTAGTCAGGAACTTGCTACAGATATGATCTTAGCATCACTGCCTTTAGAGTATGATCAGTTTGTAGTAAACTTCAACATGCACAACATGGAGAAGACTATTACTGAGTTGCATAGGATGCTAAAACAAACTGAGACAAACATTAAGAAAGTTGTTCCTAATGTTTTAATGGTTCAAAAGAAATGGAATAAAAAGAAAGAGAATAAGATGGCCCCGAAAGATAAAGGTAAGGGTAAAATGCAAATGTTGCCTAAACTCAAACCTAAACCTTTCAAGAAGTCATCGAAACAACCCAAAGAGGGGACTTGCTACCACTTCAATGAAACTTGTCATTGGAAAGGGAATTGCAAAGTCTACCTGGAAAAAAAGAGGAAATGGAAGAGCGGTGAGACTGCTGCTTCAGGTATTCTTGTTATAGAAGTCAATTTATCTACTTCTTCATCATGGGTATTAGATACCGGTAGTGAAGCTCACATTTGTGTGAATGCACAGGGGCTGCAAAAGTGTAGACAACTGGCAAAAGGTGAAATGGACCTACGTGTTGGAAATAAAGCAAGAGTTGCTGCTATTGCCGTAGGAACTTATGATATAAAGCTACCTAGTGGACTTGTATTGGAACTTAATAATTGTTATTGCATTCCTGCTATGGGTAGAAATATTGTATCAGTTGCTTGCCTTGATTTGGAAGGACATGACTTTACTATTAAGAATAGTGTAATGTCCATATTTAATAAAGGTATTTTTTATGGAGATGCCTTGATGAGTGGGAGATTATATCCCATAAATCTTGAAAGTTCCAAATCTGTCTATAACTTGAATGTTAAAAGACTTAAATCAAATTATTTAAACCAAACATATTTCTGGCATTGTCGTTTGGGCCATATAAACGAGAAACGTATAACCAAACTCCATAATGATGGAATCTTGGACACATTTGATTTAGAATCATATGATACGTGCGAATCTTGCTTATTAGGCAAAATGACCAAAGCTCCTTTCACGGGCCATACTGAGAGGGCTGCTGATTTATTGGGCTTAATACATACTGATGTATGTGGACCAATGAATACAAATGCTAGAGGAGGTTTCCAATACTTCATAATGTTCACGGATGACTTAAGCAGATTCGTATATATCTAATTAATGAGTCATAAGTCTGAGTCGTTTACGAAATTTAAGCAATTTCAAAATGAAGTACAAAATCAGTTAGGCAAAACTATTAAAGCACTACGATCATATCATGGTGGTGAATATTTGAGCCATGAATTTGACGATCATCTCAAAAAATTGTGGAATTGTTTCACAACTAACTCCACCTGGAACACCTCAATATAATGGTGTGTCGGAACGGAGAAATCGAACCTTGTTAAACATGGTTAGATCGATGATGGGTCAAGCTGATCTTCTAATTTGTTTTGGGGGTTACGCCTTAGACTGCTGCGTTCATTTTAAATCGAGCACCATCTAAATCAGTTCATGTAATATCCTGAATTTTAGGAATACATACCGACTAAATACGGGACTTGTAAATTTATTTGATTGTGGAGATACATTTCTGGTCATGGAATATTTAAAATAAGAAAGGGATACCAGAAATGTTAGTAGAAACAAGATTGGACATTTTCTCGGAGGTGTCGTGGACAAGTATCAACTTTGAAAAATCACCACGAATTTTTGGGATGTTCTAAAATTCTGAAAATTAACAGTATTATATAGATTTGAGTTAGCTTTTTAGTGGTACAAATAGTGAGTCAATCCGAGTTTGGATGAGAAAGTTATGGTCGAATTAGTAAAAACTATTTGCAGAATTTTAGTTCCGTCAACGAACATTCACCCGTGCAGCGATGTTACAGACATAATTCATAAAAATCCAACCGTCGGATTAATATGGAATTTTGGCAGTCAGTTCTAAACACATTAAAGTCTATTTTGGACAGTGGAGATTGAATTTGGATGAACAATGTGACCGTAATAATTAAAAGAACGAGAGGTTCCTGTTTTTCGGATTCATATTAAGAAGTCTCGGTATTTTATAGATTTCCGAAGATTTAACCGTTGGATTGCGCTGAATTTTGGATATATTATTTATCAAATAGTTTTATATAATATGAACGGTAAAGATTATATTTAGATTTTGTTAGAAAGAGTTATGGCTCTCGGACAGTAGTTGTGTTTTGAAGGATGTGTTTTGTCCCACATCGGTTGAGAATAAAGATGAGAAGCCTTGCTTACACTATAAAAATGTATTTTTATTCCACATCAGTTGGGAACAAAGGGGAAAAGCCTTCTTATTCTATATAAGGAGTCTTGATGTCTTTCTCACAAGTACACCCAAGTAATACACTTTAGTCTTATTTGATTCAAATTAAATTCCTTTCTTGTATTCTCTTTAAAGAGAGTGGTGAGAAGGGTGAGAATCATGTAGACTTGTAATAGTGTAGGGTTGTCGAGTTAAAAGAAAGAAATTCTATATGATTGTAGAAATTTATCATATAGTGAAGTCTCTTTTGAGTGGATCGTGGTTTTCTTCCGTATTTGGAGTTCCATTTTCGGTGGAGCAGCCGTGATTGAATAGCTCGATGAAGGGCAAGACGTAGTCCGATTTGACTTAATTTTGGACAGATTGTTTCCGACTCATGGTCCTTCATTTTGATTGGTTGGATTGTGCATTGGAGTTCTATATTGTGAGTTATTGCTACTGTACGTTACTGGGCAGATTCGGCTTCGTCGTATCGACATTGAGGCAAGTTATTACTTGTTCAGTTATAGTGTTTCGATAAGTAATTTCAATTACATGTCATAAGTATTCTATGTTGTATTGCATATTGACGAATGTATAAATGGAATCTTGTGAGGATTGTAGTATAGATGTTGTTGATGATACTTGGATATTCTTAGTCGATGAGGTGCGTTTGGAAGGAATCCGAATAGAGGTATGTTTTTGTGGTGATCGTACATGAATCCGAATAGAGGTATGTTTTTGTGGTAATTGTACATAGAGGATTATGTACGGGAAAGTATTCGTTATTGAGGTATTATACGGTATTGTTGTGATATTGTGATTTTGACGAGAATCGTTGGATAAATCGGGAGTGGTAATGTTATAGTTTGTGGTTATCATTCTCACGATGCATGACATATGATTAATTATGTTTATGTATTTGCGGTTATTTGTCGGGCATTATGGTTGACCCCGTTGTGGGACTTATTTTTCAGGTATTGGAGATTTGATAGAGCGGTCGTGAAGAGACGAGGATCCCGGATGATACTGGCTATGGCATATAGTGGGGAATCGTGTATTGACTGTTTATTTATTCTTGATGTAAAATATATTTTCGAACTGTATTTTATCCACTGCATGAGTTCTTTCAAATGACTTTCAGTATTTTGCAAATTGAGTTTTATTTCGTAAAACCGATTCCCTAAATCGAGTTTTGGCATTTTGGCCTTGAACGTTTTATGACGGTTTAACAAATGATTTTGTGAGTTTTGGAAAATACTACCGTCATCGACCTTTTGGCATTTTGAACGTTTTTAAAAATAATTTTTAGCCTGGTGGGTTCCGGCACGGAATCCACGGCGTGTAATATTCCCTGGCTGAACCGGGGGTGTTACAGTTCAAAGCACACCATATGAGATATGGACAAGGAAACAACCAATTCTGTCTTTCCTTAAGATTTGGGGTTGTGAAGCTTATGTGAAGTGGCTTATCTCTGATAAATTATCATCCAAATCGGATAAATGTCTTTTTGTGGGATATCCTAAGGAAACTAAAGGATATTAATTTTACATCCCATCAGAGAACAAAGTGTTTGTCGCTCGATCTGGAGTATTCCTTGAGAAGGAATCTATTTCCAAGAAAAATAGTGGGAGTAAAATAACTCTTCATGAGATGAGAGAGCCACAAATAGATATTGAACATTTAGACAAAACTGATTTAAACTCACATAGAGATGTTTAGACAACTTTTTCTATACCAGCTCCACATAGGTCTATACGTAATCATCGTGAACCTGAGAGATATGGATTTCTCATCACATATGACAACAATGTGTAACTCATGGATCTATATGAGCCCACAACCTACAATGAAGCAACTACTAGCATTGAATGCGATAATTGGCTTGAAGGGATGAAATTCAAAATGCAATCCATGTATGATAATGAAGAATGGACTTTGATTGATCTTCCTGAAGGTTCCAAAGCAATTGGTTGCAAATAGATCTTAACAAAGAAATAGGACATGGATGACATTATATAGACATACAAATCACGACTCGTGGCGAAAGGATACCGACAGACTCATGATATCGACTATGATGAAACCTTTTCGCCAGTCATAATGATTAAATCAATTAGAATTATACTTGCCATAATAGCATATTATGACTATGAGATATGGAAAATGGGGGTCAAAATCTCTTTTCTTAATGGGAAGTTAGATGAGGATGTGTATATGATACAGCCAGAAGGTTTTGTCAATCCTAATAATCCTAATAAAGTATGTAAGCTTCTAAAAGCCATTTATGGTTTGAAGCAGGCATCCCGAAGTTGGAATCTTAGTTTTGATGAAAAAATCAAAGAGTTTGGTTTCATTAGAAATCAATACGAACCTTGTGTATACAAGAAGATTAGTGGGAGCGCAATTGTTTTTCTAGTACTCCATGTGGATGATATCCTACTCATTAGAAATGACATCCCTACTTTGCAAAGTGTTAAGCTTTGGCTAAGTAAATGTTTTACAATTAAGGACTTAGGGGAAGCTGCCTATGTACTGGGTATAAGGATTTATAGAGATAGATCTAAAATGCTTCCTGCCCTAAGTCAAAGTACATATATTAACAAAGTACTGAAACGGTTCAGTATGCTTAATAGTAAGAAAGGGTTCTGGACTCTAATTTCTAGACTTCAACTAACAGGTAGCGCACGTTACTAGTATTCCTAGCGCACGCTAAGATGAGCAATTAGCGCACGCTAAGATCTTCGTAGCGCACGCTAACAACCCTGGACAGAAGCTACTGGACTGCCCAGTGAACCCGTTAGCGCGTTTTATTTTCAAGGATTAGCGCACGCTAATCACCATTTAGTATAAATAGGACACATCAGTACACTATTCGTCATTTTTCCATTCTTTCTCCTCCCTTGGGTGATTTCCGACGATTTTGGGCGATTTGGGAAGATCATAGCGAGATATCATCATCTGCCAACATCTTTAAGCTTCTAGTTCGGATTATTCAATGTTTAATCTTTTCCACCGCTCAAAATCGAGGTAAACTTTGCATAACCCTAGATTTTGGGTAATTGGGGGTTTCTTCATGATCTCTTCGATTTAGCTTATTGATATGATGGAAATATGTTGGGTATGGATTATCTACCTCTGATACATGTTTTTCCTACGAAATTATTGGTATGTTTTCGGCATTATTGAGAATTGAGATGGTTGATTGTGATTCACCATCTAAGAGTTTCGTCGACGGATTACATGTATCGTAGGTGGGATTTTTGGGTAGATTACAACTGATTTGCATGTCGATTGATTATTGATAGTTGGTTACAATTTTGTCTAGGTTCGGAGTTGTTGATTCCTTCAATCTTGGTACCTTGTTGTTCGTACCCTTTTCTCTCGATCCAGGCAATTAATTCTTATGAAAGTTATATTCTTAAATGTGAAAAGTCATGCATATGAGTGTGAGAGTTTTATGTAATACCCCCAGATTTAACCAGGAATATTACAGCATCGTGGGTGTAATACCCGAGATTTTTGTTCCGGAATCGTTGAGTTTTCGGGGTTTATCGGATTGTTATTGTTGGGATTCGATCCAGCATCCTGCCTGCATGGGCTTAAAAATGCGCGAGGCGCGGCTTGTAATTCGACCGGTGAGATCTGGACTAGAAAGTGGTTAAATGAATTGATTTGGACTACTCATACCAACAAGATGCATCTTCTTTTCTGGTAGCTATCTCATAGAAACTCCAAAGTTAAGCGTGCTTGGCCTGGAGTTGTTATGGGATGGGTGACCCCCTGGGAAGTTTCTCAGGTGCGCGTGAGTGAGGACAAAGCGCGCTAGAAAAGACTCGTGTTGGTACAGTGAGGATAGTCTCCATCATTCTTGGGACCAACAATTGGTATCAGAGCAAGTCACGGGTGCGGATTCCCTCGGAGTATCCTAAAATAGAGGCTGCCAGAATGTTGGAACTGAGAGGCGGGCATGCAGCAGATATTGCCACTTGGCCGGAACTGAGATGCTGGTGCAGTGGAGGTTGTCAGGTGCTGGAGGGCTATGTGATCAAATCTAGTATGCTTGAACTGAGATACTGGTGCAGCGGAAGTAAACGGAGGTGGAACATATGCTGATGTCAAGTGTTGGAGGACTGTGTGAATGAATCTAGCCGCTAGAGGGCTGTGTGATCAAATCTAATTCGCGGAGGTTTCCAGACTATGGGGCTGAAATGCTGGCAGATACTGGGAGGGGGATTGTTGGGATTCGGTCTAGCATCCTGCCTGCATGGGCTTAAAAATGCGCGAGGCGCGGCTTGTAATTTGACCGGTGAGATCTGGACTAGAAAGTGGTTAAATGAATTGATTTGGACTACTCATACCAACAAGATGCATCTTCTTTTCTGGTAGCTATCTCATAGAAACTCCAAAGTTAAGCGTGCTTGGCCTGGAGTAGTTATGGGATGGGTGACCCCCTGGGAAGTTTCTCAGGTGCGCGTGAGTGAGGACAAAGCGCGCTAGAAAAGACTCGTGTTGGTACAGTGAGGATAGTCTCCATCATTCTTGGGACCAACAGTTATTATCTTCATCGTTGGACTTTTGTGCCATATTTGGGTGTGCCTTGTTGGGACAGGGGTTTGGAGGCGTTTCGCATCACTATGTGAGTTTTTGAGTTTTTGTGGTATAGCGCACGCTAATGCTTGAGGCATAGCGCACGCTACTGCGTGGTGTTTAGCGCACGCTACTGAATGTGTAGAGCATGCTAACTGGCAGTCCAGATGCAGTCCAGGAGCTACTGGACTGGGACTGGAGCTTTGTTAGCACACGCTAAGGTCGATAGTGTTAGGAAGATGCCCTCGAATGCCACTCATAGGATGAGAGAGTAGGGGCATTGTACTTGTAATTATGGAATAATTATTAAAAAAAGGCAATACGATTCAATCACTGTTTATTGTATTTCAATTGCATTATTGACTTGGTAAACATTGAAGTGAAGTCCATGTAAATAAATCGAACATTCCATTCTCATTATGGGATAAGAGAAAAATGCACTGGAAACGTAAATCGTTCGCAAGTCAATAAACTTAAATGGGCATTAAGTTTTAATAAGACTTGTATAACTGATGCTAGGACATGTGCATGTCTTGATAGCATAGTTATAAGTCTATTGGTGGGACCAGTATACTCGAACACGACTCATATTCGATTCAGTCACACGGTATTCACTTTCGGAGAGTCAATGACGAATCGAAAGGTTGTGATAGTATACGTGGACCTTTGACTTGAGGGTTCAGTAGAAGATGTGCCTGTGACGTTTAGTTTGTCATTAGAGTAGTTAGACTCATTTGCTTAATTGCTGAGTCGACCTCGAAGTGCGGACTATACGGGCAGGTAGCAGTCTTTACTGTATGCCAAGAAAGGATTCTATCTCCTGTTAGTGAGCAGGCGAATGTCCTATACGGTTAATGGCAAATAAGACCATAAGTCTTTGGCCAAAGCATTCTGATATAGTCGTATTAGATACACTATTAATCAGTTGGTCTTGATTTGCATTAACACATGTATATAGTCTAGTCAATAGTCGGGTTTGACTTTACCATGACCCAAAGACTTGACCGGGACATCTGATGAAGGGTCTATACATATATAGTATTCACGACATATTGGTTCTGGAATGATCCCTTCATTCGTTCTCAGTCGGGGTTTACAGTGCGGCCCGCTAGGCTGGCTAAGTGCTATCCGCACTCATTGGTTCCTTCCAATGCCGGCTGAGACGGACCTACGGAGTCGCGCATCAAGAGCGTCGACGTATAAATGTGAATTTATTATCTCTCTATTAATATTAGATATTGGATATCTAATTTATGATTTATTGGATAAATCAAATAGCGGTCTTATGAATTAAAATTAAGTTACCGGGTAATTAATTTAATTCATAAATTATATTTCTTAGAGAAATATATTTGTATTTGCTATAATTAATTAATTATATTAATTAATTTATATAAATACATTGGAAATTAAATGGAGTGTACTTAACGGAGTCGTTTAACGAACGTCCGGTACACGAGCCGAGTGGCTCGGCTCGTTTCTAGAAAGATTCCTTCATGGGCCGCCCCCCTCACATGGCATGATCACCATGCATGTTATCTTGTCATTTTTCATTTGATTAAGTGATGATTGATGATATTTTTAATATCACATTATTATCACTTGGTTATTAAATAGAAATAACAAGACAAACTCTTATATTTAACTCTCCTTCTTCATTTTGAGAGAGGCCTGCCGTGAGAGAGTTTGAGAGTGAGAGAGAAATTTTCATCTTATTTTCTCACTTTGAGTTGAGAAAAATAAGAGATAAATTGAGAGAAAAAAATCCCTACGAGTTCCCTAGCCGTGTTCTTGGAGAACGGAGTCTCGTCGAATTTTTCCGAGCAACTTCCGACACATGTGAAGTAGAGGCTTCGAATTTTCGGTGCTTGGAACGAAGAGATTTCGTGTTTGGGACGGGGTTCGTAATCGTCATCCATATTTAGGAAGATTTATTTCAAAGACTTCAAGGGTATGATATTTATCTTCGTATTTTTTTTCGTATATACACTACTTGATCGATAATGTTTGGGATTTGTTTTTATTTCCGCTGCGTATTTTGTTTTATTTTCGGAATCCCAACAGTGGTATCGGAGCTAGGTCAATGATACCGTATATATGATTATTTGTGCATTTTGAATGCTTATGGATGATGTTTATGATTTAGAATCATATTTGGTATAATCGTAGATTTTTAAATTGTTCGTTGTAGCATCACCTTTTTGGAAACGAGCCGAAAAACGAAGAAATGGGGCTGCCGTGATGGTCTTGGCGAAGTGCCGGCGATGGTCTTGGCGGCCTTGCACAGGGTGCTGCCAGTGCCGAGCATGCCCGGACATGCTCGGTCATGTCTCGGCCGAAGCTGCCGAGAGGCAGCCGATGCGTGCCGATCAGGACTCGGCCAGGCTGCCGAGCATGGCTCGGCCAGGCAGCCCTCGGGTTTTTGGCCCGATTTGGAATCGGGCCGCGGGCTGGGCCTAAAACCGAATTTGATGAGTTCTTAAAAGAACTAGGAATAGTGTCACAATTCACTCCTCCAGCTACTCCACAATTAAATGGTGTATCAGAAAGAAGGAACTGAACCTTGTTGGACATGGTTCGCTCCATGCTTAACTATACTGATCTACCGATTTATCTGTGGGGTTACGCGCTCCTTACTTCTGTGCATATCTTGAACAGATGTCCTTCCAAATCCGTTCCTAAGACTCCCCATGAGATGTGGAGAGGTAAGAAACTAAGTCTTAATCACATTAGGATTTGGGGATGCCCTACTTTTGTCAAGAAGACTAACGTAGAGAAATTGGAAACTAGGTCTGTGAAAGGTCGTTTCATAGGATATCCAGGGGATTCCATGGGATATCTATTATACATGCACGAAGATCATAGGATCATCGTTACTATACAAGCACACTTCCTGGAAGATCAGTTTATTCAGGAAGGAGGGGCAGGTAGAAATATTTCTTTGGAAGAAATAAAAGAAACACCAAATGAGACACCTATGCAAGATATTAGAACCCAACCTTCTGAAATACAAACACAACCTCGCAAGTCTAGTAGAATTTTTCAAATACCTGAGAGGTATGTCTATCTGCATCAAGAGGAACTGGGTGTCCATGAGATGACAGAAAGTAGTCAAGAGAACGATCCTTCTACATACGACCAAGCGATGGTAGATGTTGACTCCACCAAGTGGCAAGAAGCTATGGAAGATGAGATAAACTCAATGCATGCTAATCAGGTCTGGACTTTAGTAGATCGTCCTAAAGGCATAGTGCCTATTGGAAACAAATGGATCTATAAGAGAAAGACTGATGGAGATGGAAAGGTTGATACCTATAAGGCCAGGCTTGTGGCAAAGGGTTATTCCCAAAGAGAAGGAATCGATTACTTCGAGACCTTCTTGCCTGTAGCTATGATTAAGTCTATTCGCATGATGCTTGCCATATCAGCCCACTTAGATTATGAAATATGGCAAATGGATGTGAAAACGGCATTCCTAAATGGATTCCTCGAGGAGGAGATTTACATGGAACAGCCTAAGGGATTCATATCTCAAACCAATATTCATAATGTATGCAAACTTCAGTGTGCCATTTATGGACTGAAGCAAGCTTCACGAACTTGGAATCTTCGTTTTAACGAGACAGTCAAAGAGTTTGATTTTGTCCAAAACGAAGAGGAGCCCTGTATTTACAAGAAAGTTAGTGGGAGCAAAATTGCATTCTAAATACTATATGTAGATGACATTCTACTTATAGGAAACGACATAGGAATGCTCAGTTCTGTGAAAGCTTGGCTTTCTAAAGAGTTCTCAATGAAATAATTGGGAGAAGCTACCTATATTCTGGTTATTCGTCTCTATCGGGATAGAGCGAAAAGAATGCTATATAGAAAAGATCCTGAAGCGATTTAGGATGGAAGATTCTAAAAGAGGGTTCCTTCCTATGCAATATGGTGCAAAACTTTCCCTAGAGATGTGTCCTCAAAGTGAGAAAGACAGAAAGGAAATGAGTAAGGTGCCCTATGCTTCGGCAGTAGGTAGCCTCATGTATGCTATGATTTGCACTAGACTGGATATTGCCTATGCTGTGAGCGTAGTAAGTCGGTTTCAGTCAAATCGAGGGCAGGGACATTGGACTGCTGTAAAGAACATTCTTAAGTACCTAAGGAGGACTAAAGACTTGGTTCTTACATACGGCGGTGGAGAACTAAGAGTGATGGGTTATACAGACTCAGATTTTTTGGGGGACATGGATGCTCAGATGTCCACATCAGGGTATATCTTTACTCTGAATGGTGGGGCAGTTTCTTGGAGAAGTGCCAAGCAAAGTTCGACTGCTATCTCTACATGTCAAGCCGAATATCAGGCAGCCATGGAGGTTGCTAAAGAAGCTTTTTGGATAAAGAAGTTCAGTGAGGAACTTCAAGTGGTTCCTAATGCAGAGAAGCCCGTGACACTGTTTTGTGACAAAGACGGAGCTGTTGCACAGGCTAAGGAGCCTAGGGCTCACCACAACACCAAACATATTGCGAGAAAATATCATTTTGTTAGAGAAATGGTTCAGGATGGGAATGTTTTACTGCAGAGAGTAGACACAGCAAATAACGCTGCTGATCCCCTTACCAAGCCACTATCTCAGAAGGTCTTAGAGAGACATCTGGAGAGTATGGGTTTTAGATATCATAGTTTGTGGCATTGAGTGCAAGTGGGAGATGGTTAGGAATATGCCCTCGAATGCCACTCAGGGGATGAGAGAGTAGGGGCATTGTACTTGTAATTATGGAATAATTATTAAAAAAAGGCAATACGATTCAATCACTATTTATTGTATTTTAATTCCATTCTTGACTTGATAAACATTGAAGTGAAGTCCATGTAAATAAATTGAACATTCCATTCTCGTTATAGGATAAGAGAAAAATACACTGGAAGTGTTTAAAGTTTATTTACGTAAATCGTCGCAAGTCAATAAACTTAAATGGGCATTAAGTTTTAATAAGACTTGTATAACTGATGCTAGGACATGTGCAGGTCTTGATAGTATAGTTATAAGACCGAAGACAACTGACCGAGAAGACGAAGATTCGAAGACTGTGTTTTTATTTATTGGGTCATTCGCTTGGCCCAGTACTTAGGAATTAGGTCCATGAGCTATATGTTGGTAGTAACTAGGTTACTGTTTTCTGTTTTTCATTTTGAATGATTGACAAACCAACAAATGCGCGTATAAATGAATTAATGTGCAAAGTGTAACATTAATCGCGAAATTCTCCCGACTACAAACACACTAAGTTATAAAGGTTACGAGGTTTCCTACCCTCCGTCAAACTCATGGAAAATTGAAATCTAAACCGGAATATTATTCTTCCGAGTATGTCGGGGTAATATTTTTGGGGACAGTTGATGAATTCCTAGAGTGCATTAGATGCCTTTGGTTGTGACAAATCAAACCCCTATAAACCGTATGGGTTGCCGGGTAAGATTCAATTGTCAAACTAATGAGAGTTGACGGTTTAAACTTAGATAGTTCTGCGAGCCATAGAAACCGAATGGGTTGAGGGCAAGTGAACTAGGGGTAAAAGAAGATCGAATCATCCATTAGATGGGTTGGTATTAGACACCACTTTATAAAGAATAATAGAATAGAAACCGTATGGGTTGCCCTCTATTAAACTTTGTAAAGAAATCGATCACCACTATGAAGTCACCCAAGACCTCCGGATTTAACATGGGAGTATGTAAATGCCGATAAAATAGTGGGAGCCGAGTTATGAATAAAGAAAGCCCCTAAATTCTTTACTCGGATCATAATTAAATAATCACTAACGAATCTTAAATTATTCTCTGCAGTTGACAAAACTCTCAATATGACAATGAACCCACTCGCTATACTACTCGAAAAGAACGTCCTGACTGGTCTGAACTATGTGGACTGGCATCGGAACTTGAGGATTGTCCTAACTATGGAAATGCTGGGATACGTCTTGGAGGCAGACATCCCAGCGGCTCCTGCAAGAACCCGAGCCAATCGGGAAGATGTCGATGCCCAGGAGAAATGGGTAAAAGACGACATAAGAGTGCGAGGGTACATGTTAAGCTCAATGACCAATGAGCTCTAACGTGCCCATGAAAAGATGACGTCTTCGAGAGCCATCTTATCGTCCCTGGTTGAGCTTTATGGAGAGCATAGCCGAACTGCTAGATATGAGATATCGAAGCAATTATTCGGCGCCAGGATGAAGGAAGGAGAGAGGGTTAGGGACCATATCCTCAAGATGATCTCGATGGTTGAGAGATTGGAAGCTCTTGATTTTCAGATGCATGCATCTCTCCAAACTGACCTTATCCTGCAGTCACTTCCTGACTCCTTTTCACAATTTGTCGTGAACTTCAACTGCAATGAGATTGCATGTAACTTAGCTGGGCTAATGAACTAACTGACGACTGCCCAGTCTCAGAATAAGACAAAGGGAAAGGAAGCTGCAATTGTGATTTCTTTTGGGACTTGGAAGTCCAAGAATAAGAAGGAAAAGAACAAAAAGCAGTTAGGTCCAATAGCCAAGATCGACAAGGGAAAGGGCAAGGCCCCAATGGTTCAAAAGAGCAATGGGGCCAAGAAAATGGATGTATGCCTCAACAGCGGTGAGCTAGGCCACTGGAAGAGCTACTGTCCAAAGCTTGACCATAATGTGCCTTCAGGTACGGAACAACTAGTTTTAGAAACAAATTGTTCTATAACTGTATATTCTGCTTCTTGGATACTTGATTCCGGTGCAAGTTCTCACATTTGTACAATGAATCAGGATATGGAACGAAGTAGGAAGATGGATTCAGGGGAGGTGATGGTCACCGTCGGAAGTGGGCATAGTGTCGAGGCTTCTAATATCGGATCCCTTATGTTGGATTTAGAATATGGTTTTATTCTTACTTTAGATTATGTACTTGTTTTGCCCAAGGGGCACAAAAATATTGTATCAATTCCGGTCATGGACCGAAAGGGATTTCACTTCTTTATTAGAGATGGTTCTTGTCGTATTTATTTTAGAAATAAATTGGTTGGTACTGCTACATTATTAAATAGTTTATACCATTTAAATATAAAGAATAAAACAACTGTGAACACTATAACTAGGAAGCGTGGTAGGGATGAAACGAACCAAGCACTTAAGTGGCATCTTAGACTTGGTCATATCGGTCAGACCAAGGTTCATAAAATGGAGAAAGATGGGCTTACGGGTCCATTGGGATTAGATCCCTATCCAACTTGTGAATCTTGCCTTCAAGGCAAAATGACTAAGTTACCCTTGGCAGGGACTTTTGAAAGAGCTGCTGAAAAACTTGGATTGATCCATACCAACGTCTGTGGCCCTTTTGAAGTGGCACGAGATGGATTTCAGTATGTCATTACATTCACTGATGACCATACCAGGTATGGATTCGTGTACTTAATGAAACATAAGTCTGAAGCTTTTGATGAATTCAAGGAATTTAAAGCCCTAGTTGAAAATCAAACAGGTAACCGTGTTAAGACTCTTCGGTCAGACTGGGGTGGTGAGTACATGAGTACCGAATTTGATGAGTTCTTAAAAAAACTAGGAATAGTGTCATATTTCACTCCTCCAGCTACTCCACAATTAAATGGTGTATCAGAAAGAAGGAACCGAACCTTGTTGGACATGGTTCGCTCCATTCTTAACTATAATGATCTACCGATTTATCTGTGGGGTTACGCGCTCCTTACTTCTGTGCATATCCTGAACAGATGTCCTTACAAATCCGTTCCTAAGACTCCTCATGAGATGTGGAGAGGTAGGAAACCAAGTCTTAATCACATTAGGATTTGGGGATGCCCTGCTTATGTCAAGAAGACTAAAGTAGAGAAATTAGAAACTAGGTCTGTGAAAGGTCGTTTCATAGGATATCCAGTGGATTCCATGGGATATCTATTCTACATGCACGAAGATCATAGGATAATCATTTCTATACAAGCACACTTCCTGGAAGATCAGTTTATTCAGGAAGGAGGGGCAGGTAGAAATATTTCTTTGGAAGAAATAAAAGAAACACCAAATGAGACACCTATGCAAGATATTAGAACCCAACCTTCTGAAATACAAACACAACCTCGCAAGTCTAGTAGAATTTCTCAAATACCTGAGAGGTATGGCTATCTGCATCAAGAGGAACTGGGTGTCCATGAGTTGACAGAAAGTATTCAAGAGAATGATCCTTCTACATACGACCAAGCGATGGTAGACATTGACTCCACCAAGTGGAAAGAAGCTATGGAAGCTGAGATAAACTCAATGCATGCTAATCAGGTCTGGACTTTAGTAGATCGTCCTAAAGGCACAGTGCCTATTGGAAACAAATGGATCTATAAGAGAAAGACTGATGGAGATGGCAAGGTTGATACCTATAAGGCCAGGCTTGTAGGAAAGGGTTATTCCCAAAGAGAAGGAATCGATTACTTCGAGACCTTCTTGCCTGTAGCTATGATTAAGTCTATTCGCATGATGCTTGCCATATCAGCCCACTTAGATTATGAAATATGGCAAATGGAAGTGAAAACGGCATTCCTAAATGGATTTCTCGAGGAGGAGATTTACATGGAACAGCCTAAGGGATTCATATCTCAAACCAATATTCATAAAGTATGCAAACTTCAGTGTGCCATTTATGGACTGAAGCAAGCTTCACGGAGTTGGAATCTTCGTTTTAACGAGACAGTCAAAGAGTTTGATTTTGTCCAAAACGAAGAGGAGCCCTGTATTTACAAGAAAGTTAGTGGGAGCAAAATTACATTCTTAATACTATATGAAGATGACATTCTACTTATAGGAAACGACGTAGGAATGCTCAGTTCTGTGAAAGCTTGGCTTTCTAAAGAGTTCTCAATGAAATACTTGGGAGAAGCTACCTATATTCTGGTTATTCATCTCTACCGGGATAGAGCGAAAAGAATGTTAGGTCTTTCCCAAGCACTCTATATACAAAAGATCCTAAAGCGATTTAGGATGGAAGATTCTAAAAGAGGGTTCCTTCCTATGCAATATGGTGCAAAACTTTCCCTAGAGATGTGTACTCAAAGTGAGGAAGACACAAAGGAAATGAGTAAGGTGCCCTATGCTTCGGCAGTAGGTAGCCTCATGTATGCTATGATTTGCACTAGACTGGATATTGCCTATGCTGTGAGCGTAGTAAGTCGGTTTCAGTCAAATCCAGGGCAGGAACATTGGACTGCTGTAAAGAACATTCTTAAGTACCTAAGGAGGACTAAAGACTTGGTTCTTACATACGGCGGTGGAGAACTAAGAGTGATGGGTTATACAGACTTAGATTTTTCGGGGGACATGGATGCTCACATGTCCACATCAGGGTATATCTTTACTCTGAATGGTGGGGCAGTTTCTTGGAGAAGTGCCAAGCAAAGTTCGACTGCTATCTCAATATGTCAAGCCGAATATCAGGCAGCCACGGAGGCTGCTAAAGAAGCTTTTTGGATAAAGAAGTTCACTGAGGAACTTCAAGTGGTTCCTAATGCAGAGAAGCCTGTGACACTATTTTGTGACAACGATGGAGCTGTTGCACAGGATAAGGAGCCTAGGGCTCACCACAACACCAAACATATTGCGAGAAAATATCATTTTGTTAGATAAATGGTTCGGGATGGGAATGTTTTACTGCAGAGAGTAGACACATCAAATAACGTTGCTGATCTGCTTACCAAGCCACTATCTCAGAAGGTCTTAGAGAGACATCTGGAGAGTATGGGTATTAGATGTTATAGTTTGTGGCATTGAGTGCAAGTGGGAGATTGTTAGGAATATGCCCTCGAATGCCACTCAGGGGATGAGAGAGTAGGGGCATTGTACTTGTAATTATGGAATAATTATTAAAAAAAGGCAATACGATTCAATCACTGTTTATTGTATTTCTATTGCATTCTTGACTTGGTAAACATTGAATTGAAGTCCATGTAAATAAATTGAACATTCCATTCTCATTATGGGATAAGAGAAAATTGCACTGGAAGTGTTTAAAGTTTATTTACGTAAATCGTTCGCAAGTCAATAAACTTAAATGGGCATTAAGTTTTAATAAGACTTGTATAAATGATGCTAGGACATGTGCATGTCTTGATAGTATAGTTATAAGACCGAAGACAACCGACCGAGAACACGAAGATTCGAAGACTGTGTTTTTATTTATTGGGTCATTCGCTTGGCCCAGTACTTAGGAATT
Organism: Orobanche coerulescens; assembly: GCA_033398695.1. Classification (NCBI taxonomy): domain Eukaryota; kingdom Viridiplantae; phylum Streptophyta; class Magnoliopsida; order Lamiales; family Orobanchaceae; genus Orobanche; species Orobanche coerulescens. Next base: position 63,393,411 of record CM065810.1, on the reverse strand, counting down.
AGGTCCATGAGCTATATGTTGGTAGTAACTAGGTTACTGTTTTCTGTTTTTCATTTTGAATGATTGACAAACCAACAAACGCGCGTATAAATGAATTAATGTGCAAAGTGTAACATTAATTGCGAAATTCTCCCGACTACAAACACACTAAGTTATAAAAGTTACGAGGTTTCCTACCCTCCGTCAAACTCATGGAAAATTGAAATCTAAACCAGAATATTATTCTTCCGAGTATGTCGGGGTAATATTTTTGGGGACAGTTGATAAATTCCTAGAGTGCATTAGATGCCTTTGGTTGTGACAAATCAAACCCCTATAAACCGTATGGGTTGCCGGGTAAGATTCAATTGTCAGACTAATAGGAGTTGACGGTTTAAACTTAGATAGTTCAGCGAGCCATAGAAACCGAATGGGTTGAGGGCAAGTGAACTAGGGGTAAAAGAAGATCGAATCATCCATTAGATGAGTTGGTATTAGACACCACTTTATAAAGAATAATAGAATAGAAACCGTATGGGTTGCCCTCTATTAAACTTTGTAAAGAAATCGATCACCACTATGAAGTCACCCAAGACTTCCGGATTTAACATGGGAGTATGTAAATGCCGATAAAATAGTGGGAGCCAAGTTATGAATAAAGAAATCCCTTAAATTCTTTACTCGGATCATAATTAAATAATCACTAACGAATCTTAAATTATTCTCTGCAGTTAACAAAACTCTCAATATGACAATGAACCCACTCGCTATACTACTTGAAAAGAACGTCTTGACTGGTCCGAACTATGTGGACTAGCTTCGGAACTTGAGGATTGTTCTAACTATGGAAATGCTGGGATACGTCTTGGAGGCGGAGATCCCAGCGGCTCCTGCAAGAACCCGAGCCAATCAGGAAGATGTCGATGCCCATGAGAAATGGGTAAAAGACGACATAAGAGTGCCAGGGTACATGTTAGGCTCAATGACCAATGAGCTCTAACGTGCCCATGAAAAGATGACGTCTTCGAGAGCCATCTTATCGTACCTGGTTGAGATCTATGGAGAGCATAGCCGAAGTGCTAGATATGAGATATCGAAGCAATTATTCGGCGCCATGATGAAGGAAGGAGAGAGGGTTAGGGACCATATCCTCAATATGATCTCGATGATTAATATATTGGAAGCTCTTGATTTTCAGATGCATGCATTTCTCCAAACTGACCTTATCCTGCAGTCACTTCCTGGCTCCTTTTCACAATTTGTCATGAACTTCAACTGCAATGAAATTGCATGTAACTTAGTTGGGCTAATGAACAAACTCATGATTGCCCAGTCTCAGATGAAGACAAAGGGAAAGGAAGCTGCACTTGTGATTTCTTATGGGACTTGGAAGTCCAAGAATAGGAAGAAAAAGAACAAAAAGCAGTTAGGTCCAATAGCCAAGATCAACAAGGGAAAGGGCAAGGCCCCAATGGTTCAAAAGAGCAAGGGGGCCAAGAAAATGGATGTATGCCTCAACAGCGGTGAGCTAGGCCACTGGAAGAGCTACAGTCCAAAGCTTGACCGTAATGCGCCTTCAGGTACGGAACAACTGGTTTTAGAAACAAATTGTTCTATAACTGTATATTCTACTTCTTGGATACTTGATTCCGGTGCAAGTTCTCACATTTGTACAATGAATCAGGATCTGGAACGAAGTAGGAAACTGGATTCAGGGGAGGTGATGGTCATCGTCGGAAGTGGGCATAGTGTCGAGGTTTCTGATATCGGATCCCTTATGTTGGATTTAGAATCTGGTTTTATTCTTACTTTAGATGATGTACTTGTTTTGCCCAAGGGGCACAAAAATATTGTATCAATTCCGGTCATGGACCGAAAGGGATTTCACTTCTTTATTGGAGATGGGTCCTGTCGTATTTATTTTAGAAATAAATTGGTTGGTACTGCTACATTATTAAATAGTTTATACCATTTAAATCTAATGAATAAAACATCTGTGAACACTATAACTAGGAAGCGTGGTAGGGATGAAACGAACCAAGCACTTAAGTGGCATCTTAGACTTTGTCATATCGGTCAGACCAAGGTTCATAAAATGGAGAAAGATGGGCTTACGGGTCCATTGGGATTAGATCCCTATCCAACTTGTGAATCTTGCCTTCAAGGCAAAATGACTAAGTTACCCTTCGCAGGGACTTTTGAAAGAGCTGCTGAAAAACTTGGATCGATCCATACCGACGTCTGTGGCCCTTTTGAAGTGGCACGAGACGGCTTTCAGTATTTCATTACATTTACCGATGACCATACCAGGTATGGATTCGTGTACTTAATGAAACATAAGTCTGAAGATTTTGATAAATTCAAGGAATTTAAAGCCCTAGTTAAAAATCAAACAGGTAACCGTGTTAAGACTCTTCGGTCAGACCGGGGTGGTGAGTACATGAATACCGAATTTGATCAGTTCTTAAAAGAACTAGGAATAGTGTCACAATTCACTCCTCCAGCTACTCCACAATTAAATGGTGTATCAGAAAGAAGGAACCGAACCTTGTTGGACATGGTTCACTCCATGTTTAACTATACTGATCTACCGATTTATATGTGGAGTTACGCGCTCCTTATTTCTGTGCATATCTTGAATACATGTCCTTTCAAATCCATTCCTAGAACTCCCCATGAGATGTGGAGAGGTAGGAAACCAAGCGTTAATCACATTAGGATTTAGGGATGCCCTGCTTATGTCAAGAAGACTAAAGTAGAGAAATTGGAAACTAGGTCTGTGAAAGGTCGTTTCATAGGATATCCAGGGGATTCCATGGGATATCTATTCTACATGCACGAAGATCATAGGATCATCGTTGCTATACAAGCACACTTCCTGGAAGATCAGTTTATTCAGGAAGGAGGGGCAGGTAGAAATATTTCTTTGGAAGAAATAAAAGAAACACCAAATGAGACACCTATGCAAGATATTGGAACCCAACCTTCTGAAATACAAACAGAACCTCGCAAGTCTAGTAGAATTTCAAAAATACCTGAGAGGTATGGCTATCTGCATCAAGAGGAACTGGGTGTCCATGAGATGACAGAAAGTAGTCAAGAGAATGATCCTTCTACATACGACCAAGCGATGGTAGACGTTGACTCCACCAAGTGGCAAGAAGCTATGGAAGCTGAGATAAACTCAATGCATGCTAATCAGGTCTGGACTTTAGTAGATCGTCCTAAAGGCATAGTGCCTATTGGAAACAAATGGATCTATAAGAGAAAGACTGATGAAGATGGAAAGGTTGATACCTATAAGGCCAGGCTTGTGGCAAAGGGTTATTCCCAAAGAGAAGGAATCGATTACTTCGAGACCTTCTCCCCTGTAGCTTTGATTAAGTCTATTCACATGATGCTTGCCATATCATCCCACTTAGATTATGAAATATGGCAAATGGATGTGAAAACGGCATTCCTAAATGGATTCCTCGAGGAGGAGATTTACATGGAACAGCCTAAGGTTTTCATATCTCAAACCAATTTTCATAAAGTATGCAAACTTCAGTGTGCCATTTATGGACTGAAGCAAGCTTCACGGAGTTGGAATCTTCGTTTTAACGAGACAGTCAAAGAGTTTGATTTTGTCCAAAACGAAGAGGAGCCCTGTATTTACAAGAGAGTTAGTGGGAGCAAATTGCATTCTTAATACTATATGTAGATGACATTATACTTATAGGAAACGACGTAGGAATGCTCAGTTCTGTGAAAGCTTGGCTTTCTAAAGAGTTCTCAATGAAATACTTGGGAGAAGCTACCTATATTCTGGGTATTCGTCTCTACCGGGATAGAGCGAAAAGAATGTTAGGTCTTTCCCAAGCCCTCTATATAGAAAAGATCCTGAAGCGATTTAGGATGGAAGATTCTAAAAGAGGGTTCCTTCCTATGCAATATGGTGCAAAACTTTCCCTAGAGATGTGTACTCAAAGTGAGGAAGACACAAAGGAAATGAGTAAGGTGCCCTATGCTTCGGCAGTAGGTAGCCTCATGTATGCTATGATTTGCACTAGACTGGATATTGCCTATGCTGTGAGCGTAGTAAGTCAGTTTCAGTCAAATCCAGGGCAGGAACATTGGACTGCTGTACAGAACATTATTAAGTACCTAAGGAGGACTAAAGACTTGGTTCTTACATACGGCGGTGGAGAACTAAGAGTGATGGGTTATACAGACTCAGATTTTTCGGGGGACATGGATGCTCAGATGTCCACATCAGGGTATATCTTTACTCTGAATGGTGGGGCAGTTTCTTGGAGAAGTGCCAAGCAAAGTTCGACTGCTATCTCTACATGTCAAGCCGAATATCAGGCAGCCACGGAGGCGGCTAAAGAAGCTTTTTGGATAAAGAAGTTCACTCAGGAACTTCAAGTGGTTCCTAATGCAGAGAAGACCGTAACACTATTTTGTGACAACGACGGAGCTGTTGCATAGGCTAAGGAGCCTAGGGCTCACCACAACACCAAACATATTGCGAGAAAATATCATTTTGTTAGAGAAATGGTTCGGGATGGGAATGTTTTACTACAGAGAGTAGACACAGCAAATAACGTTGCTGATCCGCTTACCAAGCCACTATCTCAGAAGGTCTTAGAGAGACATCTGGAGAGTATGGGTATTAGATATCATAGTTTGTGGCATTGAGTGCAAGTGGGAGATTGTTAGGAATATGCCCTCAAATGCCACTCAGGGGATGAGAAAGTAGGGGCATTATACTTGTAATTATGGAATAATTATTAAAAAAAGGCAATACGATTCAATCACTGTTTATTGTATTTCAATTGCATTCTTGACTTGGTAAACATTGAAGTGAAGTCCATGTAAATAAATTGAACATTCCATTCTCGTTATGGGATAACAGAAAAATGCACTGGAAGTGTTTAAAGTTTATTTATGTAAATCGTTCGCAAGTCAATAAACTTAAATGGGCATTAAGTTTTAATAAGACTTGTATAAATGATGCTAGGACATGTGCATGTCTTGATAGAATAGTTATAAGTGTATTGGTGGGACCAGTATACTCGAACATGATTCATACTCGATTGAGTCACACGGTATTCACTCTCGGAGAGTCAATGACGAATCGAAAGGTTGTGATAGTATACGTGGACCTTTGACTTGAGGGTTCAGTAGAACATGTGCCTGTGACATTTAGTTTGTCATTAGAGTAGTTAGACTCATTTGCTTAATTGCTGAGTCGACCTCGAAGTGCAGACTATACGGGCAGGTAGCAGTCTTTACTGTACGCCAAGAAAGGATTCTATCTCCTGTTAGTGAGCAGGCGAATGTCCTATACGGTTAATGGCCAATAAGATCCTAAGTCTTTGGCCAAAGCATTTTGATATAGTCTTATTAGATACACTATTAATCAGTTGGTCTTGATTTGCATTAACACATGTATAAAGTCTAGTCAATAGTCGGGTTTGACTTTACCGTGACCCAAAGACTTAACCGGGACATCTGATGAAGGGTCTATACGTATATAGTATTCACGACATATTGGTTCTGGAATGATCCCTTTATTCGTTCTCAGTCGGGCTTCTGATGCGGCCCGCTAAGTGGCTAAGTCTTGCCATGATCGCTGGTTCCTCCCAATGCCTACGAGACGGACCTCGAGTCGCGCATCAGGAGCGTTGACGGATAAATGTGAATTTATTATCTCTCTATTAATATTAGATATTGGATATCTAATTTATGATTTATTGGATAAATCAAATAGCGGTCTTATGAATTAAAATTAAGTTACCGGGTAATTAATTTAATTCATAAATTATATTTCTTAGAGAAATATATTTGTATTTGCTATAATTAATTAATTATATTAATTAATTTATATAAATACATTAGAAATTAAATGGAGTGTATTTAACGGAGTCGTTTGACGAACGTCCGGTACACGAGCCGAGTGGCTCGGCTCGTTTCTAGGAAGATTCCTTCATGGGCCGCCCCCTCACATGACATGATCACCATGCATGTTATCTTGTCATTTTTCATTTGATTAAGTGATGATTGATGATATTTTTAATATCACATTATTATCACTTGGTTATTAAATAGAAATAACAAGACAAACTCTTATATTTAACTCTCCATCTTCATTTTGAGAGAGGCCTGCCGTGAGAGAGTTTGAGAGTGAGGGAGAAATTTTCATCTTATTTTCTTTCACTTTGAGTTGAGAAAAATAAGAGATAAATTGAGAGTGAAAAATTCCTACGAGTTCCCTAGCCGTGTTCTTGGAGAATGGAGTCTCGTCGAATTTTTCCGGGCAACTTCCGACACGTGTGAAGTAGAGGCTTCGAATTTTCGGTGCTTGGAACGAAGGGATTTCGTGTTCGGGATGGGGTTCGTGATCGTTATCCATATTTACGAAGATATATTTCAAAGGCTTCAAGGGTATGATCTTTATCTTCGTATTTTTTTCGTATATACGCTACTTGATCGATCCTGTTTGGGATTCGTTTTTATTTCCGCTGTGTATTTTGTTTTATTTTTGGAATCCCAATAGATAGCTAGCGCACGCTATCGACTGCTTAGCGCACGCTCTCTCTTCTTTCTAGCGCACGCTACCCGGTAGGTGTAGTTCTGTCCAGGGGCTACTGGACTGGTTTTATGACCCGTTAGCGCACGCTACGGCTTTTGGCTAGCGCACGCTAACTATGTTATAGGTGGTTTATCTAGAGCGTTGACCCCGTTAACGCACGCTAATGCAGGGTGTTAGGGCGCGCTAATAACTATCCGGTATAAATACTGGACAACAACATTAAGTCGTCATTTCCCACTTTTCTTCATCCCTTCCGACGGGAGTGAGCTCCAGAGGCGACTTTGAGCGATATTCTTCTTCTAGCTTCATGTTCGAGCGGATTTGTAGATGTTTAACAACATCTAATCGTTTTCTTGGTCCAAATTAAGGTAATCTCTTCTTAGAACCCTAGTTCTTGGATTTTGGGGGTTTGTGAGGTTTCGGCCGATTTAAACCGATTTAGACCAGAATTTTTGTAAGATCTTCGTTGTATACTCGAGATCCGTTGTTAATGTTGAGACCTTGTGGTATGAACTTCATAAATCCTTATGTTCATCGATTATGTTAGTATGAGCCTTTGAGATGTCCGGAGAAATGCTCCAATGGGTAGAAATTAGGATGATTCCTATATTTTCGAAGTATTGTTGATTCATGGTGGTACTATTTTCGTAGTATTCGTGGGATTTCGAAGTATTCATCGTTTTTGGAAGTTCGAAGGCTACCCGATCGTGCCTGTTCGTCGTTTCATCGCTCGTGATATCGAGGCAAGTATCTTGTCCATACGTTTCATGTTTCGTAGGCGTAATTATTGATAAATGATTTTATGCGAAACCCAATGTTTAATGAACGTAAAAAGGAATCGGTATGTTCTCGATAAATGTTGTCTTTCAACGATAATTCGTGTACTACGTGAATATATGTGTTCTCGGAATATGTATGTTGGTTTTGTATGTTGAAAGATGCTATGATCACTTTGAGTGAGTTTATTAGACTGTAATCCTTTGCCGGGGATTATGTAATGTTATGTGTACTTGTTCGGTAAGAATATATTGTGTGTGATATTAGTTGTTACTCCTTTGAAAGGAGGTTGTGATGTTTAAGTGTTGCTTGGCTTGATGTTCTGCTCATTGTTATGTGATCGTTGAAAGTGATGTGCCTCCGGGTAGGATTGTTGAATCTCCGGGATCCATACTTGTTAGTATGAGTCAGGCGTGACCATAGGGTTATCCAAATCCGGGTATGTCTTGCGGGGAATCCGAGGTTCGGGGCTTGCTAGCCCGATGCCGGGATAACTTGTGGGGGTTATCATCGGGTATGTCTTGCGGGGACTCCGAGGTTCGTGGCTTGTTAGCGAGATGCCGGGATAACTTATGGTTGTGGTTTGGAATGGTTCTGTGACTGTTGTCACGAGGACATGTGATTTGGTATGGTTTCCTATTGGGTTATTCACTCGGGTATGTTCTACGGGAGCATTTGAGGTTCGTGGCTTGTTAGCACGGGATGCGAATAATCCTTAGGAACATGTGTTATGTGATTTGGGTCGTGGACCCTGTGGCTTATGATTTGAGTCTTGGACCTCATGTGTTGTGAATTGGGCTATGAACCCGCGTTTTATTATTGGGATTGTATTTTGGAAAGATGATTTTGGGCCGTGTCCCCAAGTGTTTCCTAAAGACTTGAGAATTCCTTAATTCCAAATGTTTTCAAACTCCCGAGATCGTAAAATATTTTGTATGAGATGGATGGTTCTATTCCTACCTTTTCTAAATCAAATTGTTTTGATTACGTGAATTATCTCGGGAAATATATTCAAGATTTTATATTCTTGGAGTATGTTGCGTATGGCTTGTATTTCTGTTTTATACATGCACTATCAAAACAGTGGAGCTTTGCTAACCCCCGAGTCTTCGGGGGGTGGATGTCTGTATTGCGTCCAGGTACTTGCAGGTTGTTGGGGAGCGAATCATAGGATCGATATGAAGGATGATGGAAGACGACGATACTAATCACATGAAGACCATTCGTTGAGTATTTTGGTAGTCTCAGTATTTGGCTCTCCGTTGTGTAGTTTTCCCGTTTTATGGGTATATTGATATATTCCAACCCCTGCGTGGGTATGAGTTTTAAGTCGAGTTGTATATGTTTGATGTATGGTAATGTGGTAAAAGACCAAATCGGTCTAGCAGTTCATTATGTAGCCATGTCGGCATATAATGTGAGGTATTGTTTTTGTTTTTAGCCTGGTAGATCCTCACGGAGAGGGTCTACGGCGCTGTAATATTCCCAAGCGGATTGGGGATGTTACAGAATATGGTATCGGAGCTTAAGTTGAGGAAACCTAGGCTGTCGGGTTGAGCTGTGTGTTGTCGGGTCTTGTTTTGTCTTGTCTTGTCAGATTTTGTCTGACTGAGTAGTGTCTGTTAGGAATATGCCCTCGAATGCCACTCAGAGGATGAGAGAGTGAGAGCAATTGTATTGTAATTATGAATATTATATTTAATAAGGCAATTATTATTTCTATATTATTGTATATCACTAGCATTGTGATTTGGTATATAAAATAATAGTCCTTGCATTTGAGAGTAAACATTCTACTCCTTATGGAGATAAGGAGATAGGCACTAGAAGTGTTTAGAGCTCGAATGCTTAACTAGTTCGCAAGTCGATAAAACTTAACAGGATATTAAGTTTTAATAAGACTTGTATAACTGATGTTAGGACGTGTGCACATCTTGATAGCATAGTTATAAGGATATTGGTGGGACCAATATACTCGAACACGACTCATACTCGATTCAGTCACACGGTATTCACTCTAAGAGAGTCGATGACGAATCGAAAGGTTGTGATAGTATACGTGGACATTTGACTTGAGGGTTCAGTAGAAGATGTGCTTGTGACGTTTAATTTGTCATTAGAGTAGTTAGACAAATTTGCTTAATTGCTGAGTCGACCTCGAAGTGCGGACTATACGGGCAGGTAGCAGTCTTTACTATACGCCAAGAAAGGATTCTATCTCCTGTTAGTGAGCAGGCGAATGTCCTATACGGTTAATGGCAAATAAGATCATAAGTCTTTGGCCAAAGCATTCTGATATAGTCGTATTAGATACACTATTAATCAGTCGGTCTTGATTTGCATTAACACATGTATAGAGTCTAGTCAACAGTAGGGTTTGACTTTACCGTGACCCGAAGACTTGACCGGGACATCTGATGAAGGGTTTATACGTATATGGTATTCATGACATAATGGTTCTGGAATGATTCGTTCATTCGTTCTCAGTCGGGGTTTACAGTGCGGCCCGCTAGGCTGGCTAAGTGCTGCCCGCACTCATTGGTTCCTCCCAATGCCAGCTGTGATGAACCTACGGAGTCGCGCAATAGGATCATTGATGGATAAATGTGAATTAATAATCTCTCTTATAATATTAGATATTAGATATCTAATTTTGATTTATCGGATAAATCAAATAGCGGTCTTATGAATTGTAAGTAGGTTACTGGGTGATTACTTTAATTCATAAATTATATTTCTTAGAGAAATATATATTTGTGTTTGATATAATTAATTAATTAGATTAATTAATTAGTCCACGCTCATTGGAAATAAAACGGATTCGTTTGACGAACATCCAATACACGAGCCGAGTAAATTCGACCCGTCTTCTTGGAAATTTCCCTTAAGGCCGCCCCCTCCCTCTCTTGTCTCTTTTATACTTATTTTATGTCACTAGGTGACATATGTGAGGTGTATTTGATACCCTCAATCATGTGTTAAAGGTAAACTTTCATTTTTTTATAAATAAAAGTCTTTAAAATAGAGAGAGTACTCCTTCTTCTTCCTTGAACTCAAAATCACGAATTTGAGAGAGAGAGTAAGGTTGATAACTTGATCTTGATCTTAGAGACAAGATATAAGAAGAATACATTGAGAGAGAAAATTCCTACAAGCTTCCCTAGCCGCATTCTTGAAGAAAGGAAGCTTGTCGATTTTTCCATCAAGTTCCGGCGTGTGAAGTAGAGGCACCATGCTTTAGGTGCTTGGAACGAAGGGCTCATCATCATCATCATCATCATACTAAGGTTTTTCAGAGACATCATAGGTATGGGACTTTGATTCCTTGATCTTCGTATTTTTCTTTTCGTATATACGTTACTTGATCGATCCTCTTAGGGATTCCGTTTATTCTTCCACTGCATTTATTTTCTGTGGAATTCCATCAGTGGTATCGGAGCGAGATCAAATATATCGTATATATGATCATCTTTGCATTTGGAATGTTATTTGACGATGTTTATGATTTAGAATCATAATAGATATAATCGAAGAAATTTAATCGTTCGTAGTAAGTCAAGTTTCGACTATTTTATGTGAATTATAAATCTGAAAAATTTGATTTTTGTTGATTTATAAGTTCTTCATAAAGTTATGAAACTTTTTCGTTTTGGAAGCGAGTCCAAAAAATGAGAAAAATGGGGGTTAAACACGAATACATTTACGAAGACGTTGCAGCGGCAGCTTTGGGCTCTTGCTGGCCGGCCGAGAGTGACTCGTTAGGCTACTGTAGCCGCTCGGATCGATTTTAGAAAATACTGTTGCCCCTTGCAACTGGTCAAACAAATCATCAATCTGTGGCAACGGATACTTGTTCCTAATCGTCATCTTGTTCAGCTCTCGATAGTCAATACGATCGGCGATCCATCCTTCTTTCGGACAAAAGAAGCGGCGCTCCCGTGGTGAAACGCTTGGCTGAATATAGCCTTCGTCCAGTAACTCCTCCAGTTGCTTCTTCAGTTCATACATCTCGGTCGGTGCCATACGATACGGCGCCTTAGAAATTGGTGTAGCTCCGGGTTTCAGCTCAATGGTAAATTCTACATCCCTTCGTGGAGGTAGTCCAGGTAACTCGTCAGGAAATACATCTGGAAATTCGTTCACAACAGGAATGGATGAAAGTTCCACAATTTCGTCTTCTTTCTTCATTGCATAGCACCAGTATCCGGTACAGCCCTATTTCAACAATTTGACAGCTTTCATCGCCTTGATCAATTTTCTTGAGCTTCCCGGTTTCCATCCCTCAAACAGAATCTCGGAACCATCGTCAGCGATCAACGAGATATCCCTCCTTCGGTAGTTTACAATTGATCCATATCGATTAAGCCAATCGTCTCCGAGTATCAGGTCGTCTCCTTGCATTTCTATTACAATCAAATTTGAGAGCCACTCTATGCCTCCAAATGATACAGGGAAATTTCTGGTTTCTAAGTTCCCGACAATCCTCTCTCCACTCGGTAAACCAACAACATAAGGTTCACAAGTATGAAAACCAGAAATATTCAAACGATTTACACAAGATAAAGATATAAAAGAATGCGTAGCTCCTGTATCGAATAAACCGCTAACTGGCTGGGAAAGGATCTGGACAGTACCTGATGCGACAGCAGCATCCTGATCGTCTGTTTTCCTCATCTTGTATAGACGTGGGGGAATAGATCCGGCACTCGATGTACCATTTTGGTCCCACTGTCCTCTGCCTCGCCCACGACCAAAATTCTGAGGCATCTGAACACTCTGCTGGGTTTGTTGGATACTGGTTTCCTTCTGGACCGGCTGTGGTGTACGGGCTCTAAAAGACTTTGCAGCCTCTTCACAGAACACTGCACGATGTCCCTCTCGCCCACAATCAAAACAAGTCACGGCAGGTAGGGGGCAATTCCGTCGATAGTGCCCCGTCTGGGCGCAGTTAAAGCATTTCCTGATAACATCAGTCATAGTTGATGTCGCTCCGAAGTTCTTTCCGCTCCTGACTGGGTGCGGAGGTTTCTTGAAAGAGTGAAAGGATGACTGGGCCTTGCGGGGCCCGCTTTTCTTGTGCTCTGTAAAAGTACCAGAGACTTTCCGCTTCTTGGATTCTGAAAATTTCCCCATAGCTGTTTCCTTGATCTCATACGCCAACGCCTTATCCTGGTATTGACGGAGTGTGGTACATTTAAAATCGGACATGTACCTCTGAATTTCTGGTTTCATCCTCATATCGAAATGGATCATCATTTCTGCATCTGTTCTGACCAGATGTCGAATAAATGCCAGCTGTTGGTTAAACGTCTTAATTGCCTGAGATACTCGAACATCTGAAGGCTGAGCGGAGAAAAACTCCCGAACCTTGGCTTCCCTCACAGGACGAGGGCAGTACTGAGCTTCCATCATCAATTTAAACTCTGTCCAATCAGCATCATGGTCTACAGGCCGGATGGCTTCCCACCATTCGGACGCTTCCCCTATCAGAAAATATTGAGCGATAGAGGCTCTCCTATTGTCTCAGGCGCTTAATTCCGCAAAGATTTTCTCAGTTCCTTCAACCAATGGTCCTGTGGGAGTCTCAAATACCGTCGAATTTGGGTGGTTGCATCTTCGCCACCTCTTGCGGCCACCGGTCACCTCGATTTCCCATGTCCGGATTCCTTCTTTGTCTCTCTCCCTGCCGTAGTCCCACCGCCACTTGCATTCGGTCCACGACACTGGCGAACCGAGTCATCGGTTCACCACCGACGAAGGATTTCTGCACAAAGTTACGGTTCGTTATTGATAGATCTCTGTGGCTCGCCTGAGCTATGACTGGCTTGATTAGAAGGCGACGCTTCCCTTTCAGCATTCCTTCGTCCGCGTCCGCGACCGTGACCACGTCCACGTCCGCCTCTCAACATACTGTAAGCATAAATACTCAATATACAAGAAACAATATCGTTCGAATGCTCAAGTACAAGGAAATATAATATGCAAAGGACGAGATAGAGTTTAGGAACTTACAACCACCGCTCGCACGAAGACGTAGGCAGTACAGTGATGTTATTCGCGGCTGGTTACTTCAAAAGACATAAATGACCCCTATTTTAACCCAACGGCCAATATATCCATAATCTTAGCTCCGATACCATATTCTGTAACACCCCCGATATATTCAGGAATATTACAGCGCCGTAAATCCTTTACATAAGGATTTACAAGGCTGAAGATTTGAACAGACATTAACAGGTACAAATGAATGGAAGTAACAGAATTAAGATACAACAATTCTGACCAAATACTGAAAATACAAATGTTCAACAAAAACTTATTAATACATCACCAAATTCAAATTCATGATAAACAACTACGTACTCGAGTACTTATTGAAATAACCAACAAACAACAGTCAAATACACCCGGCCGGAACATCACTCTGCACCCTCTTCGTCATGCAGCTCCAGTGGTTGTTTTCCCGCTCTTGTGGATCCTGAACATAAACAAAATGTTCACCCCCGAAGGGGTTAGCACAACGATGCTAGTACAAGTACCACAACATATTATTCATATCTCATGAAGAATAATAACGTAAACGACAAAAAATAACAACGAGTCTTCTCCTACGAGACAGTCATAAATGACATACACAACTGATAATCACAACATGATATCACAACATACACATGGTAATTCCGACGATCCAGCGTTCACTGCCTAGAACCCACGATGATCCCGTCAAACCAAACCGTGGTGGAAAAACCCGTCCGATGATCCAGCGCACGCTAGCATAGATCCCCCGATGATCCCGTCGGACCAACACAAGGTGGACATACAACAATGACATACATGCACGACACTATGTATAACATAAATACATAAAACAAATAAGGTACTTGCCTCGATTTGAAGACAGAACAATACTTCCACGAAAACGAAACACTCGAAGGTCGCCCCTCTCGATCAATCACGTAGCAAAGTTCGAACCTTAAATAAGAGAAATAACATGGAATTCATCTTAGGTCGAACGAACATCTAACCATCCAAATTACGGTTGAACGTCCATAAAACGAAAACTGTCTGACCTACATAACGTACGTTACATGTCCTCTGTAACGTACGTTAGACTTACTCGTTAGCGTACATAAACTATGAAGTCTAGCGTACGTTAACCATATACCGACAGTTCCTCTCTGATCAGTCGACTTTACTCGCCTGATCGTGTAACGTACGTTACGTACCAAACGTAGCGTACGTTAACAACGTAATATAACATACGTTAGTTGCCAATCTTAACGTACGTTAATCATGCATGTCAGTTTCCCACTGGGCAGATGACTGCCTCGATTAGTGACGGAGTATTACGAAATCCTTAGTGAGTAAATTAATATACCTTCAAATATATATCATACTCATGAATGATCTACGGATTAATATCTTCAATTCAAGGATACGAATATCATCGTAATACTATTCTCAATCTTGATTGTAATACTCATGCAAGATTTGGCTGGTCTATGGTTGATGTATTTGATCTAATGTCGTCATTAAATCCAGGCTTATACTGAAGGTGAACTACTTATTCCATCTTGCAAGTAAGATTACAACTATGATGATTCTTTACAAAAATCTATTTGGTAAGAGTGGAAATCGACACTAAGTTTACGATCAATATGACGATAACATTTGATATGGTTTATAATTCACTATTCTCATCTTTGTCACAACAAGGTTCAACTACGGTGTTCTAAACCATAATAATTCGATCATCACAGTTTAAACATGATACTAGGTCGCATACATCGTCAGAGTGATCTACTAGCGTGATCATATCGTCAATAACAACATAACTTCAAGGTTGGAAGTAGTATAACATACCTTAAGAGGAAGAAAATACTGAGACTATAATTAAAATTCGACTCCGGTTGCTTCAACGCCGACTCGTGATGATTTCCACTCCGAAGTCCAATATAAGTAGTCTTCAATGATCAAGTAGTATCTTACAATCTCAATGATTCAATAACAAGTGATCTAAAGGTGCTAAAAGGGGCTGGAAATCTACTGGGGACGAAATATGGTGAAGCTTAGAGGCAAAAGAACGAGATGAAATGAAATGGGGTGCTGCTCCTTTTATAACTTCCTGAGTGTTACGTACGTTAGGACTACTTCATAACGTATGTTACCGTCCAAAATAGTTCACTGTATTGTTTCTGAACTTCATTACGTATGCTACACTTATCATGTTACGTACGTAACCCATATAATTTGTGTACGCTACATCATGTCCATAACGTACGTTAAAGTCCGTTGACTTAAAAAGTGTCCAGGTTCATGCCGTGCGAATCTGGTGGGTATCTTGGTTGAGCCCACCACCATTTAGCCGGCCTATCCAATAATTGACTGCATTACGTACGCTACGCTTCATTCGTAGCGTACGTTATCATTAACAGGTAACGTACATTAAGCTACATTCTTAACGTACGTTATCACGTACATGCATAGAGGAAATTTACATGTTGCCACACTCATGTACAAAGATACAAATATGATAATTATCATACTTCAATTATCAATATCATCATTCCAAAATAATACAGGGTTCAATATAGAGATGAAATACTTCCATAAAAATCCGGATATTACATACTCTCCTACTAAAAAGGAGTTTCGTCCCGAAACTCAAGACGAAAATAATTCTGGATATCTGGATTTCATACTATTTTCCGTTTCCCATGTGGCTTCTTCCACTCCATGACGTGACCACTGAACTTTGACCAAAACGATGGGTTTGTTCCTCAACTGTTTAACTCGACTTTCGAGTATCTTGACCAGTCTTTCTTCAAACATCCCGTTCTGAGCGACGTCGATCTCCCCGAAATCAATGACATGACTAGGGTCCGGTATATATCTCCGTAACTGGGATACGTGGAATATGTTATGAACATGGCTCAACGACGGCGGCAATGCTAATCTGTCTGCCAACTCTCCAACTCTCTCAAGAGTCTCAAATGGTCCGATATATCTCGGACTCAGCTTTCCTTTCCTTCCGAAACGAAAGATTCCCTGAGTAGGAGAAACCTATAAAAGTACATGGTCTCCTGTACTGAACTCCAAAGGGCGACGGCGTACGTCTGCATAAGATTTCTGGTGACTCTGGGCGGTCAACAGTCTATCACGAATTAAACCTATCTTCTCTCGAGTCTGCACGATCAACTCTGGTTCTGTTCCGATCAAATATGATGAATCGTCCCAGCATAGGGGCGATCTGCATCTTCTCCCGTATAATGCCTCAAATGGTGCCATCTTAATGGAAGCATGCCAACTATTGTTGTAGGTAAATTCAATCAATGGTAGATGAACTTCCCAATCGGTTGACCAATCTAAGGCACAAGCCCTCAACATATCTTCCACCGTTTGAATAGTCCTCTCGGATTGTCCATCAGTCTGTGGGTGATAAGCTGTGCTGAAGTTCAATTCGGTTCCCAAGGCCTTATGAACTGCTTTCCAAAAGTGAGACACAAAATGGCCATCTCGATCAGAAATAATGGACTTTGGCGTACCATGCAATCGAACTATCTCCGAAATAAATACTCGTGCCAACCTCTCTGGTCCCCACGTGTCCGTAATGCCTCGAAAATGAGATGATTTGGTTAAACGATCAACTATCACCCAAATCATGTTCATTCCAGTCTTGGTTCTCGGCATACTAGTGATAAAGTCCATGGATATGTCCTCCTACTTCCACTCAGGAATCGGGAGCGGTTTCAACATTCCGGAAGGCTGTTGATGCTCGATCTTAACCTGCTGAAAAGTCAAGCATTTCGAAACATAGTCCGCTACATCTTTCTTCATGTTGCCCCACCAGAAATTCCGCTTCAAGTCCTTATACATTTTACTGGTGCCCGGGTGGATAGAATAGGGCGACCTGTGAGCTTCCTTCATAATCGTCTGTTTCAAAACATCGGCATCGGGAACGCAGAGCCGGTTCTAAAATCTCAAAACTTCATCATCATGAATTACGAATCCAGGGGCCTTCCCCTTGATCACTTCATCACGTAACCGAATCATCAGAGGATCATCCGCCTGTCTAGATTTGATTTCTTCGGTTAATGATGAAGTTATTTCCATCACGCATAGTTGTCCTTGGACTCTTTGTAACCACACTTTAATTCCTTCTCGAATCATCTCTCGTTGAAGGCTAAGTTGGGAGGTCAGAGTCTCCAGCATCTGAATAGAAATAGGCTTGCGGCTGAGTGCATCGGCCACTACGTTCGCTTTGCCTGGATGATACAAAATCTCCAAGTCATAATCCTTAATCAGTTCTAACCATCTTCTTTGCCGCATGTTCAACTCTTTTTGACTGAAGATGTATTTGAGACTTTTGTGATCCGTAAAGATCTGGCAATGAGTCCCGTACAGATAATGCCTCCAGATCTTTAAAGCAAAAACTACTGCTGCTAGCTCCAAATCATGTGATGGGTATTTCACTATATAAGGTTTCAGCTGTCGTGACGCATAAGCGATCACCTTGTCATTCTGCATTAATACGCATCCGAGTCCCTGGTTCGAAGCATCACTGTAAACTATGAATCCTTCAGTCCCCTGCGGGAGTGTTAAAATCGGTGCCGTCGTCAATCTCTTCTTCAATTCATCAAAGATAGTCTGACATAATTCGTTCCACTCAAACTTTTGAGTTTTCTGCAGGAGTCGAGTAAGTGGGCGGGAAATTTTGGAAAACCCTTTCCACGAACCGACGATAATACCCAACAAGTCCTAAGAAACTTCGGACTTCTTTCACATTCTTTGGAGGCTTCCAATCCAAAACCGCTTCAATCTTCTGAGGATCTACTCGGGCTCCTTCAGCTGATACCACATGATCGAGGAACATTACTTCCTTTAGCCAGAATTCACACTTAGAGAGTTTGGCGTACAGTTGCTCGCTTTTCAAAAGTTCTAATACAATCCGCAAATACTGTGCATGCTCTTCCGGGTTCTTAGAATACACCAGAATGTCATCAATGAACACGACCACAAATTTATCCAAATATTCGATGAACACTCGGTTCATCAACTGCATTAATACAGCAGGTGCATTAGTGAGACCAAACGGCATCACTACAAACTCATAGTGTCCGTAGGGAGTTCTGAACGCTGATTTCGGAACATCAGATTCCTTAATCCTCAGCTGATGATACCCTGATCTCAGATCGATTTTAGAAAATACTGTTGCCGCTTGCAACTGGTCAAACAGGTCATCAATCCATGGAAACGGATACTTGTTCTTAATCGTCATCCTGTTCAGCTCTCGATAGTCAATACACAGTCGAAGCGATCCATCCTTCTTTCGGACAAAAAGAATTGGCGCTCCCCAGGATGAAATGCTTGGCTGAATATAGCCATTGTCCAGTAACTCCTCCAGTTGCTTCTTCAGTTCGTACATCTCGGTCGGTGCCATGCGATACAGCGCCTTAGAAATTGGTGTAGCTCCGGGTTCCATCTTAATGGTAAATTCTACATCCCTTCGTGGAGGTAGTCCACGTAACTCGTCAGGAAATACATCTGGAAATTCGTTCACAACAGGAATGGATAAAAGTTCCACAATTTCGTCTTCTTTGTTCATTGCATAGCACCAGTATCCGGTACAGCCCTGTTTCAACAATTTGACAGCTTTCATCGCCTTGATCAATTTTCCTGAGCTTCCCGGTTTCCATCCCTCAAACGGAATCTCGGAACCATCGTCAGCGATCAACGAGATATCCCTCCTTCGGTAGTTCACAATTGCTCCATATCGATTAAGCCAATCGTCTCTGAGTATCAGGTCGTCTCCTTGCATTTCTATTACAATCAAATTTGAGAGCCACTCTCTGCCTCCAAATGATACAGGGAAATTTATGGTTTCTAAGTTCCCGAAAATCCTCTCTCCACTCGGTAAACCAACAACATAAGGTTCACAAGTATGAAAACCAGAAATATTTAAATGATTTACACAAGATAATGATATAAAAGAATGCGTAGCTCCTGTATCGAATAAAACGCTAACTGGCTGGGAAAGGATCTGGACAGTACCTGATACGACAACAGCATTCTGATCGTCTGTTTTCCTCATCTCGTAAAGACATGGGGGAACAGATCCGGCATGTACCCTTTCGTTCCCACTGTCCTCTGCCTCGCCCACGGCCAAAATTCTGAGGCATCTGAACACTCTGCTGGGTTTTTTGGATACTGGCTTCCTTCTGGACCGGCTGTGGTGTACGGGCTCTAAAATACTTTGCAGCCTCTTCACAGAACACTGCACGATGTCCCTCTCGTCCACAATCAAAACAAGTCACGGCAGGTAGGGGAAATTCCATCGATAGTGCCCCGTCTAGGCGCAGTTAAAGCATTTCCTGATAACATCAGTCATAGTTGATGTCGCTCCGAAGTTCTTTCCGCTCCTGACTGGGTGCGGAGGTTTCTTGAAAGAGTGAAAGGATGACTGGGCCTTGCGTGGCCCGCTGTTCTTGTGCTCTGTAAAAGTACTAGAGACTTTCTGCTTCTTGGATTCTGAAAATTTCTCCATAGCTGCTTCCTTGATCTCATACGCCAACGCCTTATCCTGGTATTGACGGAGTGTGGTACATTCAAAACCAGACATGTACCTCTAAATTTCTGGTTTCATCCTCATATCGAAATGGATCATCATTTCTGCATCTGTTCTGACCAGATGTCGAACAAATGCCAGTTGTTGGTTAAACGTCTTAATTGCCTGAGATACTGGAACATTTGAAGGCTGAGCGGAGAAAAACTCCCGAACCTTGGCTTCCCTCACAGGACGAGGGCAGTACTGAGCTTCCATCATCAATTTAAACTCTGTCCAATCAGCATCATGGTCTACAGGCCGAATGGCTTCCCATCATTCAGACGCTTCCCCTATCAGAAAATATTGAGCGATAGAGGCTCTCCGGTCGTCTGAGCAGTTAATTCCGGCAAAGATTTTCTCCAGTTCCTTCAACCAATGGTCCCAGGTGGGAGTCTCAGAAATACCATCGAATTTGGGTGGTTGCATCTTCGCCACCTCTTGCAGCCACCGGTCACCTTGATTTCCCATGTCCGGGATTCCTTGCTGTCTATCTCCCTGCTGTAGTCCCACCGCCACATGCATTCGGTCCACGACCTGGGCGAACTGAGTCATCTGGTTCACCACCTGATGAAGGATTTCTGGTACAGCAGGTTTCGGTTCATTATTGATAGATCTATGTGGCTCGCCTGAGCTATGACTGGCCTGATTAGAAGGCGACGCTTCCCTTTCAGCATTCCTTCGTCCGCGTCCGCGTCCGCGACCACGTCCACGTCCGCCTCTCAACATACTGTAAGCATAAATACTCAATATACAAGAAAAAATATCGTTCGAATGCTCAAGTACAAGGAAATATAATATGCAAAGGACGAGATAGAGTTTAGGAACTTACAACCGCCGCCCGCACGAAGACGTAGGCAGTACAGTGATGTTATTCGCGGCCGGTTACTTCAAAAGACATAAATGACCCCTATTTTAACCCAACGGCCAAGATATCCATAATCTTAGCTCCGATACCATATTCTGTAACACCCCCGATATATTTAGGAATATTACAGTGCCGTAAATCCTTTACATAAGGATTTAGAAGGCTGAAGATTTGAACAGACATTAACACGTACAAATGAATCGAAGTAACGGAATTAAGATACAACAATTCTGACCAAATACTGAAAATACAAATGTTCAACAAAAATTTATTAATACATCACCAAATTCAAATTCATCATAAATGACTACGTACTCGAGTACTTATTGAAATAACCAACAAACAATAGTCAAATACACCCGGCTGAAACATCACTCTGCACCCTCGTCGTCATGCAGCTCCAGTGGTTGTTTTCCCGCTCTTCTGGATCCTTAACATAAACAAAATATTCACCCCCGAAGGGGTTAGCACAACGATGCTAGTACAAGTACCACAACATATTATTCATACCTCACGAAGAATAATAACGTAAACGACAAAAAATACCAACGAGTCTTCTCCTACGAGAAACTCATAAATGACATACACAACTGATAATCACAACATGATATCACAACATACACATGGTAATTTCGACGATCCAGCATTCACTGCCTAGAACCCACGATGATCCCATCAGACCAACCCGTGGTGGAAAAACCCGTCCGATGATCCAGCGCACGCTAGCATAGATCCCCCGATGATCCCGTCGGACCAACACGAGGTGGACATACAACAATGACATACATGCACGACAATATGTATAACATCAATACATAAAAAGAATAAGGTACTTGCCTCGATTTGAAGACAGAACAATACTTCCATGAAAATGAAACACTTGAAGGTCGCCCCTCTCGATCAATCACGTAGCAAAGTTCGAACCTTAAATAAGAGAAATAACATGGAATTCATCTTAGGTCGAACGAACATCTAACCATCCAAATTACGGTTGAAAGTCCATAAAACGAAAACTGTCTGACCTACATAACGTACGTTACATGTCCTCTGTAACGTACGTTAGACTTACTTGTTAGCGTACGTAAACTATGAAGTCTAGTGTACGTTAACCATATACCGACAGTTCCTCTCTGATCAGTCGACTTGACTCGCCTGATAGTGTAACGTACGTTACGTACCAAACGTAGCATACGTTAACAACGTAATATAACGTACGTTAGTTGCCAATCTTAACGTACGTTAATCATGCATGTCAGTTTCCCACCGGGCAGATGACTGCCTCGATTAGTGACAGAGTATTACGAAATCCTTAGTGAGTAACTTAATATACCTTCAAATATATATCATATTCATGAATGATCTACGGATTAATATCTTCAATTCAAGGATACGAATATCATCGTAATACTATTCTCAATCTTGATTGTAATACTCATGCAAGATCCGGCTGGTCTATGGTTGATGTATTTGATCTAATGTCGTCATTAAATCCAGGCTTATACTGAAGGTGAACTACTTATTCCATCTTGCAAGTAAGATTACAACTATGATAATTCTTTACTAAAATCTATTTGGTAAGAGTGGAAATCGACACTAAGTTTACGATCAATATGACGATAACATTTGATACGGTTTATAATTCACTATTCTCATCTTTGTCACAACAAGGTTCAACTACGGTGTTCTAACCATAATAATTCGATCATCACAGTTTAAACATGATACTAGGTCACATACATCATCAGAGTGATCTACTAGTGTGATCATATCGTCTATAACAACATAACTTCAAGGTTGGAAGTAGTATAACATACCTTAAGAGGAAGAAAATACTGAGACTATAATTAAAATCCGACTCCGGTTGCTTCAACGCCGACTCGTGATGATTTCCACTTTGAAGTCCAATATAAGTAGTCTTCAATGATCAAGTAGTATCTTACAATCTCAATGATTCAATAACAAGTGATCTAAAGGTGCTAAAAGGGGCTGGAAATCTACTAGGGACGAAATATGGTGAAGCTTAGAGGCAAAAGAACGAGATGAAATGAAATGGTGTGCTGCTCCTTTTATAACTTCCTGAGTGTTACGTACGTTAGGACTACTTCATAACGTACGTTACCATCCAAAATAGTTCACTGTCTTGTTTCTGAACTTCATTAAGTATGCTACACTTATCACGTTACGTACGTAACCCATATAATTTGCGTACGCTACATCATGTCCATAACGTACGTTAAAGTCCGTTGACTTAAAAAGTGTCCAGGTTCATGCCGTGGGAATCTGGTGGGTATCTTGGTCGAGCCCACCACCATTAAGCCCATGTGCTAGCCGGCCTATCCAATAATTAACTGCATTACGTACGCTACGTTTCATTCGTAGCGTACGTTATCATTAACAGGTAACGTACGTTAAACTACATTCTTAACGTACGTTATCATGTACATGCATAGAGGAAATTTACATGTTGCCACACTCATGTACAAAGATACAAATACGATAATTATCATACTTCAATTATCAATATCATCATTCCAAAATAATACAGGGTTCAATATACAGATGAAATACTTCCATAAAAATCCAGATATTAGAGTAACTAGGTTGCTATTTATTGTTTTTCATTTTGAATGATTGAAAAACCACAAACCGCGCTTATAAACGGATTAATGTGCAAAGTGTAACATATAATCGCGTTAATACTCCCACTCACAAACACTAAGTTATAAGGGTTACGAGGTTTCCTACCCTCCGTCAAACTCATGAAAAATTGAAATCTAAACCGGAATATTATTCTTCCGAGTATGTCGGGGTAATATTTTTGGGGTAAGTTGATAAATTCCTAGAGTGCATTAGATGCCTTTGGTTGTGACAAATCAAACCCCTATAAATCGTATGGGTTGCCGGGTAAGATTCAATTGTCAGACTAATAGGAGTTGATGGTTTAAACTTAGATAGTTCAGCGAGCCATAGAAACCGAATGGGTTGAGGGCAAGTGAACTAGGGGTAAAAGAAAATCGAATCATCCATTAGATGGGTTGGTGTTAGACACCACTTTATAAAGAATAATAGAATAGGAACCGTATGGGTTGCCCTCTATTAAACTTTGTAAAGAAATCGATCACCACTATGAAGTCACCCAAGACTTCCAGATTTAACATGGGAGTGTGTAAATGCCGATAAAATAGTGGGAGTGTGGGAGCCGAGTTATGAATAAAGAAAGTCCTTAAATTCTTTACTCGGATCATAATTAAACAATCACTAACGAATTTTAAATTATTCTCTACAGTTAACAAAACTCTCAATATGAAAATGAACCCACTCGCTATACTACTTGAAAAGAACGTCCTGACTGGTCCGAACTATGTGGACTGGCTTCGGAACTTGAGGATTGTCCTAACTATGGAAATGCTGGGATACGTCTTGGAGGCGGACATCCCAGTGGCTCCTACAAGAACTCGAGCCAATCAGGAAGATGTCGATGCCCATGAGAAATGGGTAAAAGATGACATAAGAGTGCGAGGGTACATGTTAAGCTCAATGACCAATGAGCTTCAACGTGCCCATGAAAAGATGACGTCTTCGCGATCCATCTTAGCGCACCTAGCTGAGCTCTATGGTGAGCATAGCCGGACTGCTAGATATGAGATATCGAAGCAATTATTCGGCCCCAGGATGAAGGAAGGAGAGAGGGTTGGGGACCATGTCCTCAAGATGACCTCGATGATTGAGAGATTGGAATCTCTTGATTTTCAGATGCATGCATCTCTCCAAACTGACCTTATCCTGCAGTCACTTCCTGACTCCTTTTCCCAATTTGTTATGAACTTCAACTGCAACGAGATTGCATGTAACTTAGATGGGCTAATGAACAAACTGACGACTGCCCAATCTCAGATGAAGACAAATGGAAAGGAAGTTTCACTTGTGATTTCTTCTAGGACTTGGAAGTCCAAGAATAAGAAGAAAAAGAACAAGAAGCAGTTAGGTCCGATAGCCAAGATCGACAAGGGAAGGGGCAAGGCCCCAATGGTTCAAAAGAGCAAAGGGGCCAAGAAAACGGATGTATGCCTCAACTGCTGTGAGCTAGGCCACTGGAAGAGGTACTGTCCAAAGCTTGACCGTAATGCGCCTTCAGGTACGGAACTACTGGTTTTAGAAACAAATTGTTCTGTAACTCTATATTCTACTTCTTGGATACTTGATTCCGGTGCGAGTTCTCACATTTGTACGATGAATCAGGGTCTGGAACGAAGTAGGAAGCTGGATTCAGGGGAGGTGATGGTCACCGTCGGAAGTGGGCATAGTGTCGAGGCTTCTGATATCGGATCCCTTATGTTGGATTTAGAATCTGGTTTTATTCTTACTTTAGATGATGTACTTGTTTTGCCCAAGAGGCACAAGAATATTGTATCAATTCCGGTCATGGACCGAAAGGGATTTCACTTCTTTATTGGAGATGGGTCCTGTCGTATTTATTTCAGAAATAAATTGATTGGTACTGCTACATTATTAAATGGTTTATACCATTTAAATTTAAAGAATAAAACAACTGTGAACACTATAACTAGGAAGCGTGGTAGGGATGAAACGAACCAAGCACTTAAGTGGCATCTTAGACTTGGTCATATCGGTCAGACCAAGGTTCATAAAATGGAGAAAGATGGGCTTACGGGTCCATTGGGATCAGATCCCTATCCAACTTGTGAATCTTGCCTTCAAGGCAAATGACTAAGTTACCCTTCGCAGGACTTTTGAAAGAGTCAAAAACTTGGATTGATCCATACCGACGCCTCGTGGCCCTTTGAAGTGGCACGAGATGGCTTTCGATTTCATTACATTCACCGATGACCATACTGTATGGATTCGTACTTAATGAAACATAAGTCTCAAGCTTTTGATAAATTCAAGCAATTTAAAGCCCTAGTTGAAAATCAAACAGTAACCGTTTTAAGACTCTTCATTGACCGGGTGGTGAGTACATGAGTACCGAATTTGATGAGTTCTTAAAAGAACTAGGAATAGTGTCACAATTCACTCCTCCAGCTACTCCACAATTAAATGGTGTATCAGAAAGAAGGAACCGAACCTTGTTGGACATGGTTTGCTCCATGCTTAACTATACTGATCTACCGATTTATCTGTGGGGTTACGCGCTCCTTACTGCTGTGCATATCTTGAACAGATGTCCTTCCAAATCCATTCCTAAGACCCCCATGAGATGTGGAGAAGTAGGAAACCAAGTCTTAATCACATTAGGATTTGGGGATGCCCTGCTTATGTTAAGAAGACTAAAGTAGAGAAATTGGAAACTAGGTCTGTAAAAGGTCGTTTCATAGGATATCCAGGGGATTCCATGGGATATGTATTCTACATGCACGAAGATCATAGGATCATCGTTACTATACAAGCACACTTCCTGGAAGATCAGTTTATTCAGGAAGGAGGGGCAGGTAGAAATATTTCTTTGGAAGAAATAAAAGAAACACCAAATGAGACACCTATGCAAGATATTAGAACCCCACCTTCTGAAATACAGACACAACCTCGCAAGTCTAGTAGAATTTCTCAAATACCTGAGAGGTATGGCTATCTGCATCAAGAGGAACTGGGTGTCCATGAGATGACAGAAAGTAGTCAAGAGAATGATCCTTCTACATACGACCAAGCGATGGTAGACGTTGACTCCACCAAGTGGCAAGAAGCTATGGAAGCTGAGATAGACTCAATGCATGCTAATCAGGTCTGGACTTTAGTAGATCGTCCTAAAGGCATAGTGCCTATTGGAAACAAATGGATCTATAAGAGAAAGACTGATGGAGATGGCAAGGTTGATACCTATAAGACCAGGCTTGTGGCAAAGAGTTATTCCCAAAGAGAAGGAATCGATTACTTCGAGACCTTCTCGCCTGTAGCTATGATTAAGTCTATTCACATGATGCTTGCTATAGCAACCCACTTAGATTATGAAATATGGCAAATGGCTGTGAAAACGGCATTCCTAAATGGATTCCTCGAGGAGGAGATTTACATGGAACAGCCTAAGGGATTCATATCTCAAACCAATATTCATAAAGTATGCAAACTTCATCGTGCCATTTATGGACTGAAGCAAGCTTTACGGAGTTGGAATCTTCATTTTAATGAGACAGTCAAAGAGTTTGATTTTGTCCAAAATGAAGAAGAGCCCTGTATTTACAAGAAGGTTAGTGGGAGCAAAATTGCGTTCTTAATACTATATGTAGATGACATTCTACTTATAGGAAATGACGTAGGAATGCTCAGTTCTGTGAAAGCTTGGCTTTCTAAAGAGTTCTTAATGAAAGACTTGGGAGAAGCTACCTATATTCTTGGTATTCGTCTCTACCGGGATAGAGCGAAAAGAATGTTAGGTCTTTCCCAATCCCTCTATATAGAAAAAATCCTGAAGCGATTTAGGTTCTACAAGAGAGTTCCTTCCTATGCAACAAGGTGCAAAACTTTCCCTAGAGATGTGTCCTCAAAGTGAGGAAGACAGAAAGGAAATGAGTAAGGTGCCCTATGCTTCGGCAGTAGGTAGCCTCATGTATGCTATGATTTGCACTAGACCGGACATTGCCTATGCTGTGAGCGTAGTAAGTCGGTTTCAGTCAAATCCAGGGCAGGAACATTGGACTGCTGTAAAGTGTTAGGAGTATGCCCTCGAATGCCACTCAGAGGTTGTTGAGTGAGGGCATTGTACTTGTAATTATGTAAACCATTTATATAAGGCAAATGAATGTTTCTTTATTTACTGGTAGTTACTGGCATTCCTAACTCGTAAATAAACATATAGAAACTAGTCCGTGTATTTGAGAGCAAAATGTTCCACTCCTTATTGGATAAGGGGGTCGGCACTGGAAAGGTTATAGCTCAAATATTTAATCATTCGCAAGTTGATGAAACTTGACTGGGCGTTAAGTTTATGTGAAGGCTTGTATGACGTGTTCTTTGACATGGAGAGTGTCTGTCGAACGCTAATGGTTAGTGGGAACACACGTTATAGGTATGCTAATTGGATTAGTATACTCGAACCGACTCACCCTCGATTCCTCACATGGATTTCACTCCGGGACAGTTAATGACGGAATCGAAAGGTTGTGATAGGTATTCGTGAACCTTCGACTTGAGGATTTAGTAGGGATGTGCTTGTGACGTCAAGATTTTCATTAAAGTAGTTCGACCCTGTAAACCGGAAGGCGGGGGTCAACCTCGACGTGCATCTTGACGGGCAAGTAGCAGGTCCTACTGAATACCAAGATAGAATTCTTTCTCCCGTTAGTGAGCGGGTTATATGTCCAATGCGGTTATTGGCAGATGAGATCATAAGTCTTTGGCCAAAGCATTGGAGCTAGTTGTATTAGATACACGACAGCTCGATAATCTCGATTTGCCTTAACGCATGCATAGCGTCAAGTACAGATAGGGTTTGACTGACCGCGACCCTATAACTTGATCGGGACATTTGAAAAAAGGGTTTCTACGTATACTGGTATTCACGACAGAATGGTTCTTGAATGATCCCAATCATTCGTTCTCAGTTGGGGTACAGTGTAGGCCGCCAGGCTGGCTAGGTGGTGCTACTACTCTTTGGTTCCTCCCATTGCTGACTGAGACGGACCTACTGAGTCGCGCATTAGGATTGACGACGGAATGAATCGAGCGTAATCTCTCATTATGAATATTAGATATTGAATATCTCCTTTGGGACATTGGATGTCTAAATTAATTTATTGGATAAATTAATTTACGGCCAAATGAATTAAATATATTACTCGGTGATTAATTTAATTCATGAATATAATTATTTCTTGGAGAAATTAATTATGTTATTATGTATTTGATATGATTAATTAATTGGATTAATTAATCAATATAAATACATCGGAACGGAATCAGAGTTTATCTGTTTGGACTCACGGGTGTCCGAAACGAACCGAACTCGTCCCGGCTCCTTCTAGATGGCCATCCCATTTTCCCTCCTCTTTACTTTGGTCATAGTCTTCACCTTAGTTGGTGGATGACTTGAATTATCAAGGGAACAAGATCTTTTAATTAATTCATTTTAATTATTTGGTCTTGATTTGGGAGGATTTTATGGGGAATAAAATGAAGACTCTCATCACTTGTTTGAACAAGCTTCCAAACATGAGGATAGAGAGAGGTAGATAGACTTTGAGTTTAACACTCATCTTCATCTTCTTCATTCACTTCTTCTTCATTTTTCTTGGAGAAAACTTGAGAGAAAATTATTGAGAGATATATTATACACTTAGAGTGTAGTAATAAAAGCTTCATCACTTGATTCTAGCCGTAACCTTAGATGTTAATCGAGTGTTGTTGTTCCGATCGTCTTTCCGGCGTGTGGCAAGTAGAGACGCGGTGTTTTCGGCGTTGGATCGTTCAAGGGCTTGGAGCGGATTGAACTCGTAGAGATCAAACTAAAGATTGGGGAATAGCTCAAGAGAAGGTTACCATTAAATCAACGGACTTCGAGGGTTAGTTTCTTACGACTCTTGTTTTTCGTTTACATATTCGTATATACATAGCTCGATCGATCCTCGTAGGGATTCAGATCGAATTAATTTTCGTTTTACCGCTTCCGCTGGGTTTTCGTTTTAGGCACCAAATCCCAACAGTGGTATCGGAGCATAGGTCTTGCGATCGTATATATGATATTGGCATTTGGAATGCTCGATTAGATGGTGAATGATTTGTAATCATTTTAGTCATAATCGTGGTATATATTTTTACGTTCGTTGTAGTTATATTTTTCGTAAGTTTATGTCTAAATATAAATCTTAATTTCTTGGAAATATGATTTATATTGAAGATATGAATGTTGGAGAATATAGATATTAGATATCCGTTCGAAAAACTAGCCCCGAAATGCCGTTGGACGGTCCGGGAGGGGTCCGGGAGCAGGGGGCCGCGGCCCGAGCTGCCGGCGGCTGGGCCAGCCAGTGGCTTCGGGCAGCCGCGGCAGTGCCGAGCGTGACTCGGCCATGCCAGGCCTGTCTGCCGGCATGCTGCCGAGGGTGACTCGGCCATGGCAGGCCATTTTCACCCCGGCTCGATTTTTTTGTGTATTCTTGAAAATTAATCTCCCGCATGTTAAATTGGATTTAATATGATTAAAATGATTTATGGTATTTCATTTTATAAGGGTAAATTGATTTATTGGAATACTTGTGATCGATCGAATTATTTTGAACGTTTTCATATTACCGATTGTGTGAATCGATTTGATCGGTTCATATTGTTGATTGGATCAATGTACCTCTATGCTTTCCATTTATTTAGTATTTATTGGATGAATGCTTTTGAATGGTGATGTGGTTCGTGGACTTAGTTTTTGAATCGTTCGTTTTATTCGATTGGGTTGTAAAGGCCGTTTTGAGCCTATTTATTTTACTCGAAAAATTTGTATCTAGGATGCAATTTTCAATGTAAAATTTATATGTAATGACGAAAACCGGAGGAAGATCCATTTCGAGAAGACGAAGACTTGTAATTAGATTACGGAGTTTTTTTTTGTTTTCTAGGAACGGTCCATGAACCACATATTGGTAGCAACTAGGTTGTGAATGGTTGTTTTCATATTGTATGAATGCCACAAACACGCTTAACTGATTAATGTGCAAAGTGTAACGTTAATCGCGAAAATTCTCCCACGACAAATTATTAAGTTTATAAGGTTTCAAGGTTTTCATTCCCTCCATCGAGTTTTTGGGAAATTGAAATCCAAACCGGATGTGCTATGCTTCCGAGTTATCGGGGTAGTCGTTCGGGGAGGATGGATAAATTACCGGGAGCGCATTGGATGCCTTCAGTTAGAGCAAATTTTATCTCTAGAAACCTGATAGGTTTCCGGATAAGATTCAATTGTGAAACTGATTTGCATCGATGGTATAAACTTAACTTGTTCACGAACCATAGAAACCGTATAGGTTGAGGGGAGTCAACAAGGGGAAAAAGAAGATCAAATCATCCATTAGATGGGTTGGTGTTGGACACCACTTTATGAAAATTAATAGACTAGAAACCTGTTCGGTTGCCCTCTATTAACATTTATAAAGAACTCGATCACCACTATGAAGTAGAGCGACGATACTTCCGGATTTCACATGGGAGTGTGTTATTCCGATAAAATAGTGGGAGCTGGGTAACAAGAATAGAAAAGACCTTAATTCTATACTCAGAACATAATTGAATGAGTCACTAGTTAATCTGTTATACTTAATGCAGACAAATCTCAATATGACAATGAATCCACTCGCAATTCTACTTGAAAAGAATACCTTAATGGGACCTAACTTTGTGGATTGGCTCCGCAATCTGATGATTGTCCTCAGTATAGAGGCACTGGGATACGTCTTGGAGACGGACATTCCGGCGCCTCCTGTGCGGACCCGAGCCAATCAGGAAGAGATTGAAAACCACGAAAAGTGGGTTAAGGATGACGTGAAAGTCCGTGCTTATATGATGGCTTCCATGTCTAATGAGCTTCAGAGAGCTCAAGAGAAAATGACTTCTGCTAGGCAGATTTTATCTCACTTAACCGAACTTTATGGTGAGCACAGCAAAACTGCTAGATATGAGATATCCAAGCAACTGTTCGGTGCAAGGATGAAGGAAGGTGAGAAGGTTGGAGAACATGTCCTCAAAATGATATCCATGATCGAGAGATTGGAGGCTCTTGATTTTAAAATGGATACTTCTCTCCAAACCGACCTTATCCTACAGTCTCTCCCTGATTCCTTCTCACAGTTTGTTATGAACTTCAACTGCAATGAGATTGCATGTAATTTAGCAGGGCTAATGAACAAACTTGTGACCGCTCAGTCTTAGATGAAGACTCCGTGGATGAAGGAGTCTGCTCTTGTGATTTCTTCTGGACCTCGGAGGTCTAAGAATAAGAAGAAAAAGACCAAGAAGCGGACTGGACCGCAAGCTAAGGACCTTAAGGGAAAGGGCAAGGCCCCGATGGTTCCAAAGAACAAGAAGAAGAAGGATGCTTGTCTCAAGTGCGGTGAGCTGGGCCACTAGGCTAGAGACTGTCCGATTCTTCATGGCACTTCAGGTACAGAACTTTTAGTTTTGGAAACAAATTGTTCTGCTACTGTATTTCTACTTTCTGGATACTTGATTCTGGTGCTAGTTCTCATATATGTACCGTGAATCAGGATCTGGAACAAAGTAGGAAGCTTGGAGCTGGAGAAGTTATGATCACAGTCGGAAGCGGGCATAGTGTCGAGGCGACCGACATAGGATCACTTCTTTTGGGTTTAGAATCCGGCTTTGTTTTGACTTTAGAAGATGTACTTGTTTTGCCCAAGGGGCACAAAAACATTGTGTCCATTCCGGTCATGGACTGAAAGGACTTTTCATTTTTCATTAATGATGGTTCCTGCAAAATTTATTTTAGAAATAAACTAGTGGGTACTGCTACATTGTTGAATGGATTGTATCATCTAAATCTCAGCAACAAAGTAGTTGTGAATACTATGACTAGAAAACGTGGTAGGGATGAAACCAATCAAGTTTTGAAATGGCATCTTAGACTTGGTCATATTGGTCAGATTTACAAGATGGAAAAGGATGGACTTATGGGTCCATTGGGATCAGATCCCTTTCCTACTTGTGAATCTTGCCTTAAAGGTAAAATGACTAAGTCCCCCTTCACAGGGACTTTTGAAAGAGTCGCTAATAAACTGGGATTAATCCATACCGACGTATGTGGTGCTTTGGAAGCAGCTCGTGACGGATATCAATATTTCATTACGTTTACAGGTGATCATACTAGGTATGGTTATGTATACTTAATGAAACATAAATCCGAGGCCTTTGAGAAATTCCAGGAATTCAAGGCCCTAGTCGAGAAACAAACTGGTAATCATATCAAAGCACTTAGGTCGGACCGAGGTGGCGAGTATATGAGTACGGAGTTTGATGAGTTCCTTAAGGAACATGGAATAGTTTCACAACTAACACCTCCAGGTACTCCTCAGTTAAATGGTGTGTCAGAAAGAAGGAACCGGACCTTGTTGAACATGGTCCGTTCCATGCTGGGCTATACTGACTTGCCGATTTACCTGTGGGGGTATGCACTCCTGACTGTCGCTTACATCTTGAACATATGTCCTTCCAATTTCGTTCCTAAAACTCCACATGAGATGTGGGAGGGTAGGAAACCAAGTCTTAATCACATTAGGATTTGGGGATGTCCCGCTTATGTCAAGAATACTAAGGTGGAGAAGTTGGAAGCTAGGTCTGCGAAGGGACGTTTCATTGGATTCCCATCTGGGATGATGGGATATCTATTCTATATGCCCGAAGATCGAAAGATCATTGTTGCTTTACAAGCACACTTCTTGGAAGATGAGTTCATCCAGGAAGGCGGAGCAGGTAGAAGTATTTCTTTAGAAGAATACAATGAAACTCCTTGGGAGACACCTGTGCAAGAAACTGGAACCGAACTTTCTGAAACACAAGTACAACCACCTCGTAGGTCTAGCAAGGTGTCTCATTTACCTGAGAGGTATGGGCTTGTGCACTTGGAGGAGCTGGGTCTCCATGAGGTTCCAAGTCATAGCCAAGAGACCGACCCGACGACCTATGACCAAGCGATGGTGGATGTAGACTCCGCGAAATGGCGTGAAGCTATGGAAGTTGAGATAGACTCAATGCATGTCAATCAGGTCTGGACTCTAGTAGACCGCCCCAAGGGCAGAGTGCTTATTTGGAACAAGTGGATCTACAAGAGAAAGACTGATGGTGATGGCAAGGTTGACGCCTATAAGGTCAGGCTTGTGGCAAAGGGTTATACCCAGAAGGAAGGGATCGATTACCATGATACCTTCTCGCCCGTAGCCATAATCAAGTCTATTCGCATAATGCTTGCTATGGATGCCTACCACGATTATGAGATATGGCAAATGGACGTAAAGACGGCTTTCCTTAATGGATTCCTCGAGGAGGAAATCTATATGGAGCAGCCTAAAGGCTTTGTGTCCGAAGTCGATATTCAGAAAGTGTGCAAGCTTCAGCGTTCCATTTATGGACTGAAGCAAGCGTCGCGTAGTTGGAACCTTCGTTTTGATGAGGCGGTCAAAGAGTTTGACTTCGTGCAAAATGAAGAGGAACCTTGTGTATACAAGAGGGTTAGTGGGAGCAAGATCGCATTCTTAGTACTATATGTGGATGATATTCTACTAATAGGAAATGATGTGGGAATGCTCAGTTCTGTAAAAGCTTGGCTTTCCAGTAATTTCTCCATGAAAGATTTGGGAGAAGCTACCTATATTCTTGGTATTCGACTCTACCGGGATAGAGCGAAGAGAACAATAGATCTTTCTCAAGCCCTCTATATAGATAAAATCTTAAAGCGATTTAAGATGGATGATTCTAAAAGTGGGTTCCTACCGATGCGACATGGAATAAAACTCACCTTGAAGATGTGTCCTCAAAGTGAGGAACAACTCAAGGAATTGAGTAATATACCATATGCTTCAGCCGTGGGTAGCCTTATATATGATATGTTGTGTACAAGACCTGACATCGCGCATGCTGTAAGCGTGGTGAGTAGGTTCCAGGCAAACCCAGGTAGGGAACATTGGACTGCCGTAAAGAATGTTATCAAGTACTTAAGAAGGACTAGAGATATAGTTCTGATGTATGGCGGTGGAGAATTGGATGTGGTGGGATTCACTGATTCGGACTTCCAAGGACTGAAGTACGACTCGATGTCCACTTCTGGCTACATATTTACTCTTAATGGAGGAGCAGTATCTTGGCGTAGTGCCAAGCAAAGCGCGACTGCTGATTCCACCTGTCAGGATGAGTATCAAGCAGCCTCGGAGGCTTCCAAGGAAGGGTTTTGGATTAAGAAGTTTCTGGGAGAACTTCAAGTGATTCCATGTGCTGAGCTACCTGTTCCGTTGTACTACGACAACGACGGAGCTATAGCGTAGGCCAAGGAGCCGAGATTTCACAACAGCACCAAACATATTGAGAGTAAGTATCATCTCGTAAGAGAATTTGTTCTCAAGGGATATATTGTGCTGCACAGAGTAGACTCGGCCGACAACGTCGCCGATCCACTGACCAAACCACTTTCTCAGACTAGCTTGGAGCGTCATCTGGAGAACATGGGTATTAGATACCATAGTGTGTGGCATTGAGTGCAACTGGGAGATTGTTAGGAGTATGCCCTCGAATGCCACTCATAGGTTGTTGAGTGAGGGCATTGTACTTGTAATTATGTAAACCATTTATATAAGGCAAATGAATGTTTCTTTATTTACTGGTAGTTACTAGCATTCCTAACTCGTAAATAAACATATAGAAACTAGTCCGTGTATTTGAGAGCAAAACGTTCCACTCCTTATTGGATAAGGGGGTCGGCACTGGAAAGGTTATAGCTCAAATACTTAATCGTTCGCAAGTCGATGAAACTGGACTGGGCGTTAAGTTTATGTGAAGACTTGTATGACGTGTTCTTTGACATGGAGAGTGCCTGTCGAACGCTAATGGTTAGTGGGAGCACACGTTATAGCTATGCTAATTGGATTAGTATACTCGAACCGACTCACCCTCGATTCATCACACGAATTTCACTCCGGGACAGTCAATGACGAAATCGAAAGGTTGTGATAGGTATTCGTGAACCTTCGACTTGAGGATTTAGTAGGGATGTGCTTGTGATGTCAAGATTTTCATTAGAGTAGTTCGACCCTGTAAACCGGAAGGCGGGGGTCAACCTCGACGTGCATCTTGACGGGCAAGTAGCAGGTCCTACTGAATACCAAGATAGAATTCTTTCTCCCGTTAGTGAGCGAGTTATATGTCCTATGCGGTTATTGGTAGATGAGATCATAAGTCTTTGGCCAAAGCATTGGAGCTAGTTCTATTAGATACACGACAGGTCGATGATCTCGATTTGCATTAACGCATGCATAGCGTCAAGTACAGATAGGGTTTAACTGACCGTGACCCTATAACTTGATCGGGACATTTGAAAGAAGGGTTTATACGTATACTGGTATTCACGACAGAATGGTTCTTGAATGATGCCAATCATTCGTTCTCAGTTGGGGTACAGTGTAGGCCGCCAGGCTGGCTAGGTGGTGCTACTACTCTTTGGTTCCTCCCATTGCTGACTGAGACGGACCTACCGAGTCGCGCATTAGGATTGACGACGGAATGAATCAAGATTAATCTCTCATTATGAATGTTAGATATTGGATATCTACTTTGGGACATTGGAGAAGTGCCAAGCAAAGTTCGACTGCTATGTCTACATGTCAAGCCGAATATCAGGTAGCCACGGAGGCTGCTAAAGAAGCTTTTTAGATAAAGAAGTTCACTGAGGAACTTCAAGTGGTTCCTAACCCAGAGAAGCCCGTGACATTATTTTGTGACAAAGACGGAGCTGTTGCACAGGCTAAGGAGCCTAGGGCTCACCACAACACCAAACATATTGCGAGAAAATATCATTTTGTTAGAGAAATGGTTCGGGATAGGAATGTTACACTGCAGAGAGTAGACACAGCAAATAACGTTGCTGATCCGCTTACCAAGCCACTATCTTAGAAGGTCTTAGAGAGACATCTGGAGAGTATGTGTATTAGATACCATAGTTTGTGGCATTGAGTGCAAGTGGGAGATTGTTAGGAATATGCCCTCGAATGCCACTCAGAGGATGAGAGAGTGAGAGCAATTGTATTGTAATTATGAAATTATATTTAATAAGGCAATTATTATTTCTATATTATTGTATATCACTGGCATTGTGATTTGGTATATAAAATAATAATCTTTGCATTTGAGAGTGAACATTCTACTCCTTATGGAGATAAGGAGATAGGCACTAGAAGTTTTTAGAGCTCGAATGCTTAACTAGTTCGCAAGTCGATAAAACTTAACAGGACATTAAGTTTTAATAAGACTTGTATAACTGATGCTAGGACGTGTGCACGTCTTGATAGCATAGTTATAAGTATATTGGTGGGACCAGTATACTCGAACATGACTCATACTCGATTTAGTCACACGGTATTCACTCTAAGAGAGTCGAAGACGAATCGAAAGGTTGTGATAGTATACGCGGACCTTTGACTTGAGGGTTCAGTAGAAGATGTGCCTGTGACGTTTAGTTTGTCATTAGAGTAGTTAGACTCATTTGCTTAATTGCTGAGTCGACCTCGAAGTGCGGACTATACGGGCAGGTAGCAGTCTTTACTGTATGCCAAGAAAGGATTCTATCTCCTGTTAGTGAGCAGGCGAATGTCCTATACGGTTAATGGCAAATAAGATCATAAGTCTTTGGCCAAAGCATTCTGATATAGTCGTATTAGATACACTATTAATCAGTCGGTCTTGATTTGCATTAACACATGTATAGAGTCTAGTCAACAGTAGGGTTTGACTTTACCATGACCCGAAGACTTGACCGGGACATCTGATGAAGGGTTTATACGTATATGGTATTCATGACATAATGGTTCTGGAATGATTCATTCATTCGTTCTCAGTCGGGGTTTACAGGGCGGCCCGCTAGGCTGGCTAAATGCTGCCCGCACTCATTGGTTCCTCCTAATGCCAGTTGAGACGAACCTACGGAGTCGCGCAATAGGATCATTGATGGATAAATGTGAATTAATAATGTCTCTTATAATATTAGATATTAGATATCTAATTTTGATTTATCGGATAAATCAAATAGCGGTCTTATGAATTGTAAGTAGGTTACTGGATGATTACTTTAATTCATAAAGTATATTTCTTAGAGAAATATATATTTGTGTTTGATATAATTAATTAATTGGATTAATTAATTAGTCCAAACACATTTGAAATAAAACAGATTCGTTTGACGAACATCCGGTACACGAGGGATTCGTTTTGATGAACATCCAATACACGAGCCGAGTAAATTCAACCCGTCTTCTTGGAAATTTCCCTTAAGGCCTCCCCCCTCCCTCTCTTGTCTCTTGTATACTTATTTTATGTCACTAGGTGACATATGTGAGGTGTATTTGATACCCTCAATCATGTGTTAAAGGTAGACTTTCATTTTTTTATAAATAAAAGTCTTTAAAATAGAGAGAGTACTCCTTCTTCTTCCTTGAACTCAAAATCACGAATTTGAGAGAGAGAGTAAGGTTGATAACTTCATCTTGATCTTAGAGACAAGATATAAGAAGAATACATTGAGAGACAAAATTCTTACAAGCTTCCCTAGCCGCATTCTTGAAGAAAGGAAGCTTGTCGATTTTTCCATCAAGTTCCGGCGTGTGAAGTAGAGGCACCTTGCTTTAGGTGCTTGGAACGAAGGGCTCTTGATCATCATCATCATCATCATCATACGAAGGTTTTTCGGAGACATCATAGGTATGGGACTTTGATTCCTTGATCTTCGTATTTTTCTTTTCGTATATACGTTACTTGATCGATCCTCTTAGGGATTCCGTTTGTTCTTCCGCTGCGTTTATTTTCTGTGGAATTCCATCAGTGGTATCGGAGCGAGATCAAATATATCGTATATACGATCATCTTTGCATTTGGAATGTTATTTGAGGATGTTTATGATTTAGAATCATAATAGATATAATCGAAGAAATTTAATCGTTCGTAGTAAGTCAAGTTTCGACTATTTTATGTGAATTATAAATCTGAAAAATTTGATTTTTGTTGATTTATAAGTTCTTCATGAAGTTAAGAAACTTTTTCATTTTGGAAGCGAGTCGAAAAAATGAGAAAAATGGGGGTTAAACACGAATACCGCACGAAGACGCAGCTGCAGGCAGCTTCTTCGGATCGGCTGGCCGGCCGAGAGTGACTCGGTAGGCTCTCATAGTAGCTCGGCAAGCCTGCCGGCAAGGGCCGAGAGTGACTCGGTCGGCGATTCTCGAGTTTTCGGCCCGATTTTGAATCGGGCCGTGGGCACGATACTGCATTTTCTCGACTCCATTTTTGTGTTTATATTTCGTTGTAATAATTTCCGAAATTTAAATTGGATTTAATTGGATTTAATAAAATATTTGGAATATTTTTTATTAAGGTAAATTATTAGACGAGAATATTGTTTTGGCCGGATTACTTTGAACGGATTAAAATGACGATTATATATATTAATTTGATTAATAATGTAGAAATTAAATAGATTAATTTTTATATTAATTAGATTAATATATTAATTGATTATTTAATTTCATTTACCGTTACATGTTGTATGGAATGCCTTATGTGATGGTGATATAGCTCGTAGACTTAGTTGTTGATTTGTTCGATTCGATATGGTTGTAAAGGCCGTTTTGAGCCTATTTATTTTTACTAGAAAATATGTATAATAGGACGTATTGTTCAATGATGTAATTATTCATAAGGCTATGACAAAGACCGAAGACGGCCGACTAGAAGACGAAGAATCAATACTGTATTTTTCCTTTCTTTATTTGGCTTGGCCCAATACTTAGGAAAAAGTCCATGAGCTATATGTTGGTAGTAACTAGGTTGCTATTTATTGTTTTTCATTTTGAATGATTGACAAACCACAAACCGCGCTTATAAACGGATTAATGTGCAAAGTGTAACATATAATCGCGTTAATACTCCCACTTACAAACACTAAGTTATAAAGGTTACGAGGTTTCCTACCCTCCGTCAAACTCATGGAAAATTGAAATCTAAACCGGAATATTATTCTTCCGAGTATGTCGGGGTAATATTTTTGGGGTAAGTTGATAAATTCCTAGAGTGCATTAGATGCCTTTGGTTGTGACAAATCAAACCCCTATAAACTGTATGGGTTTCCGGGTAAGATTCAATTGTCAGACTAATAGGAGTTGACGGTTTATGTAACACCCCCAAATCCTATTGGGTTATTACAGTGCCGTGGACCCCACGCCAAGAGATCCACCAGGCGAACATGACTAAAATACATTAAATTAAACAACAAGGGAAAATCATAGTCCCTACCATGATATCCGACACAATATTCCGATAAGGAATTTCAACGACAACGATGGGCCTACATGGCCAAGAGTAAAATACAACCTCCACGAGCATCTGCTCGGGTAATACAAAATGACAAAGACTGACAAACTGGAGAACACTCCAACCGACTGACCAACATGAACAACTCGAACTAGTATCGCTAGAATGCCTCGTTGCCATCATCATGCCCCTGTGTCTCAACTCTCTCCTCGCAAGCACCTAAAACATGAAAAACATGTTCCGCCCCCACGGGTCGATCATCCAGATAATGAACATCAAATACATGTATAACATGATATGCATCCAAAGCGTAATGAAACGGTACAATGATGATAATAATACGAGATGCTCACAAACCAAGGTAAGAACCGAGCATTCGTGAAATACTATGCCCACGGCATACTATTAATACCTGTTCGACAGGTTAGAACATAAATGCCCAACGACGAATCATAATCACAGAATACCACAATGAATTAAACGACATGAACCAAACCAGAACTGAATTCGATATGAATCATAATGCCCAAAGGCTCCAATGAAAATACCAAGACATTACAAAAGGCCCGAAAGTCGTTCAGCGGAAATTAACAAATATCATAAACACCTGAAGTCAAAACAGCCCGAAGCTGTATCAATGAGGGCCGAAGCCACGGCACGAAGCCGTATCACAATGAGGGCCGAAGCCACGGCATCCAGCCGTATTACAATTAGGGCCGAAGCCACGCCACGAAGCCGTATCACAATGAGGGCCGAAGCCACGACATCCAGCCGTATCACAATTAGGGCCGAAGCCACGGCACGAAGCCGTATCACAATGAGTGAGAGTGTGCTGCCTTGAGTCGGCCAACACGATGACAGTAACACACGGATAGACACCGTCCTTGACAGTCCCAATTTAACACCTCGATTGCCTTAGGATGGCCAACCGATAACAATGATGCAGCGGATGATTCCATGAATGATTAAGCACTTCGATTGGCTTAGAATGGCCAATCGTTACGAATGATACGATGAATGATTAAATACCTCGATTGCCTTAGAACGGTCAATCGATAACAATGAGATGGTGAATAATTGAACATTTCGATTTGCCTGAGAACGGCCAATCGATGACAATGATACGAAGAATGCCTCGGCACCTTTAATCGGTTACCGACGACGAAGGTGAGAAATGAATAAGCCAATGCCTTAATTCGGCCAATACGGTTTTTAATGACAACTCCCAACATGAATAACGATGATCTGAACGATGTCTTAGATTGACATCATTATTAACAACAATCGATACATCGATGCCGCGAACCGGCTATCGACAATGACATTAATAATGAGTATTACAATGCCTTGAATCGGCCGTTAACGAACAACAATAAACACTTGGCAAAATTGCCGGAAGGTATCGTATCGAACGATCTCTTGATATCAATGAATTCATGAACTAAGTCTCGGAATGATACAACACATCCATACACATACATGATGACATTATCTCATTGACTAGTACAAGTATAAAACTTGCCTCAAACCGAAGGTGAGAAGGTACTTCCACGATCAACGTCCTTAATGAAATTACCGGCCGCTTGAACAACCTTAAACAACACAAAAACCAACAATTCTCTTAATACACGAATCAAGCATGATCACAACCAACTCAAAAGTCGATACAACAATACCCGAAACTCATTGGGGCATTTAAACAAATGCGTTGTAAACAATCTCCAATTGTTTACAACCAAAACTCAATTACATCCGAAACCAACTCCCAATGAATGATTCAAACCCACAAAAACTCATGAATACTATCAATAATCCAATAGGAATACTTAGAACGATATTTCAACAACATTTAGTCGAAAACCCCCAAAATTCCAAAGTCAACCCGTAAGGGTTCTTGAACAATTTCTCACTTATTCACAAATTCCAAAAATTACACCAATGAATCCGTAGAAATACATGTATCCAAGATAGATAATCCATATCTAACATATTCCAACATAATATCGATTTACATGAAGAGATCGAAAGCAAAACACCCAAGATCCGAAATTCTAGATCCAAGAATCATTACCTTGATTTGGAGTGAAGAAACTGATTTAGATGATGATTAATCCAACTTAGGAGCTTGAAGATGAAGCTAGATGATTGCAGCTCGAAAAGACCTTTCCGAATCGCCCGAGCTCGTCCGAAATGATTGAGAAATGAAGAAATGACGAAAGTTGGACCGAACTGTCCTACTTATACTGTCCCAGCTTAGCGCGCGCTAACTCCTGATGTTAGCGTGCGCTAACGCGTGTACCGTGTAATCCAGTACCTCTTGACTGAATCGTTAGCGTGCGCTAAGTACCTTTGGTAGCATGCGCTAACGGCTGTTCTTAGCGTCGTTAACCTTATCTTAGCGTGCGCTACGATAGTTGATATCCAAAACACGGAGTCCGTAACCTCATCGCCCTCTATTCTGAGCGCGCTAGCGTGCGCTACTCTGAAGTCTTAGCGTGCGTTACCAGCATAGTTAGCGTACGCTACTTACCATTCGTAGCGTGCGCTACGAATTTCCCAAATCAGCCCAGTACCTTCTGGACTGTCTGCCTCACTTGCGCTAGCGTGCGCTAATACTGAATCATTGCGTGCGTTACATGCACCTCGTTAGCGCGCGCTAACTACAATGTGTAGCGTGCGCTACCTCTCAAACTGCAAATAAAAACATGATGATGATGACGACAAGAATCTCGGATCGATCTCAAATAGTGATGATCCCAAAATACGCCGAATGGTGAACATAGTTGACTGAATATGAATGATGAATGATTATTACTGAGTGAAAAAAATTCTGAGTGACAGTTACTGAATGATAATAAATGAATTCACAACCGGGTATTACATACTCCCCCCCTTAAAAAGAGTTTCGTCCTCGAAACTGAGGGTAAACAACTCGGGATATGATCTATCCATCACGATCTGAAAACAATAACGCCCAAATAGTCCTCGGGACCAAATCAACCGTAAGCCCAAGTCCCCAAGACTTGACGTCTCGAAGCACAACGCCGGAGGGATGAACTCCCAACAAATGACCCAAATCTCAAGATTCTCGAATATGATCATAATAAGATAGATCAACAATAAATGATCCACAGTCACGATACATTATTACGGATAGATATACACAGTCATCCAAAAACAAGGTTACATCTCAAATGTACCCATCATCGATATCCTCCCATATCATCGATTTCCTCTATCTCAACGATTAAAGGTATATCCGATGATGAATTCGCCGCTAACTATGATCTCAGAAGGTTACGAGAATGAAAGTGACAAAAATGAATGATGAATGATAAATGACTACAAATCCGACAAGGATTTAGAATGACTCACCAAGGTGAATTAATAACGTCATGAGTGATAGTTCCTTGAAGTGATTGGAACCGCCGTTCCTCGTGAATTGAATGATGAATCGATAATTATGAGTCCCAACATGATTGATATACATGATGAACGAATTATATGAATGAATGAACGACAATGAAATGAATGATTATACTATTAACGAACAAGAATTATTTGTTCAAACCGGTGATGAATGTCCTTACCTCGGGCTCTCGAAGCCTGATAGGGCCCCTTGAATGAAGTACGGGCTGGAGTAACAAAATCCCTCGATGCTCTTGAGCTCTCTTGAGATTTACTGGCACTAGAACCCCTGCAGTATTTCTGCCGGTGTCCCTGCCTCCCACACAGAAAACAAACAATAGCTGGCACCGTACACCGGGTACTAACGTGACCTGCTGAATCACAGTTAAAGCAAACAACAGTCGAACTCGTCGCCTGAGAGGAAGATGCTGTCCCAGCACGAAGACGACTAGAAAACGACCCCTTGGACGTCGGGTCCCGATGTCCCTCTGAACGAGCCGGCATTCTAGTCCTCTCACCTGAAGAAACTGAAGGATGCTTCTGAGTAAGCTCCTTGATCAAAAGCTCTGCTCCAAGAGCCTTCCCGATGAACTCACTAAGTGAATTACAATTGTGATTGAACAACTGCATCCTCAACTGCGGATTTAGCCTCTTGCTAAAATACTTAATTTTATCCGCCTCAGTACGGATAATTGACGAAGCAAAAT
The DNA here is from genome assembly GCA_033398695.1 of Orobanche coerulescens. NCBI lineage: Eukaryota > Viridiplantae > Streptophyta > Magnoliopsida > Lamiales > Orobanchaceae > Orobanche > Orobanche coerulescens. The sequence goes on along the minus strand of CM065810.1, from coordinate 63,349,477 downwards.
GAAGTAGTCCCTGAAACTTCTCAGGAATGACAATAACACCCTCGTCCTCGTTGGGTTCGGGGTTCAAAACCTCTGACAACTTGGCTTCACGAAGTGGATCCGGATAATACCTTTCTAACATGAGAGTCTTGAACTCGCTCCAAATACAATCACGATCGATGGGTTTCACAGAAAGCCACCACGAATAAGCGCCCTTACTCAAGTAATAAGCCGCTACTGCCACTTTACTCTCTTCCGGACACTGAACCATGTCGAAGAGTTTATCAAAATGTTCGAGCCAATGAACAATATCAGCTGGTTCCGACGAACCCTCAAAAGTAGGCGGCATCTGACGAGAGATATCGCCAACAATCTGATTCACTCCTCTAGTCTGTCCATGAAATGGCACCTGGCCTCCCTGTTGCGGTGGACCACGAACCATCGAGGTCTGCATGGTCTCCAATATCCGCGTCATCTGAGTCATCTGGGCCATCATGCCCTGCATAAATATGAATGGGTCAACCCGAACACCTTCCGAGTGAGCTGCTTCTCGGGTACGACTCCCTGACAGTGAATGATTATCTGCTGATGAATGAGTAGCCTCGCTATTTGATGAGTTAATGATATCCCTCGCGTTCGCGTGGGCATGCACACGAGATCCCGGGTTCCGGCCCGTACCGCGGCCTCTTCCCCTGCGTCCTCTGACAGCTCTATCCATACTGAAGTAGGAAAGTCACATGATGATTATAGATTCCGCATGAATATCGCATTATGATCACGTTACAGAGTGACCATAATGAGCATACACGCTCTCGCACAATGAATGCATTAATGATTTAATGAAATGATTGTCGACATTACGTCAGAGTATGATAAGACCGTATGAAACATCAAATGAGGTAACATGATTGCCTGATGAAATTCCTGAAATGATTACCTTGAACAAGTTAACAAGGTTGAAAATTCGATCCTCAAGATCAACAACTGAACCGTGAGATGGGCTGAACGATTAATGAATTAACTGAACAATGAGATTGACTGAATGAGGAATGAATTAACTGAGCAATGAGATTGACTGAGTGACGAGTGAATTAGCTAAACGATGCGATTAATTGAGTGATGAATGAATTAGCTGAACGATGAGGTTAATTGAGTGATGAACGAAGCAACTGAGCAATGATATTGACTGAATGATGAATGAATTAACTGGGTGATGAATGAGTTAACTGAGTGATGAATTAACTGAGGAATGATATTGACTGAGTGATGAATGAATTATCTGAGCGGTGAATTAACTGAGTAATGATATTGACTGAGTGATGAATGAATTATCTGAGTGATGAATTAACTGGGTAATGATATTGACTGAGTGATGAATGAATTATCTGAGTGATGAATTAACTGGGTAATGATATTGACTGAGTGATGAATGAATTATCTGAGTGATGAATTAACTGAGTAATGATATTGACTGAATGATGAATGAATTATCTGAGTGATGATATTGACTGAATGATGAATGAATTAACTGACTGATGAATGAATTATCACAGTAATGATTTTGACTGAGTGATGAATGAATTAACTGAATGATGAGATCAAAATGATGATTGAGAATTATTAACTGATAAATGAGTTGATCCTTAATGCTTACACAAGTCACACGTGCTCCAAAACAATTAGTCATGAATCAATCATAACACTAATATCACATATAGGTTTCAGCAAAGCATGAACAATTAATGACATGATGGATGTATGAACACAAAGAGAATCGAGTCCTTACACAGGTCATACGAAGCTTCGAGGTCTCGCGATACTAGTCTTCACTGACGACGACTCGATGAATGAATGACTCGTGCAGTCGCACTAATATTACGACTCACAAAACCTGACTGACTAGATTGTCATAACCTGACAATCCCACTACTACCGCGTCGGTAGGACCACATAACTCACATCTCAGGGTATTTCACTACCCAAAGCTCCGATACCATTTATGTAACACCCCCAAATCCTATTGGGTTATTACAGTGCCGTGGACCCCACGCCAAGAGATCCACCAGGCGAACATGACTAAAATACATTAAATTAAACAACAAGGGAAAATCATAGTCCCTACCATGATATCCGACACAATATTCCGATAAGGAATTTCAACGACAACGATGGGCCTACATGGCCAAGAGTAAAATACAACCTCCACGAGCATCTGCTCGGGTAATACAAAATGACAAAGACTGACAAACTGGAGAACACTCCAACCGACTGACCAACATGAACAACTCGAACTAGTATCGCTAGAATTCCTCATTGCCATCATCATGCCCCTGTGTCTCAACTCTCTCCTCGCAAGCACCTAAAACATGAAAAACATGTTCCGCCCCCACGGGGTCAGTCATCTAGATAATGAACATCAAATACATGTATAACATGATATGCATCCAAAGGCAGAATGAAACGGTACAATGATGATAATAATACGAGATGCTCACAAACCAAGGTAAGAACCGAGCATTCATGAAATACTATGCCCACGGCATACTATTAATACCTGTTCGACAGGTTAGAACATAAATGTCCAACGGCGAATCATAATCACAGAATACCACAATGAATTAAACGACATGAACCAAACCAGAACTGAATTCGATATGAATCATAATGCCCAAAGGCTCCAATGAAAATACCAAGACATTACAAAAGGCCTGAAAGTCGTTCAGCGGAAATTAACAAATATCATAAACACCTGAAGTCAAAACAGCCCGAAGCTGCATCAATGAGGGCCGAAGCCACGGCACGAAGCCGTATCACAATGAGGGCCGAAGCCACGGCATCCAGCCGTATCACAATTAGGGCCGAAGCCACGGCACGAAGCCGTATCACAATGAGGGCCGAAGCCACGGCATCCAGCCGTATCACAATTAGGGCCGAAGCCACGGCACGAAGCCGTATCACAATGAGGGTCGAAGCCACGTCATCTAACCGTATCACAATTAGGGCCGAAGCCACGGCACGAAGCCTTATCACAATGAGGGCCGAAGCCACGGCATCCAGCCGTATCACAATTAGGGCCGAAGCCACGGCACGAAGCCGTATCACAATGAGTGATAGTGTGCTGCCTTGAGTCGGCCAACACGATGACAGTAACACACGGATAGACACCGTCCTTGACAGTCCCAATTTAACACCTCGATTGCCTTAGGATGGCCAACCGATAACAATGATGCAGCGGATGATTCCATGAATGATTAAGCACTTCGATTGGCTTAGAATGGCCAATCGTTACGAATGATACGATGAATGATTAAATACCTCGATTGCCTTAGAACGGTCAATCGATAACAATGAGATGGTGAATAAATGAACATTTCGATTTGCCTGAGAACGGCCAATCGATGACAATGATACGAATGATGCCTCGGCACCTTTATTCGGTTACCGACGACGAAGGTGAGAAATGAATAAGCCAATGCCTTAATTCGGCCAATACGGTTTTTAATGACAACTCCCAACATGAATAACGATGATCTGAACGATGTCTTAGATTGACATCAATATTAACAACAATCGATACATCGATTCCGCGAACCGGCTATCGACAATGACATTAATAATGAGTATTACAATGCCTTGAATCGGTCGTTAACGAACAACAATAAACACTTGGCAAAATTGCCGGAAGGTATCGTATCGAACGATCTCTTGATATCAATGAATTCATGAAGAGACTAAGTCTCGAAATGATACAACACATCCATACACATACATGATGACATTAGCTCATTGACTAGTACAAGTATAAAACTTGCCTCAAACCGAAGGTGAGAAGGTACTTCCACGATCAACGTCCTTAATGAAATTACCGGCCGCTTGAACAACCTTAAACAACACAAAAACCAACAATTCTCTTAATACACGAATCAAGCATGATCACAACCAACTCAAAAGTCGATACAACAATACCCGAAACTCATTGGGGCATTTAAACAAACGCGTTGTAAACAATCTCCAATTGTTTACAACCAAAACTCAATTACATCCGAAACCAACTCCCAATGAATGATTCAAACCCACAAAAACTCATGAATACTATCAATAATCCAATAGGAATACTTAGAACGATATTTCAACAACATTTAGTCGAAAACCCCCAAAATTCCAAAGTCAACCCGTAAGGGTTCTTGAACAATTCCTCACTTATTCACAAATTCCGAAAATTATACCAATGAATCCGTAGAAATACATGTATCCAAGATAGATAATCCATATCTAACATATTCCAACATAATATCGATTTACATGAAGAGATCGAAAGCAAAACACCCAAGATCCGAAATTCTAGATCCAAGAATCATTACCTTGATTTGGAGTGAAGAAACTGATTGAGATGATGATTAATCCAACTTAGGAGCTTGAAGATGAAGCTAGATGATTGCAGCTCGAAAAGACCTTTCCGAATCGCCCGAGCTCGTCCGAAATGATGGAGAAATGAAGAAATGACGAATGTTGGACCGAACTGTCCTACTTATACTGTCCCAGCTTAGCGCGCGCTAACTCCTGATGTTAGCGTGCGCTAACGCGTGTACCGTGTAATCCAGTACCTCTTGACTGAATCGTTAGCGTGCGCTAAGTACCTTTGGTAGCGTGCGCTAACAGCCTGTTCTTAGCGTACGTTAACCTTATGTTAGCGTGCGCTACCTGATAGTTGATATCGAAATCACGGAGTCCGTAACCTCATCCTCTGTTCTAAGCGCGCTAGCGTGCGATACTCTGAAGTCTTAGCGTGCGTTACTAGCATAGTTAGCGTACGCTACTTACCATTCGTAGCGTGCGCTACAAATTTTCCAAATCAGCCCAGTACCTTCTGGACTGTCTGCCTCACTTGCGCTAGCGTGCGCTAATACTGAATCATTGCGTGCGTTACATGCACCTCGTTAGCGCGCGCTAACTACAATGTGTAGCGTGCGCTACCTCTCAAACTGCAAATAAAAACATGATGATGATGACGACAACAATCTCGGATCGATCTCAAACAGTGATGATCCCAAAATACGCCGAATGGTGAACATAGTTGACTAAATATGAATGATGAATAATTATTACTGAGTGAAAAAAATTCTGAGTGACAGTTACTGAATGATAATAAATGAATTCACAACCGGGTATTACATACTCCCCCTCTTAAAAAGAGTTTCGTCCTCGAAACTGAGGGTAAACAACTCGGGATATGATCTATCCATCACGATCTGAAAAAAATAACGCCCAAATAGTCCTCGGGACCAAATCAACCGTAAGCCCAAGTCCCCAAGACTTGACGTCTCGAAGCACAACGCCGGAGGGATGAACCCCCAACAAATGACCCAAATCTCAAGATTCTCGAATATGATCATAATAAGATAGATCAACAATAAATGATCCACAGTCACGATACATTATTACGGATAGATATACACAGTCATCCAAAAACAAGGTTACATCTCAAATGTACCCATCATCGATATCCTCCCATATCATCGATTTCCTCTATCTCAACGATTAAAGGTATATCCGATGATGAAGTCGCTGCTAACTATGATCTCAGAAGGTCACGAGAATGAAAGTGACAAAAATGAATGATGAATGAGAAATGACTACAAATCCGACAAGGATTTAGAATGACTCACCAAGGTGAATTAATAACGTCATGAGTGATAGTTCCTTGAAGTGATTGGAACCGCCGTTCCTCGTGAATTGAATGATGAATCGATAATTATGAGTCCCAACATGATTGATATACATGATGAACGAATTATATGAATGAATGAACGACAATGAAATGAATGATTATACTATTAACGAACAAGAATTATTTGTTCAAACCGGTGATGAATGTCCTTACCTCGGGCTCTCGAAGCCTGATAGGGCCCCTTGAATGAAGTACGGGCTGGAGTAACAAAATCCCTCGAGGCTCTTGAGCTCTCTTGAGATTTATTGGCACTAGAACCCCTGCAGTATTTCTGCCGGTGTCCCTGCCTCCCACACAGAAAACAAACAATAGCTGGCACCGTACACCGGGTACTAACGTGACCTGCTGAATCACAGTTAAATCAAACAACAGTCGAACTCGTCGCCTGAGAGGAAGATGCTGTCCCAGCACGAAGACGACTAGAAAACGACCCCTTGGACGTCGGGGCCCGATGTCCCTCTGAACGAGCCGGCATTCTAGTCCTCTCACCTGAAGAAACTGAAGGATGCTTCTGAGTAAGCTCCTTGATCAAAAGCTCTGCTCCAAGAGCCTTCCCGATGAACTCACTAAGTGAATTACAATTGTGATTGAACAACTGCATCCTCAACTGCGGATTTAGCCTCTTGCTAAAATACTTAATTTTATCCGCCTCAGTACGGATAATTGACGAAGCAAACTGAAGTAGTCCCTGAAACTTCTCAGCAATGACAATAACACCCTCGTCCTCGTCGGGTTCGGGGTTCAAAACCTCTGACAACTTGGCTTCACGAAGTGGAGCCGGATAATACCTTTCTAACATGAGAGTCTTGAACTCGCTCCAAATACAATCACGATCGATGGGTTTCACAGAAAGCCACCACGAATAAGCACCCTTACTCAAGTAATAAGCCGCTACTGCCACTTTACTCTCTTCCGGACACTGAACCATGTCGAAGAGTTTATCAAAATGTTCGAGCCAATGAACAATATCAGCTGGTTCCGACGAACCCTCAAAAGTAGGCGGCATCTGACGAGAGATATCGCCAACAATCTTATTCACTCCTCCAGTATGTCCATGAAATGGCACCTGGCCTCCCTGTTGCGGTGGACCACGAACCATCGAGGTCTGCATGGTCTCCACTATCCGCGTCATCTGAGTCATCTGGGCCATCATGCCCTGCATAAATATGAATGGGTCAACCCGAACACCTTCCGAGTGAGCTGCTTCTCGGGTACGACTCCCTGACAGTGAATGATTATCTGCTGATGAATGAGTAGCCTCGCTATTTGATGAGTTAATGATATCCCTCGCGTTCGCGTGTGCATGCACACGAGATTCCGGGTTCCGGCCCGTACCGCGGCCTCTTCCCCTGCGTCCTCTGACAGCTCTATCCATACTGAAGTAGGAAAGTCACATGATGATTATAGATTCCGCATGAATATCGCATTATGATCACGTTACAGAGTGACCATAATGAGCATACACGCTCTCGCACAATGAATGCATTAATGATTTAATGAAATGATTGTCGACATTACGTCAGAGTATGATAAGACCGTATGAAACATCAAATGAGGTAACATGATTGCCTGATGAAATTCCTGAAATGATTACCTTGAACAAGTTAACAAGGTTGAAAATTCGATCCTCAAGATCAACAACTGAACCGTGAGATGGGCTGAACGATTAATGAATTAACTGAACAATGAGATTGACTGAATGAGGAATGAATTAACTGAGCAATGAGATTGACTGAGTGACGAGTGAATTAGCTAAACGATGAGATTAATTGAGTGATGAATGAATTAGCTGAACGATGAGGTTAATTGAGTGATGAACGAAGCAACCGAGGAATGATATTGGTGAATGATGAATGAATTAAGCGAGTGATGAATGAGTTAAGCGAGTGATGAATTAAGCGAGAAATGATATTGGTGAGTGATGAATGAATTATACGGCGATGAATTAACTGAGTAATGATATTGACTGAGTGATGAATGAATTATCTGAGTGATGAATTAACTGGGTAATGATATTGACTGAGTGATGAATGAATTATCTGAGTGATGAATTAACTGGGTAATGATATTGACTGAGTGATGAATGAATTATCTGAGTGATGAATTAACTGAGTAATGATATTGACTGAATGATGAATGAATTATCTGAGTGATGATATTGACTGAATGATGAATGAATTAACTGACTGATGAATGAATTATCTGAGTAATGATATTGACTGAGTGATGAATGAATTAACTGAATGATGAGATCAAAATGATGATTGAGAATTATTAACTGATAAATGAGTTGATCCCTAATGCTTACACAAGTCACACGTGCTCCAAAACAATTAGTCATGAATCAATCATAACACTAATATCACATATAGGTTTCAGCAAAGCATGAACAATTAATGACATGATGGATGTATGAACACAAAGAGAATCGAGTCCTTACACAGGTCATACGAAGCTTCGAGGTCTCGCGATACTAGTCTTCACTGACGACGACTCGATGAATGAATGACTCGTGCAGTCGCACTAATATTACGACTCACAAAACCTGACTGACTAGATTGTCATAACCTGACAATCCCACTACTACCGCGTCGGTAGGACCACATAACTCACATCTCAGGGTATTTCACAACCCAAAGCTCCGATACCATTTCTGTAACACCCCCAAATCCTATTGGGTTATTACAGTGCCGTGGACCCCACGCCAGGAGATCCACCAGGCGAACATGACTAAAATACATTAAATTAAACAACAAGGGAAAATCATAGTCCCTACCATGATATCCGACACAATATTCCGATAAGGAATTTCAACGACAACGATGGGCCTACATGGCCAAGAGTAAAATACAACCTCCACGAGCATCTGCTCGGGTAATACAAAATGACAAAGACTGACAAACTGAGAGAACACTCCAACCGACTGACCAACATGAACAACTCGAACTAGTATCGCTAGAATGCCTCGTTGCCATCATCATGCCCCTGTGTCTCAACTCTCTCCTCGCAAGCACCTAAAACATGAAAAACATGTTCCGCCCCCACGGGGTCAGTCATCCAGATAATGAACATCAAATACATGTATAACATGATATGCATCCAAAGGCAGAATGAAACGGTACAATGATGATAATAATACGAGATGCTCACAAACCAAGGTAAGAACCGAGCATTCGTGAAATACTATGCCCACGGCATACTATTAATACCTGTTCGACAGGTTAGAACATAAATGCCCAACGGCGAATCATAATCACAGAATACCACAATGAATTAAATGACATGAACCAAACCAGAACTGAATTCGATATGAATCATAATGCCCAAAGGCTCCAATGAAAATACCAAGACATTACAAAAGGCTCGAAAGTCGTTCAGCGGAAATTAACAAATATCATAAACACCTGAAGTCAAAACAGCCCTAAGCTGTATCAATGAGGGCCGAAGCCACGGCACGAAGCCGTATCACAATGAGGGCCGAAGCCACGGCATCCAGCCGTATCACAATTAGGGCCGAAGCCACGGCACGTAGCCGTATCACAATGAGGGCCGAAGCCACGGCATCCAGCCGTATCACAATTAGGGCCGAAGCCACGGCACGAAGCCGTATCACAATGAGGGCCGAAGCCACGGCATCCAACCGTATCACAATTACGGCCGAAGCCACGGCACGAAGCCTTATCACAATGAGGGCCGAAGCCACGGCATCCAGCCGTATCACAATTAGGGCCGAAGCCACGGCACGAAGCCGTATCACAATGAGTGATAGTGTGCTGCCTTGAGTCGGCCAACACGATGACAGTAACACACGGATAGACACCGTCCTTGACAGTCCCAATTTAACACCTCGATTGCCTTAGGATGGCCAACCGATAACAATGATGCAGCGGATGATTCCATGAATGATTAAGCACTTCGATTGGCTTAGAATGGCCAATCGTTACGAATGATACGATGAATGATTAAATACCTCGATTGCCTTAGAACGGTCAATCGATAACAATGAGATGGTGAATAATTGAACATTTCGATTTGCCTGAGAACGGCCAATCGATGACAATGATACGAAGGATGCCTCGGCACCTTTATTCGGTTACCGACGACGAAGGTGAGAAATGAATAAGCCAATGCCTTAATTCGGCCAATACGGTTTTTAATGACAACTCCCAACATGAATAACGATGATCTGAACGATATCTTAGATTGACATCAATATTAACAACAATCGATAGATCGATGCATGACGGCTATCGACAATGACATTAATAATGAGTATTACAATGCCTTGAATCGGCCGTTAACGAACAACAATAAACACTTGGCAAAATTGCCGGAAGGTATCATATCGAACGATCTCTTGATATCAATGATTTCATGAAGAGACTAAGTCTCGGAATGATACAACACATCCATACACATACATGATGACATTAGCTCATTGACTAGTACAAGTATAAAACTTGCCTCAAACCGAAGGTGAGAAGGTACTTCCACGATCAACGTCCTTAATGAAATTACCGGCCGCTTGAACAACCTTAAACAACACAAAAACCAACAATTCTCTTAATACACGAATCAAGCATGATCACAACCAACTCAAAAGTCAATACAACAATACCCGAAACTCATTGGGGCATTTAAACAAACGCGTTGTAAACAATCTCCAATTGTTTACAACCAAAACTCAATTACATCCAAAACCAACTCGCAATGAATGATTCAAACCCACAAAAACTCATGAATACTATCAATAATCCAATAGGAATACTTAGAACGATATTTCAACAACATTTAGTCGAAAACCCCCAAAATTCCAAAGTCAACCCGTAAGGGTTCTTGAACAATTCCTCACTTATTCACAAATTCCGAAAATTACACCAATGAATCCGTAGAAATACATGTATCCAAGATAGATAATCCATATCTAACATATTCCAACATAATATCGATTTACACGAAGAGATCAAAAGCAAAACACCCAAGATCCGAAATTCTAGATCCAAGAATCATTACCTTGATTTGGAGTGAAGAAACTGATTTAGATGATGATTAATCCAACTTAGGAGCTTGAAGATGAAGCTAGATGATTGCAGCTCGAAAAGACCTTTCCGAATCGCCCGAGCTCGTCCGAAATGATTGAGAAATGAAGAAATGACGAAAGTTGGACCGAACTGTCCTACTTATACTGTCCCAGCTTAGCGCGCGCTAACTCCTGATGTTAGCGTGCGCTAACGCGTGTACGGTGTAATCCAGTACCTCTTGACTGAATCGTTAGCGTGCGCTAAGTACCTTTGGTAGCGTGCGCTAACAGCCTGTTCTTAGCGTATGTTAACCTTATGTTAGCGTGCGCTACCTGATAGTTGATATCCAAAATCCTGGAGTCCAGAACCTATGGTATTCATGACATAATGGTTCTGGAATAATTCGTTCATTCGTTCTCAGTCGGGGTTTACAGTGCGGCCTGCTAGGCTGGCTAAGTGCTGCCCGCACTCATTGGTTCCCCCCAATGCCAGCTGAGACGAACCTACGGAGTAGCGCAATAGGATCATTGATGGATAAATGTGAATTAATAATCTCTCTTATAATATTAGATATTAGATATCTAATTTTGATTTATCGGATAAATCAAATAGCGGTCTTATGAATTGTAAGTAGATTACTGGGTGATTACTTTAATTCATAAATTATATTTCTTAGAGAAATATATATTTGTGTTTGATATAATTAATTAATTGGATTAATTAATTAGTCCAAGCACATTGGAAATAAAATGGATTCGTTTGACGAACATCCGGTACACGAGGGATTCGTTTTGACGAACATCCAGTACACGAGGGATTCATTTTTTTATAAATAAAAGTCTTTAAAATAGAGAGAGTACTCCTTTTTCTTTCTTGAACTCAAAATCACGAATTTGAGAGAGAGAGAGAGTAAGGTTGATAAATTCATCTTGATCTTAGAGAGAAGATATAAGAAGAATAGAGAGAGAAAATTCCTACAAGCTTCCCTAGCCGCATTCTTGAAGAAAGAAAGCTTGTCGATTTTTCCATCAAGTTCCAGCGTGTGAAGTAGAGGCACCTTGCTTTAGGTGCTTGGAATGAAGGGCTCTTCATCATCATCATCATCATCATCATACGAAGGTTTTTCAGAGACATCATAGGTAACGGACTTATCTTCGTATTTTTCTTTTCGTATATACGTTACTTGATCGATCCTCTTAGGGATTCCGTTTATTCTTCCGCTGCATTTATTTTCTGTGGAATCCCATCAGTGCTGTGACGCGTCGTCTGAGTTGTCGGTCGTGATTAGTATCGAGGCGCAACCATCATCTTCGTGCGATCTGTGGATATAAGTCTCCCTACTTTGTTGTGTCTCGTGTTATACGAGTTTATCTGATTCTGTGTTATTATGTGGAGTTTAATTGTGCCTCTTGAATACTTACTCCATACTTCTTTGATTCTCGTATGGTGTTGGAGTAAAGAGTAGTACCGGTATGTATGTATATATGTATGCATCCTTGTGTGAAATCATTTTTACAGGAGTGATGTTTTGGATTGGTTACTCAATAAAAGTTTATCAATATGGTATTTCAATTTCAAATGTTCTGGGGAAGTCACGTAAATTCTATTTAGAAACATCCTTCGAGGAGGAAAAATGATTTGATTTTTGTATGATGACCTCGAGACCAAAGATTTTGGGAATTCAACTACATATATTTTATGTTCATCTTGCATTGAAAATTTTCAAAATTTGATTTTTAAATGTTCAAAAGAGGTCTATCAAAAGTTTACTTGAGACATGCCTTTCGCCTTCGACTTTTCGGTTTCATGAATTTCGGTTAAAAGTTATGTAGTGAGGATGAAAATTATTGGCGTTTGAATTCGTATGTTGCTGTTTATTTTTTTTTTACCTTTGACTTTTGGTATCATTTAGTATATGCTCATGAATGTGTTGCTGGATTAGAATAGCTAGCGCGCGCTAACGTGGCATGGCTAGCGCACGCTAAGTCTCTGTTAAATCATACACTAATCGGTCTGAGCAGAAGCTTGGAAACTACATTCTGGCCGTAAGTCTAACTTTTGCGATTGTTAGGCTGACCGTTTGAGACCATACTCTATGTGTGTTGTTCAGGAATAACAATTTTTGTGTGTGGTTATGCGTAATTTGAACTGTGTTCTTGTCCGCTGCGTGTGTAAAGTTCAAAATGACTTTTTGGTACTTTTACCAAGTAGTATGTGTTTTAAAATGACCTTTCGGGTTCGTAAATTTGAGTTATTTCGTTGACCCTTTTTCCTAACTCTTTTGTCGGGTGACTTGATGTATATTTTGAAACTATTGAGTTTTCGCGTCTTCGCCTTGTAATTTCAAATGGTATTTTATGACGGTATTTGGTATTTGGAAAATGACTTTTGGTGAGTATTTGGAAAATATTACCGTCATCGGCCTTTTGGCATTTTTGAACGTTTTTGAAAATGGTTTTCAACTTGGTGAGTTCCGGCGCGGAACCCGTACAGAAGATGATTTTGATACAATGAATGACTTTAATTTTATTGCATTTATAATTCGCATAACAACGGCATTATAAATGAAGATTGTCGGGATAATAGTTGTATATTGTGCTCTAGCCTGAATTAAATCATAATATGTATATGATTTAATGGTGTTTGATTAAAGACGGAGATGTGAATATCTCTCTATGTGTTATGATCTTTCGTTGCCATAGGTTGTTGTTTGTTAGTATGCCGAGGGGAAGAGGTCGTGGTCGCAACCGTGGTGCTGATGGCTACGGGGATCAGATGCGGAATCGAGAGATTGTCGCTGGGAACGATTTTAGTTTGGGTGTTGCTACTATATTGCAACAGGTAGCAACTCAAATGACTCAGTTGACCCAGGTGGTTCAACGTAGCATTGACGCGAGTCAGAACGTCGGTGTAAATCAATGGCTTCGCGAGGTAGTTCGTATGAATCCCCCTCGATTCGCCGGTGTTGCAGATGCGTTGGGCTGGGATGGTTGGATTTCCCAGTTGGGAAAGATTTTCGAGGTTGTCGGATGTCCTGAAGAGCGGAAGGTACCTATCCCTCAGTACCTTCTTGACAAAGATGCCGCTAATTGGTGGGAAGTTGTTAAACCTCGTGATCGTGATGTCACGTGGGCGGAGTTCCAAGCATTTATAGAAGCTGAGTTCTGTCTGAAACCGATTAGAGTGCAGAGGATTCGTGAATTCTACTTGGCAGAACCGCAAGATATATCGGTGTCACAGGCTATCATCGATTATAGCAAACAACTCAGTTATGTACGAGATCGGGTGAGAACCGAGGAAGAGAGGATCCTTCACTTTGACAGACGGATGAAGCCGGATATTCGCGTGTATATGTCGGGATTCAATTGCACTTCATTGAGGGACTATCAAGATCGAGCATTAGCCCGCGAATTAGCTTCGTTATCATCGGAGCGTGTGCCCGAGTCGAAGAAGCAGAGGAAGTATGATGACCGTGTGGACAGTGCGGGAGTTGGTGTTTCCAGTTTTCAATGTCGTAGCCTTTCCGCTGTGAAGCTCCATCGCTCGATGCGTGGAACTGAGAGTTCCAAGTCGTCTACTCTGACTCCTGGTAAATCCAGGAGATGTTTTAACTGTAATGTGGTGGGACATGTTCGTGCACATTGTCCTTCTCCGCCAGTAACGTGTTATAGGTGCGGACTCGAGGGATACGGGGTTCAGTTTTGCAAGATGGTTATCGAGCCTTCCGAGGCACGGACTTGAGCATTGATAATAGGATTGACTCCGAGTAGTTCCTGAGGGGCATGGTCTATCAGTTGTATGTTGAGTTATTTCCCTTGCTCTGTTCTTTCGAATTTCGGAGATTAACTTCTTTTATTTGAAGTGGATCGGATTTTGAACTCTGTACTTTCAACTCTGTCGACTCGTTTATGTTCGTTGACATTTTCTGAACTTGTCCTTTCTTGTACTTTTGTTGATCGAACGAGTTGTGGTATTGTTTTAGAATAACCCGTTTGTCGTTGTGACTTTCCAATTGCTATTCCATTTCCTGTGGATCTCATGTGAATTCACATCTTGTTGTCTTCACCGGACCGTATATTGTTTTGAGTCGAGATGTGAACTTTGGGGTTGTTGCTTTGAGTATTATTGTTCGTCATGATTCGAACATGACTGATCGACTTTTGTGCCTCGATCGTTGTAATTCAATCGTTTGATTGTTCGGTTTTTGTTGATCTCATTTCGTGATTGTTGAGCGTTAGGACTCCTTCGTAATTTCCTTAAGTTCAGGAAATTAGTTTTGTGTTCGATCTTCTAATCCTTGGGCTGTGGAATTTCGTAATGGTTCAGCGAATAGCTCGTGGTTTGATTGATGTACTGTTGATTTGTTCAACCATATTGATTTTCGTTCATTGTGTTTTGTTATTTCGGCAACTATCGTGAGTTATCACAGTTTGGTTTGCGTCGTTCGTTCTATGTTTCAAGTTTCGAGGACGAAACTTCTTTTAAGAGGGGTAGAGTGTAATACCCGAGATTTTGGTTCCGGAATCGTTGAGTTTTCGGGGTTTATCGGATTGTTATTGTCCTCATCGTTGGACTTTTGTGCCATATTTGGGTGTGCCTTGCTGGGACAGGTGTTTGGAGGCGTTTCGGATCACTATGTGAGTTTTTGAGTTTTTGTGGTGTAGCGCACGCTAATGCTTGAGGCATAGTGCACGCTACTGCATGGTGTTTAGCGCACACTACTGAATGTGTAGCGCACGCTAACTGGCAGTCCAGAGGCAGTCCAAGAGCTACTGGACTGGGACTGGAGCTTTGTTAGCGCACGCTATGGTCGATAGCTAGCGCACGCTATCGACTGCTTAGCGCACGCTCTCTCTTCTTTCTAGCGCACGCTACCCGGTAAGTGCAGTTCTGTGCAGGGGCTACTGGACTGGTTTTGTGACCCGTTAGCGCACGCTACGGCTTTTGGCTAGCGCACGCTAACTGTGTTATAGGCGGTTTCTCTGGAGCGTTGACCCCGTTAACGCACGCTAATGCAGGGTGTCAGCGCGCGCTAATAACTATCTAGTATAAATACTGGACAGCAGCATTAAGTCGTCATTTCCCACTTTTCTTCATCCCTTCCGACGGGAGTGAGCTCCAGAGGCAACTTTGAGCGATCTTCTTCTTCTAGCTTCATCTTCGAGTGGATTTCTAGATGTTTAACAACATCTAATCGTCTTCTTGGTCCAAATCAAGGTAATCTCTTCTTAGAACCCTAGTTCTTGGATTTTGGGGGTTTGTGAGGTTTTGGCCGATTTAAATCGATTTAGACCAGAATTTTTGTAAGATCTTCGTTGTATACTCGATATCCTTTATTAATGTTGAGACCTTCTGGTATGAACTTCATAAATCCTTATGTTCATCGATTATGTTAGTATGAGCCTTGAGATGTCCGGCGAAATGCTCCAATGGGTAGAAATTAGGATGATTCCTATATTTTCGAAGCATTGTCGATTCATGGTGGTACTATTTTCGTAGTATTCGTGGGCTGTCGAAGTCTTGGTCGTTTTTGGAAGTTCGAAGGCTACCCGATCGTGCCCGTTCGTCGTTTCGTCGCTCGTGATATCGAGGCAAGTATCTTGTCCATACGTTTCATGTTTCGTAGGCGTAATTATTGATAAATGATTTTATGCGAAGCCCAATGTTTAATGAACGTAAAAAGGGATCAGTATGTTCTCGATAAATGTTGTCTTTCAACGATAATTCGTGTACTATGTGAATATATGCGTTCTCGGAATATGTGTGTTGGTTTTGTATGTTGAAAGATGCTATGATCACTTTGAGTGAGTTTATTAGACCGTAATCCTTTGCCGAGGATTATGTAATGTTATGTGTACTTGTTCGGTAAGAATATATTGTGTGTGATATTAGTTGTTACTCCTTTGAAAGGAGGTTGTGATGTTTAAGTGTTGCTTGGCTTGATGTTCTGCTCATTGTTATGTGATCGTTGAAAGTGATGTGCCTCCGGGTAGGATTGTTGAATCTCCGGGATCCATACTTATTAGTATGGGTCAGGCGTGACCGTAGGGTTATCCAAATCCGGGTATGTCTTGCGGGGACTCCGAGGTTCGGGGCTTGCTAGCCCGATGCCGGGATAACTTGTGGGGGTAATCATCGGGTATGTCTTGCGGGGACTCTGAGGTTCGTGGCTTGTTAGCGCGATGCCGGGATAACTTATGGTTGTGGTTTGGAATGGTTCCGTGACTGTTGTCACTGTAATATCCACGTTTTCTATTTTTGGTAATTTCTATTTTTGGTGTATATTCGTTTCGGACAACTCGCTTGGCACTGTTTTGGAATTCTGAATCTATTTTGTTCTTGGAGTTTCTCCGTTTGGACGAGTCTCGATGTTGTTTTTACGTAATTTCATCTCGAGTTATATTTTATCGCATGTGTATTCGATTCTCGTTAAACTCGTTCGATTTCGTCATTTTCCTATTTCCATGAGTTCGTATGGTTGAGTAGAGCATGTTGTGAGTTTTGGATTGTTAATCCAATGTTGTATCGTGATTTTCGGACGTTTGGGCCGTTTTTGTAATTTCCTATAAGTTTCGGGAATTTGTTCCTTGTTCGATTTTGGTTATGTACCTTAGACCGTTTTGGGTTATTGGATATTATTTTTCGTTGCATGTAATTTCCTCAGGCTGTCGGGTCGGCATATCGTGTTTTGGATATCATCTTTTTCGATTATGGTAGCGTCGTCTTATGTCCAGAGCTGTCTGTCAGGACCTGTGCAAAACGGCGCAAGATCCGCGGCATTTTGCGCCGTGTATGTGCGCCGTGTCGCACAGGGGGTCGATCGCTGTCCGAGAAACGGCGCAAGACCCGCGGCATTCTGCGCCGGGTTTGTGCGCCGTGTTGCCCAGTGGTGCCCGCTGCCTTGCGAAACAGCGCAAGACTCGCGGCATTTTGCGCTGTGTCTGTTCGTCATGTCGCACAGGGATCGCCCGCTGACCCGCAATACGGCGCTGAACACGGTGCTATTTGGACCGTTTGTTGCGCCGTGTTCTGTCCAGTATATAAAGAACAGACGGGTGTTTTAACCCCATTTCTCCCTTTTTCTTCCGTTTTTCCACCTCTCCTTGGTGATTTCGGGCGATCTCCCCCAGATATTGCATTCTAGCATCTTATAACTCGGAATTGGACTTTCTAACACGAATCAATTATCTTCCCTCCGCCATTCCATCGTTGAATTGAGGTAATTGGTCTTTATACCTAATTTTAGGGTTCTTGTCTATTATTCATTTTTCCTTTCGTTTTTGCTTCGATTGATGATGAATATTAGTTGGGTAATCGTGATGTTATGTTTTCCTAGAACTTTAGCGGATAAATTCCAAGTGTTTCCCTTCGTTGATCGAATTTGAACCTTATGTCTCCGTAGTGTTCGGCATATTGTCCCTTAGGGTAGAACGTCGATTAATTCGTGATTTCTCAGTGGAATTGTAGTTGATTGAGTCTCTTCTGTTGTTAGGATCAGATTTGTGAAGATTGTTCGGACCGAAACCTTTCCGTTCACCGTTTTTCCTTCACGTCGTGTTAATCAAGGCAAGTACATGTATTACATTTCATTATGTATATTGCGTTTTCGAAATGAATGATGAATTGTGGCTTTCGGGTGCGTGAGTTGTGTTCCTTCCACCCGGAGCGTTCGACGGGATGTCTGGGGGTCGATACTAAGGGGTACGGCCGCGGAAGTGGACTTGGGTGCATGTGTGGTTGAACTTCCACCCGGAGTGTCCGACGGGATGTCTGGGGGTCGATACTAAGGGGTACGACCGCGGAAGTGGTATACCACCCGGAGCGTTCGACGGGATGTCTGGGGGTCAATACTAAGGGGTACGGCCACGGGATACCAGTTGTGATTTTGTGATATCGTGATGATTGAAACTGATTCGATTGCCAATGTAGTATTCCGGAATATTTATGGCAAATGATTTCTTATTGAGATGATTGTGTAAAAACCGTATTTGTATATAATGTTGTGTAATTGTGTACTTGCACTAGCTATTCGAATGCTAACCCCTTAAATGGGGGAAATGTGTCTTATGCATTTCAGGTACCGGGAGAGCTAAGGAGAAGGCACGGGACATGCACACAAAGGATGGGCTGGCTTGATGATGTGGCTCGAGTCTGTATTTTTATGTTTTGTCATTGCATTTGTCGAGTGCTGGAGTTAGACTGTTTACTTCTAAAGTTGGTTTAAGTCCCCTGCGTAGGCAATGAATTGATATTTACATTATGTTTCATGTACTCCGTTGAAATGTTTTGGCCGAGGCCACGGCCTTATATACTTTTGAGTGCATCTTTTGGGATTTCATTTTGGTTATGTGTCATGTGTTAGCTGGTAGAGCTCACGAGGGTTCTACGGCGTGTGATGTCCCATTTGTGAATTGGGGTGTTACATTTATGGTATCAGAGATTAGGTTTTGAATACCTAGGATGTCGGTAAATTTTTGGGTCTGTCAGTTGCGTCATTAGAGTCAGTCGTTGAGCCTAATATCATCATGCTACCATCTTTTCGTGCGACCCGTGGCTGTAAGTCTCCTCGAACTCTAATATTTCTATAATTCGTTTTATTGCGTTGTTCGGAATTGTGAATTGTGATACCAACTTTGTAAATTGTGAATCTTTCTGATCTTGTTCTTTTCATTTTTCCTTCAGTATGTTGAGAGGTCGTGGTAGACCAGCTAGGGTCGGGGTGCTGATAATGAAGAGGGCTCACTTTCTCAGTCCTCTGCGGACTCAGCCTCTCACTCAGTGCCGTCGGGTAATAATGCCGATGCCGGGGCTACTGCCGTACTTCAGCAGTTAGTAGCCCAACTTACTCAGATAGCTCAGGGTGGATGCCAGAATCCGCCCCAGACACCTAAAGATGAAGCTAGTAAGTGGATTCAGACGGTGACTAAGATGCACCCACCTCGTTTCTCCATATCTTCTAACTCCCTCGGTTGGGAGAATTAGGGTGACACAAGTGTCAGAAGTGGGACCCGCTCATTTTCTAAACATTTTAATGGATTAGCGTACCAGTTACACTCATTCCATCTTAACCGTTGATTTCAAAAACCGGTTCCCATCCCTTAAAATCTGACCATTCGTACTCTGCAAAACCCTATTTCGCCGCCCAACTATAAAAGGACTGAATCTGCCATTAGAGACTCTTTACGCTTTCTGCAAATTCAAGAGTTCTCAAGAAAAAACAGCCTACATACTTTTCTGCATTTTACTGCATATTTCGGTTATTTTCTTGCTCTTTTTCTTAAGAAATCATCAAATGGCTGGACAAACTTCTTCTCCTGCTCTGAAGAAAACTGCTAACATCATTGATGGCCGGATATTTTCAAGATCTGTTATCATTGAGCACATTCTGTCTGAAACCAACGACGCAGAACCCATGGAGTACATCATAACTCGACTTCGTCAACAAGGCCTCTATCACCTTGGAAGTCAGACCGCTGATAAGTACGATGCTTATCTGGTTGAGGAATTTTACCTCAACGCTGCCGTACGCTTTCTGTCATTGGCCCAAGGAGGTCATGTTGCTTACATCACCGCTACAATCCAGGGAGTTGAGATCTGTATTGATAATGATCTGCTCCAGAACATCTACAGGCTACCCTCTGAGGGCCTGACTATGGATCAACTTGAGACATTTGGGTCTCAAGAGCTAATCACTAAATTTTATGGACTGTTCATAGGCTCCAAAGTTGTTGACATGGTTCAGACTACATGTCACAAGAAAAATTTTTGTCTTCCATATGTGTATCTTCATGATTTTTGCTGCAGGATAATTGAGAATCGAACCGGTGCGTTCGAAATGTGTACCAACCTGAGGTTCAGGATGATGGTGGCTATTCTGACCTGTGAAAAGGTCAATTGGTGCCAGATAATCCTGAAGTGCCTGCAAGAGGAGGTGTGCAAGCCTGCCACCCAGAAGAGATCTTTTGGTTTGATGTTCAACCATATCCTGACGAAGTGCGGACTGTCGCAATCCGCTGATGCTAAGAAGAATAACCCCAGGATATACCTAGGAGGCGTCAAGCCTACTGCGTATAATCAAACCACTATGGTCTGCAACCATCCAAAAACTGGAAGTATGCCAGTTTCCGCAAATCCACGAGATGAGTCCTTGAAGTTCCAGGAAGAGGAATCTTCAAAGAAGAGAAAGAGATCTCACAGCAAGAAACCCACTGCTGGTGAGAAGCCCAAGAAGAGACTTAGGAGGCTTTCTAAAGTCAAATCTGCCAAGCCCTCCAAAGAAGTTTCCCCCGTGGCTCAACCCACTGAAAAACAACCCCAGGGCCCAACCCCTGTGGAAGAGGTGTCTCCTACTGTATCGACAGTAGATCCTGAGCCTTTGGCGGCTAGGACGGATAATGAGACATCTGCCAACGAACAAGACTTTAGCGAGTCGGCTGCCTATTTGGAGCCAACAGCTAATTCTCCTCTGCGGGATCCCACACCCGTACAGGATCCATCTTCCTTCAGGGCACCATCCCCTGTAAGGAGTCCCACTTCCATACAGGACCCCATACCTGTACAGGAATCCCTCGTTACAGCGTCTCCAGACGTTGTACGTAGTCCCTCCCCTGACTCCATTATTCATAAGACCCTTCTTTCTGTTCAAATTGATCATGCTTACGAAAGATTTCTAACATGGAAAGGCTACAGGCTAGCTCCGTACGAAACATTGTACAACTGGAGCGATTGGAGCCAAGAAGAAAGATTCGTCTCAGAAGTGACGGACTCAATGGAAATTGAAGCCCTGATCCGATGGGAAAATGCCTTATGCAAGGAGCTGATTGAAAGCCATATGTTGCAGAAATCTGACGCTAGACGGAAAGGAAAGGACAAGTCAGAGGACTCTCCCGCACATCCAAAAGACGATGACAATGACTCAGACGACGACGGCGATG
The DNA here is from genome assembly GCA_033398695.1 of Orobanche coerulescens. Taxonomy (NCBI): domain Eukaryota; kingdom Viridiplantae; phylum Streptophyta; class Magnoliopsida; order Lamiales; family Orobanchaceae; genus Orobanche; species Orobanche coerulescens. Next base: position 63,327,815 of record CM065810.1, on the reverse strand, counting down.
CTTTTCAAGCTAGTCTGAGGATGAGTCGTGAAGAGGCTCAAACTAGAGACGCCTCTCCACCCAAAGGTGACGAAGGGCCATCTACTCGAAGCAATCCCCCTTCGCCACAGCAAGAGTTAATTCCCGACGAAGAGGAATCAGTCCCTCCAGTCGAGGAAGTTGAAGCAGTTTTGGAACAGGCACCTGAGCCTGCTGCCACCGAAGAAGTTGTACCTGAAAGACAACAGGAGGATTCGATCTCCCGTATCCATGTTCTTGAAGAAACTTCGCAACAGAAGCCACTCGCACTCGTCACGAACCAGAACAAGCTGCTCCCGCCCCTTCAACCGTGGAATCCGAGGACGGTATCGTACCTGAGGATGTCCAACTTACTTCACACCCAACCGTGAACGTAAGGAGGTTGAACAGCTCTGAAGACTTTGCTCAACTAGATTCTCCTATTTCTGCCGCTAGGAAAGAGCGCCTGCGCGCACTTGGTCTTCAAACTGTATTTATCCAGGATGCAGTGAATGCTCTGTCTTCCGTTGAGAAAGCATTAAATTGGATGCATACTTCTGCTGTGGAGGAGATGACCACTCTACAACATGAAGTATCTCGTGTTGTCGAGGCATTCGTTCTTCTGCCAGAAGTTTTCAAACAAGCTCTGAAAATAATGGAAGACAAGCAGGAGCAACTCCTGAAGGAAGAAGCAACCAAAATGCGAATAGCTGAAGCCAAGACCGCATGTTCCATGATTGAAAACAGCTCTCAATTGCGCACCCACGACAAATGTATCAAGGATATGTCGCAGACGCTTTTCGCCCTTGTCGAAAGAATAACTAACATCGAGACGAAACAGGATGCTGCATTAGAGATCCTAGAACGTCTTGATGAAGCCAAAAAGGGGGAAGAGGCAAGAGAAGCTGCTAGGAGAATCAGGATACAGCAAGAAAGGAAATTCGAGGCCGCTCAAGACAGCATCACTTCCGAGCTAAACAAGCTATCCCCTCACTCCCAAAGTTTTAAGATTTCAGTCTCCCGACCTGAATTTCATGATCCAAATGTTCCGTGGCAAAATCTAATCCAGAGACCTTCTGAAATTCGTCTGCCGACCAACCGCCATCGTACTGCCGATGAAGTGAAGCAATGGAGGAAGAACGAACTGATGAGATACTTTGTCAAACTCATCAGGGAATCCGCCATCTTCAAGAGCTATAAAATGTTAGTGGAGGCCGCAGACAAATTTACGAAGATGCTAGAAGACGGAAAACTCCCTCTCCAGATCGAGATGAAATCCAAACACAGAAGAGGAGATCGGATCACCCATCCAGAAGACTGGATTCTTGCCTTTGATCGATCCTATGAAGGAAGAGATATATACCAGGATCGAGGCAACGATTCCCTACAGAACTGGTGGCGTGGTACCGAGAATGATCCAGGGAGAAAGCCATGGAGGCATGAGGATTACAGATAGGAGCTGAAATCTCTGTATAATATTCTTAATTTTTAATTTTTCTCTTCGAAACAGCAAACCATGTACTCAATTTATTTTGAATATCAATAAAAGCGTTTGTTTGTCTTGAAAGATTACAACTCGTAATCTACTGTGTTGATGTATTATTACTTAAATTGTTCGATAAACTTGATTGAAAATAAAGCTGTACGAACTAGTCTACGAACAGTTCATGATTTCAGTTGTAAAGCTTAGAGTACTTTGTAAGATTGTGCCTGCGCGCCAATCATAAGCTTAAGTTGTAAAAATCCTTAAACTGTATCGAACTCGCCTGCGAGCAGTTCATTATTTAGACTAAGACAAACCTTTTGACGAAAGACCAAGAAATCTGCCAGAAGACATCAAAGAAGATCACTTCATGAAGAAGGTTTTGGCATCATCAAGGAGACTTGAAAAGTTAAGAAAGTAAGTCTTGGCAAATTGTCAAAAAGGGGGAAATTGTTGGGAAAACAAGAACCCTGTATCGAAACAGCCGGAATATCCAATCCCTGTATCGAATGGTATTTGATAAGAGGTTTTGACATATATGCCAATCCGCATACAGTAAAGGAAACTGTATCGAAGTATTGAGGCATTATCCTGTATCGAAGACCTGCCTCGAATCAGCATATAGTGAAGCCCTTCAAGATGCAAGAAGAAGTCTTATAAAAGACCAAGTATGGAAACTGTCTCGAATCTCCAATACAGTTATCTTCCATACAGCTCACAACAGGACAAAGAAGGAATCTCCAGAAGTCAAGTCCTATTGAATAAAGAAGTATTTAAATACTCAAGGATAAAGTATTTAAATACTGTCAGTCAACAGATCTTCAAATCCCGCTAAATCCGGATCGTGTTATAATCCCGTTGGAACGGAATCTCACTCAAACGGATACATCTCAATGGATATATATTTCAAAGACTATATATATCACATCAAGATGCTGAAGATCAGTTACCCAAGCTATCGAAATTATTTTCAGAGCAAAACATATCTCCAAAGCTTACTGCAACTCAGATCAAAAGAGATATATAGTGCTCATCATTCTGAACAATACTTCATCAGCTGAAATCTCTTAAAGTCAAAGTTGTTGTTCATCATCTGTTCTATACTTTGAACAAACCCAGATCAGCCCTGTGTGGACTGAGCAATCGGTGCTTCTCCGGAACTGTGTGTGAAGGATTTGCATTGAAGAAGACGAAGCTTCAGAACTGTGTGTGAAGAAGCAAGTCAAAGCATTAGCTCAAAACCAATCTGTGTGAACGGTTGAAGCTAAGATCTTTATATCAATCTGTGTGAACGATATATTGATTGTGTGTTGTTATAATTACGTAGTTGTGTATGTAGTAATTATAATAAACTTTTTACTCCTGTGTGGAGGACCAGTGGACGTAGAGTGGTTTACCTCGAACCACTTTAATTACTGTGTTATTTACCTTCAGTTTTTACTGTTTTAATTACTGTGATTAATTAAGTATACACTATACATTTAGTTGTTGTATCCACAGCAACCTACTGTATCTAAGACTTCCGCTAAGCACTCAGATTTAAAATCCGTACAGTTTGTTGTTTAAACTATTTCCCAAACTGTATCCAGTATACTTAGTGGCCAACATGAACTTCCACCCAGAGTGTCCGACGGGATGTCTGGGGGTCGATACTAAGGGCTACGACCGCGGAAGTGGTATCCCAGCCGGAGCGTTCGACGGGATGCCTGGGGGTCGATACTAAGGGGTACGACCACGGGATACCATTTGTGATTTTGTGATATCGTGATGATTGAAACTGATTCGATTGCCAATGTAGTATTCCAGAATATTTATGGCAAATGATTTATGATTGAGATGATTGTGTAAAAACCGTATTTGTATATAATGTTTTGTAATTGTGTACTTGCACTAGCTATTCGAATGTTAACCCCTTAAATGGGGGAAATGCGTCTTATGCATTTCAGGTACCGGGAGAGCTGAGGAGCAGGCACGGGACATGCACACAAAGGATGGGATGGCTTGATGATGTGGCTCAAATCTGTATTTTTATGTTTTGTCATTGCATTTGTCGAGTACTGGAGTTAGACTGTTTACTTCTAAACTTGGTTTAAGTCCCCTGCGTGGGCAACGAATTGATATTTACATTATGTTTCATGTACTCCGTTGAAATGTTTTGGCCGAGGGCACGGCCTTATTTACTTTTGAGTGCATCTTTTGGGATTTCATTGTGGTTATGTATCATGTGTTAGCCTGGTAGACCTCACGAGGGTTCTACGGCGTGTGATGTCCCGTTTGTGAATTGGGGTGTTACAGTCACGAGGACATGTGATTTGGTATGGTTTCCTATTGGGTTATTCACTCGGGTATGTTCTACGGGAGCATCTGAGGTTTGTGTCGTGTTAGCACGGGACGCGAATAATCTTTATGAACATGTGTTATGTGATTTGGGTCGTGGACCCTGTGGCTTATGATTTGAGTCTTGGACCTCGTGTGTTGTGAATTGGGTTGTGAACCCATGTTTTATTATTGGGATTGTATTTTGGAAAGATGATTTTGGGCCGTGTCCCCAAGTATTTTCTAAAGACTTGAGAATTCCTTAATTCCAAATGTTTTCAAACTCCCGAGATCGTAAAATATTTTGTATGAGATACATGGTTCTATTCCTACCTTTTCTAAATAAAACTGTTCTGATTAAGTGAATTATGTCGGGAAATATATTCAAGATTTTATATTCTTGGAGTATGTTGCGTATGGATTGTATTTCTGTTTTATACTTGCACAAGCAAAACAGTGGAGTTTTGCTAACCCCCGAGTATTCGGGGGGTGGATGTCTGTATTGCATCCAGGTACTTGCAGGTTGTTGGGGAGCGAATCACAGGATCGATACGAAGGATGATGGAAGACGACGATACTAATCACATGAAGACCATCCGTTGAGTATTTTGGTAGAGTCTCAGTATTTGGATCTCCGTTGTGTAGTTTTCCCGTTTTATGGGTATATTGATATATTCCAACCCCTGCGTGGGTATGAGTTTTAAGTCGAGTTGTATATGTTTGATGTATGGTAATGTGGTAAAAGACCAAATCGGTCTAGCAGTTCATTATGTAGCCATGTCGGCATATAATGTGAGGTATTGTTTTTGTTTTTAGCCTGGTAGATCCTCACGGAGAGGGTCTGCGACGCTGTAATATTTCCAAGTGGATTGGGGGTGTTATAGTGGGCCCCGGAGTAGAACCCACAAGGCTAAAGGAAATTTTTGCAAACATTTACAAATGCCCAAGAGGCCAACGACAGTACTATCTTTAAAAATATTCGAAGACGTTATAAAACTCGTTTATCAAAACCGTCTTAAAATCTCGTTTGAAAGGACAAGGCCTAAAATGTTAGAACTAAACAGATTAAAAACATACGTTAAGCTATCGCTTACACGTACCGACAAAATAGTTTAGAAAACGGTTTCCAAAGTAACCTAAGTTACCAGATACCAAAAGTCCATTTAAAAATACTCACGCAGCGGAAAAGACAGACAATTACAAATACTCTAGCAGCCGAATACAACAACTGATCAGGAACTCAATTCACACAAAAACATGCTCTAGCTAGTATCCTCCGGGAAGCTCATCTCTCGACGACCGCTACAAGCTCGTTATCTCAAGAACCTAAAAAGAAAGCCCACGACGGGGTCAGCCATAATATCCAACAAAGATAACTGTCACATCACATTAATAATTACATACCAATTAGATACAAAATAAGAATATGACCAATGTAATCTTATGGTCATAACTTTACCAAAATTCACATCTCGCACAGTACCCAAGGTTCTCAAAACATCATCATAACTCACTGTTACGAAATCTACTAACACTGTCCAACCCAAATCCATCGGGTAACATCATCACATCTCGACACGAAAACCAATTGTCCATCAAAGACAAATACCAAGGGAAATAAGTACCATACCTCAAGATGCACAATACCACGACAATCATGTCAGTCTAATATGAGATTAGATCAATGCAACATACGGGCACGGTCCTAACACAAGACCTACAAATGCATACTCCTATGACAACGTCAATATGCTCAAAACAATAACAATAGTGTATACTCAATGGAAATCCCATGATCCAGCGCCCTCAGCATAGATCCCAGATGATCCTACTAGATCAACACGAAATGGATAACCAATAATATACGTATGCGCAACAACACATGATAAAATCAATGATGCAAATCCACATGATTCCATCAACACAATATTGGGTAATCCAGCGCCCTCAGCATAGATCCCCATGATGATCCCGTCATGGGCTTTCTTTTTAAGTTCTCGAGATAACGAGCTTGTAGCGGTCGTTGAGCGATGAGCTACCCGGAGGATACTGGCTAGAGCATGTTTTTGTGTGAATTGAGTTCCTGATCAGTTGTTGTATTCCGCTGCTGGAGTATTTGTAATTGTCTGTATTTTCCGTTGCGTGGGTATTTTTAAATGGCGTTTTGGTATCTGGTAACTTAGGTTACTTTGGCAACCGTTTTCTAAACTATTTTCTCGGTATGTGTAAGCGATAGCTTAACGTATATTTTTAAACTATTGAGTTCTGATATTTTAGGCCTTGTCCTTTCAAACGAGATTTTACGACGGTTTTGATAAACGAGTTTTATAACGTCTTCGAATATTTTTAAAGATAGTACCATCATTGGCCTCTTGGGCATTCGTAAATGTTTGCAAAAATTTCCTTTATCTTTGTGGGATCCACTCTGGGGCCCACGGCGCTGTAATATTCCCGATTAAATCTGGGGGTGTTACAGAATATGGTATTGGATCTTAAGTTGTGAAAACCTAGGCAGTCGGGTCGAGTGGGGTCATGCTTTTCTCCGGTCATTCGATTTGTCGGTTGACAAGTGTTTGAGCCCTAGATTTTTGTTGTTCACTCGGGCTTGTGCGTTATGTGATTTGCCAGTGTAGTACTGGGCTTGTTATAAACTTTTCCAAATAGTATTAACGTGTTTCTTCAGATAGAGCTCTGTTGTGTTCTCGAGTTGAACTTTTTTGCAAAACGTGTGTTTTGAAAATGTCTGTATCAAGTATTTTCTAGAGTCGAGACATGTGCCAGTATCATGGGGAATCATCAGCTTCACGATCTGTAAGTATTTGGATTTTTGAATTGCATTGAGATTTATTGCCGTTCTAAGTTGATATGCTTTGAGATTCAGCAAGATATTATGCATTACATTATAAGGTGACAGAGTTGGGATAGGATGATCTTGAGAAACTATGATTTTGGAAATTAGTATGTTGGGTAGATTTTGGAACGAAATTGTGCATTTGGGAGAATGTTGTGGATGGTTGAGAAGAACATGTAGTCATGTTAGTACATTTTGAGATATATGAACTGCTTTTGAGCATTTGAAAATGATACTTTTCAAAATGAATATTTCACGGATGTTTTACAGTAAATAATTTTTGGTCCGAGACCCAATCGATTTTGAAATAGATTTATAACTCAGGACTTGAGGTCCAAAAGGGTTTTTCTACTTTTTAAACTTCTTGTAATGCGAAACAAGATACGGGCTAAGACCCAAATGTTTCGAAAGAAAGCTTTTCTGTTTTCTAAAACTCCCGAGATTTTTAAAACACTTTACTAATCGTTTATGCATTATATTATGACCTTTCGAGGTTTTGGTTTACTTATTCAAATGAAACTTCTCGGGAAGTCTTTCGCTGTGTTTGATTTGTTGATTATTCCATGTTTTGTCATGGCATGGTTGAGGCAACCCAAGATGGGTTAATGGTTGACGTTGCGAGTCATGTGTGGAAAAGGAGTTTTATCGGAGTCTATATATTGAGGTTTTGGAACTATATCGTGTAGTTTTCTGATGGAATGTCAGTGGAATTTGTGACGAGCCGGACTGGTATACAAGAGTAGGGATGTGGTCAATCATTTGCATAGTTTTCATTTTATAACTTCGAAATCGTGTGGATTCGAAGAAAACTGTTATCGAATATTTGGCATTAGCGAGCCAGTCTAGCTTTTCAAAAACTGATTTTGTTATCTTACCAAAATTTATGTTTTGAGCTTTGAAATTTTTGAAAGAACTTTCAAAAATTTGTCTTTTGACAAGACTATATGATTTCAAACTGGTTTGAAAATGTGATTGATATACATACGCATTTAGTGTATATCATGGTGAAGTTATGAGTGTGACTTACAAATTGGATATCATATCGATGGTATGAGGAAAATAGATTCGAACTTCATTATGGTAGTTTGGTTATCCAGGGATGATCGGTTGATTTATTAGATAAGAGAAATATGCTGCATGTTGTAGATTCATGCACAGGATGTATATTTGGAACTTTAGATTTTGTGAAACCGGGACATATGTACTATGTGATTCCATGTACACCACAAACTAGGCGGATATTACAGTGTTGTGGACCCCCGACTGGGACCCACCAGGTGAATGAAAATTAATGACTTAAATAATATAATTGTAGTACCGAACCACATTATATCATTAAATTACTCCGATGAGGAGTTTCATTACAACACACCCAAGATAATACAGAATACATGTATATTTTATATGAATATAATATATACAACACGGAATAAATGAGTATTCAAACGGAAGTCTGCAGCGGAAATAAAAATGAAGAAAACACGAAGACTAAAAGGACTGGGGGCCCCTGCTAGTATCACTGGGACTCTCGCCGTCAACATTCTCTCCCCGTGCCTTAGCCTTGCCATGACATGAAAACAACATCCCCCAACGGGGTCAGTTACACAGAACAACAATCCTCAAGAGTTGAACAATATACAACAATCACATAAATGAATTAATGAATTAAGTTGAATGATGAGCATCAATGTACGCCCGAATGAACTGAGTAAAAGCACAAATAGCCGGGTGTCCCGAGTCCCGCATATACACCCGCTATTGGCCTAATTATTCTCATGGTTCAATTTGTTCGGAGTCCCGCGTATACACATTACCATGCGTACAGTCCAATGTGTCCAGAGTCCCGCATATACACATGACCATAGTTTGCCTGACTAAAATTTCACACATGCGCCAACTGGCAATGCAATATAATTCCGGAAGATCACCATAGCAAAAATGACCAAGGTGAGGAGTAATGAATAGAATCCGATAAGGATCAAGAACGACTCACCGAGATAAAATAATGATACAACGAGTGATAGCTTCAATGAAATGATTTTGGAACCATCGTTCCTCGTGAGTTACATGATGAGTTGATAAATGCAAGTCTCAACATGAATGATATATTATGAGTGAGTTACATGTATGAATGAACAACAACGTAAGTAATGAATATCCTTTTAACCGAGTAAGAATTTACTTACTCAATACCGGTGTTGAAATGTCCTTCCTCGAACAACGTCCTAAAAAGAGATGTCGGTCGCTCGGACAACCTTGAATGACACAATTACCAATCATCCGCTCAATATATGTATCAAACACGATTATAACCAACTCAAATGCCGATACAACAATACACAAACTCATTGAGGCATTCTAACGAATACTTAGCAAACATACATCCTTTGATAATATTCATTCCCGAATATATCGAAACCACAAAACACCTTCAATGATATCAATAATCCCATAGGAATCCACAACTCTAGTTAACAACAACATCTAAACGAAAACCCCCAAAAATATCAAAGTCAACCAAAAAGTGTTCTTGAATTAACCCCAATATTCATGAAATCCGAAATATATGCCAATAAATCTGTAGGAATAGATTCATCCAAGGTAGATAATCCATATCTAATATATTTTAACAACAATCCAAGCTTACACGAAGAAATCGGAAGGAAAATACCCAAAATCTAAAATTCTAGATCTAAGAAATTATTACCTTTATTTGATGTGATGGAGATGATGAAATGATGATTAATCCGAATGATAAGCTTAATGATAATGATAGGTGAGTGCATCTCGAAAAGATCTCTCTGAATTGCCCGAAATCGCCCGTAATCGTCGAAGGAGTGAAGAGAGAATGACAAATGACGAATCTGGACTGCACTGTCCAATATATATTGTTCCCAGATTAGCGCACGCTACGACCTGTTATTTAGCATACGCTAACGGGTTAACCGGACAGTCCAATGAAATCTGACTGCCTCGTTAGCGTACGCTACGAACTTGATAGCGTGCGCTAACGCCCTCCCGATAGCGTGCGTTAACTCTAAAAGTTAGTGAGCGCTAGCTAAATACCTGACGTCCAGTGACTGAAGTCCAGAACCTCCTGTCCTCAGACCTGTTTGCGATAGCACGCACTACGTCCAATAATCAGCGTGCGCTACTACGCCAATAGCGTACGCTAAAATCCACTCATAGCGTGCAGTAGGAATTATTCCAAAATCAGTCCAGTACCCACTGGACTCTGCCTGATCGGCCTTAGCGCGCGCTACACTGACTGCATAGCGGGTGCTATCCAAACTTACTAGCGTGCGCTACTTACCATTCGTATCGTGCGCTACTCCAACTCGGCTGCAGTCCAGTGCCTTCTAGACTGCAGGCGTGAACCACATTAGCATGCACTAATACGGAGAGGTAGCGTGCGCGACCCGTACTCAATTAGCGCGCGCTAAAGAGAGTACGTAGCGTGCGCTACTCCTCACACACAGCCTACTATGAAGATGACAATGATAATGACCACGATTCGATCCTCCAACCAGGTAGGACGACGGATAATAACTGATGTATGATACAATTACTCTGATCGGTGAATACAATGAATGAATATGAACAATGCATGATCATTAATGATTGAATAATTACTGAGTGACAATTACTAAATGATAATTACTTAATGATAATGACTGAATTACAACCGGGTACTACATACACCCCCTTAAAAGAGTTTCGTCCCCAAAACTAAGGGTCAAACAACTCGGGATAACTCTCCCGCATACTATCCTCGGTTTCCCAAGTAGCCTCTTCGGCTCCGTGCCTAGACCACTGAATTTTAACCAAAGGAATCGTCTTGTTCCTCAACTGTTTGATTCGCCGCACTAAGACTCGTACGGGATGCTCCTCACACGAATGATCGTCTGCGATCTCGATCTCGTCGAACTGAAGTATGTGACTCGGGTCGGCAACATACTTCCACAACATAGAGACGTGAAACACATTATGAATTCGGCTCAACGCCGGAGGTAAGGCCAATCGATAAGCTAGCTCGCCTACTTGATCTAAAATCTCAAACGGTCCAATGAATCTCGGACTCAACTTTCCCCTCTTCCCAAAACGGAAGATACCTCTACTCGGGGATACCTTGACCAACACATGGTTACCCGCCTCGAACTCTAATGGCCAACGACGGTTATCTTCGTATGATTTTTGTCGACTCTGAGCGGTCAACAAACAACTCCTGATCAAAGCTACCTTCTCATGGGCGGCTATAAGCATATCGGGCTCGGTGCCGATTAATTCTGATAAATCATCCCAACACAAAGGAGATCGACAACGACGACCGTACAAGGCCTCGTAAGGTGCCATCTTGATCGAAGCATGCCAACTATTATTATACGTGAACTCAATCAACGGTAGTTGGGCTTCCCAATCATCTTTCCAATCGAGGACACATGCTCTCAACATGTCCTCTAATGTCTGAATAGTCCTCTATGGTTGTCCGTCGGACTGAGGATGAAAAGCTGTGCTGAGATTAAGCTGAGTTCCCATCGCACGATGAACTGATTTCCAAAAATGTGACACGAATCGTCTGTCATGATCAGAAACGATACTCTTAGGATTACCATGCAATCTCACTATTTCTTTGATGAACAACTGGGCAAATCTCTCGGGACCCCACGTATTCTTAATCTCAAGGAAATGGGCTGACTTAGTTAAACGATCCGCAATTACCCAAATTGTATTCATGCCACGACGACTTGTCAGCAAACTCGTGATGAAGTCCATTGAAATATCTTCCCACTTCCACTGTGGAATAGGGAGAGGTTTCAGCATACTCGCCGATCGCTGATGTTCTATCTTGACTTGCTGATAGGTTAAACATCTCGAAACAAATTCCGCGACTTCTCGCTTCATATTACTCCACCAGTAATTTTGTTTCAAGTCTTTGTACATCTTGCTAGACCCCAGATGAATGGAATAAGGGGTAGCATGATCTTCTCTCAAAATCAAGTTTTTCAACTTGTCATTCTCCGGTACACATAACCGATTCTTAAATCGCAAAAGTCCATCATTGTGGGCCACAAATCCAGGGGCTTTCCCCCTGAGTCACATCATCTTGAATGCGAAACAAAAATGGGTCCGAACCCTGATTCTCCCTGATCGCCTCCTCAAGTGGCGAGGAAATCTCTAACGTACAAAGTTGCCCTTGTACTCGCTGTAACCAGACCTCGATCTATGGCCTCAGAAATTCCTGTTGAAGTTCCTTCTGAACTGTTAATCAAGCAAGCATCTGCTCCTGAATGGACTTACGACTCAAGGCATCGGCGACAACGTTTGCCTTGCCCGGGTGGTAAAGTATCTCAATATCATAATCTTTGATTATTTCCAACCACCGCCTCTGTCGCATATTTAACTCCTTTTGAGTAAATATATACTTCAAACTCTTATGATCGGTGAATATCTGACAGGTAACGCCATAAAGATAATGGCGCCAAATCTTCAATACGAACACCACGACTGCTAGCTCCAGGTCATGGGTCAGATAATTGACATCGTAAGGTCTCAATTTCAGTGAATCATAAGCAATAACTTTCCCGTTCTGCATTGGTACATATCCGAGACCCTGTCCGGACACATTACTATAAACCACAAATCCTTTCGTCCCTTGCGGTAAAGAAAGGATAGGTGCTGAAATTAACCGGCTCTTGAGTTCCTCAAAACTCTGTTGGCACGCGTCGGACCACGTGTATTTCTTATCCTTCCGTAAAAGGTTCGTCATGGGTTGAGCAATTTTAGAAAATCCTTCCACAAATTGCCGATAATAACCAGCTAATCCGAGGAAACTCCGGATTTCCTTAACATTCTTCGGAGGTTGCCAATCTCGGATCGCCTCCGTATTCTGAGGGTCGACACGAACTCCGTCTGATGAAATTACATGTCCAAGAAATGTCACTTCGGACATCCATAACTCACATTTGGAAAACTTTCCAAAAAGTTGCTCTCGTCTCAACACGTCGAGCACCTGATGAAGGTGAAACTCGTGTTCCTCCAGGTCAGGAGAATAAATTAGAATGTCATCAATAAAGACAACCACGAACTGATCCAAATAGTCGATGAAAACATGATTCATTAATTCCATGAACACCGCAGGTGCATTAGTTTACCCAAACGGCATTACCACAAACTCATAATGACCATAGCGTGTTCGGAACGCCGTCCTTGCGATATCCGACTCTAGAATTCATAACTGATGATATCCAGATCTTATGTCGATCTTGGAAAATACTGAAGCTCCCTGAAGCTGATCCAAAAGATCATTGATACGGGGTAGAGGATATTTATTCTTGATCGTCACCCGGTTCAATTCCCGGTAATCGATACACAAGCGAAATGAACCATCCTTCTTCTTGACAAACAACACAGGTGCTCCCCACGGGGACGCACTCGGCCGGATATAACCCTTCTCAGTCAAATTTTCTAATTGATTCTTCAACTCCTACATTTCGTTCGGGGCCATCCGGTACGGTGCCTTCAATATTGGGGACGTACCAGGCCCCAACTCAATCGTGAATTCCACATCTCTCTGTGGAGGCAAACCAGGTAACTCGTCTGGAAATACATCAGCATATTCTCTCACTACAGGAATGTACGTCAACATTACTGATAGTTTCTAGGTCTTGGTCATATAGCACCAATAACCGATACACCCATGATTGAGTAATTTTACCGCTTTCATCAAGTTGATGACTCTACCAGAACAGCTGGGATTACCTCCCTGAAAAACACATTCGACTCCATCGTCTGAAATAATAGTGACCATACGCTTACGGACACTAATGATGGCATCGTGACGATCCATCCAATCAATACCTAATATGATGTCGTCTCTCGGTAAATCTACCATGATTAGGTTTGCTAACCAATCACGGCCATGAAACTGAATCGGACAATCCTTAATCTCACGATTTCCAATAATTCTTCTACCATCAGGTAGACCAATGACATAAGGCTCACAACTAGTAGCACTATCCAGACATAGTCTACTCAAACATGACTCGGAAATGAATGAATGCGATGCACCAATATCAAAAAGGGTACACACAGGTTGAGATAGAATTTCGAGTATACCTGAGATCATTCGGGCTTCCGGATCATCACCTCTCTTCATCTCATAAATTCGGGGCTTGCCAGCCCCGGAACCGGATGCTCCCCATCTGATAGCTGTGGGCTCTGCCTTTGTTAGCTCCCATCGTCTTAAACGACATGGACTGAGTAGCCTGATTTGGAACCGCTGACTGTTTCGGGGCCTGACATGACGCTGGAGTAGGTTTGGAGTCCTTTAGGCAAAAACGGGCCCTATGCCCCGCCATTCCACAGTTATTGCACGTGATGGTTTGCCTCAAACACTTCGTGCTGTAATGACCCTGTTCTCCATAGTTGAAACAGGTAATGGCTGAACTGGCCGCTCGTGACTGAGATTCCGTGGGTCTGGGCGCCATAGGAGGTCGCTCAGTGAAAGTAGAGCCCGCTCGAGGCTTCTTGAAAGTTGCCTGACTACCTTTAAGCTGATTTCGATTCTTTGACTTCTTGCCAGATGATGGAGTTTGATTCTTACCAATCTCCTTAGCAATAAGCTCATAAGTAAGAGCTTTCTCGATGAATTCGGCCAGAGTGGTGGAATTGTAATTAAGCAACTGCATCCGCATACGAGGTTTCAACCTCTTGCTGAAATACTTGATCTTCTCCGCCTCGGAGTGAATAATAGACGAGCAGAAAGTAAGAAGCTCCTAAAATTTCTCAGCGATGGCGAGAACATCATCGTCCTCTGAGAGGTCGGGAGTGAGTAATTCCGATAACTTGGCCTCTCTGAGTGGGGCCGGATAATACCTCTCCATCATGAGAGTCTTGAATTGATCCCAAGTACATGGTCCGTCGGTGGGCTTCAACGATAACCACCATGAATGAGCGCTCTTACCCAGATAGTAAGCCGCAACTGAAACTTTATGCCCTTCGGGTCAATCCACCATAGCAAATAACTTCTCGAAATGCTCTAGCCAATGAACAATATCTGCAGGGTCAGACGAGCCCTCAAAGGTAGGTGGTCTTTGGCGAGAGATGTCGCCAATAATACTGCTCACACCCCTCTCCTGTCCCTGAGGTGGCGGCGGAGGAGTCTGTTGATTCTGAGTAGCTGAATTCTGCATTGTCTCCATGAGGCGTGCCATTTGAGTCATCTGGGCCATCATGCCCTGCGTAAAAGCGATTGGGTCAACCCGAACACCCTCTGAATGAGCTGTGTCCCGGGTACGACTCCCTAACAGTGAATGATCATTTCCAGGAGAATGAGTGGCGGCGTCGCTGCTCGATGAATTAGCATTATTCCTCGCGTTCGCACGTGTATTCACACGAGTTCTCGGGGTTCGGCCCGCACCGCGGCCTCTTCCCCCGCGTCCTCTGCCAGCTCTTTCCATAATGAATGATCAACTGAAGTGACGATATTATCTGATGAAATTCTTGAAATAATTATCTTGAATAAGTTAACAAGATTAATGATACGATCCTCAAGATCAACAACTGAACCGTGAAATGAATTGAGTGATTAATGAGTTAACATGATCGACATGAGCACAAATGAAAATGATGAATGAGTGATTCTTATTGCCAGAAATTATACCATGGCGTCAGAAATCTACTGTTCTTTGGTATGAGGGGCTCGGCTCTTGCACGGGTCACACGTGATGCGAAAGTCCAATGATACTAGTCTGATGAACGATGATTTCAATGATGCATGACTCGGAAGGTAGTATTCAAAACCATGCTCCGATACCGACTCTGTAACACCCCAAACTAGGCGGATATTACAGTGTCGTGGACCCCCGACTAGGGCCCACCAGGCGAATGAAAATTAATGACTTAAATAATATAATTGTAGTACCGAATCACATTATATCATCAAATTACTCCGATGAGGAGTTTCATTACAACACACCAAAGATAATACAGAATACATATATATTTTATATGAAGATAAAATATACAAAACGGAATAAATGAGTATTCAAACGGAAGTCTGCAGTGGAAATAAAAATGAAGAAAACATGAAGACTGAAAGGACTGGGCCCCCTGCTAGTATCATTGGGACTCTCGCCATCAACGTTCTCTTCCCATGCCTTAGCCTTGCCATGACCTGAAAACAATATCCCCCAATGGGGTCAGTTACACAAAACAACAATCCTCAAGAGTTGAACAATATACAACAATCACATGAATGAATTAATGAATTAAGTTGAATGATGAGCATCAATGTACGCCCGAATGAACTGAGTAATAGCAAAAATAGCCGAGTGTCCGGAGTCCCACATATACACCCACTATTGGCCTAATTAGTCTCACGGTTCAGTGTGCCCAGAGTCCCGCGTATACACATTACCATGCGCACAGTCTAATGTGTCCCTGCATATACACATGACCATAGTGTGCCCGACTAAAATTTCACACATGCGCCAACTGGCCATGCAATATAATTCCGAAAGATCACCAGAACAAAAATGACCAAGGTGAGGAGTAATGAATAGAATCTGATAAGGATCAAGAACGACTCACCGAGATAAAATAATGATGAAACGAGTGATAGGTTCAATGAAATGATTTTGGAACCGTCGTTCCTCGTGAGTCACATGATGATTTGATAAATACAAGTCTCGACATGAACGATATATTATGAGTGAATTATATATATGAATGAACAACAACATAAGGAATGAATATCCTTTTAACCGAGTAAGAATTTACTTACTCAATACCGGTGTTGAAATGTCCTTCCTCGAACAACGTCCTAAAAAGAGATGTCGGTCGCTCGAACAACCTTGAATGACATAATTACCAATAATCCGCTCAATATACGTATCAAACACGATTATAACCAACTCAAACGCCGATACAACAATACACAAACTCATTGAGGCATTCTAACGAATACTTAAATATACATCCTTTGATAATATTCATTCCCGAATATATCGAAACCAAACTCCAAAATGAGTATTTCAAACCAAAAACACCTTCAATGATATCAATAATCCCATAGGAATCCACAACTCGAGTTAACGACAACATCTAATCGAAAACCCCCAAAAATATCAAAGTCAACCAAAAAGTGTTCTTGAATTAACCCCAATATTCATGAAATCCCGAAATATATGCCAATAAATCCATAGGAATAAATTCATCCAAGGTAGATAATCCATACCTAACATATTCCAACAACAATCCAAGCTTACACCAAGAAGTCGGAAGGAAAATACCCAAAATCCGAAATTCTAGATCTAAGAAATTATTACCTTGATTTGATGTGATGAAGATGATGAAATGATAATTAATCCATATGATAAGCTTGATGATGATGATAGGTGAGTGCAGCTCGAAAAGATCTCTCCGAATCGCCCAAAATCGCCCGGAATAATCGAAGGAGTGAAGAGAAAATAACAAATGACGAATATGGACTACACTGTCCAATATATACTGTTCCCAGATTAGCGTACGCTACGACCTGTTATTTAGTGTGCGCTAACGGGTTAACCAGACAGTCCAGTGAACTCTGACTGCCTCGTTAGCGTACGCTATGAACTTGATAGCGTGCGCTAACACCCTCCCGATAGCGTGTGTTAACTCCAAAAGTTAGCGTGCGCTAGCTAAATACCTGACATCCAGTGACTGAAGTCCAAAACCTCCTGTCCTCTGACCTGCTTGCGATAGCGCGCGCTACGTCCAATAATCAGCGTGTGCTACTGCCCCAATAGCGTACACTAAAATCCACTCATAGCGTGCGCTAGGAATTATTCCAAAATCAGTCTAGTGCCCACTGGACTCTGCCTCATCGGCCTTAGTGCGCGCTACACTGACTGCATAGCGGGCGCTATCCAAACTTACTAGCGTGCGCTACTTACCAATCGTAGCGTGCGCTACTCCAACTCGGCTGCAGTCCAGTACCTTCTGGACTGCAGGCCTGAACCACATTCGCGTGCGCTAATACAGAGAGGTAGTGTGCGCTACCCGTACTCAATTAGCGCACACTTAAGAGAGTACATAGCGTGCGCTACTCCTCACACACAGCCCACTATGAAGATGACAATGATGATGACCACGGTTCGATCCTCCAACCAGGTAGGACGACGGATAATAACTGATGTACGATACAATTACTCTGATCGGTGAATACAATGAATGAATATGAATGATGAATGATCATTAATGAGTGAATAATTACTGAGTGACAATTACTGAATGATAATTACTGAATGATAATGACTGAATTACAACCGGGTATTACAGTCCATTGGTATGGTAGTAGCGCGACTCTAACATAGTGGCTTTGAATGATTTCTTTCTAAGTGTAGGTTTGGGGATGGTGACCCCATACTGGTTGTTTTGGATATTGAGTGGTCGTTCTCACTCCATGTATGATTTGGTATGTTCGTCGATTTTTGATTGGTTGTCTGTATGCCGAGGGGTATGTTCACCAACAGGGTATGATTATTGAGATCCACTGTATGTGATTGGTGTGTCGTTTTGAGAACTTTATTCGTTTGTATATCGATTTCTGTGGTTCTGTGTTGATCGTGTTGGAGCTTATCGTGTGAAGGTGTTCTCGATTTTCGTTGATCGTTCGTTGGTAATATTAGAGTTTATCATGATGATGATATTCTCGATTGTGTTTTGACCTCTAGTTGGTCATATTGAAGTTTATCATGTTGATGATATTCTCGATTGTGTTTTGACCTCTGGTTGGTCATATTGGAGTGTATCATGTTGATGATATTCTCGACTGCGTTTAGACCTTGGTCGTATTGAAGTTGATCATGTCGATGATATACTCGGTTAATTTGTTGGTTGATCATTGTTAATGATCGTATGAGCGTTCGAATTTCGTGCCGATGTTTCGGGATTTGTGTTGTTGATTTGGGCAGTCGTTTCACAGATGTATTGTGCATTATTGATTTTTAGCAGGATTTGGACTTGATTGTGTAAACAGGCAGATAAGATTTGACACGGATAGATTATGTCATCCGAAGATGATATATTATTTTGTTGAGGCTCATGGATTGCGAATGTAAGCGTATTGAGGCTTTACAGTGAAGTCACTTGCTAGTATCTCAGGAAATATTCGACTTTGCACATTTGTAAGTGTACTGTTTTGGTTATTCGTTAATGATGATGATTGATCGTTATTTTGATGGTTTCGGAATATTTTGGTTGAACGGCTTGTTTGTTTTCTATGACTGATTGCAAGTTTCGAGGACGAAACTTATTTTAAGTGGTGTAGTATGTAATATTCAGAATTTCTACTACTGTTATTTAATGTTATTTTATCCGAGTTATGTTGTACAGCATGGAATCTGTACAGTATGGGTAAAATAAATTCGGAACTAAGACAGTTGTATTGGTATAATTGTCGTAGTTGGTCGACAATTACGTCTGAGGGTATCGTGTATCAGGTTATCGTGCTTTTGATATTGGGTATATCATATGAGAATATTATTGGATTGAAAATATGTATTCAGTATGTGTGTATACGAATCCAATATGTCTAGACGGACAGGAACAGTTGGAGTTGGCTAAGCATAGAGCCCTTAACGTACGCTAAGCTTAAGGACTTACGTACGCTAAGTTGCTAGTGTCACGTACGTTGTGGGTTAGGCATTACGTACGTAACAATGGAATCGGACAGGACGAGTTGTGGTCGGCAGGTGGGACCCCATGTCGGCAGCTTTCGGCGCGGATGTGGACAGGCGAGTCAACCCCGACCATTACGTACGCTAAGGACGGATCATTACGTACGTTAACGAGTATGTTACTGTAGCAAGTCAACGTACGTATTATGTACGTTACGGAGAATGTGTTATGTACGTAAGGATGTGAACGAAATGAGTCAGTTAGCTTTGGATTGTCGTTACGTACGCTACCAAAGTCAAATAGCGTACGTAAATGGTTGTTACGTACGTTAACATGGGCATGTTACGTACGTAACGAACTAGAATGTTTTATACGTGAATGCCCGTCTTTCATTTATCTTCATTATTTCACTTCGTTCTTCGCCTACAAATACTGAGAGGGGGAGTTTTAGCTCAGTCAATTGTGAGCTTGGAAACATGGATTGAAGCTTGGATACAAGGATATTGATGATTTTTCAAGTATTTGCTTGTGTATTTCATCTTCTAAGAGGTATGTTGGATAATCCTCTCTTTCAACACGGATTTTGATATTGTTGCTGATGAATGATTCGTATGAAGATGATTATGATGTTGTTATTACGGTTCTTGAGGTTATATGAACTATATGTTGAAGGATATGATGGTTTATGTCTTGATTATGTTGGTTATGATTATAGAATCATAGTGTTCTTGGTGTTCTTGGTAGAATTGTTTCAATTCTTGATGTGAGTAGGATCATATATTGGAGAATATGATAATTTACACCTTGAATTATGAATGAATATTGCTTAGATGTTAGAATATATCGAAGTAGGTTGTTTTGATGGCTATGAACATGATTTCAATCACTTAGTGTTCTTGAGGAACTTCTTGATGAATTTAACATAGCAACACGATCGTAGGTTGAATTATCGGTATCTTTAGATATGAAGATCGAATGTTTGTTGATTGTAGTAGTATAATTCGTATGTTCTTGATGAAATACGAATCATGATACCAATTTGGAATCCGGAAAGATTGTGATTGATCATCGAATATGATTTCATTTACATTCGTATCCATAATCGTATTTTGGTTATGAATTCGTATTGTTTGAGTTGGACTTGTGTCTAATCAAGATATTGTGAAATCGTTAAGTTTGTCGATCGGTTATATTGATTAGTAATTATCGGGTTTTGGTTCATATGATGGATATGAATTCGTAAAATGGTTTGAGTATATTATTTGGTTTTATAGAGGATCGAGGTATCGTTCACCCATTAAGTTTGATTGGTTGGCTATATCGGTTGTTGATTGTTATCGGATCGTTGTTATTTGATTATTTCAATAGGTTGAGATTATTGATCGGTGATTATAATCGTATGTTGCCGTCGTGTTTCGAGTATGTTCATGAGTTGCATGGGTCAGGGCCGAGGAGCTCGTAGACGAAGGCAATGAGATTGGTAGCGGCTTCATCATCATCGTATCGATATCGAGGCAAGTTATTACTTGCTCAGTTATAATGTTTAATGAATAGTTTCAGATTTATTTCGTTTATAATTCATATAGCAATGATTATTACTCTAAATTCTGGAGATTTGGATTATATGTTGTCTTTCCGATTCTGGGAGTTAAATCATAATGTATATGCTTTATCTCGGTTATTGGCATATTCGGGTATCAAGGTTACGTTGCGATAAAGATGAGGATATGAGTATCTATAGTCCATGGTACGTTTGGATCGCCGAACATTGAGGATAATCGTCGGTGATGATTTGACATCGAGATTTCTCCTGAAGGACTTGGGTCAAGTATCTTAGTTTGATTCGGTTTAGCGTTGATGATGTTGATCATGCAGGTTTTCATTCATGTTGCTGAACATGAAGTCGTCCTAGTTGTTTCATCATAGTGTCATTCATGTTTTGATTCATATGTTGTTCATGTTGATGAACATATTGAGTTGCATATGTGTATGCATAATTATATTGTTTATGTTGTGTTGATCCTATGAGATCGTGTGATCTATGCAAAGGGATCTGGATCGGATGTCCACTATGCGTTGGTCCGACAGGATCATCATGGGGTTCTATGCTAAGGGCGCTGGATCGTTGGACAGGTTTTCCATCATGCGTTGGTCCGACGGGATCATCATGGGGATCTATGCTGAGGGCGCTGGATCGTTGGATTACCCAGTATTGTGTTGATGGAATCATGTGGATTCGCATCGTTGATTTTATCATGTGTTGTTATTGTGCATATGTATATTATGGGGTTGCCATAAGTATACATTGTCGTTATTGATGTGAGCATATTGACGTTGTCATATGAGTATGCATTTGTAGGTCTTGTGATAGGACCAGGTCCGTGTGTGGTATTGATCTGACCTCGGATTAGACTGACATGATTGTCGTGCATTTCATATCTTGAGGTATGTTCCGTATATCCTTTGGTATTTGTATTTAGATGGACAACCGATTATCGTCTTGGGATTTGATGATGCTATCCGATGGATCGTATTGGTCAGAACTAGTATATTTCCATATCGTGAGTTGGTGATGATAGTTTGAGAATCTTCAGTATTGTTTGAGGTACAATACAGATATTATGTTCGAATTTATTGGTTAATCGAGTACGAGATGTGAAATATGATAATGGTTGTTCTGTTGAGAATTATTTGAGTAAGTAAAAAGACTATGATAAGATTATATTGGTCGTATTCTTATTTTGTATTCTCATTGGTACGTAATTATTAATGTGATGTGACGGTTATCATTGTTGGATATTATGGCTAACCCCGTCGTGGTCTTTCTTTTTAGGTTCTTGAGATATCGAGCTTGTAGCGGTCGTGGAGAGATGGGCTTCCCGGAGGATACTGGCTAGGGCATGTAATTGGGTATTGAGTTTCCTGATCAATGTTGTATTCCGCTGCTAGAGTATTTTTAATTGTTTGTCTTTTTCGCTGCATGAGTATTTTTAGATGGCCTTTTGGTATCTGGTAACTTAGGTTACTTTGGCAACCGTTTCTAAATTATGTTGTAGGTACGTGTAAGCGATAGCTTAACGTATGTTTTTAAATTGTTGAGTTCTGGCATTTCACGCCTTGTCCTTTCAAATGAGATTTTACGACGGTTTTGATAAACAGATTTTATATAGTTTTCAAATGTTTTAGAGATAGTACCGTAATTGGCCTCTTGGGCAATTGTAAATATTTGCGAAAATTTCTTTTAGCCTTGTGGGTTCCATTCTGGGGCCCACACTGCTGTAATATTCCCGGTCGGATGTGGGGGTATTACATTTTATACGTTCAGTCTGGGAGGGTCTGACAAGGCCTCGGAGGGATCCATGCATTGATGGGTCCGTGAATATTTGGGTTAACCACTCCAGGAGGGTCCGACGGGGCTTCGGAGGGATTCACGAATTGATGGTTCCACGGTTAATCAGGGAAGATTTTTCACTATTGAGATATATTGGATAATTGCATTTTCCGAAAATCATTATCATGTCTTTGGAATT
Source organism: Orobanche coerulescens (assembly GCA_033398695.1). NCBI lineage: Eukaryota > Viridiplantae > Streptophyta > Magnoliopsida > Lamiales > Orobanchaceae > Orobanche > Orobanche coerulescens. The sequence continues at coordinate 63,304,978 of CM065810.1, read as the reverse complement.
TATGCATGTGTTTTAACATGTAAGATGTGACGGTTCACTTGTATTACTTGCACTAACCCCCTTTCGGGGTGGGAAAACTCGTTTCTTGTCTTTCAGGTTCGAATAATCCAAGCAAACGAGCACCAGGGCGATACGATGATGAGGGCGAGGTGTGATACTATGATGGATTGTGTCCTTTCTTTCGAATGTTATCTTTTGGATTGTTTTATCCATGTATTATTAGATGGTACTCGAGTACTATAGGAGTTTCCTTTCTGTTTGATGTATTAACTCTTGTATTCTCTTGAGATCTTTTGTATTTATTCGCTAGAGTTTCCCTTGATTATCTCTGATTTATTGATCCCTGTTTGGATATTGTGAGTTTGGATGTGTTATGTGTAAAATTAAGCCTAGTGGGTCCCAGGTAGGAATTCACGGCGCTGTAATATTCTCTGAATATCTCAGGGGGTGTTACAGGAACAATCTCATACCGGCAAATGTCGCATGCTAAAAACAAGCCTAGTGGGTCCCAGGTAGGGATTCACGGCACTGTACTATTCTCCAAATATCTCGCGAGGTGTTAGAGGAACGATCTCATACCGGCAAATGTCGCATGCTGAAAACAATATCAGCCTTGTTTTCCTTGTGCTTCCAGTGCATTTTACAATACGCATATGTCAGACATGAATTATAATGGAGCATAATCAATAGAGATATGTTGGGAAGTGTGAACTATAAGTTCAAAAGTACTCATGCAATCCAAACCAACACATCGAGTTGATAACAATCACCAACAAATGACGGTAGAATATTATATTACAAATATGAGCAATTGGTGTCAATGGAGAAAAGATCAGGCGAGAAGAATTCACAAGGAAAATGAAGTCTTTATTTTCTTACACATTGTTTTTTCAAAGAAACCCTCAAACTAGATAAGCTTCTGCACCATAGGTATTCTGTTTCCTTTTCACATTCAAACAAAAGACTCTTGTTAATACAAAAGATACATCAGATATGACTCTTGATCATTATTCTGCATCGATATTGAAAGAATAAATACCGACATCATGTTGTTTTACATAAAAAAATTGGCTGCAAAACAAAGCCATTGATTCCTTCAAGAAACTTACTCTATTATGTTGAAACTAGAAAATAATATGTTCCTCTCATAAAAGAAAACAGCTATGTTAAAATATAACAAGAATAAGGCCATAAAACCTCAGGGAGAACATGCGATTTACAAGAATAACAACAATAAAACTGTTTATGAATGATTCTGTCAATATTTTCTTAAACAAAATTCACTAGAACAAAAATCGTTAGCCTTCGGGAATATGATGTGTTATCACACAAAAATATAGAATTCTAGAAAATTAAGGTCCATGTTTGCATTGTCTTGTCTTAATTTCGTATTTTTTGAAAAACGATAGCAATCATTCAAATACTCTAAACAAGATCAAATAGTTTCATGAATCCCCGATAAAAACCACAACAATCATACAATAATTCGTAAAATATTATTAAAATAATAGAATAGTTTTGACATGATAGATTTATTTTTTATTTTATTTGAAAAGACTAAGCAAACCATACATAGTAGTCCTACCACAGTCCAAAAGACTAAGCAAACCATACATATTTTATCAGAATTTCCTCACTTGAGCGAGTATAATTTATAAGATCTCTATCCAAAAAATACCGTCAGAGAATTATGGGAGAAGCATCCAAATAAAAAGTCATATAAACAGGAATTCCTCTTAAGCATATAGCTAATAATACGACAAGTCAACTTGATTTAGCCAAAACTCAATCAACAAAACCATGAGACTCAGCATATTTTATTAAAATAATAAACCATCTCTACAAAACACGCATATAATATTGTTCGCAGACCAACATTCAAATTTGACAGAGGTCATAAATATGGGTAAAAGCACAAAAGAAAGGGAATTATTACACCCAAAATTTGCGGCGAAAAAAGTACCTAAAACCAAGATGTTTTCACCTTCAACGTTAGCCCATGAAGGCCATGTTTCTTCAGGTCAGATGAAAGGTTTTTTGAAAGATGATTTGGTGAAAATAAAGTTAATTTGCAGTGAATTTGACATGAAATACCAAAGAGTTCCATAACCTGTTAACTAATGACTTTCATGAATCAACGCCTGTTAGTATACCTTATCTCAGTTATACCAATCACGAAAGACAGCCCATACAACACAAAGCTAGAATCGTAAGCCATCATATTCATGCCACTCAAACTAGGGAAAGTTTATGTTAAAAATCTGAACAAACAGGTGGAAGGAACCCGAATGTCAAAAAATTGATAGCTTAGAGAATTTGGAAACTGGTAATGATTGCAAAACTTCCAAGTGTTAAACAAACAAAAAAGAAAGAAAAACCACAAAGAAGTAATAATGCATACAATTCTTGAAAATTAAAGCAACTCAAATCCAGTAAGCAAACAGAATACCTTTGTTATACGATTTCCTATATTATCTTCATTTTAAGGTAATCAAGGGGATAATTGGATCAAGATGGGAAAGCATTCATTGTGCAACCACTTAAGAGTTGGCCGCCACATATCCCATGTCCAATCAAAGTTGTTAATACTACCCAAAATCAAGATTCCAGAACCATAAAACAAAAAGTCTCTAGTGAAATATTGTCTTCATTTGTCCCAAAGACACAACTCTTTTAATATTTCATTGTTAAGTAAACACACCATAATGAGGTAGAAATATTAGGTATTAAAAAGTAGCTAAAATATAATCATAACAATATATCATGAAAACCAGAACTATAAATCACCGAGTAACTTTTAAATTGCAAAACACAATAACAAATTCAACTTTACTATCGATCCAAGCGAAACAAACATCCATAGATTAAAGCTCTTTAATTACTGAAAAAATTTGCATAGAAATCAAAATTAAAACAGAAGTAAACCTAAAAATCTAACCCTAACTGGAGCACATCCCCCAAAACACCATTTTTTGAATAATTAAAGAGGGTTAGATGATTATCGAAGGAGATACTAGCGGCAGCGTACACGGACGTTGGTTCATAATTTGGATGTTGTTGCGAATTCATCGGTGCTCTTTATAGCACCATTGCATACGGATTTGGGGAAGACGGAGCTGCGGCAAACGAGGAGGAAGATATTGGGATTCGCACACAAAAAACAAAGGCACAGTGGAAGCGAAAACACATTGCAATACGAATCCCTCAAGAGGATTAATTCAAGTACGAATATAAAATGAACAAAGAGGAAGATACGATATCATACCCTTGTAGTCCATTGATTTAATCGTTATGAAGATGATGTCCTTTACGAATCCAATCTGCAACAAGCTCTTGGATGATCCAACACCGAAAATATCACGTCTCTACTTGCCACGCGCCGGAGAAACGATCGGAACGACTTCACCTTGTTATCCTCCAAGGTTATAGGAGCTTGGTAATATTGTCTATTACACTCTAAGTGTATAGATATATTTTCTCTCTATTTTCTCTCAATTTTTCTCTAAGAAAAATGAAGAAGATGATGAAGGAGATTAAGATGAATGTAGAAGACAACTCAAAGTCTCTCTCTCATTTGTTCAATTAATGAACCGTAAGTATCCAAGGAAATGAGGGGAGGATGACTTTTAAAATGTCTTCAACAATTATTCACATGATACCTTGTCCCCTTGATAAAAACATCTCATGTTATTAAATTCACCACAAGAATTTGTCTTATGATTTAAAACCATAAGTCTTCTACCACATTAGGTGGAAGACAAAACTGTCCTTGCATGATTAAAGGGGAGGGGCGGCCATGTTGAAGGAATTATGGAGTTCGGTTCGGACGCTCGCGGGTCCAATCCAATAAACTCCATTCCGTCTTTATGTGTTAATATCAATCAGTTAAACCAATTAATTAATTATATCAAATATAAAATAATAGAATTAATTTCTCTAAGAAATAATTATATATGTGAATAAAATTAATTACTCAGTAATTTATTCAATTCATTAGGCCGTAAATTAATTTATCCAATAAATTAATTTAGACATCCAATGTCCCGAAATTAATTAAACATCCAATGTCCAATGATTTAGATATACAATATATAATATTCATTAAAAGAGAATAAGCTTGATTCATTACATCGTCAATCCTATTGCGCGACTCGATAGGTCCGTCTCAATTAGCAATGGGAGGAACCAACGAGTAGTAGCACCACCTAGCCAGCCTGGCGGCCTACACTGTACCCTAACTGAGAACGAATGATGGGGATTATTCCAAAACCTTTCTGTCATGAATACCAGTATACGTATAATCCCTTCTTTCAAATTTCCCGATCAAGTTTTAGGGTCACGGTCAGTAAAACCCTATTTGTACTTGACGCTATGCTTGAGTTAATGCAAATCGAGATCACCGAGCTCTTTTGTATCTAACACAATTAGCTCCAATGCTTTGGACAAAGACTTATGATCTCATCTGCCAATAACTGCATAGGACATATACCTGTTCACTTACAGGAGAAAGAATCATATCTTGGTATTTAGTAGAACCTGCTACTAGCCCGTCAAGACGCACGTCGAGGTTGACCCCCACCTCCCGGTTTTCTGGGTCGAACTACTCTAGTGAAAATCTTAACGTCACAAGTGCATCCCTACTAAATCCTCAAGTTGAAGGTTCACGAATACCTATCACGATCTTTCGATTCCGTCATTGACAATCCCGGAGTGAAATCCGTGTGACGAATCGAGGGTGAGTCGGTTAGAGTATACTAATCTCATCAGCATGCCTATAACGTGTGCTCCCACTAACCATTAGTGACGACAGGCAATCTTCAACTCAAAGAACACATTATACAAGTCTTCACATAAACTTAACGTCCAGTGAAGTTTCATCGACTTGTGAACGATTAAGTATTTGAGCCATAAACCTTTCCAGTGCGGATCCCCTTAGCTAATAAGGAGTGGAATATTTTGCTCTCAAATACACAGACTAGTTTATATATATATATATATATATATATATATATATATATATATATATATATATATATATATATATATATATACGATGACCTCACTCTAAGATTCTCTGAGTGGCATTCCAGGGCATACTCCTAACAATCTCCCACTTGCACTCAATACCACACACTATGGTATCTAATACCCATGTTCTCCAGATGTCACTCCAAGCAAATCTGAGAAAATGGCTTGGTCAGTAGATCAGCGACGTTGTCGGCTGAGTCTACTCTATACAGCATAATGTATCTTTTGCGAAAAAATTCTCTTACAAGATGATACGTCCTCTCAATGTGTTTGGTACTGTTGTGAAACCTCGGCTCCTTGACTTACGTTACAGCTCCGTTGTTGTCACAGAAAAGTGGAACAGGCAGCTCAGCACATGTTATCACTTGAACTTCTCCCAGAAACTTCTTAATCCAAAACCCTTCCTTAGAAGCCTCCGAGGCTGCTTGATACTCACCCTTACAGGTGGAATCAGCAGTCGCACTTTGCTTGGCGCTACGCCAAGATACTGCTCCTCCATTAAGAGTAAATATGTAGCCAGAAGTAGACATCGCATCGTCTTTCTATCCTTGAAAGTCTGAATCAGTGAATCCCATCACATTCAGTTCTCCACCACCATACATAAGAACCAGATCTTTAGTACTTCTCAAGTACTTGAGAACGTTTTTTACAGCAGTCCAATATTCCCTACCTGAGTTTGCCTGGAACTTACTTACCATGCTCACAGCGTGCGCAATGTCAGGTCTTGTACACAACATAGCATACATAAGGCTACCCACGACCGAAGCATATGGTATAATACTCATTTCCTTTCGTTGTTCCTCACTTTGAGGACATATCTTCGAGGAGAGTTTTAATCCATGTTGCATCGGTAGAAACCACTTTTAGAATCATCCATCTTAAATCGCTTTAAGATCTTACCTATATAGAGGGCTTGGAAAAGACCTATCATTCTCTTCGCTCTTTCCCGGTAGAGCCGAATACCAAGAATATAGGTAGATTCTCCCAAGTTTTTCATGGAGAACCTACTTGAAAGAAAAAGATTTTACAGAACTGAGCATTCCCACATTATTTCCTATTAGTAGAATGTCATCTATATATAGTACTAAGAATGTGATCTTGCTCCCACTAACCCTCTTGTATACACAAGGTTCCTCTTCATTCTGTATGAAGTCAAACTCTTTGACTACCTCGTCAAAACGAAAGTTCCAACTACGCGAAGCTTGCTTCAGTCTATAAATGGAATGCTGAATCTTGCACACCTTATGAATATCGACCTCGGACACAAAACTTTTAGGCTGCTCTTTACGTCCATCTACCATATCTCATAATCATGATAGGCAGCTGTAGCAAGTATCATGCGAATAGACTTGATCGTAGCTACGGGCGAGAAGGTATCGTGGTAATCGATCCCTTCTTTCTAGGTATAACTCTTTGCCACAAGCCTGGACTTATAGGTGTCAACCTTGCCATCTCCATCAGTCTTTCTCTTGTAGATAGACTTGTTCCCAATAGGCAATATGCCCTTGGGGCGATCTACTAGAGTCCACACCTGATTGACATGCATCGAGACTATCTCAGCTTCTATAGCTTCCTGCCATTTCGCGGAGTCTACATCTGCCATCACTTGGTCATAGGTCATTGGATTAGTCTCTTGGTTATCACCTGGAACCTCATTGAGACCCAGATCCTCCAAGTGAATAAAATCATACCTCTCAGGTAAATTAGACACCCTACTAGACCTACGGGTGGTTGTACTTGTGTTTCAGGAGGTTCATTTCCAATTCCTTGTACATGTATCTCCTGAGGAGTTTCATTGTATTCTTCCAAAGAAATACTTCTACCTACTCCACCTTCCTAAATGAACTCATCTTCCAGGAAGTGTGCTTGCAAAGCAACAATGATCTTTTGATCTTCGGGCATTTAGAATAGATAACCCATTATCCCAGATGGGAATCCAATGAAACATCCTTTCACGGACCTTGCTTCCAACTTCTCCGCCTTAGTCTTCTTACATAGACGGGACATCCCAAAATCTTAATATGATTAAGACTTGGTTTTCTGCCCTCCCACATCTCATGCGGGGTTTTAGGAACGGACTTGGAAGGACATTTGTTCAAGATATAAGCAGCAGTCAGAAGCGCATAACCCCACACGTAAATCGGTAAGTATGTGTAGTTAAGCATGGAACGAACCATGTCCAACAAGGTTCGGTTCCTTCTTTCCGACACACCATTTAACTAGGGAGTTCCTGGAGGTGTAAGTTTTGACACTATTACGTGCTCCTTTAGGAATGTAATATCCGGAATTTCTACTACTGTTGTTTGATATTATTTTATCCGAGTTATATTGTACAGCATGAAATCTGTACAGTAGGGATAAAATAAATGAAGGACTGAGATGTCAGTATTGGTATAATTGTCGTATTTGGTCGACAATTGTATTTGAGGATATAATGTGTTGAGTAATGTATATTTGATATGCCGTATGTTCGTATTTGATATGTCGAGATGTTGGACAAGGATAGCTGAAAATGGCTAAGTATAGCCTTATTAGCGCACGCTGATATTCATGCATAGCGCACGCTATCGCGTGATTAGCGCACGCTACGTTCATAGGTTAGCGTACGCTAATGTAGTCCGATCAAAAGGAATTCGCGTATGGACCCTACCGCTGGCGCACGTTCGTAAGTCAACGGTTGTTGTCTCGAAGTATTAGCGCACGCTAAAGATTAGGCTTAGCGCACGCTAAATATATATCACCAACAAGGAATCTTATCCTTGTAAGATGTCATCGGAATGTGGGGGCGAGAGGTAGGTGAACACCGTAGTAAGTCAATTTCGGATAGCGCACGCTAAGAGTAAGGACTTGCGTCGCTAGACATGATGTTTTACGACGTTAATGCATGGGCATTACGTACGTAAGCTAGTTTATGAAGCAAGACAAGAGCCTCTCGGGCTGATAGCGCACGCTAACAAAGTCGCTTAGCGCACGCTAAGGCTAGCGCACGCTAAACATAAGGGTTTAGCGCACGCTAGTAAGGTATTCTATATAAAGGGACAAACAGTGTCATGAAGCATTTCGTCCATTTCTTTCCTTTCACCCGATAGAGACAACCTTGGGAGAACATTTGGAGTTCCTAAACACCGAGAGATGATGATCTTTAACAACATTAAGATGGAGAGCATGGATTCAAGCCTTGTTCTTCAAGTTATTCATGATTCTTGGAATGGAGTCTAGTGTTCTTATTCTTGGTCCATCCAATCCGTAATTTTCGTATCCTCTTGATGATAGTTCGCTTTCTTGGATGATTTCATGTAATGAGCAAGTTGGATAATCATATGATGATTGTATAGGGGATGCAATGGAAATTTGAGAAGAGTCTCGGATATTATTTAAGATTCTTCATACTATAAGGATGTTGATTCGTTTAACCCGATCTAAGATGGATTTCAATCTTGTTAATTATATTGATCGATATAGAGGAGTTAAATCATGATACGACGTTGAATTCGGATTGAATATGATATGATCCTTGTTATCGAGTCGGTTTGATTGTTGGTGTTATTATTGATATATGGACAATGATATGATCCTTGTGATAGTTATGGTGTCGTTTATCTTCAAGAGATATGGAGATTCATATCTCCCTTCATTCGGATTCGTAGTTGCAAGATGTTAGTCGATGCTTGTATTGCATGCCACTGTACAGCATTAGCGCACGCTAAGCTTACCGCTAGCGACGCTAACGGACAACTTAGCGCACGCCACGTTATGCGTTTAACGTGCGCTAAGTAGGCGAGGCAAGAGATTTTTGTGTTTTGATTATGAATTCGTGATGGTTTGACTTGGTTGGTTCTGACTGTGTTTATTCGAGGTTGTGTTGAACCGTTGAGTTCGATTGGATAGTTTGTCAGTTGTTGATTGTTATCGGATATGTGTTATTTGATTTCTTCGATAGGTTGAGATTGTTGATCGGTGATTATAACCGGATATTGCGGTCGCGTTCGAGTATGTCCATTGTATTGCTTTTGATCGGGGTTGAGGAGCTCGTAGACAAAGGCAATGTGTTCGGTAGCAGCTTCGTCGTATCGGTATCGAGGCAAGTCATTACTTGCTCAGTTATAATATTTAATGAATGGTTTCAGTTTCATTTCGTTTATAATGCATATAGCGATGATTATTATTGTGAACTCTGGGTATTCGGATCGCATATCGTTCTTTCGATTCTGGGAGATAAATCATAATGTATATGCTTATCTCAGTTATTGGTATGTTCGAGTATCAAGGTTACATTATGGTAAAGACGAGGATATGAGTATCTATAGTTCATTGTTCGTATGGATCGCCGAGCATTGAGGATAACCGTCGGTGATGATTGGACATCGAGATTTCTCCCGAAGGACTCGGGGCAAGTATCTTATATCGATTCAATTAGAGTTAGTGATTTGATCATGCGTATTATCATTCATGTTGTCGAACATGAGGTCGTCTTAATTGATTTGTCATATTGTCGTTCATGTTGCGTTGTTCATGATGATGAACATATTGTTTTGCATATGTGTATGCATATTGTGTTGTTTATGTTGTGTTGATCCGATGGGATCGCGCGATCTATGCTGAGGGCGCTGGATCGGATGTCCACCTCGTGTTGGTCCGACGGGATCATCTTGGGATCTATGCTGAGGGCGCTGGATCATTGGACGGGTTTTTCCACCTCGTGTTGGTCCGACGGATCATCTTGGGATCTATGCCGAGGGCGCCGGATCGCTGGATTACCCAAGATTGTGTTATTGTTGTGCATATGTATATTGTTGGTTATCCACCTCGTGTTGATCTTGTAGGATCATCTTGGGATCTATGCTGAGGGCGCTGGATCATGGGATTTCCATTGAGTATACATAGTTGTTATTGTTTTTGAGCATATTGACGTTGTCATATGAGTATGCATTTGTAGGTCTTGTGTTAGGACCTTGTCCGCATTGCATTGTTCGATATCGGATTAGACGATATGATTATCGTGGCACATCATATCTTGAGGTATGTTCCATATTTTCCTTGGTCTTGTCTTTGGTGGACAATTGGTTATCGTCTTGGGATTTGATGATTTTATTCGATGGATCGTATTGGTCAGAAATGGTAGATTTCCGTATCGTGAGTTGGTTATGATAGTTTGAGGATCTTGAGTATTGTTTGAGGTACAATACAAATATTATGTTCGAGTTTAATGGTTATTCGATGAGAATTACTTGAGTAAGTAAAGTCATGGCGGTAAGATTACATTGGTCGTATTCTTATTCTCATTGGTATGTATACTTAATGTGATGTGACGGTTATCATTGTTGGATATTATGGCTGACCCCGTCGTGGGCTGTGGTTTTAGGTTCTTGGAGTATCGAGCTTGTAGCGGTCGTGAAGAGATGAGCTTCCCGGAGGATACTGGCTAGGACATGTTGTGTGCATTGAGTTTTTTGATTGGTTCTCGTATTCCGCTGCTACAGTATCCTTATGGTTGGTCTTTTTCCGCCGCGTGAGTATTTTGAAATGACCTTTTGGTATCTGGTAACTGAGGTTGCTTTGGAAGTCGTTTTCTAAACTTTTGAGTGTCGGCTGTTTGGCCTCGCGATTTCAAATGAGTTTTTACGACGGTTTTTGATAAATGGATTTTATAAGTCCTTGTGAATTTTTAAAGATAGTACCGTCGTTGGCCTCTTGGGCATTTGTAAATGTTTGCGAAAATTTCTTTTAGCCTTGTGGGTTCCATCTCGGGGCCCACGGCACTGTAATATTTCCTGCAACTGGGGTGTTACAGAATATGGTATCGGAGCTTAGGTTGAGAAAGCCTAGGCATTTGGGTCGAGTTGGGTCGTGTTTTTGTCGCGTCGTTCGAGTTGTCGATTGACAAATATTAGAGCCGTGAGTTTTTGTTGTTCACTCAGGCTTATGTGTTATGTGATTTACGAGTATCGTACTGGGCTTGTTATAACTTTTCCAAATGGTGTTAACGAGATTCTCTGGAATGAGATGTATTGTGTTCTTGAGTCGAACTGAGTTTGCCAACGTGTGTTTTGAAAATGTCCGTGTCGAGTATTTTCTAGAGCCGAGACATGTGCCAGTATCACGGGGAATCGTCGGCTTCACGATCTGTAAGTATTTGGATTGTTGAATTTCATTGAGATTTATTGCCGTTCTAAGTTGATACGTTTTGATATTCAGTAGATATTATGCGTTACAGTATAAGGTGACAGAGTTGGGACAGGATTGATGATCTTGAGGAGTTATGATTTCGAGAATCAGTATGTTGGTTAGATTCTGGAACGAAATTATGTATTCGGGAGAAGGACTATGGATTGTCGAGAAGAACATGTAGTCATGTTAGTTCATTTTGTGATATATATGAAATGTTTTTGAGCATTTGAAAATGATACTTTTCAAAATGAATGTCTTACGGATGTTTTACGGAAAATGATTTTGGGCCGAGACCCAATCGATTTTGAAATGGTTTTATAACTCAGGACTTGGGGTCCGAAAAGAGTTTTCTACTTTTTAAACTTCTTGTAATGTGGAATGAGATACGGGCTGAGACCCTAATGTTTCAAAAGACTTTCCTGTTTTCAAAAACTCCCGAGAGTTGTAAAATACTTTATCCGCCTTTCGAAGCTTTGGTTTACTTGTTCAAATGGAACTTCTCGGGAAGTCTTTCGCTGTATTGATTCGTTTCAATATTTTGTCATATCATATTTAAGGTGATCCAGTATGGGTTAATGACTGACGTTGCGAGTCATATGTGGAAAGGAGTTTTTAGTCGGAGTTTATATTTGAGATTTGGAACTCTATCGTGTGGTTTTCCGATGGAATATCAGTGGATATTGGTGACGAGCCGAAGTGGTATACAGGGGTATGGATATGGACAAGCATTTGCATAAAATTCATTTTATTTAATCGTGTATATTCGAAAAGAATTTTTATCGAGAACTTGGCACCAGCGAGCCGATTTAATTTTTAAAATTGATTTTGTGGTCTTACCAAAATTTATGTTTTGAGTTTTCAAACTCTTGAAAGAACTTTCGAAAATTGTCTTCGTGACAAGAATATATGAATTCAAACTGGTTTTGAAAATGTGATGGATATACATGCGCATTTAGTGCATAATGCTATTATGGTGAAGATATGAGTGTGACTCACGAACTGGATAGTACATCAGTATGGTACGATGAAAGAGGTTCGAACGTTAGTATGGTAGTTTGGTTATCCAGAGATGATCGGTTGATTTATCGGATAAGAGAAAAAATACTGCGTGTAGCAGGTTCGGGTACATCATGTAATTCTGGAACTATGGGTTTTATGAAACCGGGACATATGTGCTATGTGATTCCATTGGTACGGTAGTAGCGCAATTTTACCATAGTGATCTTTGAATGATTTCTTTGTAAGTGTAAATTTGGGGATGGTGACCCCATGCTAGTTGTTTTGGATATTGAGTGATCGTTCCCACTCCTTGTATGAATTGGTATGTTCGTCGATTTGCGATTCGTTGTTCGTACGCCGAGGGGTATGCTCACCAGTCGGGTATGTTTATTGAGATACACTGTATGTGATTGGTGTGTCATTTTGAGAATGTTACCCTTTCGTATTTCTATTTCTGTGGTTCTGTGTTGATCGTGTTGGAGTTTACCGTGTGAAGGTATTCTCGATTGTCATTGATCGTTCGTTGGTAATATTGGAGTTTATCACGTTGATGATATTCTCGATTGGGTTTTGACCTCTGGTTGGTCATATTGGAATTTATCATGTCGATGATAAATTCGATTGATTGTTGATCATTGTTGGTGATCATCTGAGCGTTCGGATTTTGTGTTAATGTTTCGGGATTCGTGTTGTTGTTTTGGGCAATTGTTTTGTAAATGTGTTGTGTGTATTATTCGTCTTATCGGAATTAGGACTTGATTATGTAATCAGGCAGACAGGATTTGATTCGGGCAGATTGTTTCATCCGAAGACGATATCTTTTTGTTGAGACTCAGAGAATTGTAATCGTAAGCGTATTGGGACTGTACAGTGAGATCGCTTGCTAGTATCTCCGGAGATCGTCGACCTGCGTATTTGTAAGTATGCGGTTTTGGCTATTCAGAATAATGATGATTGATCAGTGTCGTGATGGTTTTGGGATATTTTGGGTTGGACAGCATGTTTGTTTGTTTTCTATGACGGATTGCAAGTTTCGAGGACGAAACTTATTTTAAGGGGTGTAGAATGTAATATCCGGAATTTCTACTATCGTTGTTTGATATTATTTTATCCGAGTTATATTGTACAAGATGAAATCAGATAGTAGGGATAAAACAAATGAAGGACTGAGATGTCAGTATTGGTATAATTGTCGTATTTGGTCGACAATTGTATTTGAGGATATAATGTGTTGAGTAATGTATATTTGATATGCCGTATGTTCGTATTTGATATGTCGAGATGTTGGACAAGGATAGCTGAAAATGGCTAAGTATAGCCTTATTAGCGCACGCTGATATTCATGCATAGCGCACGCTATCGTGCAGGATTAGCGCACGCTACGTTCATAGGTTAGCGTACGCTAATGTAGTCCGATCAGAAGGAATCTGCGTATGGACCCGGCTGCTTTCGGCGCACGTTCTGGTAAGTCAACGGTTGTTGTCCTGAAGTATTAGCGCACGCTAAAGATTAGGCTTAGCGCACGCTAAATATATATCAGTCAACAAGGAATCTTATCCTTGTAAGATGCTGTCGGAATGTGGGGGCGAGAGGTAGGTGAACACTGTAGTAAGTCAACTTCGGATAGCGCACGCTAAGAGTAAGGACTTGCGTACGCTAGACATGATGTTTTACGTACGTTAATGCATGGGCATTACGTACGTAAGCTAGTTTATGAAGCAAGACAGTAGCCTCTGGGCTTCGATAGCGCACGCTAACAAAGTCAGTTAGCGCACGCTAAGGCTAGCGCACGCTAAACATAAGGGTTTAGCGCACGCTAGTAAGGTATTCTATATAAAGGGACAAACAGGTGTCATGAAGCATTTCGTCCATTTCTTTCCTTTCACCCGATAGAGACAACCTTGGGAGAACATTTGGAGTTCCTAAACACTGAGAGATGATGATCTTTAACAAGATTAAGATGGAGAGCATGGATTCAAGCCTTGTTCTTCAAGTTATTCATGATTCTTGGAATGGAGTCTAGTGTTCTTATTCTTGGTCCATCCAATCCGTAATTTTCGTATCCTCTTGATGATAGTTCGTTTTCTTGGATGATTTCATGTAAGGAGCATGTCGATAATCATATGATGATGTTATATGGGATTCAATGGAATTTTGATAAGAGTCTCGGATGTTAGTTAAGATTCTTCATACTATAAGGATGTTGATTCGTTTAACCCGATCTAAGATGGATTTCAATCTTGTTAATTATATTGATCGATTTAGAGGAGTTAAATCATGATACGAGGTTGAATTCTGATTGAATATGATATGATCCTTGTTATCGAGTCGGTTTGATTGTTGGTGTTATTATTGATATATGGACAATGATATGATCCTTGTGATAGTTATGGTGTCGTTTATCTTCAAGAGATATGGAGATTCATATCTCCCTTCATTCGGATTCGTAGTTGCAAGATGTTAGTCGATGCTTGTATTGCATGCCATCAGACAGATTAGCGCACGCTAAGCTTACCGCTAGCGCACGCTAACGGACAACTTAGCGCACGCCACGTTATGCGTTTAACGTGCGCTAAGTAGGCGACAAAGGCGATTTTTGTGTTTTGATTATGAATTCGTGATGGTTTGACTTGGTTGGTTCTGACTGTGTTTATTCGAGGTTGTGTTGAACCGTTGAGTTCGATTGGATAGTTTGTCAGTTGTTGATTGTTATCGGATATGTGTTATTTGATATCTTCGATAGGTTGAGATTGTTGATCGGTGATTATAACCGGATATTGCGGTCGCGTTCGAGTATGTCCATTGTATTGCTTTTGATCGGGGTTGAGGAGCTCGTAGACAAAGGCAATGTGTTCGGTAGCAGCTTCGTCGTATCGGTATCGAGGCAAGTCATTACTTGCTCAGTTATAATATTTAATGAATGGTTTCGCTTCATTTCGTTTATAATGCATATAGCGATGATTATTATTGTGAACTCGGGTATTCGGATCGCATATCGTTCTTTCGATTCTGGGAGATAAATCATAATGTATATGCTTATCTCAGTTATTGGTATGTTCGAGTATCAAGGTTACATTATGGTAAAGACGAGGATATGAGTATCTATAGTTCATTGTTCGTATGGATCGCCGAGCATTGAGGATAATCGTCGGTGATGATCGACATCGAGATTTCTCCCGAAGGACTCGGGGCAAGTATCTTATATCGATTCAATTAGAGTTAGTGATTTGATCATGCGTATTATCATTCATGTTGTCGAACATGAGGTCGACTTAATTGATTTGTCATATTGTCGTTCATGTTGCGTTGTTCATGATGATGAACATATTGTTTTGCATATGTGTATGCATATTGTGTTGTTTATGTTGTGTTGATCCGATGGGATCGCGCGATCTATGCTGAGGGCGCTGGATCGGATGTCCACCTCGTGTTGGTCCGACGGGATCATCTTGGGATCTATGCTGAGGGCGCTGGATCATTGGACGGGTTTTTCCACCTCGTGTTGGTCCGACGGGATCATCTTGGGATCTATGCTGAGGGCGCTGGATCGTTGGATTACCCAGTATTGTGTTATTGTTGTGCATATGTATATTGTTGGTTATCCACCTTGTGTTGATCTTGTAGGATCATCTTGGGATCTATGCTGAGGGCGCTGGATCATGGGATTTCCATTGAGTATACATAGTTGTTATTGTTTTTGAGCATATTGACGTTGTCATATGAGTATGCATTTGTAGGTCTTGTGTTAGGACCTTGTCCGCATTGCATTGTTCTGATATCGGATTAGACTGATATGATTATCGTGGCACATCATATCTCGAGGCATGTTCCATATTTTCCTTGGTCTTGTCTTTGGTGGACAATTGGTTATCGTCTTGGGATTTGATGATTTTATTCGATGGATCGTATTGGTCAGAAATGGTAGATTTCCGTATCGTGAGTTGGTTATGATAGTTTGAGGATCTTGAGTATTGTTTGAGGTACAATACAAATATTATGTTTGAGTTTAATGGTTATTCTGATGAGAATTACTTGAGTAAGTAAAGTCATGGCGGTAAGATTACATTGGTCGTATTCTTATTCTCATTGGTATGTATTCTTAATGTGATGTGACGGTTATCATTGTTGGATATTATGGCTGACCCCGTCGTGGGATTTCTTTTTAGGTTCTTGGAGTATCGAGCTTGTAGCGGTCGTGAAGAGATGAGCTTCCCGGAGGATACTGGCTATGACATGTAGTTTGCATTGATTTTTTTGATTGGTTCTCGTATTCACGCTACAAGTATCCTTATGGTTGGTCTTTTTCCGCCGCGTGAGTATTTTGAAATGACCTTTTGGTATCTGGTAACTGAGGTTGCTTTGGAAGTCGTTTTCTAAACTTTTGAGTGTCGGCTGTTTGGCCTCGCGATTTCAAATGAGTTTTTACGACGGTTTTTGATAAATGGATTTTATAAGTCCTTGTGAATTTTTAAAGATAGTACCATCGTTGGCCTCTTGGGCATTTGTAAATGTTTGCGAAAATTTCTTTTAGCCTTGTGGGTTCCATCTCGGGGCCCACGGCGCTGTAATATTTCCGGTTAAATCTGGGGGTGTTACAAGGAACTCATCAAACTCCGTGCTCATATACTCGCCACCTCGGTCCGACCGAAGTTCTTTGATATGATTACTAGTTTGTTTTTCGACTAGGGCCTTACATTCCTAGAATTTCTCAAAGGACTTGGATTTATGTTTCATCAAGTATACATGACCATACCTAGTATGATCATCTATAAACGTAATGAAATACTGATATCCGTCACGTGCTACTTCCATAGCATCACATACTTCAGTATAGACTAATCAAAGTTTATCAGCGGCTCTTTCAAACGTCCATGTGAAGGGGGACTTAGTAATTTTGCCTTTAAGGCAATATTCACAAGTTGAAAAGGGATCCGATCCCAATGGACCCATTAGTCCATCCTTTTCCATTTTGTAAACCTTTGTCTGACCAACATGACCAATTCTAAGAAGACATTTCAAAACTTGATTAGTTTCATACCTACCATGCTTCCTAGTTATAGTATTCACGACTACTTTGTTGCTTAGGTTTAGATGATATAATCCATTTAACTATGTGGCAGTGCCTAGTAGTTTATTTTGAACATAAATTTTGCAGGAACCGTCACCAATGAAAAATGATACATGACTGGAATGGATACAATGTTTTTATGCCCCTTGGGCAATACTATTACATCATCCAATGTTGAAACAAAGCTGGATTCTAAATCCAAGATAAGTGATCCTATATCAGTTGCTTCAATACTATGTCCGCTTCCGATAGTAATCATTGTAGGGATTCAGATCGAATTAATTTTCGTTTTACCGCTTCTGCTTAGCCTTCATTTTAGGCACCGAATCCCAACAGTGGTATCGGTGCGTAGTGTAATATCTGGATTTATTACGGTGTATTTCATCTGTATTCAAACCCTGTATTATTCGGATTGGTGGTTTTGATTATTGGAGTATGATATTCCGTGCATTGATATCATTGTACATAAGTATAGAAACATGCAAAATTGCTCATGCAACCTCGTGATAGCGCACGCTAAGAATGTATCTTAACACGCGCTATCGGGCTATTATTAGCGCACGCTATGCAGGTAGGAGTTGCGTGCGCTAAGGACTCAATTATTGAGCTGACAATAGCACATGCGCCAGCCGGGACATGGGTCCGGATAAGATTCCCGCGGACGAGCCCGGACAATTCTGAAGTCAACCATTATTAGCGCACGCTAAGGAATGCTTAGTAGCATGCGCTAACTTGTTAAATTGCAGAATATTATAAATGGGACAACAACCGTTTTGGCTTTCATTTCTTTCGCCCATTCTTCATCCTTGAGAGTTCAGAGAGCTGTAATAATACTCCTATACACTTAGAACACATCTTGTTGGTGTTTGTGTATTGGTTATCACTTGGGAATATTCATTGAAGTGGAATAGCACCTTTGAGTGGCATACAACCAACCGGAGTTGGATTCTACCTTACAGTTCAGTGATTTTCATCATATTAAGGTATGTTCAATCTATCTCAAGACTTAGAGTTGGATTCTAACGATTTGGATGATCATGTTAACAAGATATGGATTTTCATAGATGAATTATCCAAGTATATCATGTTTGGAATATTGAGATGATTAAACTTTAAGTACCTTGATTATGATCATCATGATTCGAATCTTGTTACATTGGATATGTAAAGGAAGCTTCTATCAATGGTAAACCGAATCTAGTAGATGATTTCATAGTAATCTTGGACTAGACTTTAACATCATTATTGTTAGATAAATCTAAAGGTTTGATCATGGAAGGATTTATCTAGTATAAATGGAACGTTTAACAACTTCAGCATGATAATATTGATTGATATAGAGGTGTTGATATCAACCGTTAAGCCTTTCGAATTGTCGTATGAAGATTTGTAGTTGAAACGGAATATGGTTTTATAACGGTATGCATATCCTTGAATCCGAAGTTGTTATTATCCGTAAGATCATTCATAATCGTATGTACATGATATTCATGGAGGTAACATGAAGTATCATGGAAGATTTCATTGTTTCGATCATGGCGAGAACAGTTTACTGCTCAGCAGTAAACTGCCATGCATAGATAGCGCACGCTATGTTATGAATATTAACGTGCGCTATCGAGCACGAGTTAGCGTATGCTACGTTTGGTACGTAACGTACGCTAGGCCATCAGACGAGTCAGTCGACTGATCAGTGAAGTACTGACCATGCATAGTTAGCGTACGCTAGGCTTTGTTGTTTGCGTGCGCTATCGGGCAGACTTAACGCACGCTACACAGAGTACTTAGCGTGCGCTAAGCAGTTCAGGCAGATTACATTTTATGAACTTTTGGCCGTGAATCGAATTGTTAAACATTCGTACGACGTGAGATAAATCCTATATCATTTCTTTTGTTAAGGTTTGGTCTCGTTACGTGATTGATTGAAGAGGACGACCTTCGAGTGTTCATTTTCGTGGAAGTGTTGTTCTTGTCTTCAAATCGAGGCAAGTACCTTAATTGTTTTATGTATTGTTGTTATACATATTGTCGTACATGTATGTCGTTATTGTATGTCCACCTCGTGTTGGTCCGACGGGATCATCGGGGGATCTATGCTAGCGTGCGCTGGATCATCGGATGGGTTTTTCCACCACGGGTTGGTCTGACGGGATCATCGTGGGTTCGAGGCAGTGAACGCTGGATCGACGGAATTACCATGTGTATGTTATAATATCATGTTGTGATTATCAGTTGTGTAAGTCATTTATGAGTTTCTCGTAGGAGAAGACTCGTTGGTATTTTGTCGTTTATGTTATTATTCTTCGTGAGATATGAATAATATGTTGGGGTACTTGTACTAGCATCGTCGTGCTAACCCTTTCGGGGGTGAACATTTTGTTTGTGTTCAGGATCCAGGAGAGCGGGGAAACAACCACTGGAACTGTATGACGACGAGGGTGCAGAGTGATGTCCCGACCGGGTTTATTTATCTGTTCAATTCTTCAGCCTTGTAAATCCTTATGTAAAGGATTTACGGCGCTGTAATATTCCTGAATATATCGGGGGTGTTACAAAATATGGTATCAGAGCTAAGATTATGGATATCTTGGCCGTTGGGTTAAAATAGGGGTCATTTATGTCTTTTGAGGTAACCGGCCGTGAATGACATCCCTGCACTGCCTACGTCTTCATGCGAACGGTGGTTGTAAGTTCCTAAACTCTATCTCGTTCTTTACAAGTTGTGTCACTTTATACTTGAATATTAGAACGATGTTGTTTCCTGTATATTGAGTATTTATGCTTACAGTATGTTGAGAGGCGGACGTGGACGTGGTCGCCGTCGTGGACGCAGACGGAGAAATGCCGAAAGGGAAGCGTCGCCTTCTAACCAGGCCAGTCATAACTCAGGCGAGCCGCAACAATCTATTAATAACGAACCAGATCCTGCTGTACCAGAGATCCTTCATCAAGTGGTGAACCAAATGACTCAGTTCGCCCAGGTCGTGGACCGAATGCAAGTGGCGGTGGGACTATAGCAGGGAGAGAGACAGCAAGGGATCCCAGACATGGGAAATCGAGGTGACCGGTGGATGCAAGAGGTGGCGAAGATGCAACCACCCAAATTCGATGGTATTTCTGAGACTCCCACTTGGGACCATTGGTTGAAGGAACTGGAGAAAATCTTTGCCGGAATTAACTGCCCAGACGACCGGAGAGCCTCTATCGCTCAATATTTTCTGATAGGGGAGGCATCCGAATGGTGGGAAGCCATCCGGCCTGTAGACCATGATGCCGATTGGACAGAGTTTAGATTGATGATGGAAGCTCAGTATTGCCCTCGTCCTGTGAGGGAAGCTAAAGTTCGGGAGTTTTTCTCCGCTCAGCCTTCTGATGTGCCAGTATCCCAGGCGATTAAGACGTTTAACTAAAGAAATGGCATTTGTTCGACATTTGGTCAGAACAGATGCAGAAATGATGATCCATTTTGATATGAGGATGAAACCAGAAATCCAGAGGTACATGTCCGGATTTGAATGTACCACACTCCGTAAATACCAGGATAAGGCGTTGGCATATGAGATCAAGGAAGCAGCTATGGAGAAATTTTCAGAATCCAAGAAACAGAAAGTCCCTGGTACTTTTACAGAGCACAAGAACAGCGGGCCCCGTAAGGCCCAGTCATCCTTTCACTCTTTCAAGAAACCTCCGCACCCAGCTAGGAGCGGAAAGAACTTCGGAGCGACATCAACTATTGCTGATGTTACCAAGAAATGCTTTAACTGCGCCCAGACGGGGCACTATCGACGGAATTGCCCCCTTCCTGCCGTGACTTGTTTTGATTGTGGACGAGAGGGACATCGGGAAGTGTTTTGTGAAGAGGCTACAAAGTCTTTTAGAGCCCGTACACCACAGCCAGTCCAGAAGGAGGCCAGTATTCCACAGACGCAGCAAAGTGTTCAGATGCCTCAGAATTTTGGCCGCGGACGAGGCAGAGGACAATGGGACCGAAAGGGGACATCGAGTGCCGGATCTGCTCCCCCACGTCTGTACGAGATGAGGAGGACAGACGATCAGGATGCTGCTATCGCATCAGGTACTGTCCAGATCCTTTCCCAGCCAGTTAGTGTTTTATTCGATACAGGAGCTACGCATTCTTTTATATCTTTGTCTTGTGTAAATCGTTTGATTATTTCCGGTTTTCATACTTGTGAACCTTATGTTGTTGGTTTACCGAGTGGAGAAAGGATTGTCGGAAATTTAGAAACTAGCAATTTCCCTGTATCATTTGGAGGCAGAGAGTGGCTCTCAAATCTGATTGTGATAGAAATACAAGGAGATGACCTGATACTCGGAGACGATTGGCTTAATCGGTATGGAGCAATTGTAAACTACCGAAAGAGGAATATCTCGCTGATCGCTGACGATGGTTCCGAAATATTGTTCGAGGGGTGGAAACCAGGAAGCTCAGGGAAATTGCTCAAGGCGATGAAAGTCACAAATTGTTGAAACAGTGTCACTGCACTGGTGTTACGCAATGAAGAAAGAAGACGAAATTGTGGAACTTTCATCCATTCCTGTTGTGAACGAATTTCCAGATGTATTTCCTGACGAGTTACCTGGACTACCTCCACGAAGGGATGTAGAATTTACCATTGAGCTGGAACCCGGAGGTACACCAATTTCCAAGGCGCCGTATCGTATGGCACCTACCGAGATGTACGAACTGAAGAAGCAGCTGGAGGAATTACTGGACAAGGGCTATATTCATCCAAGCGTTTCACCCTGGGGAGCGCCAGTTCTTTTTGTCCGAAAGAAGGATGGATCGCTTCGACTGTGTATTGACTATCGAGAGCTGAACAAGATGACGATTAAGAATAAGTATCCGTTGCCACGGATTGATGATTTGTTTGACCAGTTGCAAGGGGCAACAGTATTTTCTAAGATCGATCTGAGATCAGGATATCATCAGCTGAGGATTAAGGAATTTGATGTTCCGAAATCAGCGTTCAGAACTCGCTACGGACATTATGAGTTTGTAGTGATGCCGTTTGGTCTCACTAATGCACCTGCTGTATTTATGCAATTGATGAACCGTGTGTTCATTGAATTTTTGGACAAATTTGTGGTCGTGTTCATTGATGACATACTGGTGTATTCTAAGAGCCCGGAAGAACATGCGCAGCATTTGTGGATTGTATTGGAACTTTTGAGAAACGAGCAATTATACGCCAAACTTTCTAAGTGTGAATTATGGCTAAAGGAAGTAATGTTCCTCGGCCATGTAGTGTCAGCTGAAGGAGTCCGAGTAGATCCTCAGAAGATCAAAGCAATTATGAATTGGGAGCCTCCAAAGAACGTGAAAGAAGTCCGAAGCTTCTTAGGACTTGCTGGATATTATCGTCGATTCGTGGAAGGGTTTTCTAAAATCTCCCGCCCACTTACTCGACTGCTGCAGAAAACTCAAAAGTTTGAGTGGAATGAATTGTGCCAGATTAGCTTTGATGAATTGAAGAAGAGATTGACGACGGCACCGATTCTATCACTTCCACAGGGAACTGGAGGATTTATAGTTTACAGTGATGCTTCGAACCAAGGGCTCGGGTGCGTATTGATGCAGAATGATAAGGTGATCGCTTATGCGTCACGACAGCTGAAACATTATGAAGTGAATTACCCAACACATGATTTGGAGCTTGCAGCAGCAGTTTTTACTTTGAAGATCTGGAGGCATTATCTGTACGGGACTCACTGTCAGATCTTTACGGATCACAAGAGTCTCAAGTACATATTTATTCAGAAAGAATTAAACATGCGGCAAACAAGATGGTTGGAACTGATTAAGGACTATGACTTGGAGATTTTATATCATCCAGGCAAAGCGAATGTAGTGGCCGATGCACTTAGCCGCAACCCTGTTTCTATTCAGATGCTGGAGATGCTGACCTCCCAACTTAGCCTTCAACGAGATATGATTCGTGAAGGAATTGAGGTATGGTTACAAAGAGTCCAAGGACAACTGTGCACGATGGAGATAACTTCATCATTAACCGAAGAAATCAAATCTAGACAGGCAGATGATCCTCTGATGATTCGGTTACATGATGAAGTGATCAAAGGAAAGGCCCCCGGATTCATAATTCATGATGATGGAGTCTTGAGATTTCAGAACCGACTCTGTGTTCCCGATGATGATGTTCTGAAACAGACGATTATGAAGGAAGCTCACAGTTCGCCCTATTCTATCCACCCGGGCACCAGTAAAATGTATAAGGACTTGAAGCAGAATTTCTGGTGGGGCAACATGAAGAAAGATGTAACGGACTATGTCTCTAAATGCTTGACTTTTCGGCAGGTTAAGATCGAGCATCAACGGCCTGCCGGAATGTTGAAGCCACTCCCGATTCCTGAATGGAAGTGGGAGGACATATCGATGGACTTTATCACTAATATGCCGAAAACCAGGACACGAATGAACATGATTTGGGTGATAGTTGATCATTTAACCAAATCAGCTCATTTTCTAGGCATTAAGGATACATGGGGACCAGAGAGGTTGGCACGAGTATTTATTTCGGAGATAGTTCGATTGCATGGTACACCGAAGACCATTGTTTCTGATCGAGATGGCCGTTTTGTGTCTCACTTTTGGAAAGCAGTTCATAAGGCCTTGGGGACCGAATTGAACTTCAGTACAGCTTATCACCCGCAGACTGACGGACAATCTGAGAGAACTATACAAACGGTGGAAAACATGCTAAGGGCCTTTGCCTTAGATTGGTCAAACGATTGGGAATTTCATCTACCGTTGATTGAATTTACCTGCAACAATAGTTGGCATGCTTCCATTAAGATGGCACCGTTTGAGGCATTATACGGAAGGAGATGTAGGTCGCCCCTATGCTGGGACGATTCATCGGACTTGATCAGAACAGAACCAGAGTTGATCGTGCAGACTCGAGAGAAGATAGCCTTGATTCGTGAAAGGCTGTTGACCGCCCAGAGTCGCCAGAAATCTTACGCGGACGTACGCCGTCGCCCATTGGAGTTCATTACTGGAGACCATGTACTTTTGAAGGTTTCTCCTACTCGGGGAATCTTTCGTTTCAGAAGGAAAGGAAAGCTGAGTCTGAGATATATCTGACCATTTGAGATCCTCGAGAGAGTTGGGGAGTTGGCATACAGATTGGCATTACCGCCGTCGTTGTGCCATGTTCATAATGTGTTCCACGTATCCCAGTTACGGAAGTATATACCAGATCCCAGTCATATCATTGATTTCGGAGAGATCGAAGTCGCGCAGGATAGGACGTTTGAAGAAAGACCGGTCAAGATACTCGAGAGTCGAGTTAAACAGCTGAGGAACAAACCAATCGTTTTGGTCAAAGTTCAATGGTCACGTCATGGAATGGAAGAAGCCACCTGGGAAACGGAAGCTGATATGAAGTCTAGATATCCCGAATTATTTTCATCTTGAGTTTCGGGACGAAACTCCTTTTTAGTAGGAGAGTATGTAATATCCGGATTTATTACAGTGTATTTCATCTGTATTCAAACCCTGTATTATTCTGATTGGTGGTTTTGATTATTGGAGTATGATATTTCGTGCATTGATATCATTGTACATAAGTATAGAAACATGCAAAATTGCTCATGCAACCTCGTGATAGCGCACGCTAAGAATGTATCTTAACGCGCGCTATCGGGCTATTATTAGCGCACGCTATGCTGGTAGGAGTTGCGTGCGCTAAGGACTCAATTATTGAGCGGGACAATGAAGACATGCGCCAGCCGGGACATGGGTCCGGATAAGATTCCCGCGGACGAGCCCGGACAATTCTGAAGTCAACCATTATTAGCGCACGCTAAGGAATGCTTAGTAGCGTGCGCTAACTTGTTAAATTGCAGAATATTATAAATGGGACAACAACCGTTTTGACTTTCATTTCTTTCGCCCATTCTTCATCCTTGAGAGTTCAGAGAGCTGTAATAATACTCCTATACACTTAGAACACATCTTGTTGGTGTTCGTATATTGGTTATCACTTGGGAATATTCATTGAAGTGGAATAGCACCTTGGAGTGGCATACAACCAACCGGAGTTGGATTCTACCTTACGGTTCAGTGATTTTCATCATATTAAGGTATGTTCAATCTATCTCAAGACTTAGAGTTGGATTCTAACGATTTGGATGATCATGTTAACAAGATATGGATTTTCATAGATGAATTATCCAAGTATATCATGTTTGGAATATTGAGATGATTAAACTTTAAGTACCTTGATTATGATCATCATGATTCGAATCTTGTTACATTGGATATGTAAAGGAAGCTTCTATCAATGGTAAACCGAATCTAGTAGATGATTTCATAGTAATCTTGGACTAGACTTTAACATCATTATTGTTAGATAAATTTAAAGGTTTGATCATGGAAGGATTTATCTAGTATAGATGGAACGTTTAACAACTTCAGCATGATAATATTGATTGATATAAAGGTGTTGATATCAACCGTTAAGCCTTTCGAATTGTCGTATGAAGATTTGTAGTTGAAACGGAATATGGTTTTATAACGGTATGCATATCCTTGAATCCGAAGTTGTTATTATCCGTAAGATCATTCATAATTGTATGTACATGATATTCATGGAGGTAACATGAAGTATCACGGAAGATTTCATTGTTTCGATCATGGCGAGAACAGTTTACTGCTCAGCAGTAAACTGCCATGCATAGATAGCGCACGCTATGTTATGAATATTAACGTGCGCTATCGAGCACGAGTTAGCATACGCTACGTTTGGTACGTAACGTACGCTAGGCCATCAGACGAGTCAGTCGATTGATCAGTGAAGTACTGACCATGCATAGTTAGCGTACGCTAGGCTTTGTTGTTTGCGTGCGCTATCGGGCAGACTTAACGCACGCTACACAGAGTACTTAGCCTGCGCTAAGCAGTTCAGGCAGATTACATTTTATGAACTTTTGGCCGTGAATCGAATTGTTAAACATTCGTACGACGTGAGATAAATCCTATATCATTTCTTTTGTTAAGGTTTGGTCTCGTTACGTGATTGATTGAGGAGGACGACCTTCGAGTGTTCATTTTCGTGGAAGTGTTGTTCTTGTCTTCAAATCGAGGCAAGTACCTTAATTGTTTTATGTATTGTTGTTATACATATTGTCGTGCATGTATGTCGTTATTGTATGTCCACCTCGTGTTGGTCCGACGGGATCATCGGGGGATCTATGCTAGCATGCGCTGGATCATCGGATGGGTTTTTCCACCACGAGTTGGTCTGACGGGATCATCGTGGGTTCTAGGCAGTGAACGCTGGATCGACGGAATTACCATGTGTATGTTATGATATCATGTTGTGATTATCAGTTGTGTATGTCATTTATGAGTTTCTCGTAGGAGAAGACTCGTTGGTATTTTGTCGTTTACGTTATTATTCTTCGTGAGATATGAATAATATGTTGTGGTACTTGTACTAGCATCGTTGTGCTAACCCCTTCGGGGGTGAACATTTTGTTTGTGTTCAGGATCCAGGAGAGCGGGAAACAACCACCGGAACCGTATGACGACGAGGGTGCGAGTGATATCCCGACCGGTTTATTTATCTCATTGTTTATTCGTTATTTCAATAAGTACTCGAGTACGAAGTCATTTGTGATGGATTTGAATTTGGTGATGTATTATTGAGTTCTGTTGAACAATTGTACTATTTCTGTATTTGGTCAGAACTGTTGTACCGTAATTCCGTTATTTCCATTCGTTAGTACCTTTTTATGCCTGTTCAATTCTTCAGCCTTGTAAATCCTTATGTAAAGGATTTATGGCGCTGTAATATTCCTGAATATATCGGGGGTGTTACACGTAGGTCTTGCGATCGTATATACAAGATTGGCATTTGGAATGCTTGATTAGATGGTGTATGATTTGGAATCATAATCGTATTAATCGTTGATTTTCTATTGTTCATCCAAAAATTATTTTTTCATGATTTTATGTTACAATGTAAATCTATTTTTCTTTTGAAAAACTGATTTAAAGTGTATTATAAATATTAGAAAAATGTTATTTTTGGAATCGGGGTGAAAAACGAGCCGAAAACATAATCGGACTGGGATCGGGCCGGTGTCATGATCCAAGGCAAGCAGATCGCGATCCGGACCGTGATCTGCCATGATCGGCACTTGTGCCGAGCATGCTCGCGGCCTCTCTCGGCCGCACGGCAATGGTCTCGGTCCTTGCTTGGCCCTGATCGGCATTGGCTTTGTCGGGCGGTGCTCTACTGTATTTTTCGACTCCGTTTTTATATTTTGTTCGATAATTAATTTCCCACAAATTAAATTGGATTTAATTTGACTAAGATTTAATTATGGTAATTTTAATCTTAGGGGAATTAATTTAATGAAATATTTTCTCGTCCGGAACAAGTTAAAATTGACGGTTGTTTGAATTAATTGGATTAATTCGTTTTGAATCGATTGGATCGGTTCGTATTGTTGATTGGATCAATGTATCTCTACGCTTTTCATTTATATAGTATTTATTGGACGAATGCTTTTGAATGGGGATGTGGTTCGTGGACTTAGTTTTGAATCGTTCGTTTTATTCGATTGGGTTGTAAAGGCCGTTTTCAGTCTATTTATTTTACTAGAAATCTTTGTATCTAGGATGCAATTTTCGATGTAAAATTTATATGTAATGACGAAGACCGGAGGCAGATCCGTTTCGAGAAGATGAAGATTCAAGACGAAGACTTGTAATTAGATTACGGAGTTTTTGTTTTCTAGGAACAGTCCATGAACCACATGTTGGTAGCAACTAGGTTGTGAATGGTTGTTCATATTGTATGAATGCTACAAACGCGCTTAAATGAATTAATGTGCAAAGTGTAACATTAATCGCGATAATTCTCCCACAACAAATTATTAAGTTTATAAGGTTTCAAGGTTTTCCTTCCCTCCATTGAGCTTTTGGAAAATTGAAATCCAAACCGGATGTGCTATGATTCCGAGTTATCGGGGTAGTCGTACGGGGAGGACGGATAAATTACCGGGAGTGCATTGGATGCCTTCGGTTGGAGCAAATTTTATCCCTAGAAACCTGATAGGTTGCCGGATAAGATTCAATTGTGAAACTGATTTGCGTCGATGGTATAAACTTAACTTGTTCACGAACCATAGAAGCCGTATAGGTTGAGGGGAGTGAACAAGGGGAAAAAGAAGATCGAATCATCCATTATATGGGTTGGTGTTGGACACCACTTTATGAAAATTAATAGACTAGAAACCTGCTCGGTTGCCCTCTATTAAGATTTATAAAGAACTCAATCACCACTATGAAGTAGAGCGATGATACTTCCGGATTTCACATGGGAGTGTGTTCTTCCGATAAAAATAGTGGGAGCTGGGTAACAAGAATAGAAAAGACCTTAATTCTATATTCAGAACATAATTGAACGAGTCACTAATTAATCTGTCATACTTAATGCAGACATAAATCTCAATATGACAATGAATCCACTCGCAATTCTACTCGAAAAGAACTCCTTGATGGGACCTAACTTTGTGGATTTGCTCCACAATCTGATGATTGTCCTCAGTACAGAGTTACTGGATTACATCTTGGAGACGGACATTCTGGCGCCTCCTGTGCCGACCCGAGCCAATCAGGAAGAAATTGAAAACCACGAAAAGTGGGTTAAGGATGACGTGAAAGTCCGTGCATATATGATGGATTCCATGTCTAATCAGCTTCAGAGAGCTCATGAGAAAATGACTTCTGCTAGGCATATTCTATCTCACTTAACCGAGTTTTATGGTGAGCATAGAAGACCTGCTAGATATGAGATATCCAAGCAACTGTTCGGTGCAAGGATGAAGGAAGGTGAGAAAGTTGAGGAACATATCCTCAAACTGATATCCATGATCGAGAGATTGGAGGCTCTTGATTTTAAAATGGTTACTTCTCTCCAAACCAACCTTATCCTATAGTCTCTCCCTGAATCCTTCTCACAGTTTGTTATGAACTTCAACTGCAATGAGATTGCATGTAATTTAGCTGGGCTAATGAACAAACTTGTGACCGCTCAGTCTCAGATGAAGACTCCGCGCACTAGGCCAAAATGGCCTATTAGCAACAGATATAGACGTTGCTGTTAATTATAGGAACGCCTATAAACGTTCCTAATACAGCGTCCCTAATATTTGGCAACGTTTATAAACGTTCCTGTATTTAATTATAGGAACGTTTATAAACGTCCCTATGTAATCTTAATAGAAACATATATAAACGTTGCAAATGTGTAATCCGGTTTAAAAAAAATACTGTACTATTCCTGTAAAATTTCAATTTCTGAACCTGTATATATATATTCTCAACCTGCACAATGGTGTTTTCCATCAAATCGACAAAATACATACACCTAGAACAACTACTAAAAGCAATTATAAATAGTTTAGACAAATGCATGTTTGTCCAATGAACCTACAGTGAATTAGAATCATCAAAATACTTTAGGATTTTTCAAGTGTTCAAAACACGCAAAAAAAAAGAACACTAGCATCTGTCGTGTTTTCGCAACAAAAAAGGAACACTAATCATTAAAATCACAACACCAAAAAGTCTGCTGCTTGATATTTTTTATTCCTCGGAAGGTCGAAGTCTCTCCTCACTCCACACCAACCAAGTAGGCACTGGTATCTAACTTAAGGAGACCCAATCATCTCCTTGAGGGCCATCCCAGATTAACGCTTTTTGGTCAAACACTTCCTCGATGTAGACCTTCCTCTCATTCTTCTTTACCTTTCTACCATGAACTACACCACCACCATAAATAACACCAGATGCTACAACCTTACCCATATTGTTGAGTAGCTCAACTTGCTCAGACTGGACCCTATTCGTTGACTCCACTCTACTAATACTTGCACTGGCCTGTTTATCTTTCACCTGCACACGACCCTTTTGAACACCAGTAAAAGAAGTAGACCCTTTCTCTGGGCTAGGAGTGTCGACGGGGGTATCACCTCCTCCCTGTTTCTTCAACCAATCCATTAACATCTGTGAACAAGAACAAAAACGACCATTATATATTAAAGCTTGCATCTAAAGTGGACAAAGGCAGACACACATGATTATCAAAACTTACATCGAATTTATTATTCACCAACCCCACTTGACCTTGAACTGCAGCCACTGTACTAACCAACGTACCAACGACCCCTTCAATTGTGTTCAGTCTTTCCTCACTTATGGTATCTTTTTTTTAAGAGCCGATTTTGTGATTGCTGCCATCTCTGCCTGCTTCTTTGACACACTGGATGAGTACCCACGAATCCCATCTTTTCGGGTACGTCCAAACACTTCTTCCAGTGCCGGTGAAACTAGACCACTAAAACTTTCTCCATTTTCAATGCACTTCTGTTTAGCTTGTGCTACTTTATCCTGCACTTTCAAATTTCGGAATTGGTTCTAGCAAACAAACCAAACTAGACCATGGTTGTTACGTCAGTCGACTATTCGCGACTAGTCGGCAACTAGTCGACTGGACTTGGCGACTTGCTGTTTGTAGGTTAGTCGGGTGACTGGGAGCGACTAGATCGATTGAGTCGACTAGTCGGTCCGACTCGATCGACCGGTTCGCGACTGATTGACCCGACCTATTTTTTTTAAAAAAAAAAAGCAATCCATACGCGTCTGACTCGTTGACCCAACACCTAATTACACAAATCGCGACCAAATTCAAACCTTAATTTCCTAACACGAGCAACGACGAGCAACGACGAGCAGCCAGAGAACGACGAGCTACGATAAACTCCAGGGCCAGGCTTTGAGGTAAGCTCTCGTTTCTTCATCATCAGTATATATATACAATATATACATATAGACGACTACGTATATATATACATACAATATACACAGTCACACACACACTGTATTCAGTTCTTCTCTTCTTACTTATTCTTCTTCAGTTCTTCTTCTCTTCTTTCGTTTCTTATATATGCATACACACAGTATATATATAGTTAATAGTTTATATTTTATACAATATAATTTATATATACACTAAATACACTCATATAGTAGTTAATATGTTTTAATGTATATAATATATATTTATTTGTATCTAATATATATTTATTTATAATTATGTAGTTAGTTAATTTTTTCAAGTCACAATAGAGTCACGGACTCACGGTAGAGTCACGGACTCACCGGATAGTGACTCACCCAACACCACTGTCTCAATTATGCGGCAGATGATTAATAATGATAATTCTTATATTGTAGATGGCAACGAATGAGGCGGACCCTAATTATGATCCGTTTAAGGATCCTAAATGAATGAGGCGGACCCTAATTATGTTAGAACTTAGAAAACACACATATATATTATAATAATTTTATATATTGTTGACTAGTGTCGACTAGTCTCGACTAGTCACGACTCGACTTGTCGGACAACCCGGTCGACTCGACTCGACTTACCGACGTAACAACCATGAACTAGACTAAGTTCAAATAAGTGCATCGTTATGCACGTTACTAAGATAGTAAGAAAGAGAGTGCCCTTACATATGCCTCGACTGCACTGGGATGAACAGACCCATCCTTACATTGGTGTCGCAATAGCCACATGTCCGTAGTATTGTCGGGTACAACTTTGACCTCTTAATTGTCCTACAAGAATGGTTTATCATATTAAAAACAGAGTATGCTAGAAAATTTTAAGTTTTAGATTACCAAAATTACTTACTAGTTTATATGCCTTGGTACTGTACGATTGTCGCCCAAGTGTATGACGGATAGTTGATTTAGAGCGACTTTGTGCATTCTTTTTACACTTAGCAGTCGTCTCAGCTTTACGCTCATTGTCAATAAACTCTTCCCAAACAATTTTATTCATCCCATCTGGAACTTTCAATCTGGCAGCATCCCATTCTTATGGAGTGAGATCAGGTTCAGGTTCAGTTTCTTCGTCTTCTCCGTTCTCCTCATCTAGCTCTTCAGACCCCTCCAATTGTTCTTCAGACCCCTCCATTTCTGATGCAGATCTCTTGTTCGTCACTTTTTTCCGAGGTTTATTTTTAATGTAGTAATTCCTTAAGTCACACTTATATCTCCTGAAGCATTTTGGAAATTTGATTTCTATAGTAGAGCGAACATGTTCGACCTAGAATTCATATTCCCCCTATATAACCAAGTTAGACGTTTATGTTAATAAACATAAGTACAATATACCATCACTAGTAGTAAAAGCATACAAATGAAACTAATGCGAGAATTAAGAAAAATACCATCAAAGCAGTCCAAACATCATCTTTATACTTTTGCGGCACGATTCTCCAGTTTGCATGGTTAATAGGGATATGCCTTCTTATGGGCTCCCACTTTGAGTCATAAATTTGGAAGCATTGGGTCCTGTGGGCAAACCAGCAATGTTTAGTTTAACTAAAGTCTTTGGAGCTGCTGAAGAAGAGGTAGCCCCATCTTGCTGCGAAGTTGTACTCTTTCGAACATAACTTGTGCTTTGCTGTTGTGCCATTGTCCTGCACTAGATGAAATAAAGTATTAGTACCAGATAAAAATGCTTAATAGTTAAAAATAGTAGGCAATCACACATGACTAATAGTACGTAAGGACCACTAAGCAAAGCAACAACGCATCATGAGCCAAAAATCACATTTTACAACACTAGTAACAAACTAATTAAGGTCCAAAGTAGAAGCACAACTGGTACCAGTTTAATCCCATTGCAAAAAGGCTAAACTAAGGTTCAAACATAATTACAACAGAAGCAAACATTCTTAACGCTTGCGCAGTTTTAGCAGGTCTTTCAAATGTGGTTCATCATCAAATATCGACTGAAATTCTTCGAATTTAGGCATCAATATGTCATCAGCTTGTACAGTGAGACGCTTCTTTGAGTGCATTACAACAGACCACTCAGGATCCTTCAAATCGGTCGAATAGAACACTTGATGGGCATC
The DNA here is from genome assembly GCA_033398695.1 of Orobanche coerulescens. Taxonomy (NCBI): domain Eukaryota; kingdom Viridiplantae; phylum Streptophyta; class Magnoliopsida; order Lamiales; family Orobanchaceae; genus Orobanche; species Orobanche coerulescens. Next base: position 63,271,725 of record CM065810.1, on the reverse strand, counting down.
AAAGTCAAGTATGGCACGTTCATCAAGGTAATTATTTGATTGCCTGAAATTGTTCAGGTTAACCAATACAAGGTTGCCATCAGAACTGAATTTACACCCACGACTTCTGCTCTCTACCTTCACCCAGTCGCAATAAAACACCACCTCTTTAAAGTCAGTGTAGTCAAGCTCCAAGATCTGTTTCACCACGCCATACCACTTTGTCACATCATCAACGGGATTCTTATCTTCACGACTTGCCCTATATGTTGTAGTTGCTTCCATGCAAACACCGTTGTCTTGTGTAACGCGGTTTAGCTCATGGAACTTGGGTACAAAGGTAAAACCATTAACCCTGTACTTGTTAAATTCTTTGGCTCTAACCGGCCCTTTTACGTAACGCCATAATTTGGAGTCCATTTTGTGCTCTTTCTCCAACTGAAAGCAGTAAAGTTCTCGTAAGTGTCAATGCAAATAACAAAAAAGTAAATTGAGTAACTTTTGCTATAACTTTATTCGCTATATATGATCATAGTACCTTTTTGTACAACCAGGTTATGAATTCCGTTTGCCGCTCTACTTCAGTAACGGTGCTCGGAGATAGTTCATCGCAGTATTCACTGCAAACCAGTTACATATATTAGAACTGAAATAGAAGAACAAATTACTACAGTTAATTCGAACATATAACAAAAACTCACGCATAGTAGCCTGCGAGACCCTCAACTTCACGGCGAAAGAGTACCAATCTGGTTATTTGTATCAACTGTACAGCAGTCAGAGTCACGAACTTATCTCCATACCCCAGAGGGCCTTCGTCACTGTACTCAGAATCAGCATCTAAGAACGCTTCTCGTGTAGCTTTATGATTCCCATCCTTTGAGTTTGCCACGTGTTCCATTGCATAGACCACTCCTTCAGCTACAAGTTGGGATTCTTTGATATTACCTTCCACGAAACGGTTGTTGCTCGGAATGTTCTTAAAACTCTTCATCGCCCTACATAACAAATAAGTGAAATAAATGAGTGAAGTAACTACAGATCATCAAAGTAACTATAACACATTACAAATCAAGGAAAAATCATTGAATCATATTACCATTAACAAGATATGTACTAGTATTTTCAGGAAATAAAGCGAACAATTTTAAAACCCAATGCATTGTTCAAGATAACATTATTTATAGTAGAAAAACAAGAATGGATGAAACTACATATTTCTAACGAAGTATGAAGTATTACCTTTCAAAAGGGTTCATCCATCGGTATCTAACTGGTCCGCAAGTTAAAGCTTCATCAGCGAGATGCACCACCAAATGGATGCTGATAACGAAGAAAGAAGGTGGAAAATACGCTTCAAGGACACACATGGCCTCAGCGACCATGAATTTGGCCTGTTGTACTTCAGTTTTAATCAGAACCTTCGAGCACAAGATTCTAAAAAATAAACTAATCTGTTGAAAAGCCCTGCGAAGGTCTGGGTAGCGTGGGAAAGCATGTTGAATTAGCACCGGCAACAAATCCTCCATAAGGACATGATAGTCATGCGACTTCAAACAATGTAGACCAGGAGGTTCAATCGTAACATTGTTTCCAAGATTTGAACAAAAGCCAGTAGGAAACTTGATGCTTTTTAATATCTGAAGAAAGTTTTTTCTCTCTTCCGGGGTCAAAACATAAGGAGCACGAGGATGTACCTTTTTCTTTGTATCAGGATCTGTAATGATCCACTGATCTTTTTGAATATCCAGAGCCCTCATATCTTCCCGTGCATTGACACTATCTTTTGATTTCTTCTTTATGTTCAGAACAGCATCTAGTAGATGTTCCATAAAATTCTTCTCACAGTGCATTACATCGAGATAATGACGATAAGGATTATAAGCCCACGTTGAAATATCAAACAATTTCGACCTTTTATAAAAAGCTTTAGTTGTTGAATCAGGTTCATCCTCATAAACTTCATAAAAATCACGCTTTCTCTTCTTCCATCTCTGGTAAGCTTACCAGGAAGATAATGGAGACCGCTGGTCTTTATCAGAACTTCCTTTCCACTTAATCTAGCTGGTGCCAAATTAGTCTCTACTGTTTTCAGACCTAAGTGTTTGTCTTTCCTGAAAGGATGAGTCGACTTCAAAAATCTTCGGAAATTTCTGTACACGATCTTTCTTGAATGATGTAACCAATTACTTTCAGTCTCATCACCACATCCAGGACATGCTTTGTAACCGTGAACTGAACAACCCGAAACATTACCATATGCAGGTAAATCATGTATACCCCACATTAGGATTGCCCTCAACTTAAATGACTCTTTCTTATGCATATCTACCGCATCAACTCCTTTCCACAGTTTATTCAAGTCATCTATCAATGGTTGAAGAAAAACACAGATGTCTTGACACAGTTGCTTAGGTCCTGGTATTAGAAGTGACATTATCTCAAACTCGGCTTCATACATAGTGATGGCGGCAGATTGTATGGGACCAAGATGACTGGCCAACAACTATAACTTGCGCTCTGGATGCCGCGAGGATTGAAACCATCAGTAGAAATGCCAAGCCACACATTCCTCGACTCCTTTGCAAACTCAGGCCATTTTAGTTTCATGTTCTGCCATTGTGGAGAGTCTATTGGGTGCCGCATATACTGAACAGAAACTTTTGCTCGATCATGCCATGTAAAGTCTTCAGCAATCCACGGCACAGTGTAAAATTTTTGAAGTCTCTCAGGAAGTGGGAAATGTCGGAGAACTAATGCAGGCTCTTTTGTTGGTACTTGAACTCCATCTTTCCCTTCTTTGAATTTGAACCTAGATATGAAGGAAACAAGATTGGGAGTTTACTCAAGTCTTGAATCAAAGTAAATACCATAAAGAACAGAGAAAATAAATAAGAAGTAGATATTCAAAAAGATTAAGATGTTTAAAGAAGCGAAATTGTACCTGGATGCTCCACAACTCGGACATTCTACCTCATCCTTAAGATCTTTGTAGAACAACACACAGTGGTTAACGCATGCATGAATGTTCTCCGCCTTCATTCCCATATCCTTCAACATCTCCTTCATTACCGGGTATTTTGTAGGGAATTTGTTACCCTCCGGGAACCATTTTCTTAGTAATCCCAAAAGGTATGTAACACTATTTCCTGACCAGCCGAACCTTTTCTTTACATGATGCAATTCTACAATGACAGAAAGGGTTGTCGTGCCATTCTCACATGTAGGATAAATTTTCTCTTCTGCTATTTTTTTGTACTTCTCGTGTTTCTTTCCTAGGTTAGGCTCCTGAATAAAGGGATTCTCTGAATCATCTACATTGACATCCTCATTTAACCCTTCATATACCCCAAATGCTTTGTCTACAAACTCATTTAACCTACAACCATCATCTCCATGGATCTCTTCTACGATTTCCTTCTCTAAGGTTTCCTCTTCTACAACTGTATGTTCTATATTTTCCTGAGTTACATATGCTGATCTCTGCATATGTGTCGACGTCTCTCCATGTAGTGCCCAAATAACATAAGTACTAAGTATTCCATTTACTAGTAAATCATGTCTTACCAGGGCAAAACTTAATGATTTCCTATTACGACAACGACGACAAGGACAGATACAGAAAGGCGTGTCCCTAAGTCTGTTACTGTATGCAAACTTAATAAAATTATCTACTCCTGTTCTATACCCAGGACTAGACCTATCTTCAATAACCATCCAACCTTTGTCACATAGTTCGGACATTCTACAACCAGACAAACAAACCACACAATAGAAAAAAGGTTAGAACCTTACCACAACACCTACCAATATTCATGCATTCACATCCATAGCTATATATATACTTATAACTCTAGCTAGCCAGCCACTAACTCAAGAACAAGCAAGTTCCCAGTGCAATAGTACATAGAAAAACAGCAATCTCACGAGTCTGTCCTGGTTTATTATTACATATATACTTTGGTTTCGTAATGGTCCAAATTTGCAGCAAAATTGGCTACAACCCAATTAATAAAAATAACCTATGAACAGAAATTAGGCTGACAGTACAAAATCTCGTATGAAAATAAAATTCATGAACAAATTCGATTTCTAGGTTAAGATAACTTGTGGAAAAAATCAAGAATTAACACCATAAATTTATCATCATCACTAGATAGGGTTTATACCTCCGACACTGACCTTGATTCTTCAAATTTCAGAGATAAAATTGAGCGCAGCCCTTCCACTCGGCACAGTTGGATTCTTCTGATGTTTGCGAATTCGGTTTTAGGGTTTTGAATATGATGGATTCTTTCACTAGTTAAAGTGTTGATTCACAGAATTTCACCTGAAAATTCCATGAATCGTCAAGTTACGTGGGTTTGTACGGGTGTTGTCAAAAAAAAGAGAGAGAGTGAGAAAAAGAGATGGGGGTACGGGTGTTGTCAAAAAAAAAAGAGAGAGAGTGAGAAAAAGAGGGGATACGGGTGTATAATGGGGAGTCCGAATTATTAAAATGTTAATTGAAATTATAGGAACGTTTTTAGTTTTTATAATAACGTTTATGGTTAGTAACGTTTATAAACATTTCTATGGCAAAAAATGAAGTGTTGCTAAATTCCTGATCTGGTGTAGTGCGCGGATGAAGGAGTCTGCTCTTGTGATTTCTTCTGGACCTCGGAGGTCTAAGAATAAGAAGAAAAAGACCAAGAAGCAGACTGGACCACAAGTTAAGGACCTTAAAGGAAAGGGCAAGGCCCCGATGGTTCCAAAAGGCAAGAAGAAGAAGGATGCTTGTCTCAAGTGCGGTGAGCTGGGCCACTGGGCTAGAGACTGTCCGATTCTTCATGGCACTTCAGGTACAGAACTTCTAGTTTTGGAAACAAATTGTTCTGCTACTGTATTTTCTACTTCCTGGATACTGGATTCTGGGGCTAGTTCTCATATTTTACCGTGAATTAGGATCTGGAACAAAGTAGGAAGCTTGGAGCTGGAGAAGTTATGATCACAGTCGGAAGCGGGCATAGTGTCGAGGCGACCGACATAGGATCACTTCTTTTGGGTTTAGAATCCGGCTTTGTTTTGACTTTAGAAGATGTACTTATTTTGCCCAAGGGGCACAAAAACATTATATCCATTCCGGTCATGGACCGAAAAGGCTTTTCATTTTTCATTGGTATTGGTTCCTGCAAAATTTATTTTAGAAATAAACTAGTGGGTACTGCTACATTGTTGAATGGATTGTATCATCTAAATCTCAGCAACAAAGTAGTTGTGAATACTATGACTAGAAAACGTGGTAGGGATGAAACCAATCAAGTTTTGAAATGGCATCTTAGACTTGGTTATGTTGGTCAGACCAAGGTTTACAAAATGGAAAAAGATGGACTTATGGGCCCATTGGGATCGGATCCCTTTCCTACTTGTGAATCTTTCCTTAAAGGCAAAATGACTAAGTCCCCCTTCACAGGGACTTTTGAAAGAGCCGCTGATAAACTGGGATTAATCCATACCGACGTATGTGGTGCTTTGGAAGCAGCGCGTGACGGATATCAATATTTCATTACATTTACAGATTATCATACTAGGTATGGTTATGTATACTTAATGAAACATAAATCCGAGGCCTTTGAGAAATTCCAGGAATTCAAGGCCCTAGTCGAGAAACAAACTAGTAATCATATCAAAGCACTTCGATCGGACCGAGGTGGCGAGTATATGAGTACGGAGTTTGACGAGTTCCTTAAGGAACATGGAATAGTTTCACAACTAACACCTCCAGGTACTCAGTTAAATGGTGTGTCAGAAAGAAGGAACCGGACCTTGTTGAACATGGTCCGCTCCATGCTGGGCTATACTGACTTACCGATTTACCTGTGGGGGTATGCACTCCTGATTGCTACTTACATCTTGAACAGATGTCCTTCCAAATCCGTTCCTAAAACTCCACATGAGATGTGGGAGGGCAGGAAACCAAGTCTTAATCACATTAGGATTTGGGGATGTCCCGCCTATGTCAAGAAGACTAAGGTGGACAAGTTGGAAGCTAGGTCCGTGAAGGGACATTTCATTGGATTCCCATCTGGGACGATGGGATATCTATTCTACATGCCCGAAGATCGAAAGATCGTTGTTGCTTTACAAGCACACTTCCTTGAAGATGAGTTCATTCAGGAAGGCGGAGCAGGTAGAAGTATTTCTTTAGAAGAATATAATGAAACTCCTCGGGAGACACCTGTGCAAGAAACTGGAACCGAACCTTCTGAAACACAAGTACAACCACCTCATAAGTCTAGTAGGGTGTCTCATTTACTTGAGAGGTATGGGCTTGTGTACTTGGAGGAGCTGGGTCTCCATGAGGTTCCAAGTGATAGCCAAGAGACCGACCCGACAACCTATGACCAAGCGATGGTGGATGTAGACTCCGCGAAATGGCGTGAAGCTATGGAAGCTGAGATAGACTCGATGAATGTCAATCAGGTCTGGACTCTAGTAGACCGCCCCAAGTGCATATTGCCTATTGGGAACAAGTAGATCTACAAGAGAATGACTGATGGTGATGGCAAGGTTGACGCCTATAAGGCCAGGCTTGTGGCAGAGGGTTATACCCAGAAGGAAGGGATCGATTACCACGATACCTTCTCGCCCGTAGCCATGATCAATTCTATTCGCATGATGCTTGCTATAGCTGCCTACCACGATTATGAGATATGGCAAATGGACGTAAAGACGGCTTTCCTTAATGGATTCCTCGAGGAGGAAATCTATATGGAGCAGCCTAAAGGCTTTGTGTCCAAAGTCGATATTCAGAAAGTGTGCATGCTTCAGCGTTCCATTTATGGACTGAAGCAAGCATTACGTAGTTGGAACCTTCACTTTGACGAGGCGGTCAAAGAGTTTGACTTCATGCAAAATGAAGAGGAACCTTGTGTATACAAGAGGGTGAGTGGGAGCAAGATCACATTCTTAGTACTATATGTGGATGATATTCTACTAATAGGAAATGATGTGGGAATGCTCGGTTCTGTGAAAGCTTGGCTTTCGAGTAATTTCTCCATGAAGGATTTGGGAGAAGCAACCTATATTCTTGGAATTTGACTCTACCGGGATAGAGCAAAGAGAACAATAGGTCTTTCCCAAGCCCTCTATATAGATATGATCTTAAAGTTATTTAATATGGATGACTCTAAAAGAGGGTTCCTTACGATACGACATGGAATAAAACTCTTCTTGAAGATGTGTCCTCAAAGTGAGGAACAACGAAAGGAAATGAGTAATATACCATATGCTTCAGCCGTGGGTAGCCTTATGTATGCTATGTTGTGTACAAGACCTGATATTGCGCATGCTGTAAGCGTGGTGAGTAGGTTTCAGGCAAACCCAGGTAGGGAACATTGGACTGCCATAAAGAACGTTCTCAAGTACTTGAGAAGGACTAGAGATATGGTTCTGATGTATGGCGGTAGAGAATTGGATGTGGTGGGATACACTGATTCGGATTTCCAAGGACTTAAGGACGACTCGATGTCTACTTCTGGCTACATAGTTACTCTTAATGGAGGAGTAGTGTCTTGGCGTAGCGCCAAGCAAAGCACGACTGCTGATTCCACCTGCCAGGCTGAGTATCAAGCAGCCTCGGAGGCTTCCAAGAAAGGGTTCTAGATTAAGAAGTTTCTGGGAGAATTTCAAGTGATACCATGTGCTGAGCTGCCTGTTCCGCTGTACTGTGACAACGACGGAGCTGTAGCGCAGGCCAAGAAGAAAGTATCATCTCGTAAGAGAATTTGTTCGCAAGGGATACATTGTGTTGCACAGAGTAGACTCGGACGACAACGTCGCTGATCCACTGACCAAGCCACTTTCTCAGACTAGCTTGGAGCATCATCTGGAGAACATGGGCATTAGATACCATAGTGTGTGGCATTGAGTGCAAGTGGGAGATTGTTAGGAGTATGCCCTCGAATGCCACTCAGAGGATGTTGAGTGAGGGCATTGTACTTGTAATTATGTAAATCATTTATATAAGGCAATGGATGTTTCTTTATTTACTGGCAGTTACTGGCATTCCTAACTCGTAAATATACATATAGAAACTAGTCCGTGTATTTGAGAGCAAAACGTTCCACTCCTTATTGGATGAGGGAGTCGGCACTGGAAAGGTTTATAGCTCAAATACTTAATCGTTCGCAAGTCGATGAAACTTGACTGGGCGTTAAGTTTATGTGAAGACTCGTATGACGTGTTCTTTGACAAAGAGAGTGCCTGTCGAACACTAATGGTTAGTGGGAGCACACGTTATAGGTATGCTAATTGGATTAGTATACTCGAACCGACTCACCCTCGATTTGTCAAACGGATATCACTCTGGGACAGTCAATGACAGAATCGAAAGGTTGTGATAGGTATTCATGAACCTTCGACTTGAGGATTTAGTAGGGATGTGCTTGTGACATCAAGATTTTCATTAGAGTAGTTCGACCCTGTAAACCGGAAGGCCAACGTGCATCTTGACGGGCAAGTAGCAGGTCCTACTGAATACCAAGATAGAATTCTTTCTCCCATTAGTGAGCGGGTTATATGTCCTATGCGGTTATTGGCAGATGAGATCATAAGTCTTTGGCCAAGGCATTGGAGCTAGTTGTATTGGATACACGAGAGCTCGATGATCTCGATTTGCATTAATGCATGCATAGCGTCAAGTACAAATAGGGTTTGACTGACCGTGACCCTATATATTGATCGGGACATTTGAAAGAAGGGTTTATACGTATACTGGTATTCACGACAGAATGGTTCTTGAATGATCCCAATCATTCGTTCTCAGTTGGGGTATAGTGTAGGCCGCCAGGCTGGCTAGGTGGTGCTACTACTCTTTGGTTCCTCCCATTGCTGACTGAGACGAACCTACCGAGTCGCGCAATAGGATTGACGACGGAATGAATCAAGCTAATTCTCTCATTATGTATATTAGATATTGGATATCTAAATTTGGGACATTATATGTCTAAATCGATTTATTGGATAAATTGATATACGGCCTAATGAATTAAATATATCACTGGGTGATTAGTTTAATGCATGGATATAATTATTTCTTGGAGAAATTAATTATGTCATAATGTATTTGATATGATGAAATTAATTGGATTAATTGAACTATACAAATACATCGGGACGGAATTGGAGTTTATCTATTTGGACTCTCGAGAGTCCGAAACAAACCAAACTCATCCGTTTCTGCATGGGCCGCCCCCCATTTCTAGCCACCTTCCTTTTGGACTCTTGTCTCCATTCTTTAATTGATGATAATTGTGGAGGTGGGGTTTTGATTCTCATAATAATGAGATGTACATGTGGGGAGTTGAATACAAAGGGATAAGAAGACAATCTCAATAGACTAACACTTGATTCCAACGTGAAGTTCAAGAGGAAAGAAAGAGAAGTCTTCTTCATCATCTTCTTCTTTATTCATCAAATTCTTGATTTTTCTTGGAGAAAAATTGAGAAATAAAAGAGAGATTGTGAGTTATACACTTAGAGTGTTATAATTTCATATTGGAAGCTTCATCACTTAGCTCTAGCTGTATCCTCGGAGGATAGCAAGGGGATTGTCATTCCGGTCATTTTTCCGGCACGTGGCAAGTAGAGATGCGGTGCTTTCGGCGTTGGATCGTTCAAGGGCTTGGAGCGGATTTAATTCGTAGAGATCAAACTAAAGCTTGGGGAATAGCTCAAGAGAAGGAATCCATCTAATCAACGGACTACAAGGGTGAGTTTCTATATCTCTTGTGAATTCGTTTTTGATATTCGTATATACGTAGCTCGATCGATCCTCGTAGGGATTCGGATCGAATTAATTTTTGTTTTACCGCTTCCGCCGGGCCTTCATTTTAGGCACCGATTCCCAACAATCATCCCTTCCCCAGCTCCAAGTTTTCTACTTTATTCTAGACCCTGCTTAATGGTACAAATGTGAGAACTAGTACCTGAATCCAGTATCCAAGAAGTAGAAAATACAGTAGCAGAACAATTCGTTTCCAAAACTAAAAGTTCCGCATCTTGATAGAAACATCTCATGTTACTAAATTCATCACAAGGATTTGTCCTATGATTAAAAATCATAAGTCTTCTATCACATTAGGTGGAAGACAAAACTATCCTTGCATGATTAAAGGGGAGGGGCGGCCATGTTGAAGGAATTATGGAGTTCAGTTCAATTTGGACTCCCGCTAGTCCAATCCGATAAACTTCATTCCGTCTTGATGTATTTAGATCAATCAATTAATCCAATTATTTAATTATATCAAATACAAAATAATATAATTAATTTTTCTAAGAAATAATTATATATGTGAATTAAATTAATTACTTAGTAATTTATTCAATTCATTAGGCCGCAAATTAACTTATCCAATAAATTAATTTAGACATCCAATGTCCCGAAATTAATTAGACATCCAATTTCCAATGAACTAGATATACAATATCTAATATTCATTAAAAGAGAATAATCTCGGTTCATTCCGTGGTCAATTTTATTGCGCGACTCGGTAGGTCCGTCTCAGTTAACAATGGGAGGAACCAAAGAGTAGTAACACCACCTAGCCAGCCTGGCGGCCTACACTGTACCCTAACTGAGAACGAATGATGGGGATCATTCCAAAACCCTTATGCCGTGAATACCAATATACGTATAAACCTTTCTTTCAAATGTCCCGATCAAGTTTTAGGGTCACGGTCAGTCAAACCCTATTTGTACTTGATGTTATGCTTGAGTTAAGGCAAATCGAGATCACCGAGCTCTTATGTATCTAATACAACTAGCTCCAATGCTTTGGCCAAAGACTTTTGATCTCATCTGCGAATAACTGCATTGGACATATACCTATTCACTTACAGGAGAAAAGAATCCTATCTTGGTATTTAGTAGAACCTTCTACTTGCCCGTCAAGATGCACATCGAGGTTGACCCCCACCTTTCGGTTTTCTGGGTCGAACTACTCTAGTGAAAATTTTAACGTCATAAGTATATCCCTATTAAATCCTCAAGTCGAAGGTTCACGAATACCTATCACGACCTTTCGATTCCGTCATTGACAATCCCGGAGTAAAATCCATGTGACGAATCGAGGGTGAGTCGATTCGAGTATACTAATCTCATTAGCATACCTATAAAGTATGCTGCCACTAACCATTAGTGACGACAGGCGCTCTACAAGTCAAAGAACACGTTATACAAGTCTTCACATAAACTTAATGCCGAGTCAAGTTGCATCTACTTGCGAATGATTAAGTATTTAAGCCATAAACCTTTCAGTGCTGATCCCCTTATCCAATAAGGAGTGGAATGTTTTTCTCTCAAATACACAAACTAGTTTCTGTGTGTGTGTGTGTGTATATATATATATATATATCTATGAGTCAGGAATACTAATGACTATCAGTAAATAAAGAAACATTCAATTATCTTTTGATAACAATTACATAATAACAAGCATGATGCCCTCACTCTAACATCCTCTGAGTGGCATTCGAGGGCATACTCCTAACAGAAGAGGAGTAGGATAGTTGGTAACACGATTGTCTAATACTAGAGTTAATTCATAGAAGATTCAAAAGCGAGGAGAAGAGAGGACGAAAGTTGAAAGATGAAAGATTAATGGGGTGTTTGGTTCACTGGAAAAGGATGGAAAAGGAAAACTTTTTCCTTCCAAATTTTCCTTTTCTTGTGTTTGGTTCAAAAATAAGGAAGAAAAACATTTTCCTTGGAAACCAAATTTTACCTTACAATTTGGAAAAGACTTTCCACCACACCCCCCAAAGAAAAGATTTTCCATCCCCTCAAAAAAAATTCTGAAAATTCCGAAAAGAGAAAAAAAATCAATTTCTTCTGCAAACCCATCGTCATCCCCTTCCCGGCCAAAACCCTAGTCCCAGTGCGCTAACCCCGATCCCAAATCTGCACTAGGTCGGACACCCTATGCCTCACCGGCCGCCCTCGCCTTCCCCCTCAGCAAAAACCCTAGCCGACGGATCTCCGATTTCCCATTTGCAATCGCCGCCAGAACCGATCTGTAGCAGTCCCAGTCGCCCAGAACCAGAAATGGAACTTCTTCCCTCCGTCTCCTGCTCTATTTTCAGTTAGTCTGACCCATCACTGAAACTCCCTCCGAAGCAATTTCCTTCCAGGAAATGCATTTGAGGATTGAAAAGATTGAACCAAAAAGGAAATGGAAAAGGAATTCCTTTTCTAGATTCCTTTTCCTTTTCCATTTCCTTTTCCTTTTCCTTTTCCGGACTTTTCCGCGAATCAAACACCCCCTAAGGTTGATGGAGACGCCATCACCACACTACACTTCGACACAAGATAAGAAGACCAGATGTTTGATTTATGGTTCGTTTCTGCGATAAAAGAGAAAGAGATAGAACTCGATCGGAGCACAGAATTGTGCTGAATTTCATTTTTTTATTTTTTTATTTCAGGTTGGGAAAGAGTCATGTGGGCTCAATTAAAGGGTCTCTTATTCTTTTTCATATGACAAATTAGTGGGGTCCAGGAAAGACCCGTTATTTTATACATCAGATTTCTTATATCAGACAGACCCATTGGTTGAGATAACTGGTCTTTTATTAGCGGTTCTTTTTCCAAGTTTTATAGTAGTGTCTCTTTCACTTGATTCTTCACCTATCGTCTTTTTACCCTTAGATTGTAGTTTATGAACAAACGACCCAGTTTGCAATTCTCTCAAGGTTTCGGACCTCGCCTAGTAATCATTTCCTCAGGAGGCGGCATTCTTGTCCCTTTGTGGACTTGGTCGTCTTCTCTTAGATATGAGAATATGACTCATCCTTGGTTTAAAGTTTGAACATAATGCATTGCTTTGAGCGATGAATCAAAGATCTCCTGACCTCTAGAGATAGGAACGATTGTATCTTTATACAAGTACACTTGATGATGTTGGAAAATCACCGTGAGGATAGAACCGAAAGGCATTCTATGTTGGGAAAATTTGGTACATTCACCGTTTGAAATTTACGCGAAGTGTTGTAGAGTTTTCAGACTCTTTTGCGTTGCGTAAGCGTAAATAACTTGCGGAATATAAACGACACAATATTTATAGAGGTTCGGCCAAACGTGCCAATGTCCTCTCTTCGTATCTTTTTCTATAGGCTTAAGATCAACCTCTGCGCCTCGTCTTCTATCGGTCCGAGGGATACCATTACAATCTCGTCTTCTATCGGTGCGAGATAAACTGTTACAATATCGTCTCCCATCGGTCCAAGATAAACTGTTACAATCTCGTCTTCTATCGGTCCAAGATAAACCGCTACACTCTTGTCTTTATGTCAGTCCAAGATAAACCATTTTCCTTTTCTATCGAACAAGGAAGCAACCTATCTCGTTTTATATTGGTACTAGACAAACCTTTATTGGATTTAGATATGATTTTAATAACGCCGGATCAACGATCCTAATAACACCGAATCAATATAAAATTTGTAACTTTCCTCTCGTGTATGTTTTCGTGTATGAACACTCAAACACTTATCAATTAAGCACAATTACAACAACGATAGTGTATACAATGATATCAAATGTATATATAATATTCTCAGAGTTGTTGTGTTGGTTGATACCAAATGACTTGGTATTTATAGCTTCAAAGACTCAACTAGCCGTTAGCCTCTACATCATGTATTACGTACGTTAACTGTATCCCATTACGTACGTTAGCCATCTTATGTACGTTAATGCTTCTTACTTACGTACGTTATGCTCTATGTAAAACATTCCAGTAGATTCTGTCTATACGTTGTGTACGTTATCAATATATCTATTATGTACGTTAACTTTAGTTTTCGTATCCGTTGCATGCTGACCTACTCCGTGATGTCATCTTCAATGGTTCCTTGTTTGAATTCGTATCACCTTCATTACGTATGTTATTTTGATCTGCATTACGTACGTTAGCTGCATATGATTAGCATACATTATTCTCTATGTGTTGCGTACGTTAATTTCATAAGGTGAGTCTTCAGGTGACACTTCAGGTGACCTTCTTAGCGTGTGTTAATCTTTGTCTATAGCATGCGCTAAGTCATCAGGTGATTCTTCAAATGACTATCTCTCGTCTGGTCTGATCAGTTATCTTTTCCCGTCTGGTCTGATCAGGTGACTTTTCCATCTTCTTCGTTCTATTGATTCCTTTGTGGTTTTGGCTAGATCGATAATTCATCATCAAAACCAATTTATGATTATATGGAATATAATTGTAATATCAAGGGATAATTTTTTTCTCGTGTTACTGTTGAGTTGTACTTATTCATTTGGAATTGTACAAGTTTTATTGTTTTGGACTGATACAATGTATATTGTGTTGGGATATTTCGAGAGCGAAATAATTTTACTTGTCGTCGGGTTGGTTTCGTCGTTTGAATGTTGGTTGGAGAGTTTGGATTTTTGGCTAAGTATACTATCTATAACATACGCTACGGGTGTAGCATTACGTACGCTTGTGTGTTGCCATTACGTACGTTATGCGTGTAAGCTTATGTACGTAATGCTTGGTAGGTGGTAGGAACCTTCCTCGTAGTCACTTTCGGCCGGTGGGTCCCGAGCATCTTCCAATTGGATCTCACTATTGCAGTCAACAGACCCTTACGTACGTTAAGAGGTGAGCTCTACATACGTAATGCAGGTTTGGTAACGTACGTAATAGATTTTTGTTTACGTACGTTAAGGCCTTCGTATTTTAGTTCAGTTGGTTCTGTATTTTACATTATGTACGTTAATGCCATGGCATAGCGTACGTAATGCCTCTTACGTACGTTAACCTTAGTGTATAACGTACGTAATGAGTTTGTCAGTTTATTTATGTTGGCTTCGTATTTCATTTCCTCACAAACCAAAACAAATTTTCTCTCCCTAGAATCGTCCGTTTGGACTTGTTATTGATGTTTAGACTCTTTCAATTCGATCTTGATCAACATATCTTGGATTGAAGCTTGAAGTTGAAAGCTTGTTGGTGCTCCTTTGGTGTTTGGAGGGTTTTTCTTGTTCTTCTTTGGTAAGTTCCCTCAATCTCTTGTTCTTCAAGTGATTTTCGAGTTTGATGATGTTGTTGTTGTTATTTTCTTCAGGTATTGTTGGATTGATGGAGTATATCATGATTCTTGATGAGTTTTTATGAACTTTTGATGAAGAATATGATGGTATTGCTTGAGTTGGATTATGTTCTTGATGTTTTAGATTGTTTGGAGGTTTTAATCATGTCTATGAAGAATTATGTTAAGATTGTTATATGATTAACATAGTCTTGAGATGATTAATGTTGGTGGTGGTGTTCTTGAAAGATTATAACCATTTTAGTAAGGATTTATGATGATTTAGGAGGTGATTATCATAATTTCGAAATGGTTAAATTAATCTTGTGGATTAATCTGAATTCTTGAAGAATTAGTGGTTGATGTTAGTAGAGACATCATGTTTTTTTTTAGATGATGATGTTCTTGAAGTTTTTGAGGATGGCATTGGTAGTATTACCATCTTGGAGATGTTGTTTTGATGTTGTTCTTAAGTGATTCTTGTTGAATTGTTTCACAAGTGTTAAGAACATTTGATCATGTCGATTTTGAGATTTTGGAGGATGTTAGGATTCATAGTTGAGAACTATGACATTCGTTGGTAGAGTTTAACCGATTCGGGGTTGAATCGGGTTTGTCCTTGGTGTTGTTTTCCATTGATTTTGTGTTATTGAATGAATCGTTTTTCATTTAAGGTTGTTCAAGTGTTTGTGATCGTCAGTAGGCGTCGTTCGTTGTTTCGTGCCAGGACGTTGATCGTGGAAGGACTTTCTCGTCTTCGGTTTGAGGAAAGTTTTATACTTGTACTGGTCAATGAGATTAATGTTATCACATATGTGTATGAATGTATTGTATCATTTCGAGACTTAGTCTCTTCGTGATTTGTTTATATTCAGGAATTGTTTGATGCAATACCTTTCGGCAATTATGCTAGATGTTATTGTTATTCGTTAACGGCCGGTTTAAGTCATTGAGATTCTTGTTGATACTGATGTTGGCGATAGCCGGTTCGCGGTATTGATGTATCGATTATTATTGTTGACGTTAATGTCGTTCTGAGGCATCTTTGAATCATTATTATCGAATGGGAACCGTTGCTATGATGTTGTATTGGCCGATTGAAGGCGTTTGATATATTCATTTATCATATCTGTTTCGGTGGTCGGTTTAAGGCGTCGGGACATCTATTCTAACGTATCACCGATTATCGATTGACCGTTCTAAGGTAAACGGGGTATTGAATTGGGATTATAGAAGATAATTCCCATTCGTTGTATCATTGGTTATCGATTGACCGTTCTAAGGTAATCGAGGTTTTGAATTGGGATTATCTAAGATAATTCCCATCCTTTGTATTATTGGTTATCGATTAACCATTCTAAGGGGATCGGTGTATTGAATTGGGACTGTCGAAGATAGTTCCCATCCGTTGAGTCGTCGTGATCGATTGGCCATTCCAAGGCAGTCGAGGTATTTTGAATTCGGACCACCGAGGACGGTGCCCATCCGTGAGTATTTTTATCGTGTTAGCCGATTCAAGGCAGCACACTATTATTCTTGTGAATTCGAAAATCTTGTAATCGTTGCCGTTTGCGACTAATTGTGGAGGCTAGTTCGGCTAGTGCTCGATGGGTCAGCTTGGGGCTTTAACCTTCGCAGTTGGTTTCCCAACACCTACAGTTCAGTAGGTCACGGTCATGTTTATGATCTCATTATGGGTAAGTCTGGGGCTTGAACCTTCGCGGTTGGTTTCCCAACACCTGCAATTCAGCAGGTCACGGTCATTGGATAACCTCATTGTGATACGGCTTCGTGCCGTGGCTTCAGCCCTCATTGTGATACGGCTTCGTGCCATGGATTCGGCCCTCATTGTGATACGGCTTCGTGCCATGTCTTTGGCCCTCAGATGATACAGCTTTGGGTTGTTTGGCTTCAGGCCATTGTGATGACTGGCAGTTTCGGATGAGTGGCTTTCAGGCCATCGTGACATATTGGTATTTTTGTTGGAACCTTCGGGCATTGTGATTCGTATTTATTTCAACTCTGGGTTGGTTTATCTTCGTGTAGTTCATTGTTGTGATCTGTATTGATGATTGGCCGTTG
This sequence comes from Orobanche coerulescens, assembly GCA_033398695.1. NCBI lineage: Eukaryota > Viridiplantae > Streptophyta > Magnoliopsida > Lamiales > Orobanchaceae > Orobanche > Orobanche coerulescens. The sequence goes on along the minus strand of CM065810.1, from coordinate 63,254,577 downwards.
GGCACTTGTGTTCTAACCTGTTGAGCAGGTACTGATCGTATGCTGCGGGCATAGTATTTTACGAATGCTCAATTCTTACTTTGGTTTGTAAGCATCTTGTATTACCATTGATGTACCATTTATTCTGCCTTTGGATGCATATCATGTTGTACATGTATTTGATATTCATTATCTGTATGACTGACCCCGTGGGGGCGGAACATGTTTTTCATGTTTTAGGTGCTTGCAAGGAGAGAGTTGAGACATAGGGGCATGACGATGGCGATGAGGCATTCGGGCAATACTAGTCCGAGATGTTTTGGTGTTCATGTCAGTCAGACAGTTGGAGTACTCCAGTTTTGTTCAGTCATTGTCATTTTATATTATCCGAGTAAGGCTCGTGGATGTGTTGTACTTTTATTTTGGCCATGTAGGCCTACTTTTGTCATTGAAATTCCATATCGGAATATTATGTTGGATGTCATAGTAGGGACTGAGATTCCCCTTTTGGTCAGTTTGTTGTATTTTGGTCATGTTCGCCTGGTGGATCTCCTGGCGTGGGGTCCACAGCACTGTAATAACCCAATGGGATTTGGGGGTGTTACAGAAGATGGTATCAGAGCATTGGGTTATAAGATACCCAGATATGTGAGTTATGTGGTTCTACTGACGCAGTAGTAGTGAACTGTCAGGTTATGACAATTTGGACAGTCAGGTTTTGTGAGTCGTGGTAGTTGGACGACTGTATGAGTCATTCTTGCATCGAGTCGTCGTCAGTGAAGACTAGTATCGCAAGACCTCGAAGCTTCGTATGACTTGTGTAAGGACTCGATTCTCTTTTATGTTCATACATTCATTATGTCATTGATTATACATGATTTGTTGAAAACCTGTATGTAACATTTGTGTTACGATTCATTCATGATTATTTGTTTTGGAGCGTGTGGACTCAGTATTGGCTATAATTAGCATGTTTGAAGTGATTGTTTAGTATGTATACCCGTGTTTGGCTATTGACTTAGTATTCTGGATTGGCTGTTGAGGCATATTTGAGTTTTGTTCATGATCGAACGTTATTCTTTCAGTATGGAAAGAGGAATCCGAGGATGTTACAGAGGGGGTAAAAGCCGCAGAGCAGGCCAAAACCCAGAACCTCATGTTCATATGCGTACGGATGCCGAGATGGATCAGAATTTGGCCAGAGATGTGACTTATGCGACCGGTTCTCCTTCAGGACGTCATACTCGAGGAGTCGATCAGACTGACATCGACCCTTTCTTGCTTATGAGGGGCATGATGACCCATATGACTCAGATGACGCAGATAATGGAAACCATGCAGACCTCGATGGTTCGTGGCACACAACAGCAGGGACTCCAGGTGCCGTTTTATGGATAGGCCGGGAGAGTGAGTCAGATTATCGGCGACATCTCTCGTCAAAGGTCGCCTATCTTTGAGGGTTCTTCAGAACCAGCGGATATTGTTCACTGGCTTGAACATTTTGATGAACTCTTCGACATGGTTCAGTGTCCGGAAGAGAGTAAGGTGACAGTAGCAGTTTACTATTTGAGTAAAGGCGCTTATTCTTGGTGGCTCTCTGTGAAGCCCACCGATCGTGATTGTGCTTGGAGTGAGTTTTAGACTCTCATGTTAGAGAGGTATTATCCGGCTCCACTTCATGAAGCCAAGTTGTCGGAGGTTTTGAACCCTGAATCCGTCGAGGACGAGGGTGTTATTGTTATTGCTGAGAAGTTTCAGGGACTTCTTTAGTTTGCTTCGTCTGTTATCCGTACCGAAGCGGATAAGATCAAGTATTTTAGCAAGAGGCTGAACCCGCAGTTGAGGATGCAGTTTTTCAATCATAATTGTAACTCACTTGGCAAATTCATCGAGAAGGCTCTTGGAGCAGAGATTTTGATCAAGGAGCTTGCTCGGAAAGAACCTTCAGCTTCTTCGGGTGGGAGGACTAGGATGCCGATACGTTCAGAGGGACATTGGGCTCCGACGTCCAAGAGGTCGTCTTCCAGTCATCTTCGTGCTGGTAAATCATCTTCTTCTCAGACGACGAGTTCGACTGTTGTTTGCTTTAACTGTGATTCAGTGGGGCACGTTAGTACCCGTTATACTGTGCCAGCTATTGTTTGTTTTCTATGTGGGAGGCAGGGACACCTTCAGAAATACTATCGGAGTTCTGGTACTAGTAGGTCTCTAGAGAGCTCACGGGCCTCGAGAGACTTTGTTACTCTAGCCGTACTTCATCCAAGGAGTCCTATCAGGCTTCAAGAGCCAGAGGTATGGACAGCCGAGGAGGAGCAGCGAGTTCAGATTTGGGTCTTCCTCGAGTCGATGAGATCGAGGAGTTCGATGATCTGGAGGATGTTGATTTCGGGTACATTTGAGATGTAGTCTTGATTTGTATTTTCCTTGTTTTTCGGATTGATATTTGACTCAGTTTGTATTGTAATATTATGTTTGTGAACCATTTATTATTGATCTATCTTGTTATGATAGCTTTTGAGAATCTTGAGATTTGACGTCATCTGATGCGTTATTCTTTTCCTTTCGGTATTGTACCCGAGATTTTTGTGGTAATATGGGTAATTGTTCATTGCAATTCAAGACACCGAGTCGTGAGGACTTGGGCGTGCGGTTGATATGGCCCCGAAGACTATATGTGTGTTGTTATTTTCCTTTTGTGGCATGATTCAGTGATTGCTTGAGCGTTCGATGCCGATGAGAATGGGGGAGTGTACACCGATGATTGTAGACATATACAATGGGCGGCACCTGCAGGGTGTGTACTCCGGTGTTACGAGTCTTGCGGGTGGTTCGACTTCCTGGCTGGTCTCTGGCGGAGGAGTCATGATTCGATTGATCTCGCACTTGGTTGAGTGTTTTTATCACTTGTTTTTCGTCGTGTTCAGGTAGAGGAGACGCGGGAACCCATGGGGTTAGCCCGATTACTCAGACGGAGTCGTTCATATTGAGGGGTATTCCTGGAGATGTTGTTTTCAGATCCTGATGGATAGTTCGTACCCCGTGTTTTTGCACCCTGAGTTTTGGGGACGAAACTCTTTTTAAGGGGGGAGTATGTAATATCCGGGGATAATTTTTTTCTCGTGTTACTGTTGAGTTGTACGTATTCATTTGGAATTGTACAAGTTTTGTTGTTTTGGACTGATATAATGTATATTGTGTTGGGATATTTCGGGAGCGAAATAATTTTACTTGTCATTGGGTAGGTTTCGTCGTTTGAATGTTGGTTGGAGAGTTTGGATTTTTGGCTAAGTATACTAGCCATAACGTACTACGGATGTAGCATTACGTACGCTAGCGTGTTGCTATTACGTACGTTATGCATGTAAGCTTATGTACGTAATGCTTGGTAGGTGGTAGGAACCTTTCTCGTAGTCACTTTCGGCCGGTGGGTCCCGAGCATCTTCCGATCGGATCTCACTATTGCAGTTAACGGACCCTTACGTAGGTTAAGAGGTGAGCTCTACGTACGTAATTCATGTTTGGTAACGTACGTAATAGATTTTTGTTTACGTACATTAAGGCCTTCGTATTTTAGTTCAGATAGTTCTGGATTTTACATTACGTACGTTAATGTCATGGCATAGCGTACGTAATGCCTCTTACGTACGTTAACCTTAGTGTATAACGTACATAATGAGTTTGTCAGTCTATTTATGTTGGCTTCGTATTTCATTTCCTCACGAACCAAAACATATTTTCACTCCCTAGAATAGTCCGTTTGGACTTGTTATTGATGTTTAGCCTCTTTTAATTCGATCTTGATCATCCTATCTTGGATTGAAGCTTGAAGTTGGAAGCTTGTTGGTGCTCCTTTGGTGTTTGGAGGGTTTTCTTGTTCTTCTTTGGTAAGTTCCCTCAATCTCTTGTTCTTCAAGTGATTTTCGAGTTTGATGATGTTGTTGTTGTTGTTTTCTTCGGGTATTGTTGGATTGATGGGGTATATCATGATTCTTGATGAGTTTTTATGAACTTTTGATGAAGAACATGATGGTATTGGTTGAGTTGGATTATGTTCTTGATGTTTTAGATTGTTTGGAGGTTTTAATCATATCTAGGAAGGATTATGTTAAGATTGTTATATAATTAACATAGTCTTAAGATGATTATTGTTGGTGGTGGTGTTCTTGAAAGATTATAAACATTTTAGTACGGATTTATGATGATTTAGGAGGTGATTATCATAATTTCGAAATGGTTAAATTAATCTTGTTGATTAATCTGAATTCTTGAAGAATTAGTGATTGATGTTAGTAGAGACATCATGTTTTTGTTTTTTTTGAGATGATGATGTTCTTGAAGTTTTTGAGGATGGCATTGGTAGTATTACCATCTTGGAGATGTTGTTTTGATGTTGTTCTTAAGTGATTCTTGTTGAATTATTTCACAAGTGTTAAGAACATTTGATCATGTCGATTTTGAGATTTTGGAGGATGTTAGGATTCATAGTTGAGAACTATGACATTCGTTGGTAGAGTTTAACCGATTCGGGGTTGAATCGGGTTTGTCCTTGGTGTTGTTTTTCATTGATTTTGTGTTATTGAATGAATCATTTTTCATTCAAGGTTGTTCAAGTGTTTGTGATCGTCGGTAGGCGCCGTTCGTTGTTTCGTGCCAGGACGTTGATCGTGGAAGGACTTTCTCGCCTTCGATTTGAGGCAAGTTTTATACTTGTACTGGTCAATGAGATTAATGTTATCACATATGTGTATGAATATGTTGTATCATTTTGAGACTTAGTCTCTTTGTGATTTGTTGATATTCGGGAATTATTTGATGCAATACCTTTCGGCAATTATGCTAGATGTTATTGTTATTCGTTAACGGCCGGTCTAAGGCATTGAGATTCTTGTTGATACTGATGTTGGCGATAGCCGGCTCGCGGTATTGATGTATCGATTATTATTATTGACGTTAATGTCGTTCTGAGGCATCATTGAATTGTTATTATCGAATTGGAACCGTTGCTATGAAGTTGTATTGGCCGATTGAAGGCGTTTGATATATTCGTTTTTCATCTCTGTTTCGGTGGTCAGTTTAAGGCTTCGGGACATCTATTCTAACGTATCATTGGTTATCGATTGACCGTTCTAAGGTAATCGAGGTATTAAATTAGGATTATCGAAGATAATTCCCATCCGTTGTATCATTGGTTATCGATTGACCGTTCTAAGGTAATCGAGGTATTGAATTGGGATTATCTAAGATAATTCCCATCCGTTGTATTATTGGTTATCGATTAACCGTTCTAAGGTGATCGGTGTATTGAATTGGGATTGTCGAAGATAGTTACCATCCGTTGCGTCGTCGTGATCGATTGGCCATTCCAAAGCAGTCGAGGTATTTTGAATTGGGACCGCCTAGGATGATGCCCATCCGTGAGTCTTTTTATCGTGTTAGCCGATTCAAGGCAGCACGTTATTATTCTTGTGAATTCGATAATCTTGTAATCATTGTTGTTTGCGACTAATTGTGGAGGCTAGTTCGGCTAGTGCTCGATGGGTCAGCTTGGGGCTTGAACCTTCGCGGTTGGTTTCCCAACACCTACAGTTCAGTAGGTCACGGTCATGTTGATGATCTCATTATGGGTAAGTCTGGGGCTTGAACCTTCGCGGTTGGTTTCCCAGCACCTGCAATTCAGCAGGCCATGGTCATTGGATGACCTCATTGTGATACGGCTTCGTGCCGTGGGTTCGGCCCTCATTGTGATATGGCTTCGTGATGTGGCTTCGGCCGTCATTGTGATATGGCTTCGTGCCGTGGCTTCAGCCCTCATTGTGATACATCTTTGGGCTGTTTGGCTTCGGGCCATTGTGATGACTGGCAGTTTCAGATGAGTGGCTTTCAGGCCATCGTGACGTATTGGTATTTTCGTTGGAACCTTCGGGTATTGTGATTCGTATTTATTTCAACTCTGGGTTGGTTTGTCTTCGTGTAGTTCATTGTTGTGATATGTATTGATGATTCGCCGTTGGGCACTTGTGTTCTAACCTGTTGAGCAGGTACCGATCGTATGCCACGGGCATAGTATTTCACGAATGCTCAATTCTTACTTTGGTTTGTGAGCATCTCGTATTACCATTGATGTACCATTTATTCTTCCATTGGATGTGTAATATCCGCAATTTCGGATTTCCGGTAATTTTCATTTTTCGGCGGAGGTCCGTTTCGACGACTCGGTTTTGACCGTTTCGTCATTCTGAGAATATTTAATTCTACACTTTTTGTCATCCGAGTTCGTTTCGGTATCGTTTTGTTGAGTTTCGTGTTCTTAAATGACTTTTCCGCACATGAGTTCGATTCTCGCGAATCTCGTCCGAAACTGTTGTTTCGAGTTTCTCGGAAGTCCATTTAATGTTATTATTCATGTTGCAAGCTTCGGTTTGGTTATTCGATCATGTATCGTGATTTTGGGGCGTTTTGGGCCATTTTCGTAATTTCCCAAAGTTTGGGGTAATTACTTTCCGTTGTCGAATTTCGAGCCTTCGGGTAGTCGGAATCGTGTGTTCTATTAGTGCTCGGATTCGTATTTTCGAGTACTTCGTAACCGTATCTTGATTCGTACTCGGGTTCGGGTTTCGGGTCGTTCGGGCCGTCGGAGTTGGTCCGGCCGAGTCATGGCCGGGCATCTTTGAGGCAGGCCACTGGCCGAGTAACGTCTGGTAGTGACCGGCGGCTATGTACGTAAGGCCGGTTACGTCGTAAGGCAACTGGCCGGATTACGTGCGTAACGATGCCGCATTTCGGCGAGACTTCGCCATGGCCGATTACGTGCGTAAGGGCCCGGCCGATTACGTACGTAGCGTCCCAATGTCCCGGCTATTTAGGGCTGGACCGAGTCATATCGGCATTTTCCACTTTTCTTCGTTCCTTCGCGATTTTTCACCATAGATCGATGGTTTTGAGTAGAATCAACTTATATAAACATGTTTTGGAAGTTGGAATCATGGATTAACATCATCTTCCACCCGGATCGAAGGTAAGAACACCTAAACTTTTGGTTTTTGGATGTTCTTGGGGTTTCTTGGTGTTTTGGCCGATTTTCTTTGTTTTGATTCAGATTTATGATGAAACTTGATTGTAAACTCGTAATCATTCAATACCCTTGAAGTTTTGTGGAACGGATTTGAGTATTTCTTTGAATAATCGATTGAATTGGACTACGCCTTCAAAGTGTCCGATAAAATGCTTCAATGGGTAGAACTTGGGAAGTTCCATACGTTTTCGTAGAATTGTGATTGAATTGATATCGTTGTGACTTAGGAACGAATTCTTGTGAAGAACTCGAGTCGGAACCCTTCCGTTCGTTGCCTTCTTTGGGGTTCGAGCTTCCCGGTCGAACCGTGTTCTTCGGAGCGTTTGGTAGCGGTTATTAAGGCAAGTATCTTATTATACGACTTGTATCTTGTGACTAGTAATTACGTATGATATGTATGACGATTTTGCTTGCCTCCGTAAATATGTTCCGTTGGAGTTGGTTGTGTTTTCCGAAATTTGAAGGCTTTGTGATAATAGTGATATATTGGTATACGTGTTAGGCGTTGTGCCATTTGTGCAGGATTGAGATGTACATATGAGATGGTTGTACACATGGTTGTTCAATGTATTTTGTACCGAATGTGTGTTATGTTGGTTAAGAGTCGTTGTGATGATCGTGATGTTTGTGTTGTGTTGGTTTACATACTTGATTGTACATTTCGGTGTAATGTGGAATGGCTTGACATTTAATGATTATGAATTGTGTCGTGTCGATGTATGTGTGTTCCAGGTAGGGTCTGACGAGGCCTCTGGAGTTCGGTACATGATGTGTACGAACAAAGTGTGTGATCCGGTAGGGTCAGCGAGGCCTGGAGTCCGGTACATGACGTGTACGGACAAGGTGTGTGATCCGTAGGGTCCGGCGAGGCCTCGGAGTTCGGTACATGATGTGTACGAACGATGTTGTGGCGGGTAGGGTCGTTGAGGCCTCGGAGTTCGGTACATGATGTGTACGAGCGGTGTGTGTGGCCGGGTAGGGTCGTTGAGGCCTCGGAGTTCGGTACATGATGTGTACGAGCAGTATGTGTGGTCGGGTAAGGTCCGTCGAGGCCTCGGAGTTCGGTACATGATGTGTACGAACAATGATCGTGTGATGATTGTTCGGGTAACATTTTAAATATGGATCTCGGACTCATAATGATATATTATTTAGTATGCTTTGAAAGCGAGAATCGGGCTAAGGCCTAATGTTTACGAAAAGGTTTTGTAAATTGGGACTCGAGGTCCAAAAGAATTTACCTTTAAAAATCCCGAGATGATGTGTTCCTTTTCAAATATCTCTTACTTGAGTTCGAAATTCTAAAACTTCTAGAACATTTTGATAATTGATTTGCGTATTAAATTCGTAGTTGCTATTTGCTTGTTACATTTCGTATGGTTTGATACTTGCACTAGTAAAACAGTGGAGTTTTACTAACCCCGAGTATTCGGGGTGGATGTCTGATACTGCGTCCGGTACATGCGAGTTCGGGAGCGATCACAGGATTGGCACAAGGGGATGACGAGATGCGATACTAATCAAGAGTTGAGGGTTGGTAGAGTGTAGTTGTATTGTTAGAGTTGATTCAGTCTTCCGTTGTATTGTATTTCGACCCCTGTATGGGTAATGTTGTTAGTCGATCCTGTTGATAGAGTTGTGTGACCTCATCTGGCCTGTGTTTATGTGTAAGTGACCTTAGCAGTGCAGATTATTATAATGTTTGACCACAGCCGGGCAAGCATTTGGTTGTTTATGGATGTTTAGCTTTGGTAGATCCTTGCGGAAAGGGTTTACGGCGTGTAATATTCCCATACGGTTTTGGGGGTGTTACATTTATGGTATCGGAGCTTAGGTTGCGGAAACCTAGGCTGTCGGGTCGAGTCGAGTTGTGATTTGTTGAGTAATGTGTTGTCTTGTCGTTCGAGTCGTCAGGTGACAAGTTGAGTTGTGCGTAGTCACAACGCGTTGGATATGTTGTCGGATGAGATTAGTATCGTGGGCGACCATCGTCTCCGTGCGGCCTGTGGACGTAAGTCTCCTCTTTTATGCATAATATCTGTGTTCATGATTTCATTTAGGTGTGATATTTGTGGTGCATAATTTTATTTACACGGTGTTGTGTAATGAAGTTTTATTCGATACTTGGATATGCTGTACGTGTATAGAACTAGATGTATTGATGTTTGGCCCTTGAACCACCATGTGGGTTGGTATGGTGTGAAAGTTGTGAACCTTGATGGGTTTACGGTAGAGTTTGTGGGAAACTCCGATGAATGATTTTGTTGTGTGTTTAAACTTGATGCCATGAGATGTATGTGATTGAATTGGCGACCCTGTTTGCCATTTGGGCATGTGGTTTTAATATCGACTATTTTGGATTGTTGTAATTATACCCGCTACGGGTAGCTTTGAAAACGTTTTTCCTTAAAGACTACTGATTTGAGCATTTTTGTGGAAATCAAAATTTTTGGAAAAATCTTGTTTTGCATAACGATTCTAATTTTCGAATTTAAATGTTATGTGTTTGTGTGTTGGGGGCTACTATGACAATGCGATCCTGCAGCTAGATGTTACGGCCGTAAGATGTTTTCTATTACGGCCGTAAGCTCAGAGTTGTTACGGCCGTAAACTGCATGTTGTTACGGCCGTAAACTTTTGACTGACCCGGTAGAAATTTGTTATTACAGTTGTACCCGTGCCCCTTGAGTATTTAATCTCTGTTGATATATCAGTGATGGATGGCGTGGTAACATGTTGTTACCCCGTATAACGCTATCAAAGATAATGATATATTGATAAGGTCATTTTGACGATATCGTCTAGCGAAAAGATTGAAGCCTCGATGTGTTGTTTTGCAAATAGCTTCAATCAAAACAGTTTGATAATGAGGTACATGGTTTTAATTAAACGACCGAGGTATTATAAGTGTTTTCAAAAATTTCATTTCACCAATTCTTTTTTTTTCAAACTTGAGAATTTAAAATTTTATCATCTGAATAATACCCCGGAAACATTTTATTTTTGTTGTTAGTGTTTGATCCCTGCGATACGTGTGTGGTTTTGACCGTGTTTGATTTTGTAAAATCCAAACATCTCTGTTGATGTGACTGTGTGGATTATTTTTTTAATGAAGTTCTAAAATTACGTGTTAGTTCGTCACTTGTGTGATGACTTGGAGTTGATGTTTTAACGTCTTTGCTATTTATTGTCTTATCTTGACGTTGTGATATTTGTTTGGATGTGTTATTCTTATTGGTCGTCCATCCGGTATGCCGAGAGGCCGTGGCGAGGGCGTGGTCGTAGTCGTGGTCGTGATCGCGGCAATCATCCGGAGGTAATGTTGATATTGACGCCGCCACCATCCTTCGTCAGTGGTGGCCGGTTGGCACATATGAATCGACTGCACACCGAGACGGGATTAGGATGAAGATAACGGGTGATAAGTGGTTACGAGATGTGATGAGAATGCACCCGCCCGTTTTGTAGGTTCTTCGGACTCGTTAGGGTGGGAGAATTGGCTCTTCCACTAGACAGAACATTTGATCGTAGCTTGCCCGATGAGAGAAGAATGCCTATTGCTCAATACCTACTCGACAGGAAGGCTGCAGAGTGGTGGGAGGCCGTAGCGCCTAGTGATCGTATCGCTACTTGGTGAATTCAAAGCGCCATGGAGGCCGAGTATTGTCCGCCGCTTTGTTAAAGAGCGTAGGATTGTCGAGTTTTCTCGGCTACGCCCGAGACGTGTCGATATCCCAGCGATAGTCGATTATAATCGGCATGTGTTATGTTCGGGATCGAGTGAATAATGAGGCGAGATAAGGTTCATTATTTCGATATGCGTATGAAACCTCGATTCGGCGGTGTATGGCTCCTTTTATGTACAATCTTGAAGGACTATCGGGATCGAGCCTTGGCGTTTGAGATGGCTATAATGTCTCCGAGTCCGTATCGGTAGCGAAAAAGCGAAGATTTCCGATGACGCATCGGGAAGTAAGGGAATTGGGATTCCCACACCTCAACCCTCGTATCGGCCGAGTATGGGACCTTCTCGGTCGGTTAGAGAACCCAAAAGACCCAAGTCGGTGTCTTTGAGTTCGTAATGCTCCTAGGTGTTTCAACCGTAACGTTCTAGGCCATGAACGCGCGCATTGTAAGAAACCGCGGTGACTTGTTATAATTGTGGACACGAGGGCATCGAGTTGATCGCGATATTATTGCCGAGATGATAAGGGACCGGAATTCTATTCCTACTTAGGAGGGCAGTGATGTCTAGTGGTGGTGTTTTGGTACTCGCTACGGATTGTTTCGCGTGTAGAGATGTTTTTTGTGACGCTTTTACATTTGGAACTTGTTTAATGATATTTATTTTTGTGTAAGTTCCCGTTTAGTTGTTGAACCTACGGAGGCGTGTCAGTGGACCACGAGGTCATGAGCATGGTATTTTATTTTGTGTCGTTATATTTTGTTTCGTATCACTGTGATAACCTTAGTTTAAGTTTCGGGACGAAACTTATTTTTTTTGTATGATAGAATGTAATATCCGGTATTCTCATTTTCTGTTATCTTGAATTGTTTGTGTTATGACGTCGGACATTTTCTTGTTGATGAGAATCGGAATGATTTCTATCGTAATGCTCTATTTGTTTCTATCGCATAGCCGTTTTAATCGGGTGCGACTTGTTGTCGCGTACATTTCCTTGATTAAATGTGTGCATATGATGTGGTATGTGATGCGTCGTTAATTGATCGTTATTGTTTTGAATCATTGCCGGTGGCGTTGTTATGGTCGTCGTGTGGCGTGTTGTCACGCTGTATATTCTTTCGCGTTGCTTGTAACGTTTCGCCAATGGACGAAAGTTACGCGTTTCTTGTGTATCTTGTTGAGTTTTCCTGTCGGGATATTGCCTCTCCCTACTTGTTTTAAGTTTCGGGACGAAACTTCTTTTAAGGAGGGTAGAATGTAATATCCGCAATTTCGGATTTCCGGTAATTTTCATTTTTCGGCGGAGGTCCGTTTCGACGACTCGCTTTTGACCGTTTCGTCATTCTGAGAATATTTAATTCTACACTTTTTGTCATCCGAGTTCGTTTCGGTATCGTTTTGTTGAGTTTCGTGTTCTTAAATGACTTTTCCGCACATGAGTTCGATTCTCGCGAATCTCGTCCGAAACTGTTGTTTCGAGTTTCTCGGAAGTCCATTTAATGTTATTATTCATGTTGCAAGCTTCGGTTTGGTTATTCGATCATGTATCGTGATTTTGGGGCGTTTTGGGCCATTTTCGTAATTTCCCAAAGTTTGGGGTAATTACTTTCCGTTGTCGAATTTCGAGCCTTCGGGTAGTCGGAATCGTGTGTTCTATTAGTGCTCGGATTCGTATTTTCGAGTACTTCGTAACCGTATCTTCGATTCGTACTCAGGTTCGGGTTTCGGGGTCGTTCGGGCCGTCGGAGTTGGTCCCGGCCGAGTCATGGCCGGGCATGCTGGGGCCAGGCCAGCCCTGGCCGAGTAACGTACGGTAGTGACCGGCAGCTACGTACGTAAGGCCGGTTACGTACGTAAGGCCCTGGCCGGTTACGTACGTAACGATGCCGGCATTTCTGGGCAGAGACTTCGGCCATGGCCGGTTACGTACGTAAGGGCCCGGCCGGTTACGTACGTAAGCGTCCGGCAGTGTCCGGCTATTTAAGGCCTGGACCGAGTCATATCCGGCATTTTCCACTTTTCTTCGTTCCTTCCGCGATTTTTCACCATAGATCGATGGTTTTGAGTAGAATCAACTTATATAAACATGTTTTGGAAGTTGGAATCATGGATTAACATCATCTTCCACCCGGATCGAAGGTAAGAACACCTAAACTTTTGGTTTTTGGATGTTCTTGGGGTTTCTTGGTGTTTTGGCCGATTTTCTTTGTTTTGATTCAGATTTCTGATGAAACTTGATTGTAAACTCGTAATCATTCAATACCCTTGAAGTTTTGTGGAACGGATTTGAGTATTTCTTTGAATAATCGATTGAATTGGACTACGCCTTCAAAGTGTCCGATAAAATGCTTCAATGGGTAGAACTTGGGAAGTTCCATACGTTTTCGTAGAATTGTGATTGAATTGATATCGTTGTGACTTAGGAACGAATTCTTGTGAAGAACTCGAGTCGGAACACTTCCGTTCGTTGCCTTCTTTGGGGTTCGAGCTTCCCGGTCGAACCGTGTTCTTCGGAGCGTTTGGTAGTGGTTATTAAGGCAAGTATCTTATTATACGACTTGTATCTTGTGACTAGTAATTACGTATGATATGTATGACGATTTTGCTTGCCTCCGTAAATATGTTCCGTTGGAGTTGGTTGTGTTTTCCGAAATTTGAAGGCTTTGTGATAATAGTGATATATTGGTATACGTGTTAGGCGTTGTGCCATTTGTGCAGGATTGAGATGTACATATGAGATGGTTGTACACATGGTTGTTCAATGTATTGTGTACCGAATGTTTGTTATGTTGGTTAACAGTCGTTGTGATGATCGTGATGTTTGTGTTGTGTTGGTTTACATACTTGATTGTACATTTCGGTGTAATGTGGAATGGCTTGACATTTAATGATTATGAATTGTGTCGTGTCGATGTATGTGTGTTCCAGGTAGGGTCTGACGAGGCCTCTGGAGTTCGGTACATGATGTGTACGAACAAAGTGTGTGATCCAGGTAGGGTCTGACGAGGCCTCTGGAGTCCGGTACATGACGTGTACGGACAAGGTGTGTGATCCAGGTAGGGTCTGACGAGGCCTCTGGAGTTCGGTACATGATGTGTACGAACGATGTTGTGGCCGGGTAGGGTCCGTTGAGGCCTCCGGAGTTCGGTACATGATGTGTACGAGCGGTGTGTGGCCGGGTAGGGTCCGTTGAGGCCTCGGAGTTCGGTACATGATGTGTACGAAAGTATGTGTGGTCCGGGTAAGGTCCGTCGAGGCCTCGGAGTTCGGTACATGATGTGTACGAACAATGATCGTGTAGCGATGATTGTTCGGGTAACATTTTAAATATGGATCTCGGACTCATAATGATATATTATTTAGTATGCTTTGAAGCGAGAATCGGGCTAAGGCCCTAATGTTTACGAAAAGGTTTTGTAAATTGGGACTCGAGGTCCAAAAGAATTTACGCTTTAAAAATCCCGAGATGATGTGTTCCTTTTCAAATATCTCTTACTTGAGTTCGAAATTCTAAAACTTCTGGGAACATTTTGATAATTGATTTGCGTATTAAATTCGTAGTTGCTATTTGCTTGTTACATTTCGTATGGTTTGATACTTGCACTAGTAAAGCAGTGGAGTTTTACTAACCCCAGTATTCGGGGTGGATGTCTGCTGCGTCCGGTACATGCGGAGTTCGGGAGCGATCACAGATTGGCACAAGGGGATGACGAGTGCGATACTAATCAAGAGTTGAGAGTTGGTAGAGTTTAGTTGTATTGTTAGAGTTGATTCGGTCTTATTTGTATTGTATTTCGACCCCTGTATGGGTAATGTTGTTAGTCAGTCCTGTTGATAGAGTTGTGTGACCTCATCGGTCTGTGTGTTTATGTGTAAGTGACCTTAACGGTCTGTATTATTATAATGTTTGACCCTGGCCGGGCAAGCATTTGGTTGTTTATGGATGTTTAGCCTGGTAGATCCTTGCGGAAAGGGTTTACGGCGTGTAATATTCCCATACGGTTTTGGGGGTGTTACAGGATGCATATCATGTTGTACATGTATTTGATATTCATTATCTGTATGACTGACCTCGTGGGGGCGGAACATGTTTTTCATGTTTTAGGTGCTTGCGAGGAGAGAGTTGAGACACAGGGGCATGACGATGGCGACGAGGCATTCGAGCGATACTAGTCCGAGATGTTTTGGTGTTCATGTCAGTCAGACAGTTGGAGTACTCCAGTTTTGTTCAGTCGTTGTCATTTTGTATTATCCGAGTAAGGCTCGTGGATGTGTTGTACTTTTATTTTGGCCATGTAGGCCTACTTTTGTCGTCGAAATTCCATATTGGAATATTATGTTGGATGTCATAGTAGGGACTGAGATTCCCCTTTTGGTCAGTTTATTGTATTTTGGTCATGTTCGCCTAGTGGATCTCCTGGCGTGGGGTCCACGGCACTGTAATAAACCAATGGAATTTGGGGGTGTTACAATAATACTCCAACAATCTCCCCCTTTTTGATTATGACAAAACAACAACCTTTGATGGGATTATATACCTGCAAAATTAAAACAATACAGATCAAAATTTTCGGCTTTGTCCGTTTCGTTAGTTTTCTTCTCCCCATCTTTTCTTTTCTCCTTTTCAACTCCTTCTTTTATTTTCTCCTCTTACTTCTTTTTCTATTTTCTCCCCCTTTCATGATCGGGATATTGTTTTTATTTTTCTCGTCATTCTTCCATAACTCACATTCTCCTTTTCCCATCATTTTTATCGACATTATCCCCCTTTCTCACACTCTCTCCTCATACTCTCTCCCTCTTTTTGTCATAATCAAAAAGTGCAATAATACAAATAAAATTGATTAAATATGATAATTAAACGGGTAAAACTCCCCCTGAAAAATAGATTTCCTATTTAAAAATAATGGTAACTCCCCCTGAGTTAAATATCAATTGATAAAAAATATAAATTATCAAAATGTCAATTAATGGAAATATATTAATTTTTATTTTTGGGGATCCAACCGAGAGTTGGTTTTCTTTTGAAACATTGACGATATTTGAATAGTGGTTCCTTTTGGAATCCAAACTTTCTTAATTTTTATCGTCCATCGTGGGCTTTTGCAATTCAAAATGTGATGCCCAAGTTTTAAACGTTTCTCACATCGGGGTATTTTCAAATTTAAGGATTCGGTTTTATTATTCGGTTTGAATCCTAACCCCCGTTTATTTAAAGAGTATTTTTTAACGGAAAGCATTTGTTCAAACTTGTCATTTCCGCCAGAAAATTTGTTGGTTAAATTCTTAAGTTCGTTTTGAACTTTTAAAAGATCATCTTCCAATTTATTCTCTTTTTCAATACATAGAGAATGATCATTTTCAATAAATTTCCCTTTTTCGAACTTGGATATTTCGTCTCCCAAAATTTTATTTTTATCATGAAGGGAGTTATTATCTTTTAAAGCATTTTGAAAATCTATATGCAATAATTCGAATGCTTCAAATAATTCATCATAAGACGTAATTACTTGGCTTTCGACGTCGCTATCGTCGAACGAACTCCTTGCCATGAGTGCGAGGTTATATGTGAGTATATTCATCATCTTCCTCTTCGTCACTCCACGTGGCTATTAAGACTTATTTCTTGGAATTCGAGGCTCGACAGTTTTTAGCAAAGTGGCCTTGTTTATGTAATACCCCCAAGTTATTCAGGGTATATTACAGCGCCGTGAGCCCCTCCGTGGGACCCACAAGGCTAATCATATGCGGAACTATAAAACTTGACCGAGAAGGTCCACATACAACGAAATGAAGGACAATACAAAGGGTATTCAACCATATCCAATGTATCCAAATACATCCCAACACAAAATCAATACGTCGGCAACACAGGCCGGAACATCGAGGAAACTGAAAAACAATACTCGAGTATTCAAATAACCATTCCAGTACAACAACACTGAATGGAGGAACACAGAACATAACTGGAGATAAAACACAGTATCACGCTTGCCCACCATCTTCATGCCAACCCGATACCTGCTTGTCCGCTCTCCTGGAACCTGAAATACATAAAAAGTATTTCCCCCATAAAGGGGTTAGCCGTCGAATAGCTAGTGCAAGTATATCGGATATGAAACACAATACTCCGCGACAATAAAATAAATGTAACCGTCAATTCATCATTTCAAGACTAGTATTCCGGAATAACTAAATCTCATAGCATCACAACAATGCATACATGATCAACCGTGGAACCGCACCAGAGGCTACGGAACCCTCAGGGGACCCGTCGGCCCGCCCCAGAGTGGTTAATCCAAATTATCCGTGGAATCGCACCAAAGGCTACGAAACCCTCAGGGGACCTGTCGGCCCGCCCCAGAGTGGATATAAACAATCATTTCATTCATATATCTTACTTTCAGAGTCGAGAACGTATAATCATAAATATATACTTGCCTTTGAGACATCGAGAAATCGAACGGAAAAGAGTATGAGTTCGGTAGGTCCAAGAACGCACTTACGGTACCTAAACGATTCGTAAGGGATATGATAATCAATAATCCATACTCATAATTCATGAAGAAAATTCCAAAACCCGTCTACGATTCACGAAAATACAAGGGTAAACAACTAGAGGTTGAAAAATCACCCAAACCCTCACAAGTCCGAACACGGCACAAACCAATCCGTAAAATCGTAGGAAAAGCATGTATACGTGGTAGATAAATCATAATCTCAATATTATCAAGCCTCAAACCGGATAAATTGAATGAATCTAAGAAAAACCCCAAAATTCCCAAAAATAGGGTTCTGAGGATTTTTACCTTGATTTGGACGATAAAATGGATTAGATGTTGTTAAATCCTTGTTCTCCAGCCAAAGATGTTGATATCTGAAGAAGGATCGTCTTCAAACTCTCCAAATCGCCGAAACCCGCTGCTCACGATCGGAAAAGTGAGAAAGATGAGAAAAATGACGAAATGGAAGTCAACTGTCCAATATATACTCGTCCAGTCTAGCGCACGCTACGCCTCTAATATTAGCGTGCGCTAGCGGGGTCATCGGGTAGTCCAGTGGCTTCTGTCGGCCCCGTTAGCGTGCGCTAATCGCCTTCCTTTAGCGTGCGCTAGTCGAAAATGGTGTCTAGAACCTACTATCCTCGCCCTGCTCAAGTCTTAGCGTGCGCTACCGCGATAGCTTAGCGTGTACTACGCAGCCCTTATAGCGTCCGCTAGTCGAAGCCTAGCGTACGTTACCTGATAGTCCAGACAGCCTGACAACCTCACTGCCTCTGCCGACCAGCCCATTAGCGTGCGCTACGGACGGATGTTAGCGCGCGCTACTGACCACGAATAGTGTAATACCCAGTTGTAACTCAGTAATTATCATTCAGTATTTATCATTCAGTAATTGATACTCAGTAATTTCATTCATTATTGATCATTTATCACTCAGATTCAGTCATGGTATTCATCATTCAGAGTAATTGTATCGAGTATCGATCGTCATTCATCATTAATCTGATTGGAGTTTCGTGCCGTGTTTATCATCATTGTCATTTTCGTTGCTAACTATGCGTGAGGAGTAGCGCACGCTACGTACTCATTTTAGCGTACGCTAATTGAGTATAGGTAGCGCACGCTACTACTCAGCCTTAGCGCACGCTAAGGCTACCTTGGCTGCAGTCCAGAAGGTACTGGACTGCAGGTGAGAATAATTGTAGCGCACGCTACGAGTGGTAAGTAGCGCGCGCTAACGGGTCGTAGTAGCGCACGCTACATGTGTGGAGTAGCGCGCGCTAGGGGCGGATCAGGTTGAGTCCAGTGGCTACTGGACTGCACCGGGTTTATTCATAGCGCACGCTATGCATTGTTGTTAGCGTACGCAACCGACATATTAGCGCACGCTAAATAATGGTTGTAGCGCACGCTATCGAGGTTAGATCAGAGGGCAGATGGTTTTCTGGACTCCAGTACTGGGCGTCAAGTATTTCGCTAGCGCACGCTAACAATGGATATTAGCGCACGCTAGTAGTATGGCCGTAGCGCACGCTACAAAGAGGTACGTAGCGCGCGCTACCGTGTTCGGACAGTGGGTACTGGACTACCCAAAGTACTCGTTAGCGCACGCTATGCACTAGGGCTAGCGCACGCTAACCTGGACTGAGTATAAATTGGACAGTTTAGTCAGAGTTCGTCATTTTTCATCTCATTTCATTCCTTCGGTATTTTTGGGCGATTCCGAGCGATCCAGAGGGGATTCTTCGAGGTGTAATCATCAATCATCATCTTCAAGTCTTTGAGTTGAATTTATCATCACTTCATCATCTCCGAAACGTCGAATCAAAGGTATTAATCTCTTGGATCTAGAATTTCGGATTTTTGGGTTTTCCTTCCGATTTCTTCGTGTAAGCTTGGATTATCATTGGGATATGTTAAGTTATGGATTATCTACTTGGATAAATATATTCCTACGGATTTAATGGTTATTTTCGGAATTGTTTTCAAGAACTCTTGGGGTTGACTTCGGTTAATTGGGGATTTTCCGATTGATGTCGTTGTAATCATGGATTATGGATTCCTAATGGATTATTGATATCATTGAAGTGTTTTGTTAGTTCGAAATACTCATTTTAGTGTTAGTTTCGACATATTCGGGATTGGATATTTTCGAAGTCGTGTGGTTGGTTACGTATTCGTTAGAATGCCCCAATGAGTTCGATTATCGTTGTTTCGACCTTTGGGTTAGTCGTGTTTTGTTGTTTGATGCGTGTATTGAACGGTTGTTGGTAATTATTGTTATTCAAGGTTGTTCGAGCGACCGGTATTTCACTTAGGACGTTGTTCGTGGACGGACATTCTTCATCGGTATTGCGTAAGTTGATTCTTACTCGGTTAAAAGGATATTCATTCCTTTTGTTGTTGATCATTCATAATCATAACTCATTCATCATTGTATTAATCATTTTGAGACTTGTAATTGTCGGATAATCATTTCATTAGCGAGGAACGGCGGTTCCAATCATTTCATTGAAAACTATCAATCACTTCATTATCACTTTCGTATCGGTGAGTCATTCTTGACTTTGCCGGATTATTATTATTCATTGATATTCATTATGGTCATTCTTGTTCATATGGCCTTAAGGTTCATATTGCGTGGCGGGTGCGGATGTGTGGAATTTTTAGTCGGGCACGTGATGGCCATGTATTGGGAGTGATACATTGGACTGTGCACACGGTAACGATTACCTCCGTGAGACTAATTAGGTACAAGGACGGGTGTGTCCGGTCATCCGTCTTGTACACTTGCACAGAACACTACGGGCGTACTATGATGCTCCTCTTCAGCGTAATTCATAACTAAGAATATTTCATAACTTCAGTTAATTCATGATTGTGTAATTTCAACTCTTGAGGATTGTTGTTACGTATGGCGGCCGTTGGGATTTTGTTTTCGTGTCACGGCAAGGCAAAGGCACGGGAAGAGCATGTTGACGGCGACGAGTCCCAGTGATACTAGTAGGGGCCCGGTCATTCCGTTTGTTCGGTCATTTTCGATCATTTTGATTATTTACGTTTGTATTTTCCATTGCAAATTCCGTTTGTAATGTTTATTTATTCGGGGTGGTGTATTTTATCTTCATATAAAATACACTAGTATTCGGTATTGTCTGGTGTGTTGTACTTAAACTCCTCATCGGAGTGTTTGGTAATATAATGTGGTTCGGTACTACAATTATATTATTTAATTCATCATTTTCATTTGCACAGTGGGTCCCGATCGGGGATTCACGGGACCGTAATATCCGCCTAGTTTGGGGTGTTACGAGTTGGTATCGGAGCGTGGTTTTGAATACTACCCTCCAAGTCATGTCTCATTTGAAATCATCGTCATCGGACTAGTATCATTGGACTTTCGCGTCACGTGTGACTTGTGCAAATGCCGAGCCAATCGCACCAAGAATCGTAAGATTTCTAATGCCATGGTATAATTTCGCATTAATCATTCATTCATAATTCATCGATTAACAATCCTCAATCATCATTATCACTTTGACCAGACGGTCGTGTTAACTCATTAATCACCAATTCATTTCATTGTTCATTGTTGATCGTGAAGATCGAATCATTAATCTTGTTAACTCATTCAAGATAATCATTTCAAGAACTTCATCGAGATAATCATGTCACGTCAATTAATCATTCATGTAATCGTTGTATTTGAGCGCGTATGCTCATTTTCATCATTTCATAATATAATCATAATGTGATACTCATGCGAGATATATAATCATCATATGACTTTCCACTTGATATGGAAAGGGCGAGAGGACGTGGAGGACGAGGCCGTGGAGCGGGCCGAATCCCGAGAGCTCGTGTGAATACACGTGCAAACGCGAGGAATAATGCTAATTCATCGAGCGGCCAGCGCCACTCATTCACACGACGCGATCATTCATTATCGGGGAGTCGTACCCGGGACACGGCTCAGTCAAAGGGTGTCCGGGTTGATCCACTCGCATTTATGCAGGGCATGATGGCCCAAATGACTCAGATGGCTTAGTTGATGGAGACGATGCATAACTCCGTCAATCAGAATCAGCAGGCTCCTCCGCCGCCACCTCAGAGGCAAGAGAGGAATGTGAGTAACATCATCGGCGATATCTCTCGCCAGAGGCCACCTACTTTTGAGGGCTCGTCTGAGCCGGCAGATATCATTCATTGGCTCGAGCATTTCGAGAAGCTGTTTGCTATGGTAGAGTGTCCCGAGGGACACAAAGTTTTTGTTGTGGCTTACTACCTTGGTAAGAGCGCACATTCTTGGTGGTTGTCGTTGAAGCCCACCGAAGGATCTTGTACTTGGGATCAGTTCAAGACTCTCATGATGGAGAGGTACTATCCGGCCCCACTCAGGGAGGCCAAGCCGTCAATTGCTCACCCCCGACCCCTCAACAGACGAGGATGTTCTCGCTATTGCCGAGAAATTTCAGAACTTCTTCCTTTCGCCTCATCCATCATTCATTCAGAGGCGGATAAGATCAAATATTTCAAAGAAGAGGTCAAACCCCGTATGAGACTTCGATTACTTAATCATAATTGCACCACGTTGGTGAATTCATTGAGAAAGCTCTCACTTATGAGCTTCTTGCTAAGGAAATTGCTAAGCGGCAACCTTCGTCGCTAGCAAGAAATCGAAGAATCGTAATCGATCAAGGCGGTCGACAACCTTCAAGAAACCCCGTGCGGGCTCTGCTTTTACGAGCGACCTCCGGTGTCGTCTAAACCCGCGGAATCTCGATCGCGAGCGGCCGATTCGGCCATCACTGCTACAACTGTGGGGATCTTGGTCATGTCGGCACCAAGTGTCGAGACATCATCACGTGTCATAAGCTGTGGAATTGTGGGACATAAGGCCCGTTTTGCCGTAGGGACTCCAAACCTACTCGGACGTCATCTCGTGCACCTAAGCGGTCACCGTTCGAATTAGGCCACTCAATCAGCGTCGTTTAAATCGACGGGAGCGACTAAAGGTGGAGCTTTTAGCCATCGAGACGGAGCGTCGGTGCGGACTAGCAAGCCCGAATTTATGAGATGAAGAAGACCGATGATCCAGAGGCCCGAATGATCTCGTGTACACTCGATATTCTATCTCAACTGTGTGTACTCTTTTCGATCTTGGTGCATCGCATTCATTCATTTCCGAGTCATGTTTGAGTAGACTACGTGCGGGTAGTGCTACTAGTTGTGAGCCTTATGTCATTGGCCTACCCGATGGTAGACGAATTATCGGTAATCATGAGATTGAATTGTCCGATTCGATTTCATGGTCGTGTATGGCCGGCGGACCTAATCGTGGTAGATTTACCGTGGGACGACGTCATCTTGGGTATTGATTGGATGGATCGTCATGATGCCATCATTAATGTCCGTAGCGTATGGTCACTATCATTTCGCACGATGGAGTTGAATGTGTGTTTCGTGGAGGTAATCCCATTGCTCGTAAGGTCATTAATTCAATGAAAGCAGTAAGGTTACTCAATCAGGGATGTGTCGGTTATTGGTGCTATATGGCCAAAACCGAGAAGTCATCAGTAATGTTAACGGATATTCCGGTGGTGAGGGAATATGCCGATGTTTTTCCAGACGAGCTATCTGGTTTGCCTCCACAGAGGGATGTGGAATTCACGATTGAGTTGGAGCCTGGTACGTCCCCGATATCGAAGGCGCCGTACCGGATGGCCCCGACCGAAATGCAGGAATTAAAGAACCAACTTGAAGAGTTGTTCGAGAAGGGTTATATTCGACCGAGTGCGTCTCCGTGGGGAGCACCAGTGTTATTTGTCAAGAAGAAGGATGGTTCATTCCGCTTATGTATTGATTATCGGGAGTTGAACAGGGTGACAATCAAGAATAAGTACCCCTTACCCCGTATTGATGATCTCTTAGATCAACTTCAGGGAGCTTCAGTATTTTCCAAGATCGACTTAAGATCTGGATATCATCAGTTGCGGATTCGAGAGTCGGATATCGCGAGGACGGCGTTTCGAACGCGTTATGGTCATTATGAGTTTGTGGTTATGCCGTTCGGATTGACTAATGCACCTGCGGTATTCATGGAGTTAATGAATCGGGTTTTCATCGACTTTTTGGATCAGTTTGTTGTTGTCTTCATCGATGACATTTTGATTTATTCTCGTGACCGGGAGGAACACGAGTCTCACCTTCATCGAGTGCTCGACGTGTTGAGACGAGAACAACTTTATGGGAAGTTCTCCAAATGTGAGTTCTGGATGTCCGGTGACGTTTCTGACACGTAATTTCATCGACGGAGTTCGTGTCGATCCTCGAAGACGGAGGCTATTCGAGATTGGCTACCTCCGAAGAATGTTAAGGAAATCCGAAGCTTCCTCGGATTAGCGGGTTATTATCGGCGATTTGTGGAAGGATTTTCTAAAATCGCTCAACCCTTGACGAACTTATTGCGGAAGGATAAGAAATACATGTGGTCTGACGCGTGTCAACGGAGTTTTGAGGAACTCAAGAGCCGGTTAATGTCGGCTGTGTACTTTCCTTGCCGCAGGGACGGAAGGATTTGTGGTTTATAGTGATGCGTCGGACGGGGTCTCGGATGTGTGCTCATGCGAACGGGAAAGTTATTGCCTATGCTTCACGGCAATTGAGACCTTACGAGGTTAATTATCCGACCCACGACACGGAGCTAGCAGTAGTGGTGTTCGCTTTGAAGATTTGGCGTCATTACCTTTATGGCGTCACATCGATATTCACCGATCATAAGAGCTTAAAGTATATATTTACTCGAAGGAGTTAAATATGCGTCGAGACGGTGGTTGGAATTAATCAAAGACTATGATATCGAGATCCTCTATCACCGGGCAAGGCGACGTTGTCGCCGACGCCTTGAGTCGTAAGTCCGTTCAGAGCGGATGCTTGCCGTTTAACGGTTCGAAGGAGCTTCACGGAACTCCTTAGACCGAGATCGAGTGCAGCCGGCGAGTTCGAGGACAGCTTTGTATGTTAGAGATTTCATCATCTCTTGAGGATGCAATCGGGGAGAATCGTGGTTCGGACCCATCATTGTTGCGCATCCGAGAGGATGTGGCTCAGGGGAAAGCCCCTGGATTTGTGGTCCACGAGGATGGACTTTTGAGGTTTAAGAATCGGTTGTGTGTACCGGCGAATGACGAGTTGAAAAACTCGATTTTGAAGGAAGCTCATGCTACCCCTTATTCCGTTCATCCGGGGTCTAGCAAGATGTACAAGGACTTGAAACAAAATTACTGGTGGAGTAATATGAAGCGAGAAGTCGCAGAATTTGTTTCGAGATGCTTAACCTGTCAGCAAGTTAAGATTGAACATCAGCGACCGGCGGGTATGCTGAAACCTCTTCCTATTCCCGAATGGAAGTGGGAAGACATTTCTATGGATTTCATCACGAGTTTGCCGACGAGTCGTCGTGGCATGAATACGATCTGGGTGATCGTGGACCGCTTAACTAAATCAGCTCATTTCCTTGAGATCAAGGATACATGGGGTCCCGAGAGACTTGCTCAACTGTTCATCAACGAGATAGTCAGACTGCACGGTACTCCTAAAAGTATCGTTTCCGATCGTGACGGGCGGTTTGTGTCGCATTTTTGGAAATCAGTTCATCGTGCTATGGGAACTCAGCTTAATCTCAGTACCGCTTTTCATCCTCAGTCCGACGGACAATCAGAGAGGACCATTCAGACATTAGAGGACATGTTGAGGGCATGCGTCCTCGATTGGAAAGACGATTGGGAAGCCCAACTACCATTGATCGAGTTCACGTATAATAATAGTTGGCATGCTTCGATCAAGATGGCACCTTACGAGGCCTTGTATGGTCGTCGTTGTCGATCTCCGTTGTGTTGGGACGACTTATCAGAATCAATCGGCACCGATCCCGATATGCTTATAGCCGCCCGTGAGAAGGTAGCTTTGATCAGGAGTCGTTTGTTGACCGCTCAGAGTCGACAGAAATCATACGCAGATAACCGTCGTCGACCATTAGAGTTCGAGGCTGGCGACCATGTGTTGGTCAAGGTATCCCCGAGTCGTGGTATCTTCCGTTTTGGGAAGAGGGGAAAGTTGAGTCCGAGATTCATTGGACCGTTTGAGATTTTGGATCGAGTAGGCGAGTTAGCTTATCGATTGGCTTTACCTCCGGCGTTGAGCCGAATTCATAATGTGTTTCATGTCTCTCAGTTGCGGAAGTATGTTGCCGACCCGAGTCACATACTTCAGTTTGATGAAATCGAGATTGCCGAGGATCATTCATATGAGGAGTGTCCTGTGCGAGTTTTAGAGCGGCGAATCAAACAGTTGAGGAATAAGACGATTCCTTTGGTTAAAATTCAGTGGTCTAGACACGGAGTCGAAGAGGCTACTTGGGAAACCGAGGATAGTATGCGGGAGAGTTATCCCGAGTTGTTTGACCCTTAGTTTCGGGGACGAAACTCTTTTAAGGGGGGGTGTATGTAATACCCAGTTGTAACTCAGTAATTATCATTCAGTATTTATCATTCAGTAATTGATACTCAGTAATTTCATTCATTATTGATCATTTATCACTCAGATTCAGTCATGGTATTCATCATTCAGAGTAATTGTATCGAGTATCGATCGTCATTCATCATTAATCTGATTGGAGTTTCGTGCCGTGTTTATCATCATTGTCATTTTCGTTGCTAACTATGCGTGAGGAGTAGCGCACGCTACGTACTCATTTTAGCGTACGCTAATTGAGTATAGGTAGCGCACGCTACTACTCAGCCTTAGCGCACGCTAAGGCTACCTTGGCTGCAGTCCAGAAGGTACCGGACCGCAGTGAGAATAATTGTAGCGCACGCTACGAGTGGTAAGTAGCGCGCGCTAACGGGTCGTAGTAGCGCACGCTACATGTGTGGAGTAGCGCGCGCTAGGGGCGGATCAGGTTGAGTCCAGTGGCTACTGGACTGCACCGGGTTTATTCATAGCGCACGCTATGCATTGTTGTTAGCGTACGCAACCGACATATTAGCGCACGCTAAATAATGGTTGTAGCGCACGCTATCGAGGTTAGATCAGAGGCGGATGGTTTTACGGACTCCGATCGGGCGTCAAGTATTTCGCTAGCGCACGCTAACAATGGATATTAGCGCACGCTAGTAGTATGGCCGTAGCGCACGCTACAAAGAGGTACGTAGCGCGCTACCGTGTTCGGACAAGTGGGTACCGGACTACCCAAAGTACTCGTTAGCGCACGCTATGCACTAGGGCTAGCGCACGCTAACACCGGACCGAGTATAAATTGGGACAGTTTAGTCGAGTTCGTCATTTTCATCTCATTTCATTCCTTCGGTATTTTGGGCGATTCGAAGCGATCCAGAGGATTCTTCGAGGTGTAATCATCAATCATCATCTTCAAGTCTTTGAGTTGAATTTATCATCACTTCATCATCTCCAAACGTCGAATCAAAGGTATTAATCTCTTGGATCTAGAATTTCGGATTTTGGGTTTTCCTTCCGATTTCTTCGTGTAAGCTTGGATTATCATTGGGATATGTTAAGTTATGGATTATCTACTTGGATAAATATATTCCTACGGATTTAATGGTTATTTTCGAATTGTTTTCAAGAACTCTTGGGGTTGACTTCGGTTAATTGGGGATTTTCCGATTGATGTCGTTGTAATCATGGATTATGGATTCCTAATGGATTATTGATATCATTGAAGTGTTTTGTTAGTTCGAAATACTCATTTTAGTGTTAGTTTCGACATATTCGGGATTGGATATTTTCGAAGTCGTGTGGTTGGTTACGTATTCGTTAGAATGCCCCAATGAGTTCGATTATCGTTGTTTCGACCTTTGGGTTAGTCGTGTTTTGTTGTTTGATGCGTGTATTGAACGGTTGTTGGTAATTATTGTTATTCAAGGTTGTTCGAGCGAGGTATTTCACTTAGGTCGTTGTTCGTGGACGGACATTCTTCATCGGTATTGCGTAAGTTGATTCTTACTCGGTTAAAAGGATATTCATTCCTTTTGTTGTTGATCATTCATAATCATAACTCATTCATCATTGTATTAATCATTTTGAGACTTGTAATTGTCGGATAATCATTTCATTAGCGAGCGGCGGTTCCAATCATTTCATTGAAAACTATCAATCACTTCATTATCACTTTCGTATCGGTGAGTCATTCTTGACTTTGCGGATTATTATTATTCATTGATATTCATTATGGTCATTCTTGTTCATATGGCCTTCGGGTTCATATTGCGTGGCGGGTGCGGATGTGTGGAATTTTTAGTCGGGCACGTGATGGCCATGTATTGGGAGTGATACATTGGGTGTGCACACGGTAACGATTACCTCCGTGAGACTAATTAGGTACAAGGACGGGTGTGTCCGGTCATCCGTCTTGTACACTTGCAGAACACTACGGGCGTACTATGATGCTCCTCTTCGCGTAATTCATAACTAAGAATATTTCATAACTTGATTAATTCATGATTGTGTAATTTCAACTCTTGAGGATTGTTGTTACGTATGGCCGGCCCGTTGGGATTTTGTTTCGTGTCACGGCAAGGCAAAGGCACGGGAAGAGCATGTTGGCGGCGAGTCCCAGATGATACTAGTAGGGGCCCCGGTCATTCCGTTTGTTCGATCATTTTGATCATTTGATTATTTCGCCGTTTGTATTTTCCTGCAAATTCCGTTTGTAATGTTTATTTATTCAGGGTGGTGTAATTTATCATCATATAAAATACACTAGTATTGATATTGTCTGGTGTGTTGTACTTAAACTCCTCATCGGAGTGTTTGGTAATATAATGTGGTTCGGTACTACAATTATATTATTTAATTCATCATTTTCATTTGCCTGGTGGGTCCCAGTCGGGGATTCACGGCACTGTAATATCCGCCTAGTTTGGGGTGTTACAAATAGCGTGTGCTAACGAACTCCTAGCGCGCGTTAACTACCAGTCCAGAAAGCAGGATGAGTTACTGGTTCTGACCTGACTGGTCCCTTAGCGCGTGCTACGGCTCAAAGCTAGCGTGCACTACTCAAGGAGAATTAGCGTGCGTTAGCCTAGGCCTGGCGCGCATTATTTCTCTGACCCAGAACACTTCCGCAAGGTCTAAACAACATAATCGTGATCCAAACAGGGTACGAAACTCTATAACAATATCGACAACATCACAAAGAGTTTACAGAGCGACAAAATAGGAAGAACGGCAAAGTCAAACAGTCAATAAAAAGTACGGGTATTACATTCTCCCCCTCTAAAAAGAAGTTTCGTCCCGAAACTTAAGAAATAAAAAGCTCAGGGTAATCCGATCGCATCTGCTTTTCCGTCTCCCAAGTCAATTCCTCGACTCCATGTCTCGACCATTGCACTTTAGCCAATTGGATGGTTTTTTGCTGAAGCTGCTCCTCACGACGTTCAAGAATCTTCACTGGTCTCTCCGGAAAGATAACATCCTCGGTTACGTCAAACCTACTATAGTCAACAACATGAGTTGGATCCGGCACATAATTTCTCAACTGGGAAACATGAAAAATGCTATGGATAAGACCCAAAGCTGGAGGTAACGACAAGCGATAAGCTAAATATACAACCCTGGAGTAGAACATGGTCTCCAAAATCGAATTCCAAAGGTAGGCGACGAGTATCGGCATACGATTTGACAAGCTGAAGGGTATTCTCAAAATGCAAAATGAATTCAACTACAACCATCAGTACTACGTTCCAACAATACCGAGGATTCTCAAAACATCATCATAACTCATAAGTGTAGAATGAACTATCTGTGCCAATTCTTGTCCGTCGGATTGCGCCGATAAAACTCAATATGGACAAAAACCAATAATACACAAAACAATGACAACAAGTCCCGAAACATTGACGTACAGTCCGAACGCTCACACGGTCAATAACAATGATCAACCAATAAATTAACCGAGAATATCATCGACATGATAAACTCCAATACTACCAGCGAAAGATCGACAATAATCGAGAATACCATCAACATGATAAACTCCAACACGATCAACAAGGGATCAACAGCGACCGAGAGTACCATCAACAAGGAAAACTCTAAAGAATCAACATTAACAGATCTCAAAGAAATAACCCCGACTGTCGAACATACCCTTCGGCATATGAACAACTAGTCGCAAATCGCCGGACATATCTAATACAACATGGACCACGAACGACCAAACCAATAAGCTCGATCCGGAAATGTGTTCGTGCACATGTCCACCCCGTATACGGAATCCAGAATATACGTGGGACAATGTACTTAATTAGCCTCACGAACTACGTCTCGTGTGCACGGTCCAATGCGGAAACATCCATGCATGACCATCGTGTGTCTGGCTAAAAATCCTACACATAATCAATCGGCACACAGATATGATTCCAGATATGTCATGATGCAACATGACAACGAAACTCAGAGGATAACACATCCAATACGGATTCAAAAGACTCACCGAAGCGAACAATGACACACAAATAATGAAAGATTGACACGACCAACAATATCCAAAACAACCATCCTGGGATCACAATCCCTACGGACCGATTAACACGATCAACAATCACAACGCAACAATCCTGGAATCCTCAACCCTCAACGATCACAAAATTTACCAAGTTCACAGGAATGATAGTGTGCAGCCTTGAGTCGGCCAACACGACAACAATAACTCACGGATGGGCACCAACCTCGGCGGTCCCAATTCAAATACCTCAACTGCCTTAGAATGGCCAATCTATAATAACAACACAACGGATGGGAACTATCCTCGATAATCCCAATTCAATACCTCGATTACCTTAGAATGTCCAACCGATAACAACAGTTCAAGGGATGTCTCGGCACCTTTAATCGGTTACAGATAATGAAGATTACAATCGAATACATCAATGCCTTCAATCGACCAATACAACATCAATAATGAAGCACTAATATCAATAACGACAGTCGATACAATCAATACCGCGAACCGGCTATCGACATCAATATAACCAACAAGTATTGTAATGCCCTGGACTGGTCATTTACGAACAACAATAACATTTGGCATAACTTGCCGAAGGATATCGTATCAAATAATCCCCTGATATCAACAAAATCACAAAGAGACCAAGTCTCGACATGATACACACATTCATGCACACACATGATAACATCAATGTCATTGACTAGTACAAGTATAAAACTTGCCTCGATATCGATACAACGAACTGTTACCAATTCAGTTGCTTTCGTCTACGAGTTCCTCATCCCTGACCAAAGTAATCTACGAACTCTTCAACCTCAACCGCATCACAACGGTCATAATCCACGATCAGACGTCACAACTTATTGTATAAAGAAGGATTAATAATCAACAAGTTCGATAACGATCGATATCAATACCACCAAATCACAAACTCAACAGTTCCACAATATCTCGATTAAACATAGTCTGAACAATCCAACTCAGCACTTACAAATCCCTGTCCACAATACGAGCCGAAATATGATGATCATATCAGCAACCAATTCGAACCAATAAGGGTCTAAATGTTATCGATTCCAAACTAAATTCTTAAATACGAATTAACAAGGTTCCTTCTTGTAAATCCATAATTAAAATTTTCCGATGATCATCATTAATTCGAACCATCCAATTAGTTCAACATTATAGATAATCATATTCTAAGGTTATCAACCAATCCAATCCTTCGACTTGAACATTTGTTCAATATGCATGGACTTCTAAACTCAGAGATGAATAATAATTTCATCAAACTCGTAATCATATTCGTATTCCTATGCGAATGTTATATCAAAACACGTAATTCAGCTCTAGACATGAATATTCCATATTCATATCCAAAACACCCACACCTCTCATAAATGTTCATCATCTCATATAATTCAAGAGTCTCTCAAGAATCATGAATCAATCCGAAATCACGTCCACAATCGACCAAACGACAAAATCCAATGTTCTAACATCTAAGCCATCATCTAACTCATAGTCTAAGGCATATATCATCATAACATCAGGAATCGCAATAATACTGCCAAGAACACTATGATTCCCTAACCATGCTCATGACAACATAACATAATCCAACATATAAGTCATCATGTCATCACCTTCCTTAACAAACTTCTCGTGTGATACCAAGAATCATCATAACGCCTCCATAAACTATTATCATATGAACTAATCATCAACAACAATGTCAAAGTCGAAATGTATGGAGATATTAACCAACAT
This sequence comes from Orobanche coerulescens, assembly GCA_033398695.1. NCBI lineage: Eukaryota > Viridiplantae > Streptophyta > Magnoliopsida > Lamiales > Orobanchaceae > Orobanche > Orobanche coerulescens. Next base: position 63,223,039 of record CM065810.1, on the reverse strand, counting down.
ATCTCTTGAAGATAAACGACACCATTCAAAACCACACGAATCATATCAATATCTGCACTTCAACAATAATATCAACATAAATCGGTAATCCATCCATAATCATACTTATCAAATCATATACATGACGATTATCAACTCAAGAACAACGATATTCAATCTAAAACCAAATCCAAAGTGAATATTAATTACCTCTTTAAATAAATGGGTTGATTCTCAAGGTTGGATCCATTTCCAATCAATTCCAAGCTTAGTGTTGTTAAAAACGATCAACCCCATGATCACACAAGTGTTTAGAACCTCAAAATATCCTCCAAGAACTCTCTATATCGGTGGAAAAGAAGGAACGGGCCGAAATGGATAATATTGCTCAATTGCACACTACTAGCGTGCGCTACTCTCACAAAATAGCACGCGTTACTTGCCATAGCGTGCACTAACTGACTTTGTTAGCGTGCGCTATCGAGGTCCAGAGGCTACTGCCTCATTTCGTGCCATGTGTTACGTACGTAAAATCCTTGCCATAGCGTACGTAACATAGCGTTGACTTGCTACAGTAAAAGTCTCATTAGCGTACGCTATTATCCACCCGTAGCGTACGCTAATCATAGTTGACTCGACACTCAGCACCTACCTAGAGGATGCCTGTGCCCCATATGCTGAAAGCACCCGCGATTGCCGGGATTCCCTTAACTGTCCTACATTTAGCGTGTGCTAATACTTATGTCCCGCGTGCGCTAAATGCCGTTGATGCATGAAACCCGGAAGCTGTCGACAACCTTGCCAACCACTTAGATAAGTTCTGACATGGCCTTGCGCGCGCTAGTCTAAGCCTTTAGCGTGCGCTAAGTTTGTACACTAGCGTGCGCTATGCTTCACTATTAGCGTGTGCTAATCAGGCTACACTTAGCCAATTCCAGTTGTTCCTGTCCGTTGCCTCGACATACTGGACACATATATATGCCATGCTGAATACATATACTTGATTCAATAACATTCTCATATGGTATACCCGATATCACAATTAAACAACTTGATACACGATATCTTCAATTCTAACTGTCAACCAACAACAGATCAACCCAAAATTTCCAAACTCATCACGAGAGCAATCAATCATCGCCACGAGCGAATAACCAAAACAGTATACTTACATGTGCGTGAAGTCGATGATCTCCCATGATACTAGCATCCGACTCCCATACAGAGTCTCAACATAATACAAACACACATTAATACCGCAATTAGCTATTTGAAAATATCTTCCGCATCCGCGACCACGACCTCGTCTTTATCCCCTGTCAGCAGACATTCTAAAGAATACACAAAGTACGTAAGTACAATCCAAATCGCACGTCTTCGAAGTGACCGATTCTCAAGAATATCAAACTAAAAGCAAATCGGTTAAGAAAACACAAAAAGAGTAATAGGACTTACAAGTACCGGCCGCACTGTGATGATGGCAAAGTAGTGATATTGTAGATAAACAATGACTCAATCGACCCAAAAGACCGACAGCCTAGGTATCCATAAACATAAGCTCTGATACCATATTCTGTAACACCCCCAAGTTATTCAGGGTATATTACAGCGCCGTGAGCCCCTCCGTGGGACCCACAAGGCTAATCATATGCGGAACTATAAAACTTGACTGAGAAGGTCCACATACAATGAAATGAAGGACAATACAAAGGGCATTCAACCATATCCAATGTATCCAAATACATCCCAACACAAAATCAATACCTCGGCAACACAGGCCGGAACATCGAGGAAACTGAAAAACAATACTCGAGTATTCAAATAACCATTCCAGTACAACAACACTGAATGGAGGAACACATAACATAACCGGAGATAAAACACAGTATCACGCTTGCCCACCATCTTCATGCCGACCCGATACCTGCTTGTCCGCTCTCCTGGAACCTGAAATACATAAAAAGTATTTCCCCCATAAAGGGGTTAACCGTCGAATAGCTATTGCAAGTATATCGGATATGAAACACAATACTCCTCGACAATAAAGTAAATGTAACCGTCAATTCATCATTTCAAGACTAGTATTCCGGAATAACTAAATCTCATAGCATCACAACAATGCATACATGATCAATCGTGGAACCGCACCAGAGGCTACGGAACCCTCAGGGGACCCGTCAGCCCGCCCCAGAGTGGTTAATCCAAATTATCCGTGGAATCGCACCAAAGGCTACAAAACCCTCAGGGGACCTGTCGGCCCGCCCCAGAGTGGATATAAACAATCATTCCATTCATATATCTTACTTTCAGAGTTGAGAACGTATAATCATAAATATATACTTGCCTTTGAGACATCGAGAAATCGAACGGAAAAGAGTATGAGTTTGGTAGGTCCAACAACGCACTTCCAGTACCTAAACGATTCGTAAGGGATATGATAATCAATAATCCATACTCATAATTCACGAAGAAACTCCCTAAACTCGTCTACGATTGAGGAAAATACAAGGGTAAACGACTAGAGGTTGGAAAATCACCCAAACCCTCACAAGTCCGAACACGGCACAAACCAATCCGTAAAATCATAGGAAAAGCATGTATACGGGGTAGATATATCATAATCTCAAGATTCTCAAGCCTCAAACCAGATAAATCGAACGAATCTAAGAAAAACCCCAAAATTCCCAAAAATAGGGTTCTGAGGATTTTTACCTTGATTTGGACAATAAAATGGATTAGATGTTGTTAAATCCTTGTTCTCCAGCCAAAGATGTTGATATCTGAAGAAGGATCGTCTTCGAACTCTCCAAATCGCCGAAACCCGCTACTCACGATCGGAAAAGTGAGAAAGATGAGAAAAATGACGAAATGGATGTCAACTATCCAATATATACTCGCCCAGTCTAGCGCACGCTACGCCTCCAATATTAGCGTGCGCTAGCGGGGTCACCGGGTAGTCCAGTGGCTTCTGTCCCATTAGTGTGTGCTAATCCCTTTCCTTTAGCGTGCGCTAGCCGAAAATGGTGTCCAGAAATCGGAGTCCAGAACCTACTGTCCTCTGCCCTGCTCAAGTCTTAACGTGCGCTACGCAGCCCTTATAGCGTGCGTTAGCCGAAGCCTAGCGTACGTTACCTGATAGTCCAGACAGCCTGACAACCTCACTGCCTCTGCCGACCAGTTCGTTAGCGTGCGCTACGGACGGATGTTAGCGTGCGCTACTGACCACGAATAGCGTGCGCTAACGAACTCCTAGCGCGCGTTAGCGCCCGATCGCAGCGGTGATGAGTTCTCGGTTACGACTGGCGGTCCCTTAGCGCGCGCTACGGCTCAAAGCTAGCGTGCGCTACTCAAGGAGAATTAGCGTGCACTAGCCTAGGCCTAGCGTGCGTTATTTCTCTGACCCATAACACTTCCGCAAGGTCTAAACAACATAATCGTGATCCAAACAGGGTACGAAACTCTATAACAATATCGACAACATCACAAAGAGTTTACAGAGCGAAAAAATAGGAAGAACGGCAAAGTCAAACAGTCAATAAAAAGTACGGGTATTACAGTTTACCACAGTTTCGACAGTTGTTATCGAATTTCTTAGATTCGCCCGATTTGATGTCCTTCTCCGGTTCAATAAGTATTGAAACTTATTTATATTTTTGGCATAATATGCCAATTCTTCGTCATCTCCGTCCACCAGGATTTCTTCTTTTCTTGACATCTTAACTTTTAAAGATATCGCTCTTTCCTTCAGTTTCGGCTTGGCGTTCCGAGATTTAAGAACTATCTCGTAATTTATTAGTGAACCGACGAGGGCACTAAAATAAAGATTATTTAAATATTTCGATTCCATAATCGTTGTAACCGTCCCATCCCATTCAACAGGTAGTGATCGTAGGATTTTCTTGACTTTTTCACTACTTGTTAATGGTTTCTCAAAACAAGCTAGTCCATTTGTGATGACCGAAAATCGGTCGAGCATGTTTGTTATGGACTCTTTGTTCTTCATCATAAAAGCTCATAGTTATGGAGAAACATATTGATCTTCGTATCCATGACTTGATTCGTTCTTTCATGTGTTACCTCTAACATTTTCCAAATTTCTTTGGCACTATCACATGAGGATATCCGGTTGTGTTCTTCCAGATTTAAAGCACAATATAAAACTTGAGTTGCCTTACAATTGAGGTGTCGTTCTTCCAATCCTCGTCATTATGCTCTTCAAAGCTCTTAAGTGACCCATCGGATTTGGTTGGAACTTTCGGGCCAAGGCAGATCTTCCGGATTTCTATGTCATAGGCACGAATGAAGATCGACATCTTTTTCTTGCAAGTTATGTAATTCGATCCGTCGAAAAATGGAGGTCGATTTGGAGCAAGACCTTCGACCGGAGCAAATTGAAACGACATAGGTTCTTCTTCTCCTTGGATGTTAAGCCGCTTTTAGAGATATAGCTATGATACCAATTGTTGGGAAAATTTGGCACCTTCGACGTTTGAAATTTACGCGAAGTGCTGTAGAGTTTTCAAACTCTTTTGCGTTGCGGAAGCGTAAATAACTTTCAAGTTATAAATGACACAAGATTTATAGAGGTTCGGCCAAATGTGCCTACATCCTCTCTTTGTATCTTTTTCTATAGGCTTAAGATCAACCTTTGCGCCTCGTCTTCTATCGATTCGAGGGATACCGTTACAATCTTCTCTTCTATCGATCCGAAATAAACCGTTACAATCTCGTCTTCTATCGGCCTGAGATAAATAGTTACACTCTTGTCTTTATGTCGGTCCAAGATACACCGTTTTCCTTTTCTATCAAACAAGGAAGCAACCTATCTAGCTATCTATTAGTACTAGACAAACCTCTCTTGAATTTAGATATGATTCTAATAATGCCGGATCAACGATCCTAATAACACCGAATCAATCTACAATCCGTATCTTTCCTCTCGTGTATGTTCGTGTATGAACACTCAAACACTTATCAATTAAGCACAATTACAACAATGATAATGTATACAATGATATCAAATGTATATATCATATTCTCAAAGTTGTTGTGTTGATTGATACCAAATGACTTGGTATTTATAGGCTTAAAGACCCAACTAGCCGTTAGCCTCTGCATCGTGCATTACATACGTTTACTGTATCCCATTACGTATGTTAGCCATCTTACGTACGTTAACGCTTCTTTCTTACGTATATTATGCTCTATGTAAAACAGTCCAGTAGCTTTTGTCCATACGTTACGTACATTATCAATATATATTACGTACGTTAACTTTAGTCTTCATATCCATTGCATGCTGACCTATTCCATGACGTCATCTTCAACGGTTCTTTATTTGAATTCGTATCACCTTCATTACGTATGTTATTTTGATCTGCATTACATACGTTAGCTGCATATAATTAGCATATGATATTCTCCATGTGTTGCGTACGTGAATTTCATCAGGTGAGACTTCAGGTGACCTTCTTAGCGTGCGTTAATCTTTGTCCGTAGCGTGCGCTAAGTCATCAGGTGACTCTTCAGGTGAGTCTTCATGTGACTATCTATCGTCTGATCTGATCAGTTAGCTTTTCCCATATGGTCTGATCAGGTGACTTTTCCATCTTCTTGTTCTATTGATTCCTTTGTTGTTTTGGCTTGATCGACAATTCATCATCAAAACCAATTTATGATTATATGGAATATATTACTCCAACATTCTAGGCTTCCTTGAACAAGCATACTTCTTCGAGCAAAAATGCTCGGGTTTGAAAACTATCCATTCATATATGATGCTAGCAAAGTTAACCTTCTCATCATGCAAAATCCGATACACAACTTGTTTATCAACTCCAATAAGCTTATGTCACGTACTAACCTTAGGCACTAAGCATTTTGTAAACGCAACCAACAATAGACGAATATCGATTCCAAAGTCTTTGTTTTCAAATGCGTCATCGATGAGGTAGATGATGGACTTAGAACTAAGAAATTTTTGTATATCCAATGCATTAATATCATCATCAGGATTAGTTCTATAGGAACACACAAAACCTTCATTCTTTAAACCAAATAAATCCTTCAATAGCTCAAATGAAAAAACCAAACGGGTTCCTCATAACATTGAGTGCAATACTGTAGATGTGGAAGAAAAATGATCACCAATATGTCCATTTGCATAGAATTCACTCATGATATTAGGATATATCTCTTCCGTACACCCCACAAACATTTCAATACCAAGTTTTGGGAGAAATTCATGAATTTTAATACCAACTCCCTCCCATCAATGAAAATTAAAATAGTAACAATCCATACTAGTTCTTGAGGCATAATTTTCAGGAATACCTCCTAAGCTTTGGAGGAATCGAATGGGGAAGCATCAAACTCGGTGTTCCTAGGGCGTTTCGTTTGTTTGTATTGTTTTTTCATTGGAACCCTTGATCCACTTGCCATTGATGTTGATAATAGGTTTAGAAGGCTCTTATATGAAGATTCGGTGCTAAGAATTGATGTTTGGACAGAGATTTTTGGAGAACTTCGATCGCAAGAAAGAGAAATCGAAGTACGGTTTGTGAAAGAGTGAAAAGGGAATCAGCCGATTTTGACTTTTTAAGTGTTCTGGACACATGTTAGTGTGAGCTACGTGTGAGAATAATGGGGCCAAAGTGCGGAGGGTTCTGTCTCAGTTTGATGTGTAAAATTTGGTCGGATGTATTAGGCCGCACTATGGTAAAATTTTCAAATGATTTCTCATTTTTTGATTTTATCTTTAAGAACTATATTAGGAAAATACTTTGAAAATTTATCGATATGATCCATACCGAGTTGTAAGCGAATTGTGTTAAAAGATTCCTCATGTAAAGATTTTGTTAAAATATCTGCTACTTGATTCTTTGTACCGACAAAAATTAAACATATATTTTTCTTCTGTACATGATCTCGTGAGGAATAATGTCTGATATCAATATGTGTTGTTCTACTATGCAATACAGGATTTTTGCTACGATTAGAAGCGCTTTTGTTATCACATATAATAGGAGTATTTTTAATATATATGCCATAATCTCGAAATTAATTTTTAATCCACAAAACCTATGCACATGCACTGCCGGCAGGTACATATTCAGCTTCGGATGTAGACATTGATATACTGGTTTGCTTCTTACTACCCCACGAAATCAAACATGGGCCTATAAAATGACACGGACTACTTGTACTCTTTTTATCGATTTTACATCCGCCAAAGTCGACGTCACTATATGAAATTGAATTAAAATCAGGACAAGATGGACACCATAATCCCAGTCCAATAATACCATTTAAATACCGAAAAATTTGTTTACATGCAATAAGATAGGATTCCACAGGATTAGCTTAGAATCTAGCACCTAGACACGTAGCCAATATTATATCAGGTCTAGATACAGTTAAATAGAGTAGGGAATCGATCATACTTCAAAAAAGTTATTGATCTACTAATTTCCCATTCTCTTCTTTATCCAGTTTTATTGAAGATGACATCTAAGTTGAAATTACTTTGCTAACTTCCATTTTGAATGTCTTGATCAGATCGTTTGTATATTTAATTTGATGGATAAATATTCCATCTTCACATTGTTTTATTTGGAGCCCAAGGAATAATATTAGTTCTCCCGTTATGCTCATTTCAAACTATCCCTTCATAAGATTAACAAATTCTTGACAAAGAGAGTTGTTAGTAGCCGATAAACAAGGAATATTTATCTAAAGTTTCACGAAAAGAGTGTTGTCTATGTTACCTAGTTTTTAGTCTGTTGAAATCTAAAATTCACTTAAACAATCATACCATGCTCTCGTGGTGCTTGGATCAATCTGTAAGGGCTTTGTTGAGCTTGTAGACATAGTTCGGAAATTTATAATCCTCAAAGCCTGTAGGTTGTTTCACATAAGCCTCTTCATGAATTATACCATTTAAGAAGGCACTTTTAGCATCCATTTGAAATAATTTGATCTTCTTATGAATGCACAGAGATGTTGGATGGCTTAAATTCGAGCAACATGTGCAAAACTTTCTTCACAATCAATGCCTTATTCTTGATTATAGCCTTGAGCAACTAGACGAGATTCATTTTTTACTGAATAGCCATCTTCGTCACACTTGACTTTATGTACCCATTTAGTCCAAATAATAGTTTTTTCTTTTGGTGTGGAAATCAAATTTCGTACTTTGTTTTGCTCGAATTATGCAAGTTCTTCTTGCATTACCATTATCCAATTCTCATCATTTAGTACTTCCGAAACACTTTTGGGTTCAACCTCGGACACAAAGACGTAATTGTTTAAAGAAATAACTACTACTAGATACAATTTTTGGAACACTAATGTTACGTATTTGTGCAGCAGCTTGAGTATAGTTAAGAACTTGGTGAGTTTTCGAAGGCGAGGTAGTATCATATGTCCGACAATAACGTCCATGATAGCACGTCTAATAATATACCTCGCACAAGAATAAAGAAAAAGGTTAAATCAAGCAAGAAACGAAGTGAATAAAAATATAAACAAAAAATAAATAAACTAAAATAAAACGCAAGAAGACGAAAAAATCAACTCAAAACGACCTACACTAGAAACACGAAAAATAAATAAAATAATTATTTTGCCTAAAGCCTTCCCCCGCGACGGCGGAAAAAATTATGTTCAACATAAATGCATCTTATAAATGGTCGCTCATAAGAGTACGAGGTCAATTGTAGATGCAATGAGTCAACCCAAGTCGTATTCACAAGGAAGATTAGCCGGAAAAATAAATATTGATTGACAAAAATATAAAAGCCTAAACACTCTAATCAAAGTCGGATGATTTTTAGAAAATACCAGGTAAGAAAAAAAATAAAGAAGTTGAATTTAATGAAGATAATCAACCAACCAGCAAGTACATTCAAATCAATTTATGAAAAAAAACATCTAGGGATTCAGATTCATTCGTTTGAATATTCAAGCTGTGCTAAATCTGTAAAACCCCATATTTCCGGTAGCATATTATATATACGACTTACTAGATCATAATGAATGTTAATGAAATAACAATCTTGCCTCATAGCTTAATAGATGTACGACTTACTATATCATAATGAATTTTAATGAAATAACAATCTTGCCTCGTGGCTCAATATAATCTATTATTCATTTATTTATCCATGAATTTCAAAATTATGTTATAAATTAAATAATCAATTAATTAAGGTCAAAGTAAAGTATTGATTTACCTATTGGACTATGTACCAACACTTAATTTTAAGTGGACTCACTAATGGACCATAGTAATAGAATTAAAAATTCAATTAGGGCCTAAGACCAAAAGTTGGTCTAAACCACCTTTAACTTTAACTCAAACCAACAAAGACTAGCAAACACCACATGACTCAACCTACACCATTATATTAAAAAAAAATTAATAATAAAAATTGCATGAAAATCGGCCATGATGAGTAAGGGGATGAAGTGTCTCTTTGATCCTTCCACTTGTTACATAAAACACACACTTATCTACATCTCTTCAATCACCAAGCCTCACTCTCCTCCCTATAATAATTACCTCCATGCACACTCTACATATTCGTAAGAGAGGGAGAGGTCGAGAGTAGAGGAACAAAAAAAAAAGAGAAGAGAATAAGAGAAAAGAGGGAGGAAGAAGAAAGTTAGAAGATACAAGGTAGTGTTACCTTAGCACCTATAGGGATATATATATATATATATATAGTGTAATTTTATTTTCAGAACCCTGTTAAGTGCGAGAACTGCGAGAACCACCTTTTGTACTCCTAATAATACATAATCTACATCATGTCAATGCATACAACCCTACTGATCACAACCCCTACTATATAGTAGGGGTTATAGATATAGTAGGGGTTATCATCGGTAGGGGCTGTTATATTTAATAAAAAAAATCAAAAATAATATAAAAATTGTATTTTACTATAATACCCTTTGAATTAAAAATATTTTTTAATATTTAAAAAAATCTCATTGGTTTAGAGGAGTTCTCGCAGTTCTCGCACTTAAGAGAGTTCTGAAAATAAAGCTTCCCTATATATATATATATATATATATATTATATATATATATATATGCATCAAATATATTGCATATTTTAATGCATTGAAATTTTGATGCACGAAATGCATATATTTCATGCATATTTAGTACAAAACTCATGCATAAATTAGTACTGTAAAGAACTGCATCTAATATTAGTACTGCATAGAACGCGCCACTTACATATATATATATATATATACACTTAACTAACTAGTACTTTAATTTCTTATGTTGGTCAAATGTAGTGAAAAGGGAGGAAGAACTTTCACTATCTTACAAAGACTTAGATTTCCATCACAACATCAAGAAAATAAGGTGGGTGCAAAATTGTTTTCAAACTTATATGTGAAATAATTTCAAAATGAAGATACATGATTTTTTATATGGTTTATATACTCTTCAATTCTTATGTTACAAGCATGCATGATGATTTACAATTTGATTGTATTGAGAAACTAACCAGTTTTGAGGATAGGAATGAAGTAATTAAAACTTCTTGCAAAAATGATCATGCTTGATATTTTTAATATTCTGAAAATTATGACCTTGAGGTGATTTATGTGTAATATATGAATATGCATGTGAGGATGGGTGTTTAATTCGTGGCCTAACAAAGTTGAATTGATAAAAATGAGCATAAAATGTAATTACGTGAGTTTAAAGAGAATTATGGACATTATTGTTATAAGTATGTAATTTGACTTTGTTAGGAATACTTGTTAGATTTTGATGATGTTATCCATGTATTCATGATTTATTCAAATGTATGCTCTAAGTATTTGGCACTATAAAGAAGAACCAAATGAGTATCTTCTATTAGCCATTAAATAGGCTAAGATTGATCAAAGAGTTAATCTGTAGAAAATTGGCTAAGTATAGAAATGTCATAATATCAGATAAGTTAATTATCAGACAAGTTATCAGTCGAGTTTTGGTCAGCTGTAATAACAGAGAGGTTTGACCAAAACACTGTAGCAGCCGAGGTTCAGACAAGTTTCATCAGGCGAGATAACTTTAGCCGAATTTTGGTCAACTCAACAGATCAGAGAGGTTGACCACAGATGAGATATAATCAAGCGACATATCGGGCGAGTTCTGGTCAACAGAGTATATCAGAGAAGTTTGACCACAGACGACTTATTATCAGAGAAGGTCTGGTCAACATAAAATATCAGATAAGGTTTGACCACAGACAAGTTATTTATCAGCCAAGGTTTTCGGTCAAATCAAGCATCAGAAAAGGTTGATCTAACCATTACTGCAGCCAAGTTTTAAGTAGCGGAAAAGAAGCTCAGTCCACGTCAGCAAAGCGTTGATAGTCAACAATAATGGAAAGACATGCGGACGTGACTTTAAAGAGACAAACACTAGTAGAAAAATGACTTTAGATAACACCCTGCAGGTAACGCTTTTGATAATTGAAGATTGGAGAGTGCATATGTAACACATAGGTAACACTTTCTTATTAGGTAACACTCAAAATAACATTTTCAAAATAGGTAACAGTTTCAGGTAACACATTTTTGTGTTACTTAGTTTAGGTAACACTCACGGTAACACTTTCAAAATAGGTAACACTTTCAGGTAATACTTTTTGGTGTTACTTAGTTTAGGTAGCACTCCATGTAACACTTTCAAAATAGGTAACACTTCAGGTAACACTTTTTGTGTGTTACATAATTTAAGTAACACTTATGTAACACTTAGAGAATATGTATAATTATTTGAAGTTATATTATCACTTTTTTTGCGTTACAATAATATTATTATTAACTACACATTAAAAATATAAAAAATAAGGATATATATATATATATATTAAAATTCGATATACCTTATGTATCACTAAATGTAACAAATTTGAAATATAAAACATTTAAAATATAATACAATGCCTAATAGCTAGTATTTTACGGTTGATGATTAATTTATATAATGCGAAGCCTTATAACAGGTAGATGCTTGTTCAAATCGCAAAGTATTTGTAATTCCTATTGATTGGCGTGAGTTCGATTCTTCTAAGCTACATTATTTTTTAAAAATATATGCACACACTTAAGTGTCAATAATATAATCTAAAATGACCAGTTTACGCCTGAGCTCATATACTTCACCTACACAGTAGGGATAAAGATGTAAATTTAATAGATAAAGATGTAAATTTAATATATTTGTATCCATATATAATAAGGCTACATCTTTCGTCGCCCGAATCCCGCTTCACATCGCCTTTTCTCCTGCTTCGCTGTAAAGGGTGCAGCCTCACTACTACAAAAACAAAGCAAAGAGATCCAAAATAAATGACCCGTTGATAAAGATAACCGGTCTCTTTAATATAAGACACGTAATATTTTAAACAACAGGTCTCTAATATGTCAAATGAACGCACTATTTTTTTGTAAGAGACTTTAGAGACTATTTATTTGGGTTAACGGGTCTCTAATGTGTAAGAAATAAGAGACCCGTTGTTTTTGTTGACGGGTCTCTAAAGTGTAAAAACTAAGAGACCTGTTGTTTAACCAACCGGTCTCTTCCTTTCTTCTTCAGATTAGGTAAATACACGATACACCAGCTATTCTTCTAGATCCCGTCCTCTCTAATCTCTCCATATCTCTCTCTAGAATTCTCCACCCCATATGTGCTCACTCTTACATGCTATCATCAGAATAGGAAAAGAAAACGATAGGGAGAAGAAAGAAAAGAGAGAAGAATCAGGGGTAGAACGAGATTTGAAAGAGGGAGCTCGGCTAGGGCAAGAGGAGAAGAACAGAGAGGAGATGAAGGAGAAGCAAAGGAGTTCGATTGAGTGAAGAAGGAGAAGAATTTACAGTCAAGGTATATATTCTCTACCCATTTAGTTAGGATTTTCAAATTTTGGGGAAGAACATATTAGGTAACTTGTAAGACTTTTGATGATGGAGTCTTCATAGTTTTTAGGAGTTGGCTAAATCTAAAAATGTGTGTGATTATGAGATTCTATAGTTGTTGTGTGGCTGCTGCAAGCCTGATTAAGAGTGATAAAACTGACTCTGTGAAGGCTCGATCACCAACTGCTTGATTATATGTCTAAAAGGCGAAGACAATTATTGTTGAAACCTTAGTGTTCTTGATGATATGTGCATTGTTTGTATCTAAAATTTATTAGGATAGTTAGACCAACTTTTTTGATCAAAATCTTGATATTAAAGGCTTAGTATATCTGGTTTTATGCTTAGTATTTCTTTGTGAGAAGTGTAAAATGGATAAGTGAAGTTTTGGATACAACAATAACATTTTCGTGAGTCTTCAGCATGCTGCCAGATTGGATAGCCTGTATTCAAACAGCAATAACTCTTTGCTCGTTTAATATATTTGAGAACCGTAAAATTTGCTGAAAACTAGACACCTGCAAGTTTCTAGGGACATATGAAACGGACCCTGATTCATTCTATATTGAAACAGATTATTATTTGAAGTTGAAGGTGCTGCAGGATAATATTTCGTGAGATTTCCACCTCCATCTTTATTGTTCTTCTTCGTTTTTGAGAAAGCAATTGCCACCGTTTGTATTTCTCATTTCACTTTCATCTTTTCTCTTGTTCTCTGCTCGTGTGCCCGAATAGGTTTTTATCTTAACCTTCGTATTTTGTTTTGGCCTTTGAAATTAAGGTTTTGGCTTTTTCCTATTTCTCTCGTTGGTGGTTTGACTTCTCTTCTCCCCAAACCTATGTTTATCAATCAGGTGAAATTTAGGAAAGGAAGTTTTTCTCTTTTGTTGTTGATTTCCTTCAACTGGCTGATTTCGCTCTGCTCATAATTGGGCGTGCGGCTAAGCGGTTAAACCACTGCCGCTAAAGGCCTCCCGATCCCACTCTGGCCTTCTTGTGTGGCCTACATAATCTTCTTCTGCGGTTATTATTGAGTGAGTAATGAGTTATTTTTTTATTTCTCTTCGATTTGGTTGTTTCGGTTCTGTATGTTTTGGTATCATGAGGTAAAATATTTCGATGTATTAACATTTTTCCTTGGATTTGTTTGAGGAAGGAATAACTAGCATGATAAAATTATGCATGATGATTTTCTTTATCTGGTTTTCGGATTTGGATTCATAAATTGGGAATGATATTTAAATCTAGATTTGAAATTTATTGTTATTGATGACATCTTGACGTCTTGGCTCTTGGGGCAGATGTATTTCTTGTTTTGTTACTTGCTCTTGCTTTCGGGTGTTCATTGGTAGGTACCTTTTTACTTTCCTTCAATTTATTTCTTGATTTTTATGATTACTACCAAAAGAATATGATCGAACTATGTTGAATTGTTGGTCGAGTTTTAAAACTACCGGAAATTGAAATATTGGACCTATGTAGCACGGACACGGACTCGGACACGGACACGCGGACACAGAAAAACTCTAAAAAGTAGGACTCGGACACAGCATAGGACTCGGCAAATTAAATAATATAATATATATATATATTATATAATAGTAGAGTTAGATGATTGAATTATCTGAATAATAAATTTTTTTTTGAAAGTGCATAATAAAAGATTTTATTTACATAGTGAATTCTCACCTAAATATAGAATTTTAGTTATAAAAAATAATTTTAGACTATGTAGAATCTTTATCATTTCTGGTTTGATTCTCTGGTCAATTGCTTTTCGAATTTCAACCAAAAAAGTAATAGTGGGCCATCAATTAAAAATCCTAAATAATAAAGCCTATCTTCCCGGCATCGCATCACTAATAGCGACTCTCTCTCTCTCTCTCTCTCTCTCTCTCTTAAAAAAAGGAAAGAAAAGAGAAAACCGCGTCCGTCGCTGCGTCCAAACCGAGTCTGTCGCCGCGTCCAAACCGAGTCCATCGCCGCGTCCAGATATCCACGTCACCAGGACGCGGTCCGACCGCGTCGGACACGCATCCGCGCCGCGTCGGCGGCGAGTCCGAGTCCAAAACGAACTGGACTCGGACACTCTCCCTGTCTGGGCGAGTCCGTGCTTCAGAGTATTGGACTGAACAAATTTCATGTTCGTGGTCATTCTCGTTGATTTCTGGTTGTATTTTTGTGGATGGTTTTTTCGGGTTTCTTGATAATTCTGTTCGGATTCTCTGGAATTAACATTTCTTGAGGATTTTTCATTAGGGTTCTTGTTGGTTGAAGTTGGTTATTCTTTTGTGGGGCTTAATTTATGCTATGTTGTGAATGTGCTAGACAGGGAAAACACAATTGGGGAGAGTATTTCTGGAACTTGGTGAATCTTCACCAAGAATTAAATTCATTTTCGGGAATGTATTTAACATAAACTACATATACACATTAAAATAATTAAATAGGTGTCACTAGAAGAGGCAAAAAAGACTTGCATTTTAAATTTTTAGCTTGCTAGATTGTTTGTGAATAAAAAATTGCCAACATAATGAAACATTCAGCAGATGAATCATCAGGTTCGAGTATTGGAGGAAAAAATGAAACTCGCGTAGTAGAATTTTAAAAAAAAACAAGTTTTTAACAATGCAGGTTTGTTGTTCCGACCACCTTCTTGTTTTTCTCAATTCCTTTTGTCTTGTGTGGTATTGATGTTATGGAACTGGAATGTTGAGTGACTAGGTTAGATTTTATTAGTTGGATTCAGGTGTTCTTAAGCTTCCGGTCATGTTTTCTTTTCATAGAGTGAGAGGGTAGAATAAATATTATTGATTGATATTGTTCTTTTCATGGAGAGCGAGCTAAGAAACAAATAGGTATGTGAAAAAAAAGAGACTATTGTTCATATGAGGCTTGCTGTTAGTGTTCTGGTCTGGGATACATCTTATAGAAGTTATATACTACACAAAGGCCAAAGCATAACCTCCTTATGATCTAAATAAAAAAGGATCATTTGTTAGTTGTTTGTTATGGTGAGTGCGAGCAGGCAAGTGAGCTATTTGATGCATTCATACATTTGAACTGTTGTTCCCTATGTTTCTTTTAACATGATACATTTTAACTTACTTTTCAGGCAATATGTGAAACTTACGAGTTAAAGGTTGAAAGCCGATCTTCCTTATTGGATGGAAAGGCCATGTGGTGTTTGCTTGAATACTACTTCCGCAAAGAAAATAACTGTTCATGCTCTTTCAGGTAATTTCTTACATTTATCATCCACAGGTTTTCATTCTGTAGTATGTTTGGATTCAAACTTATTCTGCTATGGTTTACAGTATCCAAATGGACCAAGAGGAAAAGTTTCAATCATGTTAGTAATGGATTATATTGATGCTGTGCACAACTTCATACTATCTCAAAAAATAACATCTTCATTGGGAAATTTTTCGGAGGTTATGATGATTTTTATTTTCAGCATTTAATGTTAGATGTGGGAATAGCAATCTCACGAAATCTTAGTTCTTTGTTGTACCAGGTCAGGTTGAGCATTTTGGTGCAAGAATGATAAACGCTGAACCTTTTTTGGTTTGAAATCTACTTATATGAGCGGATTCCAATATCAGATATCTTTCATGTCTGTTTTTGGTTTTTGTATTTTGTCAATGATCTAACATTTTAGTTTTTTTTCTTGAATATACTTTTGTTACCATGTTGAAATTCCCCATCAATTTTGATTTCAGGATCGCTCACAGTTGCTTGTTTTTTTATCTGTGATTCAATCTCGGCTGCTCTTTCTTCGCCGCGCTGTGCAAGGTAAGGACTGAAATGATCCTTATTCAAATTTTCCTTTACTCAATCGGGGTTCTACAATGTCCATTTTCCTAGCTCCGTGTGGTTGCTCTGTAACATTGTAGGATGGCTCCAGATGTTATGGAGCAAGTGCATGGTTACGACTTTAAGCCTGTACATGCACACTTTCTATTTCTTTTTTGGTACCAGACTAGATAGGTCACAAAGTTTATTAAATTTCTCCATTTTTCTCAGAGCGGATATTTGGTCATTTGGGATATAACTGCATTGGAGCTTGCTCATGGCCATGCTCCTTTCTCAAAGTATCCGCCAATAAAGGTCCACTGATAATCCTAAGTTGTTTTACTTTGATCTGAAATGGACCCTTATTATTAAGCTCCAATTATTTTTATATTGGTAGGTGTTGCTTTTGACTCTGCAAAATGCACCCCCTGGACTTGACTATGAGCGACATAACAAGTTCTCAAAGGTATGCCACTAATAAGCTGAACTATATTAGTTTTACGATCATATTATTAATCATATTTTTTTTTCTTTCTTAGTCGTTTAAGCAGATGATTGCTAGATGCTTGGTTAAGGATCCTTCAAAACGACCTACTGCCAAAAAACTATTCAAACATTCTTTCTTTAAGCAAGCCAGATCGAATGGTTATATAGCAAGAAAGTTGTTGGATGGGCTGCGTGCTCTTGTGAACGCATATGCATAGAGGCCGACCCCGTTCAAGAAATCATGTAGAAGTTCAAGACAACAACAACAATGGCATCATTAATATCAACAACGAATTGAAGATATATGGGAGCTATTTTTTATACAAGTTACAAATTAGACAACAATTAGGTTATTGTTTTTTTAGTTATTTGATATGTGTTTGACATACTATGATCTATGTCTTATTGTTATTGGATTATTTATTTGAGTTTTATCAATATATTTTCTCGTTATTTATATATGAAAAAATGGTTTCTTCTAGTTTTCATATTATTGATAAATATTAATCAGAATAATAATAATAATGATACTAATACTAATAATTGTAATATCCGCAATTTTCGATTTTCGGTAAATTTCTTTTTTTTGGTCGGAGTCTGTTTTGACGACTCTCTCATGACCGTTTCGTCATTCGGAGAATATTTAATTCTGCACTTTTGTCATCCGAGTTCGCTTCGGTGCTGCTTTGTTGAGTTCCGTGCTTTTTAGCGACTTTTCCGCGCTTGAGTTCGGTTCTTGCGAATCTCGTTTGAAATTGTCGTTTGGGGTTTTTCGTAAGTTCATTTAACGTTGTTATACGTGTTGTGAGCTTCGGTTTGATTATTCGTTGTCGTATGGTGATTTTCGGGCAGTTGGGCCATTTTCGTAATTTCCCAAAGTTTGGGGTAATTACCTTCCGTTGTCGAATTTCGAGCCTTCGGGTGGTCGGAATCGTGTGTTCTACTAGCTCTTAGATTCGTCTTTGTGAGTACTTCGTAACCGTATCTTCGGTTCGTATTCAGGCTCGGGTTTCGGTGTCGTTTTGTTGAATTCAGGATTACTAAACGACTTTTCTAAGTATGAGTTCGACTTTGTTAGATCACCATTAATTTTTGGTGACTCCAAAATTATAAATCTGCAATATTATAGAACATCGAGTTAGCTTTCCAATGGTTCAACGGTGAGTCAATCGAGTCGGACGAGAGAGTTATGATCGTTTCGATTTTGGCCGATCACTTCCGGAGCCTTTCGCCGATAGGGGGTCGATAGGTTCTCTGCCGGCATTACGTATGGGTATCGGTTGGGCTATCGGCCGATAGCCGGCCGATAGGTTCTGCTGTGTTTCTCTATATTACGGGATCCGGGGAAGGACTTCATTTTCCTCTCGTTTATCCAACATCCTTCCACCTCTTCCTCGGTTGGAGACTTATGGATCATGGATGCATGTTGACATACATCCAATCCAAGAAGATCATGAGTTTAAAGCATCAACCAATCATCCGTAAACCACCTCCGATCTACCGAATCAAGGTTAGATTTCTTGAAATCTAGTTTTGGGGAATTTGGGTATTTTGGTTGATTTCGTCCGTTTAATCCGATTTAACTTAGGATTATGATGGATTGATGATTATTTAGATGTTTTATATCTTTTACCTTGTTATTCCATGGTTGGATCGTATCGATTCGTTGTTTTGGTCGAGTTCTTGATCGACGTCTTGAAGGTGTCCGGTAGAATGTCATAGAGGGGTTTTCGGGCGTTCTACGATTATCCTTCCTCGTATGATTGTTGATTTATGGATTATATGTTGTTAGGGTCGAGTTTCTTGCGAAGAAACCAAGTTGAACCCTTCCGTTCGTTGTCGTTTTCCTTTTCGAAAACATCGGGCGTTTCGAAGCTTTCCGGTTGAGCCGTGTTCGTCGGAATACTTGCGTGCCGATTCCGAGGCAAGTACCTTGTCCATACTTTTCTTGTTTCGTGGATATGATGATTGGTGATCGTCTTTATTTGTTTGTTTGTTTGAAATGAGTTTTCAAAAGATTTGGTTAGCCTCGTTAAAGGCCCTCTTTCAAAACCGTGTGTGTTTTGTGATTGGTGTGGTTCGTGGATAACTATGTGAATTCTATGTATATGCTTGGTGTTCATGTTGCACTTGGTATTGTGTCTGGACGTATATTATTTCATTTCGGTGCGTTATGGATTGACGTGGTGTTTTGCTAAGTGGTTGATGCCTCTGGGCGAATTGTTTGAATATCCTTGATATGATATGTTATTTGTGTGAATGTGTGGATATGGTTGAAGGACTACGGTGGCACATGGCATGTGATCATGTGGCCAGGATGCAACAAGTGATTGATCCAACCGTGAGAGCCTGAGATAATCTACGGTGGCACATGGCATGTGATCATGTGGCCAGGATGCAACAAGCGATTGATCCAACCGTGAGATGTGTGTGATTTGTTTCGCTAGCGGCTGGGAGAGTCCTTCGAGGCCTCGAGTGGGGCGTCGGTGGTATCGTCCGGTCTAGGCGATGCGTGCATGATTATGTTTCGTTGATTTTACGTCCGTTGAGGACACGTGATGTTGGGCTCGACCCGTAAATTGTTGGTGATTTCCTATTTGCGAAAACAAAACATTTGGTGTGACCACTATTGATCTTTTGGAAAGAGAAGGATTTTATAATCCTAAATTGTTTTCTATTAAAACTCTCGATGGCATTTTAAACTGCTTTTGTAAATTGTTTCCCTTAGTTGCGATCTTTCGGTTTTGGAAATGTTTACCCAAACTCTTGCCTCGGGAAGTACTTTTCTTTACGTTTGGATCTTTGAGGATTCCCGATTATTATTGTTCTTGGAACTTGTATTGTATGGCTCGTATTTTTGCACTTGTACTTGCACTAGCAAAACAGTGGAGTTTTGCTAACCCCAGTATTCGGGGTGGATGTCTATTTTGCATTCGGGTTTTGGAGCATAGCACGGTGGTCGGCACGAAGGATGATGAAAGATGAACGATACTAATCACACGAGGTTCCGTTGATGTCGTATTGGTCGATTGTATTTTCTTTTCATGCGGTATCATTTCCGTTGTACGGGAGTTTATTTTATTTTGACCTGCGTGGGTATGTGTTTGGGAATGAGTTGTATGTTATTATTGAAAGACCAAGTCGGTCTATTGAGTCATTTTAGCCTTAAAGGCGATGTTTAGATGTTTGATTTTAGTTATCAGCCTGGTAGATCCTCGAGGAGAGGGTCTACGGCGTGTAATATCCCTGAGTGGATTGGGGGTGTTACATAAATGGTATCAGAGCTTAGTTTGTGGAAACCTAGGTGTCGGGTCGATGGTGTCTATCGAGTTTTTGTCTCGTCGGATTTTATCCGATCGAGTCGTGTCGCGACGCAGCGTCGAGTTTGTTGGTCGTGATTAGTATCGTGGGGCGATCATCATCTTCGTGCGACCTGTGGTGTAAGTCTCCCTTCTTTGTGTTGTGCCTCGTGTGACACGAGCTATTTTTATGATTTATTTGATAATTGACGGTATCCTCTTATTGATTTTGATTTCTTGATAAGCTAATATTTGACTCTCATATTTCTTTCATGTGAGGAGTAGTTCTTTGGATTGTGCATGTTGGATCGTATTTCTTTTTTTTCCGCCGCGTGAGTTCCTTTGTAATGGCTTTCGGTATCTTACCGATCAATTTTATTTCAAAATCGATTCCTTTAACCGAGTTGTTGGCCTTGACCGTTTTGACGGTAGTTGGGTGTTTTCAAATGATTTTGTGAGTTTTGATAAGTACTACCGTCATCGACCTTTTGGGCATTCTAACCCATTGAATTATTTTTGAAAACCTTGAGTATCTTAGAAAATTGAAATTCGAGACGTACTTTTAAAGCGAATTATTTTCTTGCGGTGTTTTCAAGGTGTTTTCTAATGCCGCAATACATTTCAAAATTTTCCGGTTGAGGACCAAAATATTTTTGAGATATTTTCAAATGCGATTGGTTAGACCAAGGGTCGAATATTTTTGAAAGTTTTTCACTAAAGGAAAGGTGTCCTCATTTTTGTTCAAACGCAAGATGATTTTCAAAGTCTCGATAATGGTGTTTGTACTACTTTTGTAAAATGATACTCAAGATCAACCGTTGTTTCCAAACTGTTTTCAAAAGGTGGTTTTCATTTTTAAAACCTATCATTCCTGTTTGCGGACCGTAAATGCGTGTATGGTTTTCGAACTTTCGTTACGGTGTTAACCCCGAATTGTGGTTGAATTGGTGGTGTGAACGTTGAGTCGTCGCCACGCATATGTTTTGTTAGCCCTCCGTGAGAGGTGTGAACCGGTGTTTACTTGTTTATCGCCTCGTGGTGATTTGCGTGTTGACACGCGAGTGTGAGCCGTTGAAGCTTGGGTTGGTATGTTCGTGTATATGTGTGATTATTCCATGATGTTTTGTGATTATGTCTTTGGTTATCGTCGGGCCGTTGAGATTCTTTGAACGATACCGTCGTTGCTATGATTTTAGTATGCATGTTGCTTTACGATGGAAATTGTTGTATATGATATGTATTATGATTCCTTGTTGTCCGAGTGGTTACTTATTTAGCATGCCGAGGGGCCGAGGTCGTGGTCGTGGCGATCGGACGCGTGGTCGAGAGCATGCCGCCGGTGATGGTATTGGTATTGGTGTTGCTACTATTTTGCGGCGAGTAGCCACTCGGATGACTCGATTGACTCAGCGATTCGGCGTGTTACAGATGTGACCAGACACTGGTAAATCGGTGGCCGAGAAGTGATTCGTATGAATCCCCCTCGATTCGCCGGTGTTGCGGATGCGTTGGCAGGATGGTTGGCTTTTCCATTGGAAAAGATTTTCGAGATAGTTGATTGTCCGGAAGAACGTAAGGTTCCGTAGCTCGAGATCTTTTCGACAAAGATGCCGCTAGGCGTGGGAGGCTACTAAGCCTCGAGATCGCGTTGTCACGTGGCGAGTTCCGAAATTCATGAGAGATGAGTTTTGTCCTAACCGTCGAAATCGGAGGATTAATGAATTCTTTTCGCGAAACCGCAGGATGTACCGTCTCAAGCTATTATTGATTTTAGCAAACAATTTCGGCTATGTGCAAAATCAAGTAAGGACAGAGGAGGACAAGATTTGTCATTTTAGTAGGCGGATGAAGCGGAGATTCGCCAAGACATGGCAGTCTCGCTTGTACTTCCTTGAGAGATTATCAAAATAGGGCGTTTGCCTATGAGCTATCCAGTTATCGACCGAGAGTATGTCGACTCGAAGAAACAGAAAACCGTTGGGAACTTTTCAGAAATCGGAGTGGGCCCCTTGAGGTTGGGACTTCGTCTCGTCATCCCAATATGGTTCCTAGATCGCGTGATCGGAGGAGTAGTACCCCTGCGGTGAGTAATGTGAGCACTTCAAGATATGTTATAACCGTAGTCGAGCGGGCCATACTGCGAAGAATTGTCGTTCACCGTTAGTCACTGTTTGAGTGTGGCGGTGGGTCACCGATCCGTGCATTGTGAGACGGTAGCCGAGAGATTTGGGGATCGAGGTTGCGTCTCCGAAAGGACACGGAGATGCCTAGGGTGGTTTTGAGGATTTCGGCGTAGTCCGAATTATTTATAATTACCCTTGTGGATCGTTTTGTGTTTATTCTCTGTTTTCTCGACTGTGCGTGTTTTCTTGTAACAAGTAATTTGTGTTTTGTGATTGTTCGGATCATTGACTTGATTGTATTATCCATTTGATGACGCTTGTCATTTGTTGGTTTTATTATGTCTCTACCGACGACGTTGTGTTGGTCGTCGTGGAGCGTGTTTTCACACCGTATACCCCTTTGCGTTGTTTGTAACATTTCGCCGTTGGGCGTTAGTTACGCATTCTTGTGTGTCTCGTTGAGTTTTTCCTGGCGGAATATTTCTTCCCCCTACTTGTTTTAAGTTTCGGGACGAAACTTCTTTTAAGGAGGGTAGAATGTAATATCCGCAATTTTCGATTTTCGGTAAATTTCTTTTTTTGGTGAGTCTGTTTGACGACTCTCTCATGACCGTTTCGTCATTCGGAGAATATTTAATTACGCACTTTTGTCATCCGAGTTCGCTTTGCCGCTTTGTTGAGTTCCGTGCTTTTAGCGACTTTTCCGCGCTTGAGTTCGGTTCTTGCGAATCTCGTTTGAAATTGTCGTTTGGGGTTTTTCGTAAGTTCATTTAACGTTGTTATACGTGTTGTGAGCTTCGGTTTGATTATTCGTTGTCGTATGGTGATTTTCGGGCGGTTGGCCATTTTCGTAATTTCCCAAAGTTTGGGGTAATTACCTTCCGTTGTCGAATTTCGAGCCTTCGGGTGGTCGGAATCGTGTGTTCTACTAGCTCTTAGATTCGTCTTTGTGAGTACTTCGTAACCGTATCTCTGTTCGTATTCGAGCTCGGGTTTCGGTGTCGTTTTGTTGAATTCAGGATTACTAAACGACTTTTCTAAGTATGAGTTCGACTTTGTTAGATCACCATTAATTTTTGGTGACTCCAAAAATTATAAATCTTTGCAATATTATAGAACATCGAGTTAGCTTTCCAATGGTTCAAACGGTGAGTCAATCTGAGTCCTGAGAGAGTTATGGTCGTTTCTTTTGGCCGATCACTTCAGAGCCTTTCGCCGATAGGGGGTCGATAGGTTCTACAGCCCGCAATAATTATGGGTATCGGTTGGGCTATCGGCCGATAGGCTGGCCGATAGGTTCTGCTGTGTTTCTCTATATTACACGGGATCTGGGGAAGGACTTCATTTTCCTCTCGTTTTTCCCACTTCCTTCCTCCTCTTCCGCGGTTGGAGACTTATGGATCATGGAGGCATGTTGTCATACATCCAATCCATGAAGTTCTTGAGTTTATAGCATCAACCAATCATCCAGTAACCTCCTCCGATCTACCGAATCAAGGTTAGATTCCTTGAAATCTAGTTTTGGGGAATTTGGGTATTTTGGTTGATTTCGTCCGTTTAATCCGATTTAACTTAGGATTATGATGGATTGATGATTATTTAGATGTTTTATATCTTTTACCTTGTTATTCCATGGTTGGATCGTATCGATTCGTTGTTTTGGTCGAGTTCTTGATCGACGTCTTGAAGGTGTCCTAGAATGTCTTAGAGGGTTTTCGGGCGTTCTACGATTATCCTTCCTCGTATGATTGTTGATTTATGGATTATATGTTGTTAGGGTCGAGTTTCTTGCGAAGAAACCAAGTTGAACCCTTCCGTTCGTTGTCGTTTTCCTTTTCGAAAACATCGGGCGTTTCGAAGCTTTCCGGTTGAGCCGTGTTCGTCGGAATACTTGCGTGCGATTAGAGGCAAGTACCTTGTCCATACTTTTCTTGTTTCGTGGATATGATGATTGGTGATCGTCTTGATTTGTTTGTTTGTTTGAAATGAGTTTTCAAAAGATTTGGTTAGCCTCGTTAAAGGCCCTCTTTCAAAACCGTGTGTGTTTTGTGATTGGTGTGGTTCGTGGATAACTATGTGAATTCTATGTATATGCTTGGTGTTCATGTTGCACTTGGTATTGTGTCTGGACGTATATTATTTCATTTCGGTGCGTTATGGATTGACGTGGTGTTTTGCTAAGTGGTTGATGCCTGCGGCGAATTGTTTGAATATCCTTGATATGATATGTTATTTGTGTGAATGTGTGGATATGGTTGAAGGACTACGGTGGCACATGGCATGTGATCATGTGGCCAGGATGCAACAAGTGATTGATCCAACCGTGAGAGCCTGAGATAATCTACGGTGGCACATGGCATGTGATCATGTGGCCAGGATGCAACAAGCGATTGATCCAACCGTGAGATGTGTGTGATTTGTTTCGCTAGCCAGCTCGGGAGAGTCCTTCGAGGCCTCGAGTGGGACGTCGGTGGTATCGTCCCGGTCCTAGGCGATGCGCGTGCATGATTATGTTTCGTTGATTTTACGTCCGTTGAGGACACGTGATGTTGGGCTCTGACCCTGTAAATTGTTGGTGATTTCCTATTTGCGAAAACAAAACATTTGGGCTGTGACCCTATTGATCTTTTGGAAAGAGAAGGATTTTATAATCCTAAATTGTTTTCTATTAAAACTCTCGATGGCATTTTAAACTGTTTTGTAAATTGTTTCCCTTAGTTGCGATCTTTCGGTTTTGGAAATGTTTACCCAAACTCTTGCCTCGGGAAGTACTTTTCTTTACGTTTGGATCTTTGAGGATTCACATTATTATTGTTCTTGGAACTTGTATTGTATGGCTCGTATTTTTGCACTTGTACTTGCACTAGCAAAACAATGGAGTTTGCTAACCCCAGTATTCGGGGGTGGATGTCTATTTTGCATTCGGGTTTTGGAGCATAGCACGAGTCGGCACGAAGGATGATGAAAGATGAACGATACTAATCACACGAGGTTCCGTTGATGTCGTATTGGTCCAGTTGTATTTTCTTTTCCGCTGCGGTATCATTTCCCCGTTGTACGGGAGTTTATTTTATTTTGACCCCTGTGTGGGTATGTGTTTGGGAATGAGTTGTATGTTATTATTGAAAGACCAAGTCGGTCTATTGAGTCATTTTAGCCTTAAAGGCGATGTTTAGATGTTTGATTTTAGTTATCAGCCTGGTAGATCCTCGAGGAGAGGGTCTACGGCGTGTAATATCCCTGAGTGGATTGGGGGTGTTACAATAATAATAATAATAATTGTAAGTGTTACTTAATAATGAATAAGTTGTTACCTAAGCTAGCACCCATAAAATCGAAAATGTTCCTTAAGGTATTTAAAGTGTTACTTAAAAAAATTGATATATTTAAAAGTGTTACAAAGGTGTTACAATAGTGTTCCTTAAACAATCTGAAAGTGTTACCAAGGTGTTACCTAAGAAATTTCTAAAGTGTTACTAAGGTGTTCCTTAAGATGACTTTGGAGAACACAATTTAAAGTGTTACTAGAATTGATCAAAAGTGTTACCTAGGATCATAGGGAACACGGACAGAGGTAACACCCAAAATGTGTTACCGATGGTCTATAGGAACAGTTTAGGCTCTCTAGGGAACACTTTATGGGTGTTACCTAAAGGCATTTTTCTACTAGTGAAAGTGAATGATTATCGGAAAGTTAGGAATAAAATATTTCTTGAGATCCATGCTCGGAAGACTTATGAATATACAAATCAAGAAAAGTGGCGCGGACAAAAGAATTCTTTCAAACGGTCAGAATTGAAAAGGGAATCTATCTGTACAAAGAGATGAACAAATAAACAGAGAAGTCTACTCTCCAATGGGCGTATTTGTTACAAGAGATACAACAGCTATGAAGAAGCTCAAGATTCATACTATATATCTGAAGAACTGATTAAGCAAAGTACGATGCGAATAATATTTACAAGCAATCTAAGCAATCAAAGCAAACTATAGCATCGTGAAGAGCAGAGTTCAAAAGTTCATATACTGAGAAGCTCTTAAGTTGGAGAAGACAAAAACTCTTGTCTTAAAAGTTTGAGTATGGGGTTGCTTTTTTGAACGAGATTCTTGAAAGTAAAGAGGTTGCAAATGCATCCACGGGTTCTTGATTGGAAGGTGATAGACAACTTGCGAGTTGTTGAGGCATCCACGGGTTTTCGATCAGGAGGTGCAAGACAGCCAAGGGAGTTGCAACGGCCATGGAATTCCACTGGTTGGAAGTTGTTGTAACTATGTGAATCATTGTAATGTTTATTACTGGTTGAAAGTTATAGTGAATTCATCTCCAACTGGTTTGGAGAAAGTGGACTAGTAGAGGATTACCCCACCTCTAAAACCACTAAGTGCTTGTGTCTTTTACTGCATTTATCATACATATCTGCTGCATTCATTTTTACTTTTCCATTTAGAAGTCAATTGTATTCCGCATAACTTAGTTTTATAGTTGACATAAGTCACCTACAGTCGACATAAGTCACCTGCACTGTCATCAGCTGAGCTTCAGCATTACTCACCTGCAGCTAAGGTTTTTCCTAGCTGCATACTTAACAGCTGAGTTTACTCACTTGAGATTCAGAAAAGAGTTTAATAAGTCTATTCACCCCCCCTCTAAACTTATTCCTGACGACTTGTGACCTACAAGTGGTATCAGAGAGGTTGGTTCAACTTTACATAACTAGATCCATATACTTGAGTATATCTATCTTAATCTCTCATTATAATGGAACACATGCAACACATGCACTCTAGACTACCTGTCTTTTCTGTTGATGAATATGACCTTTGGAAAATAAGAATGCAGGCTCATATATCCTCTATCCATGATGATATGTGGTGCATCATTGAGGATGGTGTAACGCCCCAACTTTCTAGGGTAAATATTGGGGAAAATAAATAAAAAGATAGCTTTTGACAAAAATAATTTTCTTTGAGAATATTAAAATTCTCCCCTACAAAGTCGAGTCGCTACACTGACATAACTTTAATACCTTTAAATAAGGCAATATTTCATCATAGATATGAGATAAAATTTTGCGGCGAAAGAATAAATCATAAATTAAAATTTCTAGTCAACATTTCCTCAAGTGAGTTTCAAAACATTTGACATGACGAAAAAAACATCATATAATAAATCCTTTTTCATATGCCCTCTCGGCCCGCTCCTTCGTCAATCCGGCTCGGTTCAACCTGCGGGATCAATAAAGGTGGGGGTGAGCTTCATTCAGCTCGTGAAAATCACATTGATCACAGTAATATACAATCTCATGGAAAGCATAACATGAATAATCTATCATATGTTTCCTCAACGTCAATGCATACTCACAATATTACATGTAGCAGGAATCGAGCATGCATAACACGAATATTGAGATTGCACAGGTGCCCCCGCAACAACATCAAACATACACACAATACCACACATAACATGAATCGAGCACGCATGTGAATATTGATATTGCGCAGGTGTCCCCGCAACAACATATATCTTAAGATAGCCTCTTACACGAATACAGGTGAGTCTGATTTACAACATGCATCATAATTTTAAACATGAATAGAATATAATATATACAATTCAATTAAAGCAATTAAAGTGATAGTGAAAATTCCCACCTGAATAAATAATGATGTCTGACTTGAAATGAAGATGCTCGACTCACAGTCCTAAGCCTGTAAATCCTCGATAAAGTCTACATGTAATAATAATAATAATTATTATAATCCTTACAATTTATTATTTATATAATAAATGAAAAGATACAATTATCACTATATAATAACTGAAAATAAATTACAATTGCTTATTAATATTAATCGAGGAGTTAACATTATTAATGACTTGTGGTGTAATAAAGGGCTGGAATTGAAGATATAAAAGTTGTCTGGGGTCAATATTGTAACACCCCCAATCCACTCAGGGATATTACACGCCGTAGACCCTCTCCTCGAGGATCTACCAGGCTGGTAACAACGTTTAACATCTCGACAATGCCTTCAAGGCTACAATGACTCAGTAGACCGATTTGGTCTTTCCACAAATACATAAAACTCAAATACAACTCATGCCCACGCAGGGGACAAAATACAACTACACCCGTACAACGGGAACAATACAACAGCGGAAAATAAAGTACAACTGAACCAACACACGATGTACGGTTCCTCATGTGATTAGTATCGATCATCTTTCATCATCCTTCGTGCCGACCCTGTGTTATGCTCCAAAACCTGAATGCAAAAACAGACATCCACCCCGAATACTCGGGGTTAGCAAAACTCCACTGTTTTGCTAGTGCAAGAACAAAGTGCAAATCTGAGCCATACAATTCACATTCGCGAATAACAATAACCGAGGATCCTCAAAGATCCAAACGAAGCGAAAAGTACTTCCCGAGGCAAGGGTTTGAGAAAACCTTTCAAAATCGAAACATCATAAATCAATGGAAGTAATTTATAAAGCGGTTTAGAATGCCATCGAGAGTTTTAATAGAAAACAATTTAGGATTATCAAATCCTACTTTTCAAAACCAAAAGACAAAAGGGGTCACCGCCCCAAAGGTTTACTTCGAAAAATGATATTTACCAAACCGTTGGGATTTTAGCCCCAAATCCGTAGAATGACTTTTACAAAACCATTGGGATTTTAGCCCCAAAACTCATCAACTCACAGTACGCAAGAACGACCACAAGGTTCGTCTCCCAACACCAAAATCCACAAATAAAGGATTTAAAACAAACAACAAAATACTCTTGTGCCATCCTAGCCAAGTAGGCCAAACGAACAACTTACCTCTTACACACTTAGTCAATGCATGCAATCATGAAAACCGTTCAAAGCACTCATTTCCGGAAATGCCAATATCAAAATCACATTTGAAAAATGCACCACAATTAACCGTCGATCCACGTCTCTGTGGACCCCTACCGAGACCCCGTCGGATCTAACCCGTAGTGGTTAAAAGCAAGCTCGTCGATCCACGTCTCTGTGGACCCCTACCGAGACCCCGTCGGATCTAACCCGTAGTGAGCATACACACACACACGTTACTCATGCAATACTAATATGCTAAGAATGTAAGTTCATTAAGAATACTCACTAGAGATGGCCATTAACTCGACACCATTATCAAACTCTTCAAAACACAATAACAAGATTAAATACGGAATACACGATTCCATAACTTTAAACAATAGGAGTATCATCATCAAATCCTTCAACGTTCAAAATAATCAAATCATAATAAATTCCCAAAACACACCGTTCACAAAACACACGCGTTTTGAAAGAGAGCCTTTAACGAGGCCAAACCGAAATCCTTTGAAAATTCATTTCAAATAACCAAACAAACACATCAAGACGACCACCGATCATCATATCCATAAAACGAGAAAAGTATGGGCAAGGTACTTGCCTCGAATAAGAACAATGCGGAGAATCGACCGAAGTAGGTTGGCCCGAACCGACTACGAACCCGCCGACTCCACCAAACGCCAACTCACGTTCACAAACTACGAAGGACAAATAATAACAATGAAATGAATTCCATAACACGACTCAAAGCCGTTGAATTCAAAGAACGAATGACGAAAGTTCACGGATTTCCCCCAAAACGGTCAAGAACACGATTCGTTCCGTCAAATCACGAAAACGGAATTCCAAGTTGAAATATGGATATACAATCCATAGAATGTGTTTAACAACATCATTTAACCACAATCGATCCATCAAAAACGGATGAAAAACGAGATCGAGAACAAATCCCCAAAAAGTCAACTCGAAGGAAATCAAGAATTATACTTCGATTCGACGAAGAACAATGGATTAAATGATGTTAAACACAAGAATACTATCAAGATTAATCATACCCATCATGAATTAATCAACAACACGGAACGAATCGGACGAAAATGTAAAAATCCCCAAATTCACGAAATTAGGGTTCTAAGGAAGATTACCTTGATTCGCTGGATCAAAGGTTGATAACGGACGATCGATTGATGTTATGAACTCAAGGACTTCATGGATTTGTTGTTAAACAACATGGCTTCGTCACCCATGAATCGCCATTCGCGGAAGGAGAAGGAAGGGAATGAAAAACGAAGTGAAATGTGACTGCTCAGCCACATTTATACTAGGCCAGACTAGCGTGCGCTAGCCTTCCCGGACTAGCGTGCGCTATCGGCCGGTATCGGCCGAGTACCCTCGGCCAGGGCCCACACGACCCGGCATCCCCTACCAACCCTGCCGACCAAACCTGTCGACCCGACTCCCGCTAGCGTGCGCTACGGCCGGAAGCCTGCGCGCGCTAGCCGACCTTTCCGAGCCACCGGATCGAATCGCCGGCCAGTAACGTCGCTAGCCGGCCGACAGCGTGCGCTACGCTGCCGACTAGCGCGCGCTACGCTCGGCGTAGCGTGCGCTACCTGCCGATCCTGGCCGAGTCCGTAACCTCGAAACCCCACCGCCCGTGCCCGATAGCATCGTTAGGCCGTAGAAGCGTGCGCTTACACTGCCGCGGCAGCCTTTCCGGCCAGAAGGCGTGCTACGCGGTTCTCGCGCACCCGTCCGGCCGGTGCCCGCAATCGTCCGGCCGCCCCGCCACCGTCCGGCCGGCCGGAACTCGTGGCTCGACGACCCGATTTCCGAAATCGCACGGAACGAACACGACGAAAAGTTCACGGACGACATAAACGACTCGAAATGAAAACGTAATACCATATATAGTCATACGCGACCAAGAAACGGGTCGAGGCAATAATTACAGATACGGATACCCGTAATTTTCAAGAAATTACAAAATGGCCCAAAACGCCCGGAAATCACGATACGTGATCGAGTAACCAAACCGAAGTTCACAACACGTCTAACAAAGTTAAATGGACTTACAGGAAACTCGAAACAGCAGTTTCGGACGAGATTCGCAAGAATCGAACTCAAGCACGGAAAAGTCACTAAAAAGCACAGAACTCAACGAAATGACACCGAAACGAACTCGGATGTCAAAAAGTGTAGAATTAATCATTCTCAGAATGACGAAACGGTCATGAGCGAGTCGTCAAAACGGACTCTGACCGAAAAAAGAAATTTACCGAAAATCGAAAATTGCGGATATTACATTCTACCCTCCTTAAAAGAAGTTTCGTCCCGAAACTTAAAACAAGTAGGGAGAAGAAATATTACGCCATGAAAAACTCAATGAGATATACAAGAATGCGTAACTAACGCCCAACGGCGAAATGTTACAAACAACGCAAAGGAATATACGGCGTGTAAACACGCTCCACGGCGACCAACACAACGTCGCCGTTAGGGATATAATAAAACCAACAAGTGACAAGCGTCATCAAATGGATAATACAACCAAGTCAATTATCCGAACAATCGCAAAACACAACGAACGAAAATCAATACGATTGACCAACCTAACGGTATATTGATCAAAACGCGAGCCAAACGCTGAACAAATACGGAATTCCACCGCCTAAGGACTGGAAGATCGAAAACGAAACTAATTTCCCGAACTGAAGGGAATTACGAAGGAGCCTGAATGTTCACCAATCACGGAACGAGATCAATAAAAACCGAACAATCAAACGATCGAACCACAACAATTGAGACAACAAAAATTGAAGAATCATGTTCGAATCACGAAGAACAATAAAGTTCAAACAACAACCCCCAGGATGATCTGGTGAGAACTACAAGACATGCATTCCCATAAGGTCCACAGAAAAGGGAATAGCGATTAAAAAGTCACAACGACAAACGAGTTATTCCGAAACAATACCACACTCGTTCGATAAACAAAAACAAGGGCGGGACAAGCTCAGAAATGTCAACGAACATAAATGAGTCGACAGAGTCGAAAACATAAGAGTTCCAAATCCGATCCACTTCGAATAAAAGAACTAATAGAACCAGATGATGTCACTCCCAAACAAGGTTCACAAGAATCGAGCCGAACCCGTAAAAGTAACATCGATAACCAGATCGACCCACAACAAGATCACAGCTCGTTCGGACGATGAAACCGAAATACAGAACAAGTTCATAAAGTACCAACGAACATGAGCGAATCGATAGAGTGGGGAAAGAGAAAATACAGAAGTCAAAATAGTACGGGCATTACCTCCGACCTCGTCCACGAAATTCACAAAAACGGGAGCAAGGTAACAAGACATTAAACAATCGACGCATAACGGAACCATCACCGATGCACACGGTCATATCAACCCAAGCTCTAACAGCTCGCACTTGCGCGACAACGCAGAAATCACCACGAGGCGACAATATTCAACACCGACATCCCACCTCTCACAAGGGGCTAACACAACAAATGTGTGGAAAGCGACTCAACGCTCACACCGCCAATTCGGTCATACTCGGGAGAAAGTATCAAAATGACAATGCGAACCTCACACATACATACCCAGCCCTCAAACGGGAATGGATAGGTTTTAAAAACGAAAACCTCATTTCGAAAATAATTTAGAAGAACACCGGTTGATCTTGAGTATCACCTTTCAAAAAGTACAAACTTGAAACATCGTTATCGAGACCTTTGGAGAACCATTTCGCATTTGATAAGAATGAAGATACTTTCTCTTAATGAAAACTTTCAAAATATTCGACCCTCGGGTCTAAATAAAAGTGTTTCTAAAATATTGAAAATATCTCAAAGCATTTTGGTCCTCGAGGTAGAAAATTTTTGAAATATATTGTGGCACCTTGGATGTACCACAAGAAAATAACCCATTTGAAAAGTATGTCTCGAAATTTATTTTTCTAAGATACTCAAGGTTTTCAAAAATTGATAGGCCGGAATGCCCAAAACTCACACATATCGATGTTCACTAAAACAACTCCTAGCACACGCATCAAAAAGTTTAAAATCAAGAGAATATATGTATTTAAACGGAAATAAACGATAAAATACCACATTCGAACAAAACCACCGATAAAATGCTCTCCCGCATGGCTAGTGAACAAGTCGAACGCGTATAAGCACAAAGCTTCCACAAGAGACTTGTAAAGCGAGCAAATCGATTCGAAAATCATCAAAAGCGAACAAAAACAACAATAAAAAGACATCACAAGCGACGACACACCTCGTATAAATCAAATACGAGCGTCGACTAAATATATATCGTTAAATCAAAATTCACATAAGGAATCCACCACATAACAAATAATCATAAAAATAGCTCGTGTCACACGAGGCACAACACAAGGAAGGGAGACTTACTTCCACAGTCGCACGAAGATGATGATCGCCCCACGATACTAATCACGACCAACAAACTCAAGCGACGCGTCGCGACACGACTCGATCGGATAAAATCCGGCGAAACAAGACTCAACAACACGACTTGACCCGGCTGACTAGGTTTCCTCAACCTAAGCTCTGATACCATTTATGTAACACCCCCAAGCCACTCAGTGATATTTCACGCCGTAGACCCTCTCCTCGAGTATCTACCAGGCTGGTAACAACGTTTAACATCTCGACAATTCCTTCACGGCTACAATGACTCAGTAGACCGATTTGGTCTTTCCACAAATACATAAAACTCAATTACAACTCATGCCCACGCAGACAAAATACTGACTACACCCGTCTGGCGGGAACAATACAATGAAAATAAAGTACAAGCGAACCAACACACGATGTACGGTTTCTCATGTGATTAGTATCTATCATATTTCTTCATCCTTCTTGCCGACCCGTGTTATGCTCCAAAACACGAATGCAACAGACATCCACCCCGAATACTCGGGGTTAGCAAAACTCCCTTTGTTTTGCTAGTGCGAGAACAAAGTGCAAATCGAGCCATACAATTCACATTCCGCGAATAACAATAACCGAGGATCCTCAAAGATCCAAACGAAACGAAAAGTACTTCCCGAGGCAAGGGTTTGAGAAAACCTTTCAAAATCGAAACATCATAAATCAATGGAAGTAATTTATAAAACGGTTTAGAATGCCATCGAGAGTTTTAATAGAAAACAATTTAGGATTATCAAATCCTACTTTTCGAAAACCAAAAGACAAAAGGGGGTCACCGCCCCAAAGGTTTACTTCCCGAAAAATGATATTTACCAAACCGTTGGGATTTTAGCCCCAAATCCGTAGAATGACTTTTAAAAAACCATTGGGATTTTAGCCCCAAAACTCATCAACTCACAGTACGCAAGAACGACCACAAGGTTCGTCTCCCAACACCAAAATCCACAAATAAAGGATTTAAAACAAACAACAAAATACTCTTGTGCCATCCTAGCCAAGTAGGCCAAACGAACAACTTACCTCTTACACACTTAGTCAATGCATGCAATCATGAAAACCGTTCAAAGCACTCATTTAGAAATGCCAATATCAAAATCACATTTGAAAAATGCACCACAATTAACCGTCGATCCACGTCTCTGTGGACCCCTACCGAGACCCCGTCGGATCTAACCCGTAGTGGTTAAAAGCAAGCTCCTCGATCCACGTCTCTGTGGACCCCTACCGAGACCCCATCGGATCTAACCCGTAGTGAGCATACACACACACACGTTACTCATGCAATACTAATATGCTAAGAATGTAAGTTCATTAAGAATACTCACTAGAGATGGCCATTAACTCGACACCATTATCAAACTCTTCAAAACACAATAACAAGATTAAATACGGAATACACGATTCCATAACTTTAAACAATAGGAGTATCATCATCAAATCCTTCAACGTTCAAAATAATCAAATCATAATAAATTCCCAAAACACACCGTTCACAAAACACACGCGTTTTGAAAGAGAGCCTTTAACGAGGCCAAACCGAAATCCTTTGAAAATTCATTTCAAATAACCAAACAAACATATCAAGACGACCACCGATCATCATATCCATAAAACGAGAAAAGTATGGGCAAGGTACTTGCCTCGAATAAGAACAACGCGGAGAATCGACCGAAGTAGGTTGGCCCGAACCGACTACGAACCCGCCGACTCCACCGAACGCCAACTCACGTTCACAAACTACGAAGGACAAATAATAACAATGAAATGAATTCCATAACACGACTCAAAGCCGTTGAATTCAAAGAACGAATGACGAAAGTTCACGGATTTCCCAAGCGGTCAAGAACACGATTCGTTAGTCAAATCACGCAACGAATTCCAAGTTGAAATATGGATATACAATCCATAGAATGTGTTTAACAACATCATTTAACCACAATCGATCCATCAAAAACGGATGAAAAACGAGATCGAGAACAAATCCCCAAAAAGTCAACTCGAAGGAAATCAAGAATTATACTTCGATTCGACGAAGAACAATGGATTAAATGATGTTAAACACAAGAATACTATCAAGATTAATCATACCCATCATGAATTAATCAAAAACATGGAACGAATCGGACGAAAATGCAAAAATCCCCAAATTCACGAAATTAGGGTTCTAAGGAAGATTACCTTGATTCGCTGGATCAAAGGTTGATAACGGACTTCATGGATTTGTTGTTAAACAACATGGCTTCGTCACCCATGAATCGCCATTCGCGGAAGGAGAAGGAAGGGAATGAAAAACGAAGTGAAATGTATTTTCGGCCACATTTATCTTGGGCCGGACTAGCGTCGCTAGCCTTCCCGGACTAGCGTGCGCTATCGGCCCGGTATCGGCCGAGTACCCTCGGCCAGGCCCACGACCCGGCATCCCCTACCAACCCTACCGACCAAACTGTCGGCCGACTCCGCTAGCATGCGCTACGGCCGGAAGCTTCTGCCTTGTGTGGCAGCCTTTCCAGAGCCACTGGATCGACTGCCGGCAGTAACGTCGCTAGCCGGCGGCGTGCGCTTCGCTGCCGACTAGCGCGCGCTACGCTCGGCGTAGCGTGCGCTACTGCCGATCTGGCCGAGTCGAACCTCGAAACCCGCCTTGCCCGGGCCGATGGCGTCGTTAGGCGGCCCGTAGCGTGCGCTACACTGCCCGGTTGCGCGCGCCTTCCGGCCGTGGCGTGCGCTCGCCGGTTCTGCCCACCGTCCGGCGGTGCCCGCAATCGTCCGGCGATCCATACCGTCCGTCTGGATCCATAGCCGTCGAGCTCGACGACCCGATTTCCGAAATCGCACGGAACGAACACGACGAAAAGTTCACGGACGACATAAACGACTCGAAATGAAAACGTAATACCATATCTAGTCATACGCGACCAAGAAACGGGTCGAGGCAACAATTACAGATACGGATACCCGTAATTTTCAAGAAATTACAAAATGGCCCAAAACGCCCGGAAATCACGATACGTGATCGAGTAACCAAACCGAAGTTCACAACACGTCTAACAAAGTTAAACGGACTTACAGGAAACTCGAAACAGCAGTTTCGGACGAGATTCGCAAGAATCGAACTCAAGCACGGAAAAGTCGCTAAAAAGCACAGAACTCAACGAGACGACACCGAAACGAACTCGGATGTCAAAAAGTGTAGAATTAATCATTCTCAGAATGACGAAACGGTCATGAGCGAGTCGTCAAAACGGACTCTGACCGAAAAAAGAAATTTACCGAAAATCGAAAATTGCGGATATTACAAATATGGAGGAATCAAAAGATGATTGGGGCCAAAATCAAATGCTATGGAAAGCTGAGGGCTCAGCTGACAATTCACCCCACTTCTCATTATCGCCGGTCTTCATTCTCCGCCCCTATCCCTCTCTCTAACCCTTCTGCAGAAACCATTCTTTCTCTCTCTAAATCTTTCCTCTCGGCCGAAATTAAATCGTAGTAAACACATACACAAAAACACAGTCGCACGCACTAGAGCTTCGCGACGACCACCATGGTGTGCAGTGGTGCCGGCACAAGGGCCGAACGGTGACAATTGGCGATGGTCCAGACTGGAAAACAGTGGCAGCAGTGTCCGGAGCGATAGAGAAAGGCACGGCGAAAAACACCAAACTCACAGACACTCCGGCTCACCTAAACCCAGATTAACCAGCTGCGGGACTCCCGGCTTTGGCGGCGATTGAAGTTGCTGTGAATGGTCGATAGCAGATCGTCGCCAAGCTCCGATTCTGGTCACGTAGGGGTTCGGATTTCTGTGATTGTTTGGGTTGGAAAATCCGAGTTTGGATTCGGGCTCGGCCCGAATTTATTTTGATTTGTTGTTGTTGTTGTTTTTCAGACCCGGTTTTACGAACATGGTTGGGTTGTTTGCAATAGGTTCGGACCACAATGCGTATCAGGCTCTGAAATCGTATTCGGCCCAAAACTAAAGATTGAACTAAATTAGGAAAGCTGTTGAGGGTTACTGGAAGATGACTGTATTACAGGCTCGATGGATTGGGGAACTGGGATTGGGGTTTCCGTTAGTTGTATTCAAGAATGGTAAATTGGAGACAAGTAGAAGAAGAACTAAAATATGATTTTACATGTTGCTGAAGAGAGAAGGTGAGAAACTGTAGGTGGGTGCTTTAGACTGGAACGATATTGTGCAGAAAAAGTTTTCTGGAGACTGCTGAATTGATCCCGTGCAGTAGGAAGATGATGTCTTCTTGTATTGTAAAAATTCTTTTCCCGTTCTTCTTTGAATGATCAGAGATGGGGTTAGATGTATATGATACTAGGGAAGAGAGTTGCTGGAGCAATCAGTCATGAAGAAGAATTTGCAGAAGATAAAGAAATCAGCAGTGGCCGATCGTTGGGAGAAAAATAAATGTATTGTGTATATTGTACTGTAGAAGTAGTATTTATACTGTATTATAATTAGGGTTAGGATAATTTTTTTCTGGGCTTAATTGTAGTTTTGGGTCAGCACAATATGTTTGGGTCAATGATGATAATCATAATAATAATAACAACAATGATAAAATAATAATAATAATAATAATAACGGTTGTAATAGTATTAATAATATCGATACTAACAAAAATAATATCGAGAGTAATAGAAATAATGATATAGAAATGATATTGATAAAAATATTAATACGGTTAGTATTAATGATATAATGATATTAATATTAAAACTATTAATATTAATATTGGCTTTAATGACAAATAATGCTACTATTATTATTATTAATAATAATAATATCAATAATATTAATATTAAACATCTCTTGAAATTTATTGATCCGACTTGGACTTAGAATTTATTAGATGTCATGAATATATTTATGATCTCATTAATGAGTTTAAATAAATTAAAAATGCATTATTAATATTATTAATAGTAAATGACTACTTGAAAGTAACTAACAAACAAGACTCGGGCTAGAACTTGTGATACGTCGAAATAAATGTTCATGATCCTCTAAATAAAATTAAATAATATAAAATGCATTATAATGTTATTATAAATAATAATATTGCATTATGAAAATAGCGGGTATTACATCCTACCCCACTTAGAAAAAATTTCGTCCTCGAAAACAAATGACATACCTCAATTGAAGAAATTCGGGTAACGAGCTTGAAGTTCTTCCTCGCGCTCCTAAGTGCCTTCATCTTTATTGTGGTTACGCCATTGGATCTTGACAAATACCTTCTCTTTGTTCCTCAACTGTCGGACTGATCGGTCGAGAATCAGTTCTGGTTGTTCTTCATAAATAAGATCTTTGTTCATCTCCACGGCGGTATAGTTGATGACATGGCTGGGATCGTGCACATACTTCCTCAACAACGATACGTGAAAAACGTTGTGCACAGCCGAAAGTTCCGGGGGCAAAGCCAAGCGGTAAGCTAACTCTCCAATCCGTTCAAGAACTTCGAACGGTCCAATGTATCTCGGTCTCAACTTGCTCCTTGGACGAAAACTAACAATTCTCTTGGTAGGAGATACCTTCAGGAATACTTTGTCGCCAAAACAGAATTTGAGATCTTTCCTACGCTTGTCGGCATAAGACTTCTGACGATCTTGTGCTATCTTGATTCTCTCACGAATCTTATCCACCACACCTACTGTCTGTTCGATCATCTCGGGACCGAAAATTCTCCTTTCACCTACCTCATCCCAATACAGTGGTGATCGACACTTCCCACTGTATAAGGCTTCATATGGTGCCATACCAATCGTCGACTGGTAACTATTGTTGTAAGAAAATTCTACCAAAGGCAACAGTCGTTCCCAATTATTTCCCATGTCTAACACACATGCTCGCAACATATCCTCAAGGATCTAGATGGTCCTCTCGGACTGATCATCGGTATGAGGATGATGGGCCGTACTAAAATTCAACTGCGTTCCCAAGGCCTCTTGTAAACTTTCCCAAAAACGCGATGTGAAATGAGTATCCCTGTCGGATACTATAGAGACTGGCACTCCATAAAATTTAATAATGTCTCTGATGTAAAGTAGTGCCTACTGAT
This sequence comes from Orobanche coerulescens, assembly GCA_033398695.1. Lineage (NCBI taxonomy): Eukaryota > Viridiplantae > Streptophyta > Magnoliopsida > Lamiales > Orobanchaceae > Orobanche > Orobanche coerulescens. The sequence goes on along the minus strand of CM065810.1, from coordinate 63,183,021 downwards.
CCATTCGAAAATTCATCTTAACTGGGATGAAGTGAGTTGACTTTGTGAGTCGGTCCACAACAACCCAAATGGCATGGTTTCCTCTTTCCGTTCGTGGCAAACCTACCACAAAGTCCATCGTAATATGTTCGCATTTTCATTCTGGAATGTGAAGTGATTTAAGTAGTCCAAAGGGACGTTGGTGTTCTGACTTCACTTGTTGACAAACTATACACCTTCTGACAAAGTCTGCCACATCTCTTTTCAAACCTTCCCAGCAAAATGTCCCCTTAAGGTCTTAGTACATCTTTGTACTCCCAGGGTGTGCTGTATAGGGAGTATTTTGTGCCTCCTTCAATATCGCTTCTCTTAACTTGACAACATTGGGCACACAAATCCTCCCTTCATAGTACATTGTGCCTTCATCGGACATACTGAATCCTTTATCCTCGCCTGAAAGAGTACGCTCTTTCATTTAGACCAAGAAGTTGTCTTGTCCTTGACATTCTTTGATCTGCTTCTTCAAGGTTGGTTGTACCATCAAACTAGCCAATAACGACTTAACTGGATTCGATGGTGTAGCCATATCAAGGTTCATCCTTGCAAATTCCTTGACCAAGCTTTCCTCTTTGGTCAACAAAGAAGTTAGGTCTCCTCACGCCTTACGGCTCAGTGCATCAGCAACTACGTTTGCTTTACCGGGGTGGTAATGAATTATACAATCGTAGTCTTTGACCAACTCAAGCCATCTGCACTATCTCATATTCAATTCCTTTTATGTGAAAATATATTTCAGACTTTTGTGGTCTGTATAAATTTCACACTTACCTCCATACAGGTAATGTCTCCAAATCTTCAAGGCATGAACTACCGCTGCTAATTCCAAATCATGAGTAGGGTAGTTCAGCTCGTGCGATTTCAACTGTCTCAAAGCATATGCAACTATCTTGCCCTCTTGCATCAATACACATCCCAAGCCTTGCTTGGATGCATCACTATAGATGACAAATTCTCTCGTCGGATCGTGAGCCGTCAAAACTGGCGCTGCAGTCCATCTTCGCTTAAGTTCTTGGAAACTCTTTTCGCATTTCTCATTCCATAAGAAAACTTCTCCCTTTCTAGTCAATCTAGTCATAAGTGCAGCTATCTTCGAAAATCCCTCGATAAATCTCCAATAATAACTGGCTAATCCCAAGAAGTTGCGAACTTCATTTGCATTACTCGGTACTTTCCAATCATTGACTGCTTCTACCTTAATCGGGTCAACCTCAATTCCTTTAGAAGTGACCTCATGTCCCAAAAATGCAACTCGGTTAAGCCAGAATGCACACTTGTTGAACTTCGCATACAACTTCTCCTTGCGCAGTACTATCAATATTGTTCTAAGATGCTGCTCATGTTCAACCTTGCTCTTTGAATACACAAGTATGTCATCTATGAATACAATGACAAACTTATCCAAATAAGGTTGAAATACATGGTTCATGAGGTCCATGAATACCGCTGGTGCATTAGTCAAACCAAATGGCATCACTATAAACTCATAGTGTCAATATCGAGTTCGGAATGCTGTTTTCGGGATATCATCATCCTTGATCCTTAGCTGGTGATATCCGAATCTCAAATCTATTTTCGAGAATACTCCCGAGCCTCCAAGTTGATCGAATAGGTCCTCTATTCTAGAAAGTGGATATTTATTCTTTATCGTGAGTCGATTAAGTTCACGATAGTCTATTCACATCCTCAAACTTCTATCTTTTTTCTATCTCCGGACACACTGAGGCCATGTGTCCTTCCTCACGGCAAAAGTAGCACCGCTTCTGACCAAGCATACATGCACCTTTATGCCCCTTGCCACAAGTAGCACATGTAGGTTTATCGGACTGGGTTTCACCCCCGAAGATCCAGTCTTAACATTCTTCTTACTACCACCTCCTTGATCGTGCCACTTGCGCTTGTTATTTGCTGCAACTGGTGGTGCTCTTGCCTTATCCACATCCAAACTGGCAAAAACGTCTTCGGCCCTTGCAACTGCTTCATTATAACTCAGATGACCATGACCATCCAGATGGTGACGAATACGGTCACGTAGCCCATCCCAAAATTTTCGAGACTTCATGTCATCCGTATCGACCATGTGAGGAGCAAAACGGCACATGTGGTTAAACTTGCGCTCATACTCGGTGACCGACATTCCACCTTGGGTCAAATCGAGGAACTCCTTTTGCATCTTGATTTTGTACGCCCTCGGGAGTACTTCTCTATGACCATCTCCTTGTCCTTCCTACTGGACTCACTATCAGTCATCTGAGCACCATTCGAGTCTCCCATCTGTCTCACATCCAACTCTTTCTCTGGTGCTCGTTGTTCGGGATCCTCCTCAGGGTCTTCTTGATCCGTAGAGTCGGAACTCTAATTTGCAGCTGGTATCGCCTCTAGGGCGTACAAATCCAATAAGCATCCAGCTATGAACTAGAAATCATCTGCGGTCTCTCGCTCTTCTAGTGATTTCTTGATGGACTCTTTCCAAAGCTGGAAGATGCAGTAACTCCAATCTTCGGATAACTTCTCCATTAGGTGCTCCAGCTGTCGCGTGACGGAACCTCATTTCCCACACTTCAACCACTTGCTCAGCCTATTAATGACATAGTGTGGTGCATTTTCTATTAAACTAGGAATGTCCCACTAGTCTTTGCATGCCAGAATACGCGAGTCAAAAGTAGCTGGGACCTTTTTACGTGGTGTCATCCTAGGTTTGCCCATTCTAACAATTCGTACATACATATATAATAATGTAAATAAAATGAAATGACACATGCATGAATAATGACTGAAATTTTGGTACCTTGGACGGAGTGACGAAGTGGCGAAGCTGAGAGCATATGATACTTTTACATTTTAGCGAGTCTAGAGAAAGGTAAAACCCTCTCTGATACCACTATGTAACGCCCCGACTTTATAGGGTAAATGTTGGGGAAAATAAATAAAAAGATAGCTTTTGACAAAAATAATTTTCTTTGAGAATATTAAAATTCTCGCCTACAAAGTCGAGTCGCTACACTGACATAACTTTAATACCTTTAAATAAGGCAATATTTCATCATAGATATGCAACATTTCATCATAGATATGAGTTAAAATTTTGCGGCGGAAGAATAAATCATAAATTAAAATTTCTAGTCAACGTTTCCCCAAGAGAGTTTCAAAATATTTGACCTAACGAAAAAAACATCATATAATAATCCTCTTTCATATGCCCTCTCGGCTCGCTCCTTCGTCCATTCGGCTCGGTTCAATCTGCGGGATCAATAAAGGTGGGGGTGAGCTTCCTTCAGCTCGTGGAAATCACACTGATCATAGTAATATACAATCTCATGGAAAGCATAACATGAATAATCTATCATATTTTTCCTCAACGTCAATGCATACTTACAATATTACGTGTAGCATGAATCGAGCACGCATAACACGAATATTGAGGTTGCGCAGGTGCCCCCGCACCAACATCAAGCATACACACAATACCACACATAACATGAATCGAGCACGCATGTGAATATTGAGGTTGCGCTGGTGTCCCCGCAACAACATATATTTTAAGATAGCCTCTTACACGAATACAGGTGAGCCTGATTTACAACATGCATCATAATTTTAAACATTAATAGAATATCATATATACAATTCAATTAAAGCAATTAAAGTGATAGTGAAAATTCCCACCTGAATAAATGATGATGTCTGACTTGAAATGAAGATACTCGACTCACAGTCCTAAGTCCGTAAATCCTTGATAAAGTCTACATGTAAAATAATAATAATAGTTATGATCCTTACAATTTATTATTTATATAATAAATGAAAAGATACAATTATCACTATATAATAACTGAAAATAAATTACAATTGCTTATTAATATTAATCGAGGAGTTAACATTATTAATGACTTGTGGTGTAATAAAGGGCTGGAATTGAAGATATCAAAGTTGTCTGGGGTCAATACAGAGGAATCAAAAGTTGACTGGGGCCAAAATGAAATGCTATGGAAAGCTGAGGGGTCAAATGAATTTAACCTAATAACTAAAGGGTATATAAACCCTCAAACCTAACCCCATCCGACAATTCACCCCACTTCTCATTACCGCCCGTCTTCACTCTATGCCCCTATCCCTCTCTCTAACCCTTCTGCAGACACCATTCTCTCTCTCTAAATCTTTTATCTTGGCCGAAATTAAATCGCAGTAAACACATACACAAAAACACAGTCGCACGCACTAGAGCTTCGCGACGACCACCATGGTGTGCAGTGGTGTCGGCACGAGGGCCGAACGGCAACAATCGGCGATGGTCCAGACTGGAAAACAGCGGCAGCGGTGTCCGGAGCGACAGAGAAGGGCACGATGAAAAACACCAAACTCACAGACAATTCGGCTCGCCTAAACCCGGATTAACCAACTATGGGGCTCCCGACTTCGGTGGCGATTGAAGTTGATGTGAATGGTCGTTTTTCGAAGGCAGCTCATCGCCAAGCTCCAATTCCGGTCAGGTATGGGTTCAGGTTTCTGTGATTGTTTGGGTTGAAAAATCAGAGTTTGGATTCGGGCTCGGCCCGAATTTATTTTGATTTGTTGTTGTTGTTCTTCAGACTGGGTTTTACGAACATGGTTGGGTTGTTTGCAATAGGTTCGGACCACAATGCGTATTAGGGCTCTGAAATCGAATTCGGCCCGAAACTAAAGATTGAACTAAATTAGGAAAGTTGTTGAGGGTTATTGGAAGATGACTGTATTACAGGCTTGATGGATTGGGTAACTGGGATTGGGGTTTCTGTAAGTTGTATTCAAGAATTGTAAATTGGAGACAAGTAGAAGAGAAACTAAAATATGATTTTACCTGTTGTTGAAGAGAGAAGGTGAGAAATTGTAGGTGAGTGCTTTATACTGGAACGATATTGTGCAGAAAAAGTTTTCTGGAGCTGCCGGATCGATCCCGTGCAGTAGGAAGATGATGTCTTCCTGTATTGTAAAAAATTCTTTTCCCGTTCTTCTTTGAATGATCAAAGATGGGGTTTGATATAAATGATACTAGGGAAGAGAGTTGCTGGAGCAATCAGCCGTGAAGAAGAATTTGCAGAAGATAAAGAAATCAGCAATGGCCGATCGTTGGGAGAAAAATAAGTGTATTGTATATCTTGTACTGTAGAAGTAGTATTTATACTGTATTAGAATTAGGGTTAGGGTAATTTTTTTCTGGGCTTAATTGTAGTTTTGGGTCAGCACAATATGTTTGGGCCAATGATGACAATCATAATAATAATAACAATAATGATAAAATAATAATAATAATAATAATGGTTGTAATAATATTAATAATATCGATACTAATAAAAACAATATCGAGAGTAATAGAAATGATGATATAGAAATGATATTGATAAAAATATTAATACGGTTAGTATTAATGATATAATGATATTAATATTAAAACTATTAATATTAATATTAGCTTTAATGATAAATAATGCTACTATTATTATTAATAATCACACTATCAATAATAATAATAATAATATTAATATTAAACATCTCTTGAAATTTATTGATCCGACTCGGACTTAGAATTTATTAGATGTCATGAATATATTTATGATCTCATTAATGAGTTTCAATGAATTGAAATGCATTATTAATATTATTAATAGTAAATGACTACTTGAAAGTAACTGACAAAAATGACTCGGGCTAGAACTTGTTATACGTCAAAATAAATGTTCATGATCCTCTAAATGAAATTAAATAATATGAAATGCATTATAATATTATTATAAATAATAATATTGCATTATGAAAATGGCGGGTATTACATATGGTCCCTTCATCTTCTTGAACGACAACACATCAGAGAAGATTGCAGCCTGGGAACCAGCTAAGATTCCCAAGAAGAGAACCGAGATATATCCTGAAGAAAGGAAGATGGCCAATCTTGACAACCGGGCTAGAGACATATTATACCAAACTCTTGATAAGGCCACCATGGTAAAGATTAAGAACTCAAAGAATGCAAAAGAAATCTGGGACACATTAGCAGTAATGTTTGAAGCAACTGAGCTAATCAAGGAGAACAAATTGTCAGTTTCCACTAAAAATTTTGACAATTTCAAGATGAAGACCGGAGAAACAATTGATAATGTGGATACAAAATTCACAGAAATAATCAGTGAGATCAATTCTCTTGGAAAAACTTATGGTAACAGAGAGATGGCCCTGAAAGTACTAAGGTCTCTAAATCCTGAATGGAGCGTGAAAGTCGTAGACATGAGGAAATCAAAGGATCTCAACAAAATCAAGATCCAGGAATTGTTCTCTGACCTGAAGGCATATGAGTTTGAGCTGCCATGCTCATCATCAACTGAACCAGTTGAGAAAGGAAGCATTTGCAGCTGAGTCCCCTGCAAAGAACCTGTCTGAAGTTATTCCCCCAAACCCTCTAGACTTTGAGGAAGAAATGGCATTCATTATGCAAAGATTCAGTAACTTCAGGAAAAACTACTCCAAGTACAAGAAGAATTACAAAGGCAATCCAAGGAGGAACCAAAAGTCTGGAAATTGGAAGAGTGAATGCTACAACTTTCATAAGATAGGACACATCCAATTTGATTGTCCTGACCTCAAGAAGGATGAAGACAAGAAGGAAGCAGGCAAGAGAGAGGACAAAAGAAAAGCTCTTGCTGGGGAAGAGCAGATCCAAGAAAGAGTAGAATCTTGTGGTGGTTTCTTCTCTGATGATGATGATGACTACAACTGCCTGATTGCTAACCTAGCTGATGAAGAGATAACATCTAAACCTTCAATTTCAAATAATGACAGCTCACACACATCTCAAGATATTTATTACATGAATCTGTCAATCAACTCCTTAAAGACTTTGAAACATTAAAAATTGCACACTTGACTGTGACAGTTGAGAAAACACAGCTGCAAAATGAGAATAGGTAGCTGAAAAATACTTTGGACAAACTTAGTCTTGAGTTAGCCACTATCAGATCTGAATTTGGAAAATAGACTGAGAAAAATTTGAAAAACTCATCAGAAATTACCACAACTGAGATACAAAAGCTGATTGCTTTAAACAATGAAAAATCAGCTGAACTTGCTCATATAAATATGAGTTTTCTAAACTAACACATCTGAGCAACACACAGGCTAAAGAAATAACATCCTTAAAAGCATCTATAACCTTAGATGGCTTGTGTATGAATCAGAGGCCACTTTATTTAAAATCAGGCCTTTAATATGACCCCAACACTCTATCTAGCTCAAAAACTACTTTCATCAAAGGAGAAACTTATGTCCAGACTGCTGAGTCTATAAATAAACCTTTATTTAAAAAGAGGCAATAGCCTAGTCAACAGTATAGGCAGCAGCCAAGGCAGCCACCTAGACAGGAGACTAGACAATGGCCATGGCAGAAGCAGCAATCAAAACATTATTCTGCTTATTATCAAAGATTCCCCAAAACATATTTTAGAATGGGAGAGGTAAATGGAAACCTCAAGGTTATCTAAATTTTCAAAATGAACAGGTGCAGAGACCCCAAAGATTTAATAAATGGTCTCAACCAAGATATAGGAATGGCCCACACCAAAAACATTATGCGGCATATCCTATATACAAATCAAATCAAGGATATAGACCAAGACACTATGCACCTCATAGGAATAACCAACATTTCAAAAATATCAGGAGAAATCAAGTCTCCAAAAAGCCCACTAACCCCAAAGGACCCACTCAAATTTGGGTACCTAAATATCTGCTTGTATGATTGCAGAAAAGGTAGAATGACTACTGCCATGTCACCTCAAGTACAATAGGAGGAGGTGAAGAATGGTTTGTAGACTCTGGATGCTCAAGGCACATGACATGAAACAAGAAGATTCTGTCAGAATATGTGAAAGAAAGAGGTCCAGATGTAACTTTTGGAGATAGTTCAAGTGGTCAAACCAAAGGCCATGGAAACTACACAGGGGGAACATAATCATTACTAAAGTGCAGTAAGTCAAAGGGCTCAAATACAATCTTCTGAGTATAAGCCAATTCTGTGTTCAGAACAACCTAGTAGTCTTCACAAGATGGAAATGCATGGTGATTGATCTCCTGACTAGAGAAGTGAAGCTACAAGGATTTAGAAGAAGAGATGTATATCTGATAGACTGGAAATCATGAGCATCAAACACTTGTTTCTTATCAAAAAACAATTGCTGAGAATGGATGGCTATGGCACAAAAGATTATGTCACCTGAATTTCAAGGCCATCAACAAAATCAGCTCTCAAAAGTTGGTCATAGGACTTCCAGAAGAAGTATATCAAGAAAGAAGCCCTCTGTGATGCAAGTCAGAAGGGAAAGAAACCCATAGCAACTTTCAAACCAGTTCACTCTACCACTCTCACCACCAGAATCCTGGATCTACTTCATATGGATCTTTTTGGCCCCAGCAAGCCAAGGACATTGAGTGGAAGGAAGCTTGCCCTAGTAGTAGTGGATGACTACTCCAGATATACATGGGTTGTTTTTCTCTATAAAAAGAGTGAAATATTAATAAAGCTACCTGAGCTGATGAGAAAAATTCAGAATTAGAAATCCCTCTCCATCATCAAGATCAGATCTGATAGAGGTGGAGAATTTCTCATCAAGGCAATCACTGAATATAGTGATCATAATGGAATCCAGCATGAAGTATCTGCAGCAAGAACACCACAGCAAAATGGTGTAGCTGAAAGAAGAAACAGAATCCTAAAGGAAGTAGCCAGGTCAATGATTGCAGAAGATGGCCTGCCCAAAAGATTCTGGGCTGAAGCTATCAACACAGCATGCCATACTCAGAATAGGACTATGATAGTTGAGAGACACAACAAAACTCCCTATGAGGTTTGGAATGGCATAACACCAACTGTTCTATATTTTCATATTTTTGGTTGTAAGTGTTTCATTCACAACAATGGTGAAACCCAACTGAATGCCTTCGATGCTAAAACTGATGATGGTCTCTTTATGAGATACTCACAAATAAGCAAGGCATATAAAGTATTTAACCAAAGAACATTAGTTGTGGAAGAAACACCCCATGTTGTGTTTTATGAATCTACTGTTGAGTACAGGAAACAGGTGGAATCAATTGAGAAAAAGCTCAAAACTGCCACCCTGGAAGAAATTATCATCAATGACATGTTAGGAGTATGCCCTCGAATGCCACTCAGAGGATGTTGAGTGAGGGCATTGTACTTGTTATTATGTAAATCATCAATATAAGGCAATGAATGTTTCTTTATTTACTGGTAGTGACTGGCGTTCCTAACTCGTAAATATACATGTAGAAACTAGTCCGTGTATTTGAGCAAAACGTTCCACTCCTTATTGGATAAGGGGGTCGGCACTGGAAAGGTTTATAGCTCAAATACTTAATCATTCGCAAGTCGATGAAACTTGACTGGGCGTTAAGTTTATGTGAAGACTTGTATGACGTGTTCTTTGACAAGGAGAGTGCCTGTCGAACACTAATGGTTAGTGGGAGCACATGTTATTAGGGGTGTTCATAAGCAAGTGCCGGTTTTAAGATGCAATTCTGAGTGCCGGTTATGCGAGTCTTGAAAAATTTGGCGTGACCCAACCCAAAATTCGGTGCAGAAAAGCGGGTACCCTATTTTTTCGGGTCATAAGTGCTACCCAAAATTTAATACCACTAATTTTAAATTTTTATAAATAATTTGTAATTTTAATATAAATTTATTTTCAAATTTATTATATAAATTAATTCCCAGTACTAAATACATTATAAATATTTTCCATACAATAAGTAAATCTCAAAAGCGACTAAATTTTTTTATATATATTATTTTTATTATATAATTATGCTTAATTCGATATTCAATTATATATATGAAAGAATATATTATGTTTTATTTAAAGATTTTATCTTTGTGTAAATTTCCAAACTAGTGAGAATAAATACCATTACTGAGAATATAATTAACATGAATTCTCATATCAAATATAATTCATATTATTTGAAAGATAAAGTTTCATATAATTACAAATTAAATAATTAAATTTATAAAAAAAAATAACTATTAAAAATAATCGGGTTTTGGTACGAATTTACATAACAAGTCGGCCCATAACGGCCCGATTATATGACTTTTTAAGGTGAGTACCAAAAAATTTAAAATTTTTAAAAATACCCGGAATATTTGTTTCGGGTCATCGGGTAGTTGGGCCGGGTAGTTCGGGTTGGGTATTTTTGAACACCCCTACATGTTATAGGTATGCTAATTAGATTAGTATACTCGAACCGACTTAACCTCGATTCGTCACACGGATTTCACTCCGGGAGAGTCAATGATGGAATCGAAAGGTTGTGATAGGTATTCGTGCACCTTCGACTTGAGGATTTAGTAGGGATGTGCCTGTGACGTCAAGATTTTCATTAGAATAGTTCGACCCTATAAACCGGAAGGCGGGGGTCAACCTCGACGTGCATCTTGATGGGCAAGTAGCAGGTCCTACTGAATACCAAGATAGAATTCTCTCTCCTGTTAGTGAACGGGTTATATGTCCTATGCGGTTATTGGCAGATGAGATCATAAGTCTTTGGCCAAAGCATTGGAGCTAGATGTATTAGATACACGAGAGCTCGATGATCTCGATTTGCATTAACGCATGCATAGCGTCAAGTACAGATGGGGTTTGACTGACCGTGACCCCATAACTTGATCGGGACATTTGAAAGAAGGGTTTATACGTTTACTAGTATTCACGACAGAATGGTTCTTGTCCCAATCATTCGTTCTCAGTCGGGGTACAGTGTAGGCCACCAGGCTGGCTAGGTGGTGCTGCTACTCTTTGGTTCCTCCCATTGCTGACTGAGACGGACCTACCGAATCGCGCATTAGGATTGACGACGGAATGAATCGAGCTTAATCTCTCATTATGAATATTAGATATTGGATATCTAATTTGGGACATTGGATGTCTAAATTAATTTATTGGATAAATTAATTTACGGCCTAATGAATTAAATATATTACTGGGTGATTAATTTAATTCATGAATATAATTATTTATTGGAGAAATTAATTATGTTATAATGTATTTGATATGATTAATTAATTGGATTAATTAATTGATATAAATACATCGGAACGGAATCAGAGTTTATCTGTTTGGACTCACGGGAGTCCGAAACGGACCGAACTCATCCCGGTTCTTCTAGATGGCTGCCTCATTTCACCAACTTTATTCTTGGTCTTTGTCTCCAATTTTATAATTGGAGACCAAAGACTTATGAAGGGAACATAATCTCTTGTGAATAAAGGTTGTGATTTGGTCATTGTTTGATCTTGATTTTTGAAGAATAAAAGTGAAGACAAAACTCTCACTTCACAAGTTGAACCAAGCGTGAGACATTGATAGAGAGAGAAGGAAATTAGTTTTTCCAAGTTTTTGCTTCTTCTTCATTTATCTTGAATTCTCTTGGAGAAATATCAAGACATTAATTGAGAGATATTTATTATACACTTAGAGTGTAATAATAAAAAGCTTCATCACTTGATTCTAGCCGTAACCTTAGAGGTTAATCGAGTGTTGTTGTTCCGATCGTTTTCCGGCGCGTGGCAAGTAGAGACGCGGTGCTTTCGGCGTTGGATCGTTCAAGAGCTTGGAGCGGATTGGACTCGTAGAGATCAAACTAAAGCTTGGAGAATAGCTCAAGAGAAGATTTCCATTTAATCAACGGACTTCGAGGGTTAGTTTCTTACGACTCTTGCTTTTCGTTTATATATTCGTATATACGTAGCTCGATCGATCCTCGTAGGGATTCGGATCGAATTAATTTTCGTTTTACCGCTTCCGCTGGGCCTTCGTTTTAGGCATAGGTCTTGCGATCGTATAAACAATATTGGCATTTGGAATGCTCGATTAGATGGTGAATGATTTGGAATCATTTTAGTCATAATCGTGGTATATGTTTTTACGTTCGTTGTAATTATATTTTTCGTAAGTTTATGTCTAAATATAAATCTTAATTTCTTGGAAATGTGATTTATATTGAAGATATGAATGTTGGAGAATATAGATATTGGATATCCGGTCGAAAAACTAGCCCCGAAATGCCGTTGGGCCCAGTCAGGAGGGGTCGGGAGGCGAGGCCGCGGCCCGAGGCTCGGGGCAGCGGCCAGGCTATTCGGCCGGCTGAGTCGGCTGTCTTGGGGACGCGGCCCGAGCTCAGGGGCCACGGCCCGTGGCCAGGCGGCCACTGCCGGAAGGCTGCCAGCGTGACTCGGCCATGCCAGCTCTGTCTGCAGTGCCGAGAAGTGACTCGGTCGAGCAGCTGTTTTCACCCCGGCTCGATTTTTTCGTGTATTCTTGAAAATTAATCTTCCACATGTTAAATTAGATTTAATATGATTAAAATAATTTATGGTATTTCATTTTATAAGGGAAAATTGATTTATTGGAATACATGTGATCGACCGAATTTTTTTTTGAACGTTTCATATTACCGATTGTGCGAATCGATTTGATCGGTTCGTATTGTTGATTGGATCAATGTATCTCTACGCTTTCCATTTATTTAGTATTTATTGGATGAATGCTTTTGAATGGGGATGTGGTTCGTGGACTTAGTTTTTGAATCGTTCGTTTTATTCGATTGGGTTGTAAAGGCCGTTTTGAGCCTATTTATTTTACTAGAAAAATTTGTATCTAGGATGCAATTTTCAATGTAAAATTTATATGTAATGACGAAGACCGGAGGAAGATCCATTTCGAGAAGACGAAGATTCCAGACGAAGACTTGTAATTAGATTACGGAGTTTTTGTTTTCTAGGAACGGTCCATGAACCACATCTTGGTAGCAACTAGGATGTGAATGGTTTTTTCATATTGTATGAATACCAAAAACGCGCTAACATGATTAATGTGCAAAGTGTAACGTTAATCGCGAAAATTCTCCAACGACAAACTATTAAGTTTATAAGGTTTCAAGGTTTTCCTTCCCTCCATCGAGCTTTCGGGAAATTGAAATCCAAACCGGATGTGCTATGCTTCCGAGTTATCGGGGTAGTCGTTCGGGGAGGACGGATAAATTACCGGGAGCGCATTAAATGCCTTCGGTTGGAGCAAATTTTATCCTTAGAAACCTGATAGGTTGCCGGATAAGATTGATTGTGGCCGATTTGCGTCGATGGTATAAACTTAACTTGTTCACGAACCATAGAAAATGTATAGGTTGAGGGGAGTGAACAAGTGGAAAAAGAAGATCGAATCATCCATTAGATGGGTTGGTGTTGGACACCACTTTATGAAAATTAATAGACTAGAAACCTGTTCGGTTACCCTCTATTAAGATTTATAAAGAACTCGATCACCACTATGAAGTAGAGTGAAGATACTTCCGGATTTCACATGGGAGTGTGTTATTCCGATAAAAATAGTGGGAGCTGGGTAACAAGAATAAAAAAGACCTTAATTCTATACTCAGAACATAATTGAATGAGTCACTAATTAATCTGTTATAGTTAATACAGACAAATCTCAATATGACAATGAATCCACTCGCAATTCTACTCGAAAAGAACACATTAATGGGACCTAACTTTGTGGATTGGCTCCGCAATCTGATGATTGTCCTTAGTATAGAGGGACTGGGATACGTCATGGAGACGGACATTCCGGCGACTCCTGTGCGGACCCGAGCCAATCAGGAAGAGAGTGAAAACCACGAAAAGTGGGTTAAGGATGACGTGAAAGTCCGTGCTTATATAATGGCTTCCATGTCTAATGAGCTTCAGAGAGCTCATGAGAAAATGACTTCTGCTAGGCAGATTCTATCTCACTTAACCGAACTTTATGGTGAGCACAGCAGAACTGCTAGATATGAGATATCCAAGCAACTGTTCGGTGCAAGGATGAAGGAAGGTGAGAAGGTTGGGGAACACGTCCTCAAAATGATATCCATGATCGAGAGATTGGAGGCTCTTGATTTTAAAATGGGTACTTCTCTCTAAACCGACCTTATCCTACAGTCTCTCCCTGATTCCTTCTCACAGTTTGTTATGAACTTAAACTGCAATGAGATTGCATGTAACTTAGTTGGGCTAATGAACAAGCGGTGGCCATCGATCTCGGATGAAGACTCACGCGAATGAAGGAGTCGCCCTTGTGATTTCTTACGGACTTCTAAGTCTAAGAACAAGAAGAAAAAGACCAAGAAGCAAACTGGACCACAAGTTAAGGACCTTAAGGGTAAGGGCAAGGCCGATGGTTAGAAGAACAAGAAGAAGAAGGATGCTTGTCTCAAGTGCGATGGAATGGGCCATGGGCTAGAGACTGTCCAGATTTTCATGGCACTTGGTCTGAGAACTTTTAGTTTTGGAAACAAATTGTTCGCTCTTGTATTTTCTACTTCTGGATCTTGGATTAAGTGCTAGTTCTCATATTTGTACCGTGAATCAGGATCTGGAACAAAGTAGGAAGCTTGGAGATGGAGAAGTTATGATCACAGTCGGTAGCGGGCATAGTGTCGAGGCGACCGACATAGGATCACTTCTTTTGGGTTTAGAATCCGGCTTTGTTTTGACTTTAGAAGATGTACTTGTTTTGCCCAAGGGGCACAAAAACATTGTATCCATTCCGGTCATGGACCTAAAAGGCTTTTCATTTTTCATTGGTGATGGTTCCTGCAAAATTTATTTTAGAAATAAACTTTTGGGTACTGCTACATTGTTGAATGGATTGTATCATCTAAATCTCAGCAACAAAGTAGTTGTGAATACTATGACTAGAAAACGTGGTAGGGATGAAACCAATCAAGTTTTGAAATGGTATCTTAGACTTTGTCATGTTGGTCAGACCAAGGTTTACAAGATGGAAAAAGATGGACTTATGAGTCCATTGGGATCAGATCTTTTTCATACTTGTGAATCTTGCCTTAAAGGCAAAATGACTAAGTCCCCCTTCACATGGACATTTGAAAGAGCCGCTGATAAACTGGGATTAATCCATACCGACGGATATCAATATTTCATTATGTTTACTGATGATCATACTAGATATGGTTATGTATACGTAATGAAACATAAATCCGAGGCCTTTGAGAAATTCCAGGAATTCAAGGCCATAGTTGAGAAACAAACTGGTAATCATATCAAAGCACTTCGGTCGGACCGAGGTGGCGAGTATATGAGTACGGAGTTTGACGAGTTCCTTAAGAAACATGGAATAGTTTCACAACTAACACCTCCAAGTACTCCTAAGTTAAATGGTGTGTCAGAAAGAAGGAACCGGACCTTGTTAAACATGGTCCGTTCCATGCCGGGCTATACTGACTTACCAATTTACCTGTGGGGGTATGCACTCCTGACTGCCGCTTATCTCTTAAACAGATGTCCTTTCAAATCCGTTCCTAAAACTCCACATGAGATGTGGGAGGGAAGGAAACCAAGTCTTAATCATATTAGGATTTGGGGATGTCCCGCCTATGTCAAGAAGACTAAGGTGGAAAAGTTGGAAGCTAGGTGTGCGAAGGGACGTTTCATTGGATTCCCATCTAGGACAATGGGATATCTATTCTACATCCCCGAAGATCGAAGGATCATTGTTGCTTTACAAGCACACTTCCTGTAAGATGAGTTCATTCAGGAAGGCGGAGCAGGTAGAAGTATTTCTTTAGAAGAATACAATGAAACGCCTCGGGAGACACCTGTGCAAGAAACTGGAACCGAACTTTTGTTGCGATATTTCGTTAAACGCAAGTGCACGTTATCGTAGACAAGTAATAAAGTGATGAGTGAGTATCGTTCCCATGAGGACTGAATCACTAAGTACCGATTTATATGTATTCTAATTTTATTTGAACAGTCGAAATTTGGGTTGCAATTAATGACTAAAGAAAATCAATAATAAACAGAAAAACAATCGCTCAAAGAAAGAAAATCAAATGATGAATAAGTCTAGGATTGTGAATCCACCTCAGTTTATCCGAATTTACTCTCGATTATCTGAAGTTAATGATTTCCCCAATTTATTGAAGGCGAAGATTGTTAAAATACTCTACCGCCTCTCCCGAGGTCAATAGATTTTTCTAAGGCGAATAAAACACTATATCCCTAGGTGAATTATTTCGACAATAGGCAAAAAGCACAAAATCTCCAAAAGGCCACGTAGTTCCTATGAGTATATTCCTATCTCACAAGATAAAACGGTTCTCACCAATAGTTCCTCACCAACTCTCCTCTCCCGATTCGAGTTGCGTAATTAAAACAATCCAATTATTGGCCAGACAATTGAAAGCATTAAAATCGATTGGGAGAACTCAACAGAAAAAGGGAATTATATAGATAATCAAAAGCAAATCCGTCAAAACTTTGGTTTCATCAAAATCCTAGAATAGGGTTTTAGCCTGACATACTAAAAGATAAAAATACATAATTAATGAATGAAAGCATCGAAATCAAACGCAGATGAAGACTCGGATTCCTCCGTTCTTCTGGCTTCCGCCCTCTGCTCTTGGTGTCTTCTGCTTCTTGTGATTGATTCCTCTCCTCCGCGATCATCCTCTCATTCCAAGATCTAAACCCTTATTTATAACTCCGAGCAGCCTCCAAAACGCGTCCGTGTGATTAGGTCGAGAACTAACTTCAAAACGGCCCAAACCCGCGTGGAGTACACCAAAACCGCCCCATGGGCCGCGGCTCACTTAATCTGTGCCGCGGCTCACGGGGCACAGCGGGATGCCTGGGCGCTGTTGATTTCTTCTGGGCCGCGGCTCACTATATCTGTGCCGCGGCTCAGGGTACAGTTTACTCGGGGGGTCGCTGGTCACATACGTGTGCCGCGGCCCGCTTGCCTTGTGCCGCAGCCCCAGGCCAAAATTCGCCGTTTTCGTCCATTTTTCATCGTTTCGGCTTCCGGACTCCAATTTCCTGCAAAACATATAATAATAGTGCATTAAAGGCTCATTTATGCAGATTTACTCATGAAAAGAATACAGAATAATGATAAATAAGCGTATAAAAATACGCCTAACAAATATCCCCAAACTTGAGCCTTTGCTTATCCTCAAGCAAAAATAATCAATTTCAACAAAAGATTATCGTGAATAATCGTGCAACTCATAGTGCTCAACCTAATCAATACTACCCTGAAATTCTCAAAGAATAACACAAGTATCGCAATAGTGAGTCATATTCAGGACACTGATTCAGTAACCAATTTCAGTCTTAATCAATCGTTCAAGAAGAAAATTGAGCTCAAAGATTAACAAGTGTGAATTTAATCAACCGCCAATATGAAGGGTTAAAATAAACAAGCTAACTCGCCCAATCCCACAGTCTAGTGGCAAAAATTTCAAGAGTTTCATCATCAAAAATAACCTTCGGACAGTATTCCCTTATATATGCTCAATAAGATGATTCGAGTTGACTACTAGGTTCGAATCTCGGGATGTTTCATCGGGATAATCCTAGGGTGGAATTCCATTCTCATGTATTGGGGAACCATTTGACGTAAGAGACACTCATGGGGTACATGGATGCTTCTAGTTACTAAGTTACCCTCCACAGCGGAGAAACAACTCGAATAGCTATTCCCGCATGTCCGATTCAAGGTTGCTGTTTTACGCGAGAGTAAACAACGGGTCAGGCGAATACCCCCGGTTACTAAGCTTCCCATCATCGGCACATGCGAAATCTCTAAACCACTAGTCTAATCAGGGTTGTCTTTTTACGCGAGAGTAAACAACGGGTCACGCGAATACCCCCGGTTACTAGACTTCCCATCATAGAACAAATAATATCTCGACTTTTGGGAAAAACTGTCCGACTCTAAACTCAAAGCAAGTGCCAACACGACTTATGTTACTGGACGACTAGCTAACCGAAAAAATGTAACCAAACGTATCGACGGCGATTTGAAAACACGTATGTCTCCTCTCTTATCCGCTAAGATCTCTACAAAAACGAAATAAATTCGGACCTAAATGAAGACTCAACAGAAAAAGATATCGCTGACTGCAACTCAACTAAAACTCAACCGTTTCTTCATAGAGAAATCAGTATCGTAACATCAGTTTTACACAAAAAGAAGCACGAAAAATTCACGAATGCACGGCTAGCAACAAAAATATAACTAAAAATAACAAAAGTGCAAACGAATTAGTACAGCAATAAGTATAGCGACAAAAGTAAACCCCCCCAAACTTAGGACGTACATTGACCTCGATGTACACAAGATGTAATATGCAATAAAAGAAAAAGGGTCAAGTACTCCCCTACAGTCTGCTCACGAACTAGTGCCGGCGTCGTCCGGCGAGGAGGGTGGCATGGCTGGGCGAACGGGTGGAATGAATGGCCTGTACGGGTGCATAATGTGGGCCGTCCATGCAACAAGGTGCTCCTGGTGGTAAGCATCTCACGCTGCCAAGCGCCTCGTCTCATGCCGGTTGGCCCGACGAGCCTGCTCTCTCATCTCATCTCGAACGGCTGCGAGGATGCTCTCTCTCTCTGTCCGTATCTCCTCTCTCCAGGAAGCCAGATGGCTCTCTCTCTCTCCTCATCTCCTCTCTCAACCCATCGAACATCGCCTGCAAGTGCTCTCTGTCGGGCGGCGGGCTGGACTCCATCTGCCCCTGCGTCAGAAGAAGAGGCTTGGGGGACTGCTCGTGTGCCTCATCAAGTAGAAATCCTCGCCCCCTAGCGTGTGCTGGCGCTCCTCCCCACTGATCGAAGTGCGAAATGATGTGATGGTCGATCGGGCCCTGGGTGCTAACATCGGCTCGTCATCCGACCACGTCATCCCCGACTGCCGGCATAGAGCGCAGATGAGCAAGGGGTGCTTCAGCCCCGTCTTGGCCCCTCCATGAATGCATAGAAGAATAGATCGGACCAGGAGATGAGCCACATCGAATCGCAGCCCGGAAGTGATAGCATATAGTGCACGGGCTCGAGAGAGTAGAACAGTGCGGATCTGCGAGGTAGGATCAATACGTGCACAGATGAAGTACAACCAGGCTCGCCCGAGCCGACTGAGGCGCGAGCTCTTAAAGTAGAAGGTGGAAGAAGCCGAGGCGCGCCTCTCCCAGTCGGAACCGGGCTGAGTGAGTGTCTCGAGTAGGGCCTCCTTCGTGAGGCCACTCATAGCTCGTGTATATGCCGTATCATCCACCACAGGCAGCTCGAATAATCTCCGTATGGCAGCCACCGAAAAATCTACTGTAATGCCTCGGACGACGACCTGCGTCCGAGTATCTAACTGATGTATCATCTGCCCCGCCCGAAGGTGCTTCAACAGAGCGCTCGCATAGAACTCCTGCATAATTGAGATCACCGCCGGCTCGGGAGGTGCAGCAAAACGGACCCACCCCATCTCATCTATCATGGTGAGAAGCTCCCCATCTTGGGGGGCTGGGGTGAATCCCCTCTCCGGGATCAGAGGTCGAGGGTGGATCTTTTCATTGAAGATTTTAAAAATCTCCGGGTTGGAGAATTGGTGCGCCTCCAACTCGGCTCAGCTCTGAGACGTTTCCCCTCGTGTGGGGGACGATTGAGTCCTGGCCCTTTTGCTAATCTTTTTGGTTCTAGCCATAGCGAGTCCTGAAGAAATAAACACCAGAGTTTACTTAAGCAATAATGAGAAGAACATTACTCGGCTAAGGATATCCAACATCAATCAAGAATCTAACGAGCTAGCACCGCCGTGAGAGAGAAATAAAATTGAGCTTTTCACGTTTAACATTGACGTAAGGGTTGGGGTTGCTGTAAATTCAGAAACGAATTCGTTGCACATAGTTTCAAAACATTGTCTTAACAAGTAAGAATTTTTTTTTTCATTCAAGCATTTCATCAAACACCTTGAGTGCATACTTTTAATTGAAGAACAAACATGACCATAGCTTCATTCAATCCCCAAAAACAACATCCTGACTCGAGTATCATGACAAACATAATCAATTGGTAACACCGTTGTTCTTGAAGGTATCACAAATCTCGAGAAAAGACGCAATGTGTGCGTTGGGGTCATCGTTCGGCAATCCACAAAACTGGCTAGCTTGCACCATCTAAATTATAGCCGGCTTGATTTCGAAGTTGTTCGCCTGAATTGTCGGACGCCGAATCCCCGAAAAGTTCGCATTGATTTGCGGCATAGCATAATCGCGGAGTGCTAATGCCGGTTGAGCTTGCACCATGGGGTTTTCCGCTTCGTGATTCCCCATGTTATCGGCCATGATGATTGTCGTCGGTAGCTCTCGTTTCTCCTTTTTGTTTCTCCGAAGAGTGCGCTCGAGTTCGGTATCCAAAGGTAGTAGGCCTTCATTACCGAATTTTCTCATGCACTAATCGAACAATCCTGAAAGGAAAAACAAATAAATAAAAAAATTACACAAAAACAATAAAAATGTTCAAACTAAGACTAGAAATACTGAAATCGATATTAGTAAAACAATCAGTCCCCGCCAACGGCGCCAAAAACTTGTTGCGATATTTTGTTAAGCGCAAGTGCACGTTATCGTAGACAAGTAATAAAGTGATGAGTGAGTATCGTTCCCACGAGGACTGAATCACTAAGTACCGATTTATATGTATTCTAATTTTATTTGAACAGTCGAAATTTGGGTTGCAATTAATGACTAAAGAAAATCAATAATAAACAGAAAAATGATCGCTCAAAGAAAGAAAATCAAATGATGAATAAGTCTAGGATTGTGAATCCACCTGGGTTTATCCGAATTTACTCTCGATTATCTGAAGTTAATGATTTCCCCAATTTATTGAAGGCGAAGATTGCTAAAATACTCTACCGCCTCTCTCGAGGTCAATAGATTTTTCTAAGGCGAATAATACACTCTATCCCTAGGTGAATTATTTCGACAATAGGCAAAAAGCACAAAATCTCCAAAAGGCCACGTAGTTCCTATGAGTATATTCCTATCTCACAAGATAAAACGGTTCTCACCAATAGTTCCTCACCAACTCTCCTCTCCCGATTCGAGTTGCGTAATTAAAACAATCCAATTATTAGCCAGACAATTGAAAGCATTAAAATCGATTTGGAGAACTCAACAGAAAAAGGGAATTATATAGATAATCAAAAGCAAATCCGTCAAAACTTTGGTTTCATCAAAATCCTAAATAGGGTTTTAGCCTGACATACTAAAAGATAAAAATACAGAATTAATGAATGAAAGCATTGAAATCAAACGCAGATGAAGACTCGGATTCCTCCGTTCTTCTGGCTTCCGCCCTCTGCTCTTGGTGTCTTTTGCTTCTTGTGATCGATTCCTCTCCTCCGCGATCATCCTCTCATTCCAAGATCTCAACCCTTATTTATAACTCCGAGCAGCCTCCAAAACGCGTCTGTGTGATTAGGTCGAGAACTGGCTTCAAAACGGCCCAAACCCGCGTGGAGTACACCAAAACCGCCCCTTGGGCCGCGGCTCACTTAATCTGTGCCGCGGCTCACGGGGCACAGCGGGATGCCTGGGCGCTGTTTATTTCTTCTGGGCCGCGGCTCACTATATCTGTGCCGCGGCTCAGGGTACAGTTTACTCGGGGGGTCGCTGGTCACCTGCGTGTGCCGCGGCCCGCTTGCCTTGTGCCGCAGCCCCAGGCCAAAATTCGCCGTTTTCGTTTATTTTTCATCGTTTCGGCTTCCGGACTCCAATTTCCTGCAAAACATATAATAATAGGGCATTAAAGGCTCATTTATGCAGATTTACTCATGAAAAGAATACAGAATAATGATAAATAAGTGTATAAAAATACGCCTAACAAATACCCCCAAACTTGAGCCTTTGCTTGTCCTCAAGCAAAAATAATCAATTTAAACAAAAGAATATCATGAATAATCGTGCAACTCATAGTGCTCAACCTAATCAATATTACCCTGAAATTCTCAAAGAATAACACAAGTATCGCAATAGTGAGTCATATTCAGGACACTGATTCCACAAAGCAACCAATTTCAGTCCTAATCAATCATTCAAAAAGAAAATCGAGCTCAAAGATTAACATGTGTGAATCTAATCAACCGCCAATATGAAGGGTTAAAATAAACAAGCTAACTCGCCCAATCCCACAGTCTAGTGGCAAAAATTTCAAGAGTTTCATCATCAAAAATAACCTTCGGACAGTATTCCCTTATATATGCTCAATAAGATGATTCGAGTTGACCACTAGGTTCGAATCTCGGGATGTTTCATCGGGATAATCCTAGGGTGTAATTCCATTCTCATGTATTGGGGAACCGTTTGTCGTAAAAGACACTCATGGGGTAAATAGATGCTTCTAGTTCCTAAGTTCCCCTCCACAGCGGAGAAACAACTCTAATAGCTATTCCCGCATGTCCGATTCAAGGTTGCTGTTTTACGCGAGAGTAAACAACGGGTCACACGAATACCCCCGGTTACTAAGCTTCCCATCATCGGCACATGCAAAATCTCTAAACCACTAGTCTAATCAGGGTTGTCATTTTACGCGAGAGTAAACAACGGGTCACGCGAATACCCCCGGTTACTAGACTTCCCATCATAGAACAAATAATATCTCGACTTTTGGGAAAAACTGTTCGACTCTAAACTCAAAGCAAGTGCCAACACGACTTATGTTACTGGACGACTAGCTAACCGAAAAAATGTAACCAAACGTATCGACGGCGATTTGAAAACATGTATGTCTCCTCTCTTATCCGCTAAGATCTCTACAAAAATGAAATAAATTCGGACCTAAATGAAGACTCAACAGAAACAGATATCGCTGACTGCAACTCAACTAAAACTCAATCGTTTCTTCATAGAGAAATCAGTATCGTAACATCAGTTTTACACAAAAAGAAGCACGAAGAAATTCACGAATGCACGGCTAGCAACAAAAATATAACTAAAAATAACAAAAGTGCAAACGAATAAGTACAGCAATAAGTATAGCGACAAAAGTAAACCCCCCCAAACTTAGGACGTACATTGACCTCGATGTACACAAGATGTAATATGCAATAAAAGAAAAAGGGTCAAGTACTCCCCTACAGTCTGCTCACGAACTGGTGCCGGCATCGTCCGGCGAGGAGGGTGGCGTGGCTGGGCGAACGGGTGGAATGAATGGCCCGTCCGGGTGCATAATGTGGGCCGTCCATGCAACAAAGTGCTCCTGGTGGTAAGCATCTCACGCTGCCAAGCGCCTCGTCTCACACCGGTTGGCCTGGCGGGCCTGCTCTCTCATCTCATCTCGAACGGCTGCGAGGATACTCTCTCTCTCCGTCCGTATCTCCTCTCTCCAGGCAGCCAGATGGCTCTCTCTCTCTCTCTCCTCATCTCCTCTCTCAACCCATCGAACATCGCCTGCAAGTGCTCTCTGTCGGGCGGCGGGCTGGACTCCATCTGCCCCTGCATCAGAAGAAGAGGCTCGGGGGACTGCTCGTGTGCCTCATCAAGTAGAAATCCTCGCCCCCGAGCGTGTGCTGGCGCTCCTCCCCACTGAGCGAAGTGCGAAATGATGCGATGGTCGATCGGGCCCTAGGGTGCTAACATCGGCTCGTCATCCGACCACGTCATCCCCGACTGCCGGCATAGAGCGCAGATGAGCGAGGGGTGCTTCAGCCCCGTCTTGGCCCCTCCCTGAATGCATAGAAGAATAGATCGGACCAGGAGAGGAGCCACATCGAATCGCAGCCCGGAAGTGATAGCATATAGTGCACGGGCTCGAGAGAGTAGAACAGTGCGGATCTACGAGGTAGGATCAATACGTGCGCAGATGAAGTACAACCAGGCTCGCCCGAGCCGACTGAGGCGCGAGCTCTTAAAGTAGAAGGTGGAAGAAGCCGGGGCGCGCCTCTCCCAGTCGGAACCGGTCTGAGTGAGTGTCTCGAGTAGGGCCTCCTTCGTGAGGCCACTCATAGCTTGCGTATATGCCGTATCATCCACCACAGGCAGCTCGAATAATCTCCGTATGGCAGCCACCGAAAAATCTACTGTAATGCCTCGTACGACGACCTGCGTCCGAGTATCTAACTGTTGTATCATCTGCCCCGCCCGAAGGTGCTTCAACAGAGCGCTCGCATAGAACTCCTGCACAATGGAGATCACCGCCGGCTCGGGAGGTGCAGCAAAACGGACCCACCCCATCTCATCTATCATGGTCAGAAGCTCCCCATCCTGGGGGGCTGGGGTGAATCCCCTCTCCGGGATCAGATGTAACACCCCCAATCCACTCAGGGATATTACACGCCGTAGACCCTCTCCTCGAGGATCTACCAGGCTGGTAACAACATTTAACATCTCGACAATGCCTTCAAGGCTAAAATGACTCAGTAGACCGATTTGGTCTTTCCACAAATACATACAACTCAAATACAACTCATGCCCACGTAGGGGACAAAGTACAACCACACCCGTACAACGGGTACAATATAGCAGCGGAAAATAAAGTACAACTGAACCAACACACGATGTACGGTTCCTCATGTGATTAGTATCGATCATCTTTCATCATCCTTCGTGCCGACCCTGTGTTATGCTCCAAAACCTGAATGCAAAAACAGACATCCACCCCCCGAATACTCGGGGTTAGCAAAACTCCACTGTTTTGCTAGTGCAAGAACAAAGTGCAAATACGAGCCATACAATTCACATTCCACGAATAACAATAACCGAGGATCCTCAAAGATCCAAACGAAACGAAAAGTACTTCCCGAGGCAAGGGTTTGAGAAAACATTTCAAAATTGAAATATCATAAATCAATGGAAGTAATTTATAAAACGGTTTAGAATGCCATCGAGAGTTTTAATAGAAAACAATTTAGGATTATCAAATCCTACTTTTCAAAATCCAAAAGACAAAAGGGGTCACCGCCCCAAAGGTTTACTTTCCGAAAAATGACATTTACCAAACCGTTGGGATTTTAGCCCCAAATCCGTAAAACGACTTTTATAAAACCATTGGGATTTTAGCCCCAAATCTTAGCAACTCACAGTACACAAGAACGACCACAAGGTTCGTCTCCCAACATCAAAATCCACAAATAAAAGATTTAAAACAAACAACAAAATACTCTAGTGCCATCCTAGCCAAGTAAGCCAAACGAACAACTTACCTCTTACACACTTAGTCAATGCATGCAAATGAAAAACCGTTCAAAAGCACTCATTTCCGGAAATGCCAATATCAAATCACATTTGCAAAATGCACCACAATTAACCGTGGATCCACCCCTCCGTGGACCCCTACCGAGACCCCGTCGGATCTAACCCGTAGTGGTTAAAAGCAAGCTCGCGGATCCACCCCTCCGTGGACCCCTACCGAGACCCCGTCGGATCTAACCCATAGTGAGCATACACACACACACGTTACTCATGCAATACTAATATGCTAAGAATGTAAGTTCATTAAGAATACTCACTAGAGATGGCCATTAACTCGACACCATTATCAAACTCTTCAAAACACAATAACAAGATTAAATATGGAATACACGATTCCATAACTTTAAACAATAGGAGTATCATCATCAAATCCTTCAACGTTCAAAAGAATCAAATCATAATAAATTCCCAAAACACAACGTTCACAAAACACACACGCGTTTTGAAAGAGAGCCTTTAACGAGGCCAAACCGAAATCTTTTGAAACTTCATTTCAAATAACCAAACAAGCGCATCAAGACGACCACCGATCATCATATCCATAAAACGAGAAAAGTATGGGCAAGGTACTTGCCTCGAATAAGAACAACGTGGAGAATCGACCGAAGTAGGTTGGCCCGAACCGACTACGAACCCGCCGACTCCACCGAACGCCAACTCATGTTCATAAACTACGAAGGACAAATAATAACAATGAAATGAATTCCATAACACGACTCAAAGCCCTTGAATTCAAAGAACGAATGACGAAAGTTCACGGATTTCCCCCAAAACGGCCAAGAACACGATTCGTTCCGTCAAAACCCGAAAACGGAATTTCAAGTTGAAATATGGATATACAATCCATAGAATATGTTTAACAACATCATTTAACCATAATCGATCCATCGAAAACGGATGAAAAACGAGATCGGGGACAAATCCCCCAAAAAGTCAACTCGAAGGAAATCAAGAAATATACTTCGATTCGACGAAGAACAATGGATTAAATAATGTTAAACACAACAATACTACCAAGATTAATCACACCCATCATGAATTAATCAACAACACGGAACGAATCGGACGAAAATGCAAAAATCCCCAAATTCACGAAATTAGGGTTCTAAGGAAGATTACCTTGATTCGCTGGATCAAAGGATGATAACGGACGATTGATTGATGTTATGAACTCAAGAACTTCATAGATTTGTTGTTAAACAACATGGCTTCGTGACCCATGAATCGCCACTCGCGGACGGAGAAGGAAGGAAGTGAAAAACGAAGTGAAATGTGACTGCTCAGCCACATTTATACTGGGCCAGACTAGCGTGCGCTAGCCTTCCCGGACTAGCGTGCGCTATCGGCCGGTATCGGCCGAGTACCCTCGGCCAGGGCCGACACGACCCGGCATCACCGACAAATTCTGCCGACCATGACTCGTCCACCCGACTCCCGCTAGCGCGCGCTACGGCCGGAAGCCTTCGCGCGGCGGCTATCGAGCCCGGACTACAAACTTACCAGTAACGTCGCTAGTCGGCCGGCGGCGTCGCTACCCCTGCCGGTTAGCGTGCGCTACGACCGGCAATGGCGCGCGCTACTGCCGATCTGGCCGAGTCGAACCTCAAAATCCCTCTGCCCGGGCGGATAAGCGTCGTTAGGCCATCCGTGGCGCTACACTGCCGGTTAGCGCAGCCTTCCGCCTTAGCGTGCGCTCGCCGGTTCTGCCGCACCCATCCGGCCGGTGCTGCAATCGTCCGGCGATCCATAGCCGTCCGGCGATCCATGGCCGTCGAGCTCGGCGACCCGATTTAAGCGTCTGGAACGAACACGACGAAAAGTTCGCGGACGACATCAACGACCCAAAATGAAAACATAATACCATAATTAGTCATACGCGACCAAGAAATGGGTCGAGTCAACAATTACAGATACGGATACCCGTAACTTTCAAGAAATTACAAAATGGCCCAAAACGCCCGGAAATCACGATTCGTGATCGAATAACCAAATCGAAGTTCACAACACGTCTAACAAAGTTAAACGGACTTACGGGAAACTCGAAACAGCAGTTTCGAACGAGATTCGCAAGAATCGAACTCAAGCGCGGAAAAGTCGCTAAAAAGCACGGAACTCAACAAAACGACACCGAAACGAACTCGGATGTCAAAAAGTGTAGAATTAATCATTCTCAGAATGACGAAACGGTCATGAGCGAGTCGTCAAAACGGACTCCGTCCGAAAAAGAAATTTACCGAAAATCGAAAATTGCGGATATTACATTCTACCCTCCTTAAAAGAAGTTTCGTCCCGAAACTTAAAACAAGTAGGGAGAAGAAATATTCCGCCAGGAAAAACTCAACGAGATACACAAGAATGCGCAACTAACGCCCAACGGCGAAATGTTACAAACAACGCGAATGAATATACGGCGTGTAAACACGCTCCACGGCGACCAACACGACGTCGCCGTTAGGGATATAATAAAACCAACAAACGACAAGCGTCATCAAACGGATAATATAGCCAAGTCAATTATCCGACAATCACAAAACACAACGAACGAAAATCAATACGATTGACCAACCTAACGGTATATTGATCAAAACGCGAGCCAAACGCTGAACAAATACGGAATTCCACCGCCTAAGGTTGAAAGATCGAAAACGAGACTAATTTCCCGAACTGAAGGGAATTACGAAGGAGCCTGAATGTTCACCAGTCACGGAACGAGGTCAATAAAAACTGAACAATCAAACGATCGAACCACAACGATCGAGACAACAGAAATCGAAGAATCATGTTCGAATCACAAAGGATAATAAAATTCAAACAACAACTCCAAGGTTCACATCTCGACTCGAGACAATATATGATCCGGTGAAAACAACAAGATGTGCATTCACATAAGATCCATAGGAAAGGGAATAGCAATTAAAAAGTCACAACGACAAACGAGTTATTCCGAAACAATACCACACTCGTTCGATAAACAAAAGCAAGGGGCAGGACAAGCTCAGAAATGTCAACGAACATAAATGAGTCGACAGAGTCGAAAACACAAGAGTTCCAAAGCCGATCCACTTTGAATAAAAGAACTAGTAGAACCAGATGATGTCACTCCCAAACAAGGTTCACAAGAATCGAACTGAACCCGAAAAAGTAACATCGATAACCAGATCGACCCACAACAAGATCACAGCTCATTCGGACGATGAAACCGATATACAGAACAAGTTCATAAAGTACCAACGAACATGAACGAATCGATAGACTGGGGAAAGAGAAAATACAGAAGTCAAAATAGTACGGGCATTACCTCCGACCTCGTCCACGAAATTCACAAAAACGGAAGCAAGGTAACAAGACATTAAACAACCGACACATAACGGAACCATCACCGATGCACACGATCATACCAAACCAAGCTCTAACAGCTCGCACATGCGCGACAACGAAGAAATCATCACGAGGCGACAACATTCAACACCAACATCCCGCCTCTCACAGGGGGCTAGCACAACCCATGTGTGGAAAGCGACTCAACGCTCACACCGCCAATTCGATCATACTCGGGAGAAAGTATCAAAATGACAACGCGAACATCATACATTCATACCCAGCCCTCAAACGGGAATGGATAGGTTTTAAAAATGAAAACCTCATTTTGAAAATAATTTGAAGAATACTGGTTGATCTTGAGTATCACCTTTCAAAAAGTATAAACGTGAAACATCGTTATCGAGACATTGGAGAACCATTTTGCATTTGATAAGAATGAAGTCGCTTTCTCTTAGTGAAAACTTTCAAAATATTCGACCCTCGGGTCTAAATAAAAATATTTCTAAAACATTGAAAATATCTCAAAACATTTTGGTCCTCGAAGTAGAAATTTTTTGAAATATATTGTGGCACCTTGGATGTACCACAAGAAAATAACTCATTTGAAAAGTATGTCTCGAAATTTATTTTTCTAAGATACTCAAGGTTTTCAAAAATTCAATAGGCCAGAATGTCCAAAACTCACACATATCGACGTTCACTAAAACAACTCCTAGCACACGCATCAAAACGTTTAAAATCAAGACAATATATGTCTTTAAACGGGAATAAACGATAAAATACCACGTTCAGAACAAAACCACTGATAAAATACTCTCCCGCACTGGCTAGTGAACAAGTCGAACGCGTATAAGCATAAAGCTTCCACAATAGAACTTGTAAAACGTGCAGATCGATTCGAAATTCATCAGCCACGGACAAAAACAACAATAAAAAGACATCAAAAGCGACGACACTCCTCGTATAAATCAAATACGAGAGTCGACTAAATACATATCGTGAAATCAAAATCTACATAAGGATTCCACCACTTAACAAATAATCATAAAAATAGCTCGTGTCACACGAGGCACAACACAAAGAAGGGAGACTTACTTCCACAGGTCGCACGAAGATGATGATCGCCCCACGATACTAATCACGACCAACAAACTCAAACGACGCGTCGCGACACGACTTCGATCGGATAAAATCCGGCGAAACAAGACTCAAACAACACAACTTGACCCGACAGCCTAGGTTTCCTCAACCTAAGCTCCGATACCATTTCTGTAACACCCCCAATCCACTCAGGGATATTACACGCCGTAGACCCTCTCCTCGAGGATCTACCAGGCTGGTAACAACATTTAACATCTCGACAATGCCTTCAAGGCTAAAATGACTCAGTAGACCGATTTGGTCTTTCCACAAATACATACAACTCAAATACAACTCATGCCCACGCAGGGGACAAAGTACAACCACACCCGTACAACGGGAACAATATAGAAGCGGAAAATAAAGTACAACTGAACCAACACACGATGTACGGTTCCTCATGTGATTAGTATCGATCATCTTTCATCATCCTTCGTGCCGACCCTGTGTTATGCTCCAAAACCTGAATGCAAAAACAGACATCCACCCCCCGAATACTCGGGGGTTAGCAAAACTCCACTGTTTTGCTAGTGCAAGAACAATGATGTTAAACACAACAATACTACCAAGATTAATCACACCCATCATGAATTAATCAACAACACGGAACGAATCGGACGAAAATGCAAAAATCCCCAAATTCACGAAATTAGGGTTCTAAGGAAGATTACCTTGATTCGCTGGATCAAAGGATGATAACGGACGATTGATTGATGTTATGAACTCAAGAACTTCATGGATTTGTTGTTAAACAACATGGCTTCGTGACCCATGAATCGCCACTCGCGGACGGAGAAGGAAGGAAGTGAAAAACGAAGTGAAATGTGACTGCTCAGCCACATTTATACTGGGCCAGACTAGCGTGCGCTAGCCTTCCCGGACTAGCGTGCGCTATCGGCCGGTATCGGCCGAGTACCCTCGGCCAGGGCCGACACGACCCGGCATCACCGACAAATTCTGCCGACCATGACTCGTCCACCCGACTCCCGCTAGCGTGCGCTACGGCCGGAAGCCTGCGCGCGCTAGCCGACCTGTCCAGTAGCCACTGGACTACAAACTTACCCAGGTAACGTACGCTAGTCGGCCGGCAGCGTGCGCTACCCCTGCCGGTTAGCGTGCGCTACGACCGACAGCAGCGCGCGCTACCTGCCGATCCTGACCGAGTCCAGAACCTCAGAATCCCTCTGCCCAGGCCCGATAGCATACGTTAGGCCATCCGGCAGCGTGCGCTACACCTGCCGGTTAGCGCGCGCAGCCTTCCGGCCGTAGCGTGCGCTACGCCGGTTCCTGCCGCACCCATCCGGCCGGTGCCCGCAATCGTCCGGCCCGATCCATAGCCGTCGGCGATCCATGGCCGTCGAGGGCTCGGCGACCCGATTTAAACGCCGCGGGCGAACACGGCGAAAAGTTCGCGGACGACATCAACGACCGAAATGAAAACATAATACCATAATTAGTCATACGCGACCAAGAAATGGGTCGAGTCAACAATTACGAATACGGATACCCGTAACTTTCAAGAAATTACAAAATGGCCCAAAACGCTTGGAAATCACGATTCGTGATCGAATAACCAAATCGAAGTTCACAACACGTCTAACAAAGTTAAACGGACTTACGGAAACTCGAAGCAGCGATTTGAGCGAGATTCGCAAGAATCGAACTCAAGCGCGGAAAAGTCGCTAAAAAGCACGGAACTCAACAAAACGACACCGAAACGAACTCGGATGTCAAAAAGTGTAGAATTAATCATTCTCAGAATGACGAAACGGTCATGAGCGAGTCGTCAAAACGGACTCCGTCCAAAAAAAGAAATTTACCGAAAATCGAAAATTGCGGATATTACATCAGAGGTCGAGGGTGGATCTTTTCATTGAAGATTTTATAAATCTCCGGGTCGGAGAATTGGTGCGCCTCCAACTCGGCTCAGCTCTGAGACGTTTTCCCTCGTGTGGGGGACGATTGAGTCCTGGCCCTTTTGCTAATCTTTTTTGTTCTAGCCATAGCCAGTCCTGAAAAAATAAACACCGGAGTTTACTTAAGCAATAATGAGAAGAACATTACTCGGCTAAGGATATCCAACATCAATCAAGAATCTAACGAGCTAGCACCGCCGTGAGAGAGAAATAAAATTGAGCTTTTCACGTTTAACATTGACGTAAGGGTTAGGGTTGCTGTAAATTCAGAAACGAATTCGTTGCACATAGTTTCAAAACATTGTCTTAACAAGTAAGAATTTTTTTTTTCATTCAAGCATTTCATCAAACACCTTGAGTGCATACTTTTAATTGAAGAACAAACATGACCATAGCTTCATTCAATCCCCAAAAACAACATCCTGACTCGAGTATCATGACAAACATAATCAATTCGTTCATAATCGAAAGATAATCATCAATGATCAATCAAAGTCATCATATTCTCAACTCAACTTGATAGAACTAGTGAAAAAAAAGAAAAAGAAAAAAAACATAATCAATCATCAAATGAATAACAAAACTCCACCTTTCAATTCATAGAGCAATTAAGATTAGGAATTTAGACTTACCTTGCTTAGATTTTGAAGAATGCAAGAAGAATGCCAGAAGAAGAAGAGGAAAAAAAAATTCTTAGCCGATCGCTTGTGCAGAGGAAGAGGAGGAAGTATACCTGTGTGTGTCGGCCAATTCGTTTTATAAAAGTACCTGGGCCGTCTAACTTCTGAACGGGGGCCGCGGCACAACTTAAGTGAGCCGCGGCCCAGAGTACAGTCCGCCTGGTATTCTTTGTTCCATCGCCATGTGCCGCGGCTCAGCATATGCATGTCGCGGCTAAGATTGTTAGTGTGCCGCGGCTCAGCACATATGTGCCGCGGCATAGAGTACAGCCTCCTGGGCAGATTTGTGGCAATTGGTGTGCCGCGGCTCAGCAACAACGTGCCGCGGCTCAGTGATCGAGTGTGCCACGGCTCAGTCAGGTTGTGCCGCGGCATATAGTACAGGATGTTTAGCCTTCTGGTTCGATTTGTGTGTACCGCGGCTCAGGCATAAATTTTTCCCTTGGGACTTTTTCTGCACAGAATTTTCAAAGGAACACGTCAAGAACGAGAGGGATAAGCAAATCAAAGCAAAAATGATGAAAAATAAATATTCAAAAATGCAAGAAAATACTGAAACACAAAAATCTACTACTAAAACTCGGGTTGCCTCCCGAGAAGCGCTAAGTTTATAGTCTTCAGCCGGACCTATTGAAAAGTCAGTTCGCTTTTCGCAAACTCCATTTGAACTCTGCCCCGTCCATCGAACTGTTAATGTGTGTTTTAAAATTTTGACCATTGGTCCTTAACGATCCGATTTTTGGTTTGGACACCCAATGTTGTTTGCGAAAAGGTTTTGACAACTTTCCGAAGCACCCATTTTTCTCATGATTTGGCCTCCGTTTTACGTCCGACTTATTCTCCTTTTTCTCGAACGACCTTATGACAGAATCGGAATTTCTCATTGATGGATGAACGGTTGATGATGACGGCATGTCCACATGCTTGAGATATGCAACTCGTTCTACATTTTTCTTAGAAGTCGGACCCTCTGAAACGGTTTCTGAATTTTTCGACCGGCGATTCTTCCGATGTGTGTCTTTCACAACGGTATCCACACTTTCAATTTGCGAGCTCTTCTCAACACCACCTGGACATGGAAAGGATTTAAATACTTGAAAAGTGACATGCTCGTCTTGAACCCTTAGAGTTAGTTCCCCTTTTTCCACGTCTGTGAGAGTTCGGCCGGTTGCCGAAAATGGTCTTCCCAAGATAATTGGGATGTCGTGGTCCTCCTCCATGTCAAGCACAATGAAATCGGCCGGAAAGATGAACTTATCGACTTTGACTAAGACGTCCTCTATCACTCCCCTCGGATATTTGATGGATCTATCGGCCAATTGTAAGGAGACCGTCGTCGGCTTGGCTTCTCCAATTCCAAGCTTCTTGAAAATAGAAAGAGGCATCAGATTAATATTGGCCCCGAGATCACACAACGCTCTATCAAAAATCAGATTTCCTATAGTGCACGGTATATTAAAACTTCCCGGATCCTTCCATTTTGGCGGAAGCTTTTTCTGAAGAATAGCACTGCACTCCTCCGTCAATGCGACTGTCTCATACTCCTCGAGCTTTCTTTTGTTTGACAAAATTTCCTTCATAAATTTCACGTAACTAGGCATTTGTTCCAAGGCGTTGGCAAAAGGAATGTTTATGTGCAGTTTCTTGAAGACGTCGAGGAACTTTGAGAATTGCTTGTCCACCAGAGAGAGTGTCAATGCCATTGGTTTGAGCATGTGAAAAGGCTTGAAGTTGCTGCGTCAAGGCGGAGACTTGAGCTGATAATGTAGAGATTGGATCATTATTTGAGATTTCCATTACTCGGTTCGGGTTTACTCATTCAGACGGCCATTGATACGCATTTGCGGCCATAGCTTCCAACAAAGAGTGTGCTTCGACCATTGTTTTTACCATTAAGGCACCCCCAGCGGCTGCATCAACGAGGGTGCATCTGGAGGCACTCAATCCGTTGTAAAATGTTTGTATTTGGAGCCAATCCGGTAGGCCGTGGTGTGGGCATCTCCGTAATAAATCTTTGTATCGCACCCAAGCCTCGTGAAGCGACTCCATATCAAATTTCCCAAAGGTAGTGATCTCGTTCCGTAACCTCGCCGTTTTTGATGGTGGAAAGAATTTGGCCAGAAAGGCTTGCGCTAATTCTGCCCATGTAGTGATCGAGCCCGGCGGTAAAGAATTCAACCAAAATTTGTCTTTGTCCCTCAAAGAGAAAGGGAAAAGCCTTAGACGGATGGCATCATCGGTAACACCATTGTTCTTGAAGGTATCACAAATCTCGAGAAAAGACGCAATGTGTGCGTTGGGGTCATCGTTCGGCAATCCACAAAACTGGCTAGCTTGCACCATCTAAATTATAGCCGGCTTGATTTCGAAGTTGTTCGCCTGAATTGTCGGACGCCGAATCCCCGAAAAGTTCGCATTGATTTGCGTCATAGCATAATCGCGGAGTGCTAATGCCGGTTGAGCTTGCACCATGGGGTTTTCCGCTTCGTGATTCCCCATGTTATCGGCCATGATGACTGTCGTCGGTAGCTCTCGTTTCTCCTTTTTGTTTCTCGGAAGAGTGCGCTCGAGTTCGGTATCCAAAGGTAGTAGGCCTTCGTTACCGAATTTTCTCATGCACTAATCGAACAATCCTGAAAGGAAAAACAAATAAATAAAAAAAATTACACAAAAACAATAAAAATGTTCAAACTAAGACTAGAAATACTGAAATCGATATTAGTAAAAAAATCGGTCCCTTGTGGCCAAAAACTTGTTGCGATATTTCGTTAAACGCAAGTGCGTTATCGTAGACAAGTAATAAAGTGATGAGTGAGTATCGTTCCCACGGTGAATCACTAAGTACCGATGTATATGTATTCTAATTTTATTTGAACAGTCGAAATTTGGGTTGCAATTAATGACTAAAGAAAATCAATAATAAACAGAAAAACGATCGCTCGAAGAAAGAAAATCAAATGATGAATAAGCCTAGGATTGTGAATCCACCTCGGTTTATCCGAATTTACTCTCGATTATCTGAAGTTAATGATTTCCCCAATTTATTGAAGGCGAAGATTGCTAAAATACTCTACCGCCTCTCCCGAGGTCAATAGATTTTTCTAAGGCGAATAATACACTCTATCCCTAGGTGAATTATTTCGACAATAGGCAAAAAGCACAAAATCTCCAAAAGACCACGTAGTTCCTATGAGTATATTCCTATCTCACAAGATAAAACGGTTCTCACCAATAGTTCCTCATTAACTCTCCTCTCCCGATTCGAGTTGCGTAATTAAAACAATCCAATTATTGGCCAGACAATTGAAAGCATTAAAATCGATTGGGAGAACTCAACAGAAAAAGGGAATTATATAGATAATCAAAAGCAAATCCGTCAAAACTTTAGTTTCATCAAAATCCTAGAACAGGGTTTTAGCCTGACATACTAAAATATAAAAATACAGAATTAATGAATGAAAGCATTGAAATCAAACGCAGATGAAGACTCGGATTCCTCCGTTCTTCTGGCTTCCGCCCTCTGCTCTTGGTGTCTTCTGCTTCTTGTGATCGATTCCTCTCCTCCGCGATCATCCTCTCATTCCAAGATCTCAACCCTTATTTATAACTCCGAGTAGCCTCCAAAACGCGTCCGTGTGATTAGGTCGAGAACCGGCTTCAAAATGGCCCAAACCAGCACGGAGTACACCAAAACTGCCCCGTGGGCCGCGGCTCACTTAATCTGTGTCGTGGCTCACGGGGCAGAGCGGGATGCCTGGGCGCTGTTTATTTCTTCTGGGCCGCGGCTCACTATATCTTTGCCGCGGCTCAGGGTACAGTTTACTCGGGGGGTCGCTGGTCACCTGCGTGTGCCGCGGCCCGCTTGCCTTGTGCCGCGGCCCTAGGCCAAAATTCGCCGTTTTCATCCATTTTTCATCGTTTCGGCTTCCAGACTCCAATTTCCTGCAAAACATATAATAATAGGGAATTAAAGGCTCATTTATGCAGATTTACTCATGAAAAGAATACAGAATAATGATAAATAAGCGTATAAAAATACGCCTAACAACTTTCTGAAACACAAGTACAACCACCTCGTAGGTCTAGTTGGGTGTCTCATTTACCTGAGAGGTATGGGCTTGTGCACTTGGATGAACTGGGTCTCCATGAGGTTCCAAGTGATAGCCAAGAGACCGACCCGACGACCTATGACCAAGCGATGGTGGATGTAGACTCCGCGAAATGGCGTGAAGCTATGGAAGCTGAGATAGACTCGATGCATGTCAATCAGGTCTGGACTCTAGTAGACCGCCCCAAGGGCATAGTGCCTATTGGGAACAAGTGGATCTACAAGAGAAAGACTGATGGTGATGGCAAGGTTGACGCCTATAAGGCCAGGCTTGTGGCAAAGGGTTATACCCAGAAGGAAGGGATCGATTACCACGATACCTTCTCACCCGTAGCCATGATCAAGTCTATTCGCATGATGCTTGCTATAGC
Organism: Orobanche coerulescens; assembly: GCA_033398695.1. Lineage (NCBI taxonomy): Eukaryota > Viridiplantae > Streptophyta > Magnoliopsida > Lamiales > Orobanchaceae > Orobanche > Orobanche coerulescens. The sequence continues at coordinate 63,146,321 of CM065810.1, read as the reverse complement.
TGCCTACTACGATTATGAGATATGGCAAATGGATGTAAAGACGGCTTTCCTTAATGGATTCCTCGAGGAGGAAATCTATATGGAGCAGCCTAAAGGCTTTGTGTCCGAAGTCGATATTCAGAAAGTGTGCAAGCTTCAGCGTTCCATTTATGGACTGAAGCAAGCATCGCGTAGTTGGAACCTTCGTTTTGACGAGGAGGTCAAAGAGTTTGACTTCGTGTAAAATGAAGAGGAACCTTGTGTATACAAGAGGGTTAGTGGGAGCAAGATCGCATTCTTAGTACTATATGTGGATGATATTCTACTAATAGGAAATGATGTCTGAATGCTCAGTTCTGTAAAAGCTTGGCTTTCGAGTAATTTCTCCATGAAAGACTTGGGAGAAGCTACCTATATTCTTGGTATTCGACTCTACCGGGATAGAGCGAAGAGAACAATAGGTCTTTCCCAAGCCCTCTATATAGATAAAATCTTAAAGCGATTTAAGATGGATGATTCTAAAAGAGGGTTCCTACCGATGCGACATGGAATAAAACTCACCTTGAAGATGTGTCCTCAAAGTGAGGAACAACGAAAGGAAATGAGTAATATACCATATGCTTCGGCCGTGGGTAGCCTTATGTATGCTATGTTGTGTACAAGACCTGACATCGCGCATGCTGTAAGCGTGGTGAGTAGGTTTCAGGAAAACCCAGGTAGGGAACATTGGACTGCCGTAAATAACGTTCTCAAGTACTTGAGAAGGACTAGAGATATGGTTCTGAGGTATGGCGGTGGAGAATTGGATGTGGTGGGACTCACTGATTCGGACTTCCAAGGACTGAAGGACGACTCGATGTCTACTTATGGCTACATATTTACTCTTAATGGAGGAGCAGTATCTTGGCGTAGCGCCAAGCAAAGCGCGACTGCAGATTCCGCCTGTCAGGCTGAGTATCAAGCAGCCTTGGAGGCTTCCAAGGAAGGGTTCTGGATTAAGAAGTTTCTGGGAGAACTTCAAGTGATACCATGTCTTTGAGTGCTGTTCATGTCTTTGCGACAACGACGGAGCTGTAGCGCAGGCCAAGGAGCCGAGGTTTCACAACAGCACCAAATATATTGAGAGGAAGTATCATCTCGTAAGAGAATTGTTAGGAATATGCCCTCGAATGCCACTCAGGGGATGAGAGAGTAGGGGCATTGTACTTGTAATTATGGAATAAATAATATAAAGGCAATTCAATTCATTTACTGTTTATTGTATTTCAATTGCATTCTTGACTTGGTAAACATTGAAGTGAAGTCCATGTAAATAAACTGAATATTCCATTCTCGTTATGGGATAAGAGAAAATGCACAGGAAGTGTTTAAAGTTTATTTACGAAAATCGTTCGCAAGTCAATAAACTTAAATGGGCATTAAGTTTTAATAAGACTTGTATAACTAATGCTAGGACGTGTGCACGTCTTGATAGCATAGTTATAAAGTATATTGGTGGGACCAGTATACTCGAACTCGACTCATACTCGATTCAGTCACACGGTATTCACTCTCGAAAAGTCGATGACGAATCAAAAGGTTGTGATAGTGTATGTGGACCTTTGACTTGAGGATTCAGTAGAAGATGTGCCTGTGACGTTTAGTTTGTCATTAGAGTAGTTAGACTCATTTGCTTGATTGCTGAGTCGACCTCGAAGTGCGGACTATACGGGCAGGTAGCAGTCTTTACTGTATGCCAAGAAAGGATTTTATCTCCTGTTAGTGAGCAGGCGTATGTCCTATACGGTTGATGGCAAATAAGATCATGAGTCTTTGGCCAAAGCATTCTGATATAGTCGTATTAGATACATTATTAATCAGTCGGTCTTGATTTGCATTAACACATGTATAGAGTCTAGTCAATAGTAGGGTTTGACTTTCTAGTGACCGAAGACTTGACCGGGACATCCGATAAAGGGTCTATACGTATATAGTATTCACGACATAATGGTTACGGAATGATCCCTTCATTCGTTCTCGATCGGGGTTTACAGTGCGGCCCGCTAGTCGGGCTAAGTCCGCCCGCACTCATTAGTTCCTCCCAATGCCTACCGAGACGGACCTACTGAGTCGCGCATCGGGAGCGTTGACGGATAAATGTGAATTTATTATCTCTCTATAAATATTAGATATTGGATATCTAATTATGATTTATTAGATAAATCAAAATAGCGGTCTTATGAATTAAAATTAAGTTACCGGGTGATTAATTTAATTCATAAATTATATTTCTTAGAGAAATATATTTGTATTTGATATTATTAATTAATTAATATAAATACATTGGTGATTAAACGGAGTGTATTTAATGGAGTCGTTTGACGAACGTCCGGTACACGAGCCGAGTGACTCGGCTCGTTTTCTAGGAAATTTCCACCATGGGCCGCCCTCCCTCTCCCCACATCACATGGAATCATTTCCATGCATGTGTATGTGTTAGTTGTATTTTTGTTATTATGTGTTGACATTTTATCTCAATTATATGGTTTGAGATAATATAAAAACAACACATTATATAACAACTACTACAACACACACACACACATACTAACCTGCAAAAAAACAGCTCTGGACGTGAGCTTAAGTGAGGAGAGAGGGAAAAATTTTCCTTCTTCATTTTGTTCATCTTTGAGGTGAAAAGAAGTAAGAAAAATTAAGAGAGAAAAAATTCCTACAACACTTCCTAGCCGTGTTCTTCATAGAACGGAGTGTTGTAGATTTTTCCGGGCAACTTCCGACGCGTGTGAAGTAGAGGCTTCGAATTTTCGGTGCTTGGAACGAAGGGATTTCGTGTTCGGGATGGGATCGTGATCATCGTCTACACTTTACGAAGATTTATTTCAAAGGCTTCAAGGGTATGAATCTTTATCTATGTATGTATTTTTTTTCGTATATACGTTACTTGATCGATCCTGTTTGGGATTCGTATTTATTTCCGCTGCGTATTTCGTTTTATTTTCGGAATCCCAACAGTGGTATCGGAGCGAGGTCAATGTTTCCGTATATACGATTATTTGTGCATTTTGAATGCTTTTGGATGATGATTATGATTTAGAATCATGTTTGGAATAATTGTAGATTTTAAATTATTCGTTGTAGCATCACGTTTTTTGAAACGGCCGAAAAACAAAGAAAGCGGTGCCGTGAAATCTTTGGCAAAGCGCACAGGTTGCTGCCCGGGTTGCGAGCATGCTCGGCCATGATCGCCATGTCTCGGCCACGGCGAGAATGATCGGCGATCTGCCGGCGATGGCTCGGCAGCGACCCTCGGGTTTTGGCCCGATTTTGAATCGGGCAGCGGTGGGCCTAAAATCGGATTGTCCGACTCCGTTTTAAGTTTATATTTCGTTTTAATTATTTCCCAAAATTTAAATTGGATTTTAATTTGACTAAATTAATATTTGGAATATTTTTTTAGTTAAAGGAAATAAATTAAACGAAAATATTATTTTTGGCGGATTACTTGAATGAATTTAAATGACGATTATTAGTATTAATTGGATTAATACCATTAAAATTGAATAGATTAATTTTATATTGATTGGATTAATATCTTAATTGATTATTTAATTTTAATGCCACTTTATATTAATTGGATTAATATAGTAGAAATTGAATAGATTAATTTATAGATTAATTAGATTAATTTATATTAAGATTAATTGTTTAATTTCGTTGCCATTACATGTTGTATGGAATCCTTATGTGATGGTGATATAGCTCGTGGACTTAGTTTTTGATTTGTTCGATTCGATTGGGTTGTATAGCCGTTTGAGCCTATTTATATTTACTAGAAAAACTTGTATAGGATGCAATTTTTCAATGATGTAATTATTATTTTGGGTATGAAGAAGACCGCAGACAATAACCGAGAAGACGAAGAATCGAAGATTGTTTTTATTGGGTCATTCGCTTGGCCCAAGACTTAGGAATTAGGACCATGAGCTATATGTTGGTAGTAACTAGGTTCTTGTTTTACATTTTCATTTTGAATGATTGACAAACCAACAAACACGCGTATAATTGAATTAATGTGCAAAGTGTAACATTAATCGCGATATTCTCCCGACTACAAACAGACTAAGTTTGAAAAAGGTTACGAGGTTTCCTACCCTCCATCAAACTCGTAGAAAATAGATACACAGTGGTGTGCTATGCTTCCGAGTTATCGGGGTAGTACATTTGGTAAAGGTTGAAAAATGCTTGAGTGCATTAGATGCCTTCGGTTGGTGATAAATTTCGCCCCTAGAAACCTGATAGGTTGCCGGGTGAGATTCAATAGTCAAACTGATAGACGTTGATGGTCAACAACTTAGATAGTCTGGATTGCCAAGAAACCTGATAGGTTGAGGGCATGAAGACTAGGGGTAAAAGAAGATCAAATCATCCGTTAGACGGGTTGGTGTTAGACACCACTTTATAGAAATTAATTGGCAAGAAACCTGATAGGTTGCATCTGTTAAAATTTGTAAAGAACTTGATCACCACTAAGAAGTCGATCTAACCATGATTTTCGGATTATAACATGGGAGTGTATAATTCCGATAAAATTAGTGGGAGCCGAGACAAGAATTATACAACCCTTAAGTTCTATACTCGGACATAATTAAACAAGTCACTAATTTAATCTTGTCTAAATCTTTGCAGAAAACGAAATTGAATCTCTCTAAAATGGCTAAAAACCCACTTGCAATACTACTTGAAAAGAATCTCCTAACTGGCCCTAACTTTGTTGACTAGTTGCGAAATCTGATGATTGTACTCAGTATGGAGTCTCTGGGATACGTCTTGGAGGCGGACATTCCACAGACTCCAATCCGGACTAGGGGTAATCAGGAAGACATTGACGTCCATGAAAAATGGGTCAAGGATGATGTGCTAGTCCGTGGTTTTATGATGGGCTCAATGACTAATGAGCTGCAGAGAGCGCACGAGAAAATGACTTACGCTGGCGATTCTCGCACACTTGACCGAACTTTATGGAGAGCACGGTAGATCGCTAGATATGAAATATCAAAGCGGTTGTTCGATCTAGGATGAAAGAAGGAGAAAGTGGGAGACCACGTCCTCAAGATGATCTCTATGATTGAGAGGCTCGAGGTGCTCAACTTTAATATGGATTTATCCCTTCAAATTGATCTCATCCTTCAATCTCTACTGACTCTTTCACGCGATTTGTAATGAATTTCAACCGTAATGAAATTACATGCACATTAGTGGGCTAATGAATAAGCTGGTGACGGCGCGATCTAACATGAAGACTAAACCGAGAGAAATTTGCTCTTGTGATTTCTTCGGGCCTAAGAGGTCCAAGAACAAGAAGAAAAAGACCTACGAGCGGTACAAACCCAAGAAAGGGGTGCAAAAGGAAAGGGCAAGGCCCGAAAGGTTCAAAAGGTAGGCGGTCAAAACCTACGGACAAATGCCTTGAATGCGGTGAGTGGGCCCTTTGGCGAAGGACTTGTCCCAAGATTAATGGCGCATCAGTGCACGGAACTTTTTGTTTTTGAAACTAATTGTTCCGCTCGTATATTACGCTTCATGGATTCTCGATTCGGTGCCACTTCTCACATTTGTACTATGAATCGGGATGCAGGCAGTAGAAAACTTGAAGTCGGGAAATAATGATCACCGTTGGAAGCGGACAAAGTGTCGAGGCAACCGATATTGGATCAATCCTTCGGTTTAGAATCGGTTTTATTTTGACATTAGATGAAGTACTTGTTTTGCCCAAGGGGCATAAAAACATTATCCATTCCAGTCTTGGACCGAAAAGGATTTTGTTTCTTCATTGGCAATGGCGGTTGTAAAATTTATTTTCAAATAAATTGGTTGGAACAACTACATTGTTGAATGGTTTATATCATCCGAACATGCAAAATAAAGCAATGAACACTATAACTAGGAAACGTGGTAGGCAAGATACTAATCAAGCTCTTAAATGGCACCTTAGACTTGGTCATGTTGGTCGACCAAGGTTCGAAAATGGAAAAGATGGACTTTTAAGTCCATTGGGTGTAGAACCCTATCCAACTTGTGAATCTTGCCTTAGAGGCAAAATGACTAAGTTCCCCTTCACAGGACTTTTGAAAGAGTGCCGATAAACTTGGATTGGTGCATACCGATGTTTGTGGTGCTTTAGAAGTAGCCCGAGACAGATATAAATATTTCATAACGTTCACAGATGATCATACTAGGTATGGGATTGTGTACTTAAGGAAACATAAATCTGAAGCCTTTGCTAAATTCAAAGAATTTAAGGCCCTAGTTGAAAAACAAACTGGATGTCATATCAAAGCACTTCGGTCGGACCGAGGTGGCGAATATATGAGCACTGAGTTTGATGAGTTCCTTAAGGAACGTGGAATAGTTTCACAATTCACGCCTCCAGGAACCCCACAGTTAAATGGTGTTTCAGAAAGGAGAAATCGGACTTTGTTGGACATGGTTCGCTCCATGTTAAATTACACTGATTTACCTATTTACCTGTGGGGGTATGCCTTACTAACCGCTGCCTATATCCTAAATAGATGTCCTTCCAAATCTGCTCCTATCACTCCGCATGAGATGTGGAAGGGTAAGAAACCAAGCCTTAATCACATAAGGATTTGGGGATGTCGACTATGTCAAAAAGGCTAAGGTGGACAAGCTGAGCGAGGTCCATAAAAGGACGTTTCATAGGATACCCAGAGGACTCGATGGGTTATCTATTCTACATGCCTAAGACCATAGTCGTTGTGGCATTACAAGCGCACTTCCTTGAGGATGAATTCATTCAGAAGGTGGCTCGGGTAGAAATATCTCTTTGGAAGAGCATAATGAAACTCCTAAGGAGACATCGATCGAGGATCAAGAACCGAACCTATTGTAACACAACCTCCACTTCAAGGTCTGATAGGGTATCTCACTTACGAGAGGTATGGTTATACACATGTCGGAATGCGGGTCTCCACGACACACACGATAGCAATGAAAACGACCCTGTCACCTATGACCAAGCGATAGTGGATGTAGACTCGATGAATGGCAAGAAGCAATGGAAGCCGAGATAGACTCGATGCATACCAATCAGTCTGGACTCTAGTAGATCTTCCAACTGGAATGAGGACTATTGGAAATAAATGGATCTATAAGAGAAAGACCGATGGGGATGGCAAGGTTGATGCCTATAAGGCCGGGCTTGTGGCAAAGGGTTATACCCAAAGGGAAGGAATCGATTATCATGATACCTTCTCGCCCGTAGCTATGATAAAGTCGATTCGCATGATGCTTGCCATTGCCGCCTATTATGATTATGAAATATGGCAAATGGATGTCAAAACGGCTTTTCTAAATGGATACCTCGAGGAGGAAATCTATATGGAACAGCCTAAAGGTTTTGTGTCCAAAGCTAATATTCATAAAGTGTGTAAGCCGCAACGAGCCATTTATGGTCCGAAGCAAGCTTCTCGGAGTTGGAACCTTCGATTTGTGAAGCGATTAAGGACTTTGACTTGAGCGAAATGAGGAGGAACCGTGTGTTTACAAAAAGATCGGTGGGAGCAACATTGCGTTCTTAGTACTATATGTAGATGATATTATACTTATAGGAAATAACATAGCAATGCTCAAGATCACAAAGCTTGGCTTTCTAAAACGTTCTCCATGAAAGACTTGGGAGAAGCTTCCTATATTCTAGGGATCCGTCTTTACAGAGATAGACCGCGAAGAATGATAGGACTTTCCCAAGCCCTTTATATCGAAAAAATCCTGAGAAGATTCAAGATGGATGAATCTAAAAGAGGGTTCCTTCCCATGTGACATGAAATTCATCTCACCACGAAAATGTGTCCTCAAAGTGAGGAAGACAAGAGAGAGATGAGTAAGGTACCCTATGCCTCGGCAGTGGGTAGCCTCATGTACGCTATGTTATGTACGAGACCAAACTTAGCCTACGCTGTGAGTATGGTAAGTCGATTTCAAGCAAACCCGGGAAGGGAACATTGGACTGCTGTAAAGAACATTCTTAAGTACTTAAGAAGAACTAGAGATTTAGTTCTTACTTATGGTGGTGGAGAACTGAAGGTGATTGGATTCACCGATTCTGATTTTCAAGGAGACAATGACGACTCTAAGTCGACATCTGGGTATTTATTTACTCTCAATGGAGGAGCAGTATCTTGGAGAAGCTCCAAGCAAACCGCTACTGCAGATTCCACACCAAGCGAGTATCAAGTGCCTCGCAGGCTAGCAAAGAAGCATTTTGGATGCGTGTTTATACAAGAACTTCAAGTGGTGCCTAACGCGGAGTTGCCTATATCACTATTCTGTGATAATGATGGAGCTGTCGCCCAAGCTAAGGAGCCGAGGGCTCACCACAAAACCAAGCATATAGAGAGAAAGTACCACATCGTTCGAGAGATGGTGGAAAAAGGATATGTTTCATTGGAAAGAGTAGACTCAGAAGACAATGTCTCGACCCGTGACTAAGCCATTATCTCAGCCGTCTTGGAAAGACATCGAAGAACATGGGTATTGGATATCATGATATGTGGCATTGAGTGCAAGTGGGAGATTGTTAGGAATATGCCCTCGAATGCCACTCAGGGGATGAGAGAGTAGGGGCATTGTACTTGTAATTATGGAATAAATAATAAAAAGGCAATTCGATTCATTCACTGTTTATTGTATTTCAATTGCATTCTTGACTTGGTAAACATTGAAGTGAAGTCCATGTAAATAAATGAACATTCCATTCTCGTTATGGGATAAGAGAAAATGCACGGGAAGTGTTTAAAGTTTATTTACGAAAATCGTTATAAGTCAATAAACTTAATTGGGCCGTAAGTTTTAATAAGACTGGTATAACTGATGCTAGGACGTGTGCACGTCTTGATAGCATAGTTATAAAGTATATTGGTGGGACAGATACTCGAACTCGACTCATACTCGATTCGATCACAGTATTCACTCTCGAAGAGTCGATGACGAATCAAAAGGTTGTGATAGTGTATGTGGACCTTTGACTTGAGGATTCAGTAGAAGATGTGCCTGTGACGTTTAGTTTGTCATTAGAGTAGTTAGACTCATTTGCTTGATTGCTGAGTCGACCTCGAAGTGCGGACTATACGGGCAGGTAGCAGTCTTTACTGTATGCCAAGAAAGGATTTTATCTCCTGTTAGTGAGCAGGCGTATGTCCTATACGGTTAATGGCAAGTAAGATCATGATTCTTTGGCCAAAGCATTCTGATATAGTCTTATTAGATACACTATTAATCAGTCGGTCTTGATTTACATTAACACATGTATAGAGTCTAGTCAATAGTAGGGTTTGACTTTACCGTGACCCGAAGACTTGACCGGGACATCTGATAAAGGGTCTATACGTATATAGTATTCACGACATAATGGTTCTGGAATGATCCCTTCATTCGTTCTCAGTCGGGGTTTACAGTGCGGCCGCTAAGTGGCTAAGTCTTGCCGCACTCATTGGTTCCTCCCAATGCCGGCTGAGACGGACCTACGGAGTCGCGCATCTGGAGCGTTGACGGATAAATGTGAATTTATTATCTCTCTATAAATATTAGATATTGGATATCTAATTATGATTTATTAGATAAATCAAAATAGCGGTCTTATGAATTAAAATTAAGTTCTAGGGTGATTAATTTAATTCATAAATTATATTTCTTAGAGAAATATATATGTATAATATATTATTAATTAATTAGATTAATAAATTAATATAAATACATTGGAGATTAAACGGAGTGTATTTAACGGAGTCGTTTGTGACGTCCGGTACGAGCCGAGTGACTCGGCTCGTTTTCTAGGAAATTTCCACCATGGGCCGCCCTCCCTCTCCCCACATCACATGGAATCATTTCCATGCATGTGTATGTGTTAGTTGTATTTTTGTTATTATGTGTTGACATTTTATCTCAATTATATGGTTTGAGATAATATAAAAACAACACATTATATAACAACTACTACAACACACACACACATACTAACCTGCAAAAAAACAGCCCTGGACGTGAGCTTAAGTGAGGAGAGAGAGAAAAATTTTCCTTCTTCATTTTGTTCATCTTTGAGGTGAAAAGAAGTAAGAAAAATTAAGAGAGAAAAAATTCCTACAACACTTCCTAGCCGTGTTCTTCATAGAACGGAGTGTTGTAGATTTTTCCGGGCAACTTCCGACGCGTGTGAAGTAGAGGCTTCGAATTTTCGGTGCTTGGAACGAAGGGATTTCGTGTTCGGGACGGGATCGTGATCATCGTCTACACTTTACGAAGATTTATTTCAAAGGCTTCAAGGGTATGAATCTTTATCTTTGTATGTATTTTTTTCGTATATACGTTACTTGATCGATCCTGTTTGGGATTCGTATTTATTTTCGCTGCGTATTTCGTTTTATTTTCGGAATCCCAACAAGAATTTGTTCGCAAGGGATACATTGTGCTGCACAGAGTGGACTCGGCCAACAACGTCGCCGATCCACTGACCATGCCACTTTCTCAGACTAGCTTGGAGCGTCATCTGGAGAACATGGGTATTAGATACCATAATGTGTGGCATTGAGTGCAAGTGGGAGATTGTAAGGAGTATGCCCTCGAATGCCACTCAGAGGATGTTGAGTGAGGGCATTGTACTTGTTATTATGTAAATCATCAATATAAGGCAATGAATGTTTCTTTATTTACTGGTAGTTACTGGCGTTCCTAACTCGTAAATATACATGTAGAAACTAGTCCGTGTATTTGAGAGCAAAACGTTCCACTCCTTATTGGATAAGGGGGTCGGCCATGGAAAGGTTTATAGCTCAAATACTTAATCGTTCGCAAGTCGATGAAACTTGACTGGGCGTTAAGTTTATGTGAAGACTTGTATGACGTGTTCTTTGACAAGGAGAGTGCCTGTCGAACACTAATGGTTAGTGGGAGCACACGTTATAGGTATGCCAATTAGATTAGTATACTCGAACCGACTCACCCTCGATTCGTCACACGGATTTCACACCGGGACAGTCAATGATGGAATCGAAAGATTGTGATAGGTACTCGTGAAACTTTGACTTGAGGATTTAGTAGGGATGTGCTTGTGACGTCAAGATTTTCATTAGAGTAGTTCGACCCTATAAATCGGAAGGCGGGGGTCAACCTCGACGTGCATCTTGATGGGCAAGTAGCAGGTCCTACTGAATACCAAGATAGAATTCTTTCTCCTGTTAGTGAACGGGTTATATGTCCTATGCGGTTATTGGCAGATGAGATCATAAGTCTTTGGCCAAAGCATTGGAGCTAGCTGTATTAGATACACGAGAGCTCGATGATCTCGATTTGCATTAACGCATGCATAGCGTCAAGTACAGATGGGGTTTGACTGACCGTGACCCCATAACTTGATCGGGACATTTGAAAGAAGGGTTTATACGTTCTTGGTATTCACGAGAATGGTTCTTGAATGATCCCAATCATTCGTTCTCGATCGAGAGTACAGTGTAGGCCACCAGGCTGGCTAAGTGGTGCTACTACTCTTTGGTTCCTCCCATTGCTGACTGAGACGGACCTACCGAGTCGCGCATTAGGATTGACGACGGAATGAATCGAGCTTAATCTCTCATTATGAATATTAGATATTGGATATCTAATTTGGGACATTGGATGTCTAAATTGATTTATTGGATAAATTAATTTACGGCCTAATGAATTAAATATATTACTGGGTGATTAATTTAATTCATGAATATAATTATTTCTTGGAGAAATTAATTATGTTATAATGTATTTGATATGATTAATTAATTAGATTAATTAATTGATATAAATACATCGGAACGGAATTGGAGTTTATCTGTTTGGACTCACGGGAGTCCGAAACGGACCGAACTCATCCCGGTTCTTCTAGATGGCTGCCTCATTTCACCAACTTTATTCTTGGTCTTTGTCTCCAATTTTATAATTGGAGACCAAAGACTTATGAAGGGAACATAATCTCTTGTGAATAAAGGTGGTGATTTGGTCATTGTTTGATCTTGATTTTTGAAGAATAAAAGTGAAGACAAAACTCTCACTTCACAAGTTGAACCAACAGTGAGACATTGATAGAGAGAGAAGGAAATTAGTTTTTTCAAGTTTTTGCTTCTTCTTCATTTATCTTGAATTCTCTTAGAGAAATATCAAGACATTAATTGAGAGATATTTATTATACACTTAGAGTGTAATAATACAAAGCTTCATCACTTGATTCTAGCCGTAACCTTAGAGGTTAATCGAGTGTTGTTGTTCCGATCGTTTTCCGGCGCGTGGAAAGTAGAGACGCGATGCTTTCGGCATTGGATCGTTCAAGAGCTTGGAGCGGATTGGACTCGTAGAGATCAAACTAAAGCTTGGGGAATAGCTCAAGAGAAGGTTTCCATTTAATCAACGGACTTCGAGGGTTAGTTTCTTACGACTCTTGCTTTTCGTTTATATATTCGTATATACGTAGCTCGATCGATCCTCGTAGGGATTCAGATCGAATTAATTTTTGTTTTACCGCTTCCGCTGGGCCTTCGTTTTGGGCACCGAATCCCAACATGACACTGGAATGATGGACTCAGCTGAAGACCCAAGTGCAGATCAGATAGGATTCCAAACCCTAGCTGATCCTACTGCAGCTGATGAAGACCCAACTGCAGATCAGACAAGATCCTCACCTGCAGATGACAAAACCATAGCTGATCCAATTGCAGATCAAGAAGGCCAAAATAAAGCTGATGCAGAAAAAGACGAAGTCCATCAAAGCAACTCAACAGGGGAAACAAGCCCTAAAGATGATATCCCCAAATGGCTCAGAGATCATCCCATCCAACAAATCACTGGAAACTTAACTGGTGGAGTCAAAACTAGGCAATCTACAGAACCAGCAGGAATGGCAATGTTCTCATGTTGCATGTCTCATATGGAACCCAAAACAACTGAATAGGCCCTGGAAGATTACACTTGGGTAACAATGCAAGAAGAACTGAACCAAATGGAGAGAAAGAATGTCTGGGAACTAACAGACAGACCATATCACAAGAAAGTCATAGGCACCAAATGTGTGTATAAAAATAAGTGTGATGAAGATGGAGTTGTTGTTACGAATAAAGCCAGACTAGTTAAGAATAAGAGTGGAAGGAATTAAAAACACTTATCTTCACTCAATTGAGAGAGTTTATTGAAAGGGGTACCTGGGAACACCCCACGGCTATTGAGCAACTCATAATGTACTTTTGTCAAGAGACAGGTGTGAAATTGTTGCTCAAGGAGAACTGGTTCACTTCTCTCTTTAAACAAAACATGGACCGGTTCATCCTTCAAGTTATGAAGGGTGTATCACAAGGTGAAACACTTGGAGAGGAGGAGAAAGTAGAAAAGAAGGAAGATAGCTAAGGAGTAGAAAAGAAAGAAAAAGGAATTATAATGTAGAAGTTGAAAATGAGGATAGAGAAGAAGAAAAGAAGAAGAAGAAGTTGAAAAAGAGGAAGAAAAAAAAGAAAAGGAGGAAAACGAAGATGAAAAAGAAGAAAAAGAAGAAGATGAAGGAAAAAGAAAGGATGAGGAGAAGAAAGATGATGAGGCTATCAAACATCTAGTTCTCATCAGCCCACATCAGATGACAGATCAGGCACCCCTGATAAAACCCCATCTGATCAGAGAGCATCTGATAGAAGCTTAACATCTGAGAAATCTACAGCTAGGAAATCAGCACAGGAAGGCTCAAGAGAAAACAATGCTCATCAAAGGTCACCTGAAGTCCAACTGTCACCTGAAGTCACTGACCTGATTAGAAGACTAGTGGAAGAAACGGTTGCAAAGCTTCTGGCAACCGAAGTTAAGCCTGGTCTGCAGTCCCTTCATACCAACATGGACACTCTTCCCAAAAGGAAGGAACCCTCCCCACCACCCTCAAACTCCAGAATGCCTCTTGGCATGTCTGACTTTATGACTAGGGTGGAGGATCAGCTAGCCAAGATTATTGATGCTGGCAAAAAGGGGGAAGATAAGGAAGAAAGGGAAGAACTGAGAACAAAAACAAAGCAGGACCTTCAATTTATCCAAGTTGGAACTTCAAATCCCTTGAAAGGGAAGAATGCAGCTGCACCACTTGATGCTCCAGCAGCCAAGAAAAAGAGAACTGGACAAGACCCAGTCATACCTCTTCAATGGGAGGGAAAAGAGCTATGCAAAGTTGAAGGGTTTCTTCCAGTATAAGCCACGAATAAATGGGGGGTGTCAAGAAGCAATTTATTGAAAAATAATATATCTGGAAAATCCTCCAAGACCCAGACTGCACTCCTCAACAAATTTTTGTTGATTTCATGGAGATTAACTTTCTTAATCTGTGGGAAATACTAAAGAGGGTAGCTGAAGAAGATCTCAATGCCTATCTTAGAATCCCTGACTTCAGACCACAGGAACCTCCAACTGATATCCATGGAAAGCTGGATGATGAAACTCTTCAGAAGGAGATCAGAGACATCTGTATCAAGAACAACTACACCTCTCCTGAAGAACAAGAGTTTGCTTTATTAATCATCAAAAAGAAATATGGTCTCAGACCAGTTTCAAAGAGGCCCATTGTAGCAAAGCCATTAAGATCACTTCCTCCAGCAAGGCAGATTAGAGGAAGAGGAAGGAGTTAAAAATGTTATTTTTGTTATTTTTGTTTTCAAACACTTGTAATTTACTTGTAATTTTTCTGTAATTTTTCATTCAAAGACTGTTATGTACTGTAATGAAACAATAAAAAGTTTATAACAGTCAACTTGAATGACAACCACTAGTTGTCTCAAAAAGACTGAGTTTGATTGTATTTTGCACTTTACTTTTGTGCACACTTGTTTACATTTGAAATACTTAAGTCTTGCCATCATCAAAATAGGGGGAATTTGTTAGGAATACTTGTTAGATTATGATGATGTCATCGCTGTATTCATGATTTATGCAAATGTATGCTCTAAGTACTTGGCACTGTAAAGAAGAACTAAATGAGTATCTTCTATAAGCCATTAAATAGGCTAAGATTGATCAAAGATTTAATCTGTAGAAAATTGGCTAAGTATAGAAATGTCATAATATCAGATAAGTTAATTATCAGACAAGTTATCAGTCGAGTTTTGGTCAACTATAATAACAGAGAGGTTTGACCAAAACACTGTAGCAGGCGAGGTTCAGACAAGTTTCACCAGGCGAGATAACTTCAGCCGACTTTTGGTAAACTCAACAGATCAGAGAAGGTTGACCACAGACGAGATATAATCAAGCAACATATCAGTCGAGTTCTGGTCAACAGAGTATATTAGAGAAGTTTGACCACAGACGACTTAATATCAGAGAAGGTCTGGTCAACACAAAATATCAGCTAAGGTTTGACCACGGACAAGTTATTTATTAGCCAAGGTTTCGTCAGAACACTCCATTCCTCGGTTATGGGAATAGGCAACAACGGTAGCCTCCCTCATGAACCGTAGCCGCGCTGCTCGACCCAAGACTCGGTCTAACCGTCCCGACTGGATTTGGGAAGGTGGCTCCTATAAGTTCAAGAGGTGGCCCCCGGATATTAGGTCAGGCTCTCTATTTCATATGGGTTCAAGAGGTGGCCCCCATCCGTCGACGTGGCACTTTGACCCGATAGAGTTAGAGGGCGGTCCCATCCATGGCACTTTGCTTGTATAACACTTAGTTCCCCGACAGTCACACTTATCAGTTAAACGCATCACGGTGTATACGCAAGCGTACAATTATGGTAACATATTCAATTAGTACCAACACTTGGTATAATTTGATTATATAATGGCATTGGGAGTTTATTTGTAGCACTAACATTACGAGATTATGGACTTGATTGAAAATATATTATTTGGATAAAATATTTTGCGAAGGAGAATTTTTCTCCTAATTTAATTTTTGAGTTTTCGGAGAAATTATATCGGATCGTTCCATGTTGAGTTCGTACGGTCATGAGATTTCATGGGAACATTAAGTATGATTATATGATCCCAGAATCAGGAGAGTTTTCAAAATTTCAATTTCGGGACTGATATTTTCGAAGATACAATTATACCCCGAAATTTGTCAAAATTGATTTTCATGACTATAAGGTTTGGATTTCAATACGGGTGGTGACGATATTTTACGAGAAAGTTTATATTGAACTAGGAATTCCAGAATTGGGAGGATTTTCAGAATTTCAGTTTTGAATTGAAATTCTTGAATTTTTATTTTTGCCCCGAATTTATTTAAAATGTCATTTTGACCCCTAAATTAGAAATAGCTCCAATTTTTATAAAATTTCACGGACATAATACTTGTACACTAGTAATCAATATTTTCGGTCCATAGTTTTAAAAATTTTGTCCTAGACTTCAAT